>JAJHZJ010000060.1:0-1200000 GCA_023548195.1 Bettongia penicillata ogilbyi
TGTGTTTAGTACATGTTTTGTATGTAACTGCAAATATGTGATGTTTTACATGACCTAAAATATGTGTTCATTGTATAATATCTTACCATTTGTGCTGATGCGCCCTGATATGTGTGTGTGTTTGTCAGATGTGCTTCTGACTCTGCCCATATCCCATAAACTTGGTTCTGTAGCTCTGCCCTATGATGCACACTATATAAGCTATATCATATAGGATTTCTTTTCTTAATCAAATGTATCATTGTTCTTATACCTACTACTAATTAGATACTGTGTGATAAGTTTGTTTGATGTTCCAACGCTAGTTGCATACAATTTGAATGTGAATGCCAATTATACATATATTGTATTAGGAAAATGGGGTGGCTATCTGTAATATACATTACATGCTAACTTAGAAACTTAAGGTATGTCCACTGTTGCTCAAGTACATTCTATGATTTGTAGGGACTCTAAAATTTTTCATTGGAGGTAAAGATGTAATTGACCTGAACTGGTAGTGATTCTGCAGTACATGTTCAGGTTTAGATACTGGGTACAAGAGAAAAAGTCAGAGTAAGTATTTTAAAAAAGGAAAATAACCTAATGTGAGGAAAGAGGTAGGAGCTATAGCATCTGGGAAGGGACTTCTGTGAATTTTTTCCTCTTGCTGCTTGGATAAGGACTAACGGTCTTGGGCAATTTCTGTCCTGTCCTGGGAAAACAAACTCCCTTTTCTCTGTCTTCACTGAGGAAAGGGGTCACCCCACCAGAGACATTAATGCTTGAACCAGTCTTTTTGGTGCTGCCCTGCCTGTTTAAGCCATGTCCCCACTCTGGCAGGAGGCAGAGACCAGCTGGGACATGCTGAGTTAACAGTCATTCCAAATGACTGGACCTTGACCTTCTAGGTATTTTTGTCATGAGTAAAATACCCCTGTGGTGGACATTGCTAGCTCCCTGAGGGAACAGCTGGGGTGGGGAACTGAGCTGTTGGGTTTTGACTTTCCTGCCAAAAGGGAGGGTGGCTGCCTGATCTGGAAAGAATTTGTGGGCTGGGAGGAGATATCCAGATTAAATGCCATTAATGTAATTTTTTTCATTCCTTTCTAATATTTACGATTAAAGAGTTGTAAGTAAAAAACAAAGAGGTTGTTTTTATTCCTTTCCAATAGTTTGATTAAAGAGTTATTTCTGTCTTGGTGAACAATCTAATTTGACAAAAAAAAAAAAAAAGACAGAGAAAGGCTGAGGGATAAAGTTTTCCCAGAGTGAGCTAGAGCTGAAGAAATCTGAAGGAATAAATCCACATCAGAGCCCTGGGTAAATGAGATGGGCATTGCCACCCATAGGACGGCATGGACAGAGAGAGTCAGCTCTCTGAGCATGCATGGGCTCAGAGGTTACTGCAGAGAACCCTTTGGGCTTGTGTGAAACATCTGATCACTAAGGTAAACCACTTGATTCACATCCTTTGTCTTTCATTATTGAATAAAGTCGGGCATTGCTCCAAAGCACCCCATTTCCCCCTCCCTCCGATCTGTGGCATATTTAATAGGCTTATAATCACACTAATACAACAGGGACAGCATAGGATAACCCAACAGGAAGACAGGATATGATGGCAGGGTGATGTGGTAGGAAGGGAAAGTCAGGAGTCCAGGTAGCCTTTATCATGGAGGTCTGGAACTGGGTACCTATAGTTGTCCTAGAAGATGAGGAGAGGGACAGAAAGACCGACAAAGAAAGACAGAGAGAGAGAGAGAGAGAGAGAGAGAGAGAGAGAGAGAGAGAGAAGAAATCGCCCATTGAGATCTACTCTAATAGGAGTGTGGTTGGCATCATGATCTGGCAATGGGGAGCAGCAATGATTTCATCACAAGAACTGGGATTCAGAGACAGAATTTCAGTCTCCAGAAGCACTGAGAATGGAGTATGAGGCAAAGAAGTAAGGACAGGGACTCACCGAGAAAACGTTCTACTGGACAGGGACGTGATTGTAAGAAATGATGGTGATGAACAGGAGGAGGAGGATGGTAGTGGTGGTATCTATTAGCTATAATAGTAATTATTATTAATGGCTAGTATCATAAATAGTATTTTATGGTTTGCAAAATACAAATATTATCTCATCTGATACAAGGCAAGTGCTGTTGTTTTCTCCATTTTAGAGATGAGAATCCTGAGACTGAGATAGGTTAGTTGACTTGCCCATGGTCACACAGCTAGTAAGTGTCTGAGGTAGATTTTGAACTGAGGAACTCCCTGACTTCAAGCTCCAGCTTCCATCCACTGCCTCACCTAGAGATACTTCACAAAATGCAGATTTCAGACAGATAATATCCTGTTTTCACACCAAGCACTTCATGGTTTATAAAGTGCCTTATGCCTCTTTTCATCCTCACAACAACCCTTGGAGAAAGGTGCTATTATTATCCCAATTTTACAGATGGGGAAAACTGAGGCTGAGACAGGTTAATTGACCTTTGCCCCTAAGAGTCACACCAGATAACAAGTGTGTTTGGGGGAGCATTGGAGCTCAGGGTCTCCCTGACTATTACACCAACCCTCTATCCACTGCACCACCCAGCTACCTAACATTAGAGTTCAATCACTGCCACCTGGCTTCAAGGTCAAAGCAGAATTATTCCTATTGCTAACTTCATGTCAAACTGCAAAGGCTCTCACTCCAGGGGAGTATACACACACATCTATATCTATATCTATATATCTATTTATCTATCTGTCTATATCTATATCTATCTATTTATATATATATGCCTCTCACTCCAGGGGAGTACACACACACACACATCTATATCTATATCTATATATCTATTTATCTATCTATCTATATCTATATCTATCTATCTATCTATATATATATAGCTCTCACTCCAGGGGAGTACACACACACACACACACACACACACACACACACACACATTTCTCCTGAATAAGGACTGGATAGGTTCTACAGTCCAAAAAGGTGAGGGTTAAATTAATGGGGTTTGGGACAGGGAGTCAGGCTAGTCATTACAGCATGACTTGCTCTTATATTTGAAACTATCTAAACTGAAATGGCTTGAAAGCTAGCGTGATGCTGAGATTCACTGTCACCCCGCCTGGGTACCAGGTATATTAGAAACTAAAGGATACCACGGGAACTTTAAATATAGGCATTTTCCATTAACATGACACTCCATACAAATTGGATTTTAGTATAAAAGCAATCACAGGGTGTCTCCTTGAGAAACACTGCCAATTCATCTAAATCTTCAGTAACTATACTCCACTGAGTATCTCTGAGTTAGAATGACCCTGAAGGGTCATTTAATTCAATCTCACAATACATTGTGGTGATCTCCTTTATAACATCTCTGACAGGTGATCCTCCAGACTCCACTTATATTTCCAGTGACAGAGGGCTCACTATCTAACAAAGCAACTTCTTGTTCAGTTCGTTTTCAGTTGCAATTCAGTTCCAATTCTTCATGACCCTGTTTGGAATTCTCTTGGCAAAGATACAGGAGTGTTTTACTATTCCCTTCTCCAGCTCATTTTATAGATGAGGAAACTGAGGCAAACAGGGTGAAATGACCTTACTTGTCCAGGGTCAGGCAGCTAGTGTCTGAGGTCAGATTTGAATTCAGGAAGATGGATCTTCCTGATTCTGGTTCCAGTGCTGTATCCCACTGTGTCACCTAGCGAACCCAATTAGAAACTATGTTCCCCAAATCACTAAATTCATCCCCTTTGATCTAGTGATTAGGCTTTCAGGCCTGTAACCCAAAAAAGATCAAAGGAAAAGGAAAAGGACTCATATGTACAAAAATATTTATGCAACTCTTTTTATAGTAGCAAAAAAAATGGGAAAAAGAAAATGCCTATTAAGTAGGGAGACAGCACAAATTATGGAATATAAATGTGTCATAAGAAATTATGAAAGGGATAGTTTCAAAGAAAATCTGGGAAGATTTTTATGAACTGATGCAGAGTGAAGTGAGTTGAATTTAAAGAGAAATGTATACAATAACACATTAAAAAAAACTTTTAAAAGCTTAAGAATTCAGATCAATGCAATAACCAGCCACAATTCCAGAGGATGACACATGACATCCATCTTCTGATAGAGAAGTAACAAATTCAAGATAAAGTTATGTTTTCAAACATGGCCAGTGTAGGAAATGGTTTTATTTGACTCTGCATACTTGTTGTGAGGGTTTTGTTGTTTCTTTATATTTTTCAGTTATGGGGGTATGGGAGTAAGAAAAGAGTCTAAGGAAGGATTGAAAATTAGGGGAAAATTAGGTGCATGGACAAGGCATCTTATATAACTGTGCAATGTAGGTAAAAAAAAATCATCAGGCCAAGTCCTGATAGAACATTTTGTAATGAACTATGCACATGTGGAATAGAGTGACTGTTTTCACTCTGGGGCCATGTAGGGTGAGCCTCCTCTTAAGGAATCAGAGAGAAAGGAGCTACAATACTGTTAGGATTGAGAACCCTAGAGATATCCACAGTCATTGATTCCTTTCCCCCAATGAAAGGCCAAGACAATCTCTTGATGGAAGTGCTCCTTCGGTGTGGTAGGAGGAGTTACAGCCATCTCCAACCTTAAATATCTTTGAGGGGAATTTTGAGTGTTAGTTGGAGTAAAATAAAAGGAAGAACCTTACTGAATGTGAATAGCTTGCCTAACAGGATACTAGGAATTGAGTGTGAGAAAGGAAATACATAACTGGGCGCAGACCTGAGGAGACAATTCTGCATTCAGATTTCAGGGAGTGAGTCTTGAACTGTGATCTTTGTAGCTCTCTAGAGCAATAGCTGTCATAATCTTTCTTTATTGGATTCATATGAAACAGACAGGCTTAAAGGGAAATCGAAGGATAAGTGAGACTGTTAGTGAAACCTAGCATGGGAAAATGCCTATCTTTACACGGAGATATCTGAATGACACCCATCTAAGCCCTCTGTGATTTTCTCATGGGACAAAGGAGTGTTAATGGTTTAAGCAGTTACACTCTACCAATAAGGATAAACAAGTAAGGGTAGCTCATTTCTGCTTTGCCATTTCAGTTACCTTTCTTCCTATGCTTCATCTTCCATAAAGTAGTGCCTCTTAATTTTCTAGTTCAAAAGCATAGGAAAAACCCAACTCCAGAGAAGTGATGGACTTCAAAGCAGACTGAAACGTCCATTTTTGGATATTCCCACGGTGGGTATTTGTTTCACTGGTCTATGCATATTTGTAAAGATGGTTTTATTTTTACTTTTTTATTGTTCAGTTGGGAAGGAGACAATGGGAAAGATAACAAATGCTTATAAAATAAATAAAGCAAAAATTTTAAAAGCTAAAGGGAAGGGAAGAGGGAAAAGAAAAATCTCACTGGAGTCATGAAATGCACAACCTTGACAGTGTCTGTAGAACCAGCAAGGCTTCAATAACAGCTGCAAACTTAGAAAACTCTTTGGGATCCAGAAGTTTGTAAGGCAGCTTGGAATGCAGAATTCATTTCCCGATAGAAAAAATGTCATTCATGGGAAGACCTGTGTGAATGGATACACAGTAAGTTAATCAGAATCAAGAGAACAATATACAAAAGTATGATGACGATGAAAATGAAAACCATACTAAAAACAGTCAAAATCAAATTAATTGCAATGACCAATCTCAATTTTGGAGAACAGAAAATGAAATACATCATCTTTATGTGAGATAAATGGGGCATGACAGATACAGAATGATGCATATTTTGCTAGGAGGGATGTGGTAGTATGCTAAGAAAAAATTACTGGGAAACAAAAAACATATCAATTTTTTAAAATGTTATACCCAAAGGTTTTATACGCATTTTATTTATCCATATAGTATTAGCTGAGCTACTGTGCTTATAGTACCTGCCTGAATTTGGGATCTGGGAGGTAGTGAGGGACAAAATTGCCTATTGGCACCTGTTTCTGCAACCTTGGTATCACAGTGCTCTGATATGGGTCTGGGATTTTTCTTGCCCTTGGGCATTGCCTCAGTCCTCTTTAAGTCCCTACAGGTTGAAATGGTCTTGCAGGAGGGGGGAACCTGCTGCAGCTTCCCCACACTTGGTCTATGGGGTATGCTCCAGGCCAAACTCTATTTCTAGTGTGTGCACACTTCTCTGTCTGTCTCTCTATACCAACCTGGTCTAGAAAAATGACTCACTGTGATTTTTTTCTTGGATTTCCCAATCAGGACTTTGTCTGGTGCATTTCCTATATCTTTAGGGAGGAGGACTAAGGGTTCAACTGTTCTTTGGTTATTCCTTTTGGCTCTGTTCTCCTTTCCAAACCAGAAACCCATTAAATTCTTACTTGCTAGAGTTTTGGGCAGGGTATCGAAGGGGGAAAATTCTGATTGTGAAGGGAAGCTAGCTTTGGTCCAAATGAGGTACCACTTGGGCCATCTCTGTCTGACAATTTACTCTTTGGAAAAGGTAATCAGTACCTCTGTTTTCCACAAGTTTTCTCCTTTCTCTGCTTAGAGTTCACAGATTTTATTGAAAAATTTTCTGGTTTTGTGTATTTTTCTCCCATAGCATGAGAGGGTCTGGCCTGAGGGTTGGTGTATAGGACCAACAGAGTATAAGGAGAGGGAATGGTTTATTTGTAGATCAGGCATTTGTCAGATTGGAGACTGTCTGTACTTAGCGCAAAGTACTCGAAGCTCTTCAGAAGTATACTTTGGAACCATGAAACATTTTTGCAACTCAGTGTGTTTTGAGGACAACTTAAGCTGCACCTGGGACCAATTATTAAAGAAGCATGAATCAAAGTGATGAATTCTTTCCTCAGGAAAAGCTCTAATATGGAGTAGAGCAGAAACGTTTGATTTTAAGGAATGATAACATGATGATTACCAGTTTACTCCTTCTAAGATAGTCAACCCAAAGGCAATCCTTTGTCCTCTGCAGAGACTCATCTAACATCGCAAAACGAATTTAAGCAGAGTCATTTGTACAAGGGCTTCCCTTTAGATATAAAGGTTGCCATGGCAATAGGTGTGAGGATATAACCCCTGCGATAACGCAGCCAATGTGTGACCGTAGGAATGTACTCTGCTGATACTGCTAAATGGGTTGATAATAGGAGGACCCGTAAGCCTGGAAAGCCCAGGGCAAGAACCTCCAGGGACGAAATGATCACAAATTAGAGGTTGAAAAGATTATGCGATCATAGATTTATAGCTGAAAAAGACCTAAAAATTATCTACAGATGGGGAAAATGAGGCCCAGTCAGGTTAAGGGACTTGTCACCTGAGGTCTCACAAGTGACAAACCTGAGATTTGAATAAAGGTACTCTGAGTGAATTTAGGTCCCTCCTCACCGTAGCACACCGAAAAATAATAATTAGAATAAATCTAAGGGTGATTTTCACCCCTAGTTTCTGCAGATGTCTAGAGAACAATACATAAATAAATATATTTTCACATTCATATATATATATGTATATGTACAAAAACATACATATAAATATCCTTTTTAGACCTGAGATTTCATCAGTGTAGGAATCTCAAAGTTAGGGATCCTCTTCTACCAATTCAGATAGACATCTGTTCTGAAACTTATGGAATTAGAGAGTTGACAGGGAACCTGAGAGCTTAGCTGATTTGTCCAGGGTAACACAGTTAGCATGGATTAGAAGTGAGACTTGAACTGAGACCTTCTAAATTCAATCCAGTTTGCTCTCCCCTAGATCAGACTGCCTCTCCTTATTGGGTCATCCACAACAGCTGTCCTATTTAATTTCCTTATTACTATTTTGAAATATTAAGATGTTGTAATGTATAACCCTTCCTCTCTCCTTTCTCTGTTTAGGATTCATGGTGAGGCTAGCCAAAGTAAATATGTATTTTAGGCATCATATATAAATATATGTACATATATATACATCTATAGATGTGTGTATATATAAATATAAATAGTTTATATGAAATCTTTAGTTTCAAGAGTTATTACTATTCCTTATCATGGTTGTCTCATTTTTTTTTATGACTATAAGCCTATTTGGCTTCAGTTTTCCTTTTCTAGAAAAGAAATCTATCAATCTTTCTCCTCTCAGCTCTCCTTTCTCTAATAGGGGTATATGGCTAGCCTAGCCAAAATAAATAGAAACAGAGCTGGTGGAGGCATTAACATTGCTGACAGCCTTCCTCTTAGGAATACCCCATGAATTTGGCCTTCTCACATAAGAGAAAGACAGAGGAGAAAAAGAGTTGGAGCAGATACTGAATTTCCAAGCTTCTCAGATTTCCCTGGACCTAATGAGGGGAGGTGGCTCTTAAAGGAAGGAATATCTCAGTTGCATGGTTGGATAGTATGATATCATGATGCCAATAACTATCCTAATGGAATATAGTCAGTCCAGGTAGAAGGGAGAGAAAATAGATTTCTATTGACTAAAATTAAAAAAAAAAGAATAGTGCTACAGGTTATTACAGATGGGGAATTTTGAAAATATTTTCATATACAGAAGGAAATAGATAGTCATTAAGTACCTACTAAGTGCTAGGTTACTATTGACATTCACTCTAAGCCAGGAGGGTCCAAACAGCCACCGAGTGTAAGTTGGGTAGGGACCCTTCTTTGTTCAATCCATGGGCTTCAGAGTCAATAGTAACGGTTTCTCTTTGAAATAACAACCCTGAGGATCCTGCCCTGCCTGGTGTAATTTATCTATTTATTTTTTCTTTTCTACTAAAAGGGTTATCCCTCTGACTACTTTTTAAAGAGGCCTATTCACTGAATGGGCATTACTTCACTCTAAGTGAATACCTGAAAAGGCCTTAGCCTAAAAGGTCAAGGTCTCCTGTTGCATGCTGGGCCATCTCCAGCCATCCTGATAAATATCTGGTCACTGGATCCAGATGGCTCAGGAGGAGAAAATGAGGCTAGTGATTATGTGCTAGGCAGTATCCTAAGTGCTTTACAAATATTTCATTCGACGCTTAGAGGTAAGTACTATTCTTAGACCCATTTTACAGATAAGAAAACTGAGGCAGAGGTTAAATGACTTTCCAAGGGTCACAGAGCTAGTAAGTATCCGAGGCTAGATCTGAACTTGGATCTTTCTGACTATAGGCCCTGAACTTTATCCACTGTGCTGCCTAGGCCACTATATTATCAGTTTCACTTAAATGTTTTGCTTTGTGACAAGAGAACTCCCCAGACATGGGAGTGATCTGCAAATGTTTGTAATGTAAAAACAAAACAAACCAATACAACTTAAAAAAAAAAAAAAGAAAAACAAAAAAAGGCTTAATCATTAAAAATTTCTATTGGTATCTCTCTTTTTTATATCATAATTATTTCTATTACTACCCAGAAGTTTTCTTTATAATTTAAAAAAAAATGGCAAGCAAAGCCAGCATTATAATGACCAATCCAAGCATTGTGAGTATGTCATATTCAGGATGTGAATGTCTAAGTGGCAAAGGAGGGTAATTTCAGAAACCAAACGTGGCATACCTGAACACATATGCTTGTTTTAATTTGTTTTGCGTGATTATTTTTCTTAATCGCAAGGAAAGGCTCAGAATGGAGTCAGAAATGGATGCTGGGAAAAGATTGTGATGCTAAAAACATAAAGACAACAATAGGCCAAAATGACAATTTGTTTGACTATACCACATTCAGCATAAGCTATTTCTCCATTTTCCACTGAGGAGAGAAAGGACAGGTACACTTTGAAGTTAATAATTATATAAATTCAATTCACTTCAATTCAACAAACATTTATTAGACATATACTAGGAGTCGATGTAAAGACAGGGAAAAAAAGAACCTTTTAAGATATATCTGTTAATATATTAATGCATCAATTAGCACACTGATGTAATAATTAATATAATAATGATATATCTATAAATATTCAGTAACAACACATTATTCCCTAAAAGAATTATAAAATCACATTTGAATTTTTGTTTAATTGAGCAAATTGTTTTTACTTTTTGAAAGTACCATTCTAGGAAAAAGCAGAGGGTTAGGGAGTTACGTCTTCAAAATCGAGGCTTAGATAGAATGTGAAGGCTTGTTGAGATTTTAGAGCTTAATGTAGAATCTTGGAGCAAGAACTACTCAGTTTCTTGGTAAGTACTTAGGTAAAGAAAATGTTTTCCTTGGCAATGAACATTTTACTTTTTCTTGGATAAAAAAGCTATTAGGAAAAAGAGTGGAGTTGGTCCAGTTTATTTAAATAGGCAGAGGGTGAACTCACAATAAATATTCTGGAGAAATCTTTCCTGGATTAAATGAAGAAGCAGAGGACAAACAAAGGAAAAGACAAGAAAAACAATTTTTGGCTAAAATTATCTTAACATTTTAAGACTCAGGCAGAGTTTGCACTTACTATCTAACTTACTGTCAGAGAGAAACCAGCAGCATCTCTAACAAATCCCACAGATACATCCTGGGTTAATAGAAGGAACACACATGAAAGCTGATGTTGGAATGGTATGATACCCAAATCTTAATCTGCTAAAATTCAGAGTTGGGGGAAGGTGGAGCCAGCTCACTAAGACCTTCTGAAAAACATTACATCCTCAAATCCAGTCTCCAAACTATTGGCATGTGATAATCCTGATATTTATTAAATGGTAAATATGAAGAGACCCATTTGCTTGCCTCAAAGTCTGGGAGATTCAAGTAATAAAACTTTTGTAAAGTATTCCATAAGACAAGAAAGAAAAACTTGCATGTATAACATATATTTTCAACCTTCCATTTGTTTCCCCCTCAAATGTAATTTCCAATGTTTTTCCTAAGTTTTTGATTCTGTTCAAGACCAAGAATCTGTTTGCCAAATTCAGGCCAAGAGTTAAATTATAGAATGAAACTGTAAACCCAACAATAGATGTTAATAACAGAAACTGACAGAATCATAAATGTCATATTTGGAATAGATAGTTTTTCTAAAGACAGCAGATGGTTTCTTGGCATAGCCTTATTTTCCATCTTTGCATCAAATTTGGGGCTGAAATTTTAGTATACTATAGGTAGGGAGGTGGGAGAAACACAAGACCTTTTAGGGAAAAGAAGAATTTGTTTCCAAGTGGACAGAAGACCAGGAGAAGGAGAACAGAAAATAGATTGAGGGGGCAAACTCCCATGTGATATGGAGGGGCTGGAATGAAAGGCTTAAGCTGAGGGATTGGTCTTGGCAAGGAGGGGGATCACTTCCTCATCTGAGATTAGAGCACAGAATGAAAGATGATCATGAAGAAGGCTATTGAGATGTGAAATAGAGGGAAGGAACTCTAGACAGATGATCTTTATTTACTCAGTAAAGTAGGAATTAAAATCCTTTTTTGAGAGCAAAGTGGGAGGAAGGGGAGAAGAGAGTTTGAGAAGTTTCATTTCCCCTTGTCTAATAGGTTCCTTATACCAGAAAAATATCTTCTGTAGTGAAACTTGGATGAATGGAATGCTCAGAGAAGGGCTAAGGGATCACCCGAAAGCATTTTTGAAAATCTTGAAAATCTATCAGAATAAAATCCTTCTATATATATATATATTGAGTAGTCTACTGGAATTAGTCGGATTCAGTGAGAACCAGGAAATCCAACACTGCATACTAAATTTTTTTTAAAAAGATAAGAAACTCCACATTTTATAGCATCCCTGAGAATTTTTTTATAACTCTCAGTTGTAGTAAATCAATCAATAATGATTAATTTCCAACTATCCTTTGAGAGCCATCAGGCAGGAGCCAGACAAGGGAAACGAGTCATATAGCTGATAACGTGCTGAAATTTTGCTAAACCCTGGTGATAGTAACAGAGGTAGAGAGAAGGGCACATTTTGGGTCATAACATCCAATCCGTAGACTTTGTTGTTCAGTTGTGTCTGACTCTTCGAGATCCCATTTGGAGCTCTCTTGGCAAAGACACTGGAGTGGTTTGTCATTTCTTTCTTCAGTTCATTTTAAGGAAACTGAGGCAAATGGGGACCAGATGTGAGCTCATCTTCCTGACTCCAGACCTGGTGCTCCATTCAATGCATTTTGTGCCCAAAACTGAGCTAGGTACTAGACTACAAAAACAAACCAAAACAGTTCTTTGCCTCAAGAAGCATACACTCTTGGAGAGTAGTGGGTGGGAGAGATAATGTATGCACATCTAAGTGGGAATTGGAAGTAGAGAGAGATTTCCTTCCTCCCTTCTGGTTCAGTTGATGTAGTCACAGAAAACAAAATAGTCACCAGTTGACACCCAAAGATCCTTTTACAAAGTGTGAATGTTATTTTGATGGAACTAAAGGGAGCCTGGTCTTTGGGTAAGTAAAAATGATTGATAATACCCCTCCAAGCTGTAAATAGAAATAGCCAAGAATCAGGGGAAACTTTCAGTTCTTCACCTTTCAGGATGAGGTGAAGAGCAAGAAGGAATTTTTACTCCTTCCCCAATCACAAGTCATCCATAATTATCTAACAACCAAAATATCTACCCAGAGAGGGATTCCATTCAGCAGATGAAGTCAGTTCAAGAGAGTTTGAGACATATAATTCAGACAGATGCAGATATAGAGAAACAGTCACTCAAGGCAGGAATCAGTTCCAAGGAGTGCAACCTCTGGAAGCAGAGAAGAGAACCTGCTTTGAACTCAGGAGGGTCACTGTGCCTTGCAATCATAAATTCTGGGAGCCAAGGGAGCAATTTGCCCATTGGAGAATCTGCATCCAAAAGGGAGATTGATAGAGGAGATTCTGTGGGAGAAAGGACTTCAAGGTCCTTCCGTACCAGAATTGTGACTTGCCTTGGCTAAAAGTATATCTCACTAAAAGTGAATTTAAAGTTTGTGAACACATCCCACAGATGATGTTTATAGGAGGAATGTATTGTAGATACTATTTTTACTATACCATCTTGGTAGGTACATTTATTGGGATCTAGATGTGCTTACTGGTTTATGGTTAAGGGGAAGCATACTGATGGGGGCTCATAAGTCAATAGTTTTAAGATCGAATATCTGTAGGATATCACTTGAACCCCAAGATAGTAACTGTCCTTTGAGAAGTGGCTCAGAGAATACTACATTAAGTATATACATATACACATACGTATCAATATACGTAAAACCAGTATGAAGCAACTGGAGAGGGGAGGCGTTGGCAGGTAAGATTGGAAAAGATCTCATGAAGGAGGCAGCATCTGATCTGAGCTTTGAAGGAAACTAAGGATTCTATTAAGTACAGGTTAGTGTGGCAAATTCCCCTTTCTGGACAATCCTAAACACCATTATAACTATTATTTTAATTACAGGACTCTATAAATTCCAAGGATTCTCTGATCTCACCACACCCCCTTAGGCAGATATGCAAGGCTAGTGACTTCACAGACTTTCATCAGTCTAGTCTCTCTCTCTTCTGAAAAGACAGACTTGAAATGCCTTTTGTCCTTAAGGAAAAATTGAAGATGATTCGCCACAGATACAGGGAAGTATAAAACAGAATTTGTCCTTCAGTCATGTTTGACTCCCTATGACCCCGTCTGGGCTTTTCTTGGAAAAGACACTGAGTGGTTCGACATTTCCTTCTCCAGCTCATCTTATAGATGAGGAAACTGAGACAAACAGGGTTAAATGACTTGCCCAGTGTCCCAAAGCTATTAAGTAAGTGTGTGAGGCCAGATCTGAACTCAGAAAGAAGAGTCTTCCTGACTCCAAGCCAGGCGTTCTATCCACCATACTACCTAGCTGTCCCATAAAGCAGGACAGAATGTAGCTAAGGGCATAAATAACTATAAAACAGGATAAAATGATAAGAAAAAAAAACAAAGAAGAAATCTAGACAAAGGGCTCCAAGAAAATTTGAAAGGGAAAAGATCAGTTTCTGGAGAATCATGGGAAAATACTTGGAGAAGGTCATCAGTGCTAGGCCTAAAAGGACCAGAAGACTTAGACCTTTGAAATGCAGAAGATTCAGGTAGGCATCAGAATGTTAGAGTACTGGATGGAGAGTCAGGAAGGCCTGAGTTAGAATCCTAACTCCAAAACTCAATAACTGTGTGACCTTATAGAGACACTTAATTATTCTGCCTCAATTTCCTAATCCATCAAATGAGAATAGTAATAGCGCTTACTCCCCAGAGTTGTGAGAAGTGATAAAATAAAACAAAACATGCAAAATGCTTTGCAAACCACAAATCTCTACATAAATGTTAGGTATTATGAATATCAGCACCAAGTTATGTCAATGCTCAGAAACAGGAATGGAAAAGAAAGATCTGAGGACAATGCAGCTGGGTACTAGAGTATGGGGTGGGTTGTCCTTTGTTTTCAGAGAGGGCTGATGACATCATACAGCGGTGTCAGGCAGAGCTGCAAAGTCTTCCGCTTCACTCTCTCTTCCAGAGTCTTGGAAGTCCAGTGGCAGGACAAAAGTCAAGATGACTGAAGATGGCCGGGGACGTAGCAGATGACCATGGTGTCTTCACCATCTGACCAAACTCTACGCATTCCACTGCACCTGCTTCAGCTGCTTTCATGGTGATTGGAACAAATTGCTCTCATCTGCCCCTTCCCCTCCAGGCAAAGACTTCACACACTTGGGATAGGCACCTCTGTAACTCACCAATAGGTCTGAGGCCTGTCATTTGCCCTCAGTGTGGAAGGTAGGCTGTGAATTAAGGTTAGAATTAAGAAGCCATATTCAGAATGCACAATCATACTTTAGGTATGGGCTGGCCTGAGTGATAGAGTCTAGTTCTATAACTGCTGACCTTGTAAGATCAACATGCACAAGACATTGCAAGATCATCAATCACCACATATAGATGATATATGTACACACTGCATAGGTATGAAGACTTTGCGGGAAAGATTTTCAAAGACTTTGAATACAAAGCAGTTTTTGGGGGACTAACCCTTAGTGAACCAGATTGCCCCATTTTCTGAACATTCCATCAATCAAGGTTTCACTATGAAAGGATTTTATTCTTCATTATAGCCTGTTAGAAGGTGGCAAATTAATCTTTCAGTAATTGAAACTGAAATACCTTCATGACAAATGTAAAAGTCCTAATACCGTAACACTAAGTCATAGTTATTTGCAAATCTCCATTTGTCAAAAAGCTCAAGCATTCCATTTCCGTGGTAATAAATGTGATACTAACTCCTTTAAGCATGGAGCCATTTGATACTGAAGTGGTTATTAGAAAGAAGGAAGTGGTCAAGGGAATGGAATTTTCTTATGAAGCAGGTTACATTAGAGCACTGGAGTAGTTCAAAATATTGATGAGGGAATTAAACAAGATGACATCTCAAAAATGAATCAAAGCCCATCATACTGACTACTCAGTCATTGTGTCAGAAACTCAAAGTCATAACTGGGACAGGCCAACTGGAGATATGTCCCAGAGCATTTCAAGTTAGAGGATGCTGATAGTACTTGTAGCCCTGAGCTTAAATGAATTCTTCTCCACCTATCCTCCAGCAGCTGCCTTGTATACAACTAGCTAGGTGGTGCGGTGAATAGGATGATGGGCTTGGAGTCAGGGAGACCTGAGTTCAAATCCAGTCTCAGAAACTTCCTAGCTGTATGTGACCTTGGGCAAATCACTTAACATCTGTTTGCCAGTGGAGAAGGAAATAGCCAACCACTCCAGTATCTTTGCCAAGAAAACTCCATGGACAGAGTTCCACAGGGTAGGATGTGACTGAAATGATGGAATAATGGCAGTTACTTTGCCTTGATCTGAGGTTTTCCTCACTGGGATCTCTGCCCAGAGCAGTTAGAATCTACTTAGCATATTGCCTGGAATATAGTAAATGCTTGTTACATGACTAATTCATGGTTGCCATTTGGTGATATCATTTGAATTTGTCTTGAGATTTTATTTTTGGGGGAGTCACTTGATCTCTCCCTGTCCCAGGCAACTCTTTAACAGTGTAAGTTGCAGACCCGCAGTGTTAGGTACAATTTCCTCACTGTTCCAATGAAATCATAGGTGAGGTCCAAAAAAGTGGGGGAATGGATTGGAGGGCCATTTGATCTCATTCTACTTGCCTGAGGGGAGAATTATGCTGCTTGCCCTTGGTTTAAACATCTCTAGTTACAACTCTGCAGAAACCTGTCAGCAACAGGAATTATGAGAATGTACATCCTATTCAATCCTAAGCAGAGCTCAGAAGCAGTGGGTTGCCAGATGATGCACAGGGCAGAAAGAACAAAGGATGTTTCATGTTTACAGTAACACAGCGTCAAGAGCAAAGGAAGAGAACAAAAATAGACCTATGGCAGGTGGCAAGGGCAAGTATTTGGGCCCTAGTTAGCAGTGGCTGATTCCATGTGCTCTGCTCTGAGTCTCATCTGTCTCACTTCTATAACTTCAGACAAAACGTTTAGATAATCTTTGTCTTTGACTGTCCCCTCACTTCACTTTGTACAGGTAGATCTTTTGAAATCTCCAAGCATGATCCTTTTGTCATTTCTTATCAGTATTAATTAGTATAGTTAGCATCAACTTTCCAATGACTTAACTTCCCATTTGGGAGCAATTTAGAGTTCATTTCTTTCTCTTTCTTAAAAAGTACAACAGTTACCAAAAAAGGTTCATTTAAGGAAAATGTGGAGAGATTGTTGAGTTTTTTTAATAGCATATTTAATTATTAATGTGCACTGACCTTGAAAGCAGCTGGCCTGTCACTGGTATGTTGGGAGGAACACACAAAGCATTTGTTGTCACTCCGGGCTGCTAGGAATGTCCTGTTCCAGAGAAGCATGTTGTGTGTGGGGACTGTAGAGAAGAACTCGGGGAGGTGATGTTTGTTTGACCTATTGAGGAATGTAAAATGTGTGTGTGGTAAGGAGGGTTGCAGGGGGTGATGTTTAGGATATAAATGTGTGGGTAGGCTTTTAAAGATCATTCAGCTGGGCATGTTTAGTCCATGGGTCTAATTTATTTTTCTCTTTTCAATAAAATGCCCTAAAGTATAGCCTGACCAGATGCTTTTCTGAGCATTTGTTTTTTCACCTTTCACCTTTTCACCATTCACCATAGGAATATTGGTTATGGTTTATTTAAGCTGTTCTTCCCAGTGTTTAAAAAACACAACCCAAACTAACATTGAGCTGCTTGAGCCTCCCACCGAGAGGCAATGTGGCATCCTGGATAGAGAACTGACCTTGGAATCAGGAAAACCTAGGTTTGAACCTGACCTCTGACATGTATTGGCTTTCTCCAACATGTCCCATAAGCTTTCTCTTCCTGGAAAATCACTCTGCCTCTATGACCTTTTCCTCTAATTAGTAAGTGCTTTCAGAAAGCTTCGTTTTAAAGCAAATGCCCGGAAAAATCTGCTCAGGTTTATAGCAGAAATGATACGCTTATATACCTTCCTTTGGGGAGGGATAAAGGTACCACTCTCAACACTTTCTGTGATTAGGATCTTGGAAATATCCCGTGGAGAAAAAACAAATCAAAAACAGCAACAACCCACAAATGTCTTATGAGTTTCATGTTTTATATTGCTTTGTGTATAATACCTAATATGGCAATTTGTTTCAGGCTTTAATTTGGACATAAAATAAATCCTTTGATCATTACAATGAATAAACGAATGAATGAACAATTAAATGAGTGGATGAATGAAGAAAGAGAGAAAAAGGAAGGAAGGAAGGAAGGAAGGAAGGAAGGAAGGAAGGAAGGAAGGAAGGAAGGAAGGAAGGAAGGAAGGAAGGAAGGAAGTGAAGCATATGCCCAGGGCTTCATTCCTCTCTGATTTCTAATCCTGACTTTCTGTATTTATTTTCTCTACCATGGCCTCAACTCATGTACTTGTTCTCCTTTCTTCACACCCTTGCCAATGCTTTTCAGTTTCCTTGTAATGAGTGCTCTTCCTCTAATAGACTCTAAGCTCCTTGAAGGCAGAAGCTCTTTCTTTTTGATTGTTTTTCTATTCCCAGCATTTAAGGTAGTGCCTACATAGTAAGCACTTAAAAATAGTTGTTCCCTTTATGAGTCTACTGAGGTTATTAAGTTAAGCCCTCATTGCCTCCAGGGCACAGCTAGGTGGCACAGTAGACTTTCTGACCAGAAGTCAGGAAGACTTATTATCTTCCAGAGTTCAAATCTGGCCTCAGACACTAACTAGCTGTGTGACCCTGGGCAAGTCACTTAACCCTGGTTGCCTCAGTTTCCCCATCTGTAAAATGAACTGGAGAAGGAAATGGCAAATTGCTCCAATATCTTTGGCAAGAAACCCCCGTATGGGGTCATGAATAACAACAAGCAACTCTATATCCCACTATAAACTGCAGAGAAGGTGCTGACCTGAGCTGATCATTTTTGTATAGGACTTCCCTGTACAAAAGAAACCACAGGTCAGTTCCCTATTTCTGCCTTTACACTACAGAAAATCACAAGTCTGGCAATTCTTTTACGAACAGAAACACTGAAGCACGGAGTTAAATGAACTAAATAGCTTATTCTGGTCTTAATTTCAATCTGACAGAAGCTTGCTTCTAGGTGCTTATGCTCCTAACAACCAACATCCTTCATCCAGGGAATCTTCCTTGTCTCTTCCATTTAGTTTGCTATCTGAGCAGCTGGAACATTGAGGGGGAAAGAAAAGAAGCTGTACCTAATAATGCATATGTAAGTATGTGTGTGCGTGTATGCATGTATGTACGTGTTTATACAAGATGTCCCAAAAGTCTTAGGGCAGGTTTACAACCACCCTAAGGCTTTTAGGAAACCCTGTTTTTGCTCTTGTGCAAAATCCTGGCTACTCTTGATCCCCACAGTTCATCCCACATAGCTTTTTTTGGTGAAAAAACAAAAACAAAAATTCACTGTTCCAAACTTCCTTTTTGTTTAGATCTCCAAGCCTTCCCTCCATCCCCTTGTTTATAGCAAATGGCTTTATGTGAATTAGTGACCCTTACTGAATCAAAGAAGAACACTGTCATTTACCTTAACATATCCATATCTCTACTTTCCTGTACATTCTGGAGTCTCTTAGCATTAGATAGATAGACAGACAGACAGACAAACAGATAGATAGATAGATAGATAGATAGATAGATAGATAGATAGATAGATAGAAAGATAGATAGGAAGATGGATAGATGACAGATAGATGATATAGATTATATAGATAGATGACACAGGTGATATAAATGAATGGATGGATGGATGAATAGATAAATTGATTGTATACAGATGATAATATAGGTGAATAGATATGAGATAGATATGATATAGACATAGATGATTTAGATGATAAAAGATATATAGAGTGATGGATAGATAGGTGATAAAGACAGATAATATAGACATGATACAAGTAGACAGATAAATGAGATAGAGAGATGAGATAAGTGGATGATAGATAGATAGAAATATCCTTCCCCCTTTTAAAATATAACCCCTTCACCAGTGTTTTAGACCCCATCCTTTCTCACCATCTTATAGATCTTTCTCTCACACATGTTGTCCTTTCTAATAACTTAACCTCTTTTTCCACTGGCTTTTCTCCCATCTACATCTGAACATGCATAAGTTTCCAATTTGTTGAGAAGACTATCCTTTGATTCAACACCCAGCTCTCACCCTATTTCTCTTTTCCCTTTCGGAACCCACCAATGATCTTCCTGGAAGAGCCACTGGTCCTTCCAGCTGTTGAGATAGGTATGCTGTTGAGATGGCTGTGGCCAACCTGCCCCATCAAAATGAGCCCACAAATCATCCCACCTTGTTGCCAGGTGACTCATATCTGCAGGGGCAGATCTCTGGTTTTCCTTTGATATGAATCCAGCCTACCTTCAGGTTCTGACTTTCCCTTTCATCTTTTCCCACTCAATTTCACTATTTCATTTCAGCATCACACTGAGGCTACTGGGACTTAGACTCATATTGGGCTAGGCTTGCCTCCTTCATATCTGACCCCTTGATTTCTTCAATTTTTTTCCTGTTACTGGTCTGACTTCCATTTGCAGCGCCAAGTAATAAACCTGGAATATTTTCAGTTAGAGCAATTTCTATTGAGCTGTGTTAATGGCTGGAAGTAGACCCAGTTTCTCTGATGATCTGATTGTCAGTGAAATAATCTTTCCCTTCCACCAAGATAAGACTAAATCCAACTCAGAATAAGAAGTCTATACTTTCACTTCTATATCTTCACAATTCAATCCCCTTTTTAGTTTTTAGAGTTCTAAGTTTTTTATTTGAAAGGAACCCTAACAACAATCCCAAACCCTTTATTTTATAGAAAAGGAAGTTGAGGCATAGGGAGCCTAAATTACTTACACGAGGTCATAGAATGAGTCAACAGCAAAATAAGGACTAGAACCTGGGTCTCCTTATTTTTCTTCCAGCTCTCTTTCCAACACACTGCTCCAGAGACAGTTGGGTGGTACAGTGGATAGATACTAGGACTTAGAATCTGGAAGACCTGAGTTCAAATCCTGCCTACAATACTTATTAAGCTGTGTGACCCTGGGCACTTCACCTCTACCTGCCTCAGTTCCCTTACCTGTAAAATGAAGATAGTAATAGTACCCATTTCTTAGGGTTGTTTTGAAAATATGAGAAAATATGTATTGTGCTCAAAGCTCTTAATATAAATGCTAGCTATTATTACTGCAAAACCACATAAAATGAAAGTCACCTTAAGTTATCTAAAGTAATGTAAAGTCACCAAGTAACTTTTTGTCCACCAGTAACAGTCATTCCCTAACCGGACCCTCTGATCTGGCTTTTCTTCCTCCTCTATACCGTGTTCCACCCTTTGTTCCTTTGCTCATGCCGCTATCCTTTCCCCTCTTTCTGCCATCCTAATTTTATATTTTCTTCAAGACCCAGATAAAGGCCCAGATAGTCTATGAATCTTTTCCAGGCAAACCTCATCCTGTAAGGACCTTTCCCTTGATCTGAATTTCTTCAACAGTTATGAATCCTGTCATAGTGCCCTATACTAGCTTATCTGCAACCTTAGACTTGTTCACCAGCTGCTCTATAGCTGTTTTGTTTCAGCCACAGGTGAGTAAGCTCCTCTGGGGAGTTGAGGGGGGTGGTCTCATCTCTTTCTGTATCCTCCACAGTCTTTAGCACATAGAAGACCTTCAAGAAAGGCCCGGTTGAGTGAATAAATAATGCATGTGGTTTATTGCCCTTATTTCAATAGCTAGAGGGTACACCGGGAAATCAAATAACTTTAGGTATCCCAGAGACCAATCCCGGTGGTGTGGCAATGCCAAGTAACCTCACATCCCAGATGGGTTTCTCCTTTGCAGCGTCTCTCAGTTTCAACAGCTAGGAAGCCTGGTAGACAAAGGACAAAGGATAGACTTAGATTCAGGAAATTGTTTAGTCATTTATCAGTCATGTCCAACTTTCCATGACCCCATCTGGGGTTTTCTTGGCAAAGACATTGGAGTGGTTTGCCATTTCCTTCTCCAGCTCAGATGAGGAACTGAGGGAAACAGGGTTAAGTAACTTGCCCAAGGTCACACAGCTGGTAGTTATCTGAGGTCAGATTTGAACCCATGAAGATAAGTCTTTCTAACTCCAGACCCTGCTCTTTATCCACTGTGCCACTTACCTTCTCTGAAAGCTAGAGTCAGGAAGATTCAAGTTCAAATCCTGTCTCAGATAGTTACCAGCTATGTGACCCTGGGCAAGTCACTTAACTTTTGTCTGCCTCCATTTTCTCATCTGTAAAATGAAATAGTAATTGCACCTACCTCCCAAGATTGTTGTGGGGGTCAAATGAGATGATGATTGTAGAGTGCTTAGCACAGGGCTTGTCACATTTTAAGTGCAATATAGATGTTAGCTATTATCATTTAAAATAACCTATAACCTAGAGGTAATTTAATACATAAAAAGATCCCTAATTTAATTGCTGCAGATGCTTTTGTGATGTAGTTAACAGTCATTCCATGCCTTAACAAATGTTCTTCTCTGTAGCCCAAAATACTCATGACATGGTGGCCAACGAATAATCAGTCAATTTAATCTTTCCTCCCCATGAAGATTGGACAGTATCTAATGGAATGGGGAGCCTATACTTCCCACCTGTATCTACTCATAATTTACTGTCCTTTTTAGTTTTTTGGCATGTGTACATTTTTATTTGAAAAATATGTGTGTATGTATATGCATACATATACACACAATACATATATTTTGTGTATTATGCATGTAAATCAGTTATATAAGGAATATACTACTAATAAATAGCAACATATATAGCTAATAAGCACTATATATGTACATATGTACATTACCATATACGTACACGTGTATGTATGTGTTTGTGTATTTTCAGGACATAATGCATTTCAATGTAACCTTGATTTTCTTCAGCTGTCACACTAGACTATTGACTCAAATTGAGTTTGTACTTGAATCTTTTTCATAGGAAATAGCTACATCTTTTCCATCTTGTCATTAAGAAGTTGGTTGTTTAAACCCGTCTAGAACTTTATATTTTTACATATTTCATTTCACCTTATCAAATTTGGGCCATTATTTTCATCTCATTTTTTTTTATTTTCAACTGTGTCATCTAACATGTTAGCTATTGCATTATAGCTTTGAGTCATTGGCAAGTCTAAGAAACTTGCCTTTTGCTGCCTCATCCAAATCACTATACTTTTTAAAAAAGAAGTTAAATAGTAGAAGGGCAAGAATAGATCATTGAAGCACTCTATGGGAGAACTACCTTGAAGCTAACACCAAATTATTAATGATCCCTCTAGAGTCTTGCCTGAAATTTGAGTTCACTGGCCTATAGTTTGAAGTGTCCATTCTCTTCTCTTTGTATAAAATGAAAACATGTGCTCCTTTCCTTAGGGCACCCTGCCCACTCTCTAAGATGTTTCAGAGATCATCAAGAACATTTTAGCATTCATAGCTGCTAGGTTTTTTTTTATATATCTTTAATTTACCTTTTTTACCTTTAATACCTTAGAATGGAATCCATTTGGATTTACCTGGCAACCTAAGCTCATTAACAGCAGTTGAGTGATCTCTATTTCCTAACTTATATTTCACTTAAATTCCCTGTTGAAATTCTAATTTTATCCTTTTCACTTCACTTCACTTTTCATACTTCATGAAAGAGAAAATGGAAGCAAAATAAAAGCTGAATATTTCAACTTTGTCATCATTGTCCATTTTCATTATCTTTTCCACTACAAAGTTCTTTTTCTGTAAGATATAGTCCTTAAGATTTGGTCATGATTAGTTCCATGCTTTTGTACACTCCTACTCTCTTTCAGAACCTAAAATTTAGTATATCAGTGGACCCATGAATTTCATGGATATGAGATTGCCTCCATTGGCATAGATTACAGCCCATATGTGCCTTCTCATCCTCTATGTTCAATTCATGACCTTTCTTAAATACTATGTGGATGATCTGTGGAGGCCATCCTCTATTTCTTTCAATATTTTATTACTATCAGTGCCATGCCTGGCCAGTCCATTTGTCTTCTCCCATCACCAGCTCACTTCCTTTTCCTATCAAATATTTCCTGAATGCCAATCCCTTATGCCACTTTTTGTACATGAGGGTTCATTGCATATACTGCAACCTACTTATACCTATCACACATCTTTCCATTGCCTTGAGTGTCATTCACAGTTTTGATTCTTTAAATATTGTACTGTTCAATGACTTGCTATCATATAGCACCTCTGGACAAAAATGAGTGATATTTTTAAGAGAGGATTTTTTTTTTCTGGGAGTAGCTTGGGAGGCTTGAAAATGCTGTACAATTTTTCCAATGCAATGAAGTTTACCCTCTCCCAGGCTTACCTTGTTTTCTGTAGATGGTATCTCTCCAGGATACATTTTCTGATTCATTTGCTTAATGGATTGACCATCCAATTGCATGTCATAATCTGAGCAGTCAACATTCCTCATCATTTCAAATTAAGAACAATAATTTTTGTCTTGTTTTTTTTAAAATGGATTTTCTTCCTCTTGCCCTAACTCACTCCTGAGCCAAGAGTTCAACTCACCCAAAACAAGAAAAGTTGATGTTAATCAGATATGTCAAGAGGTCTTTATGGCAGGGAGCTCATGCTATGTCACTGCAGTTGAAGGAAAGCAGCTGAGGCAACTCCCACATGCTCAGAAACAAGTACTTCAGGGACCATGAAAATGAAATGCATTTATTAAAATCAGGTTTACTTTTCACTGTTAAATTGCTGCATTTGCTTTCTGTAATTCATTTGCCTTTGGAAATGACAAGTCCATTCTTGGCTTGCATATTGTTTTATTTCCTAGTCACACATGTGAGTTAGCAATACTCCAGGGATAAGTTCTCTTAAAACAAGAAATGTGTTTTAAATTCTTTTTTTCTTGCTACAGAAATATTTCAAATCATGCTGGGTTCTGCTGCAAGTTACTTCTAATTTTAAAATACGTCTGCAAATTTGTCAGAGACAGCCTTGTTGGAGTCTTCCTCCTTTTTTCTTGGTCTCAAGTTGAAGTAAAGTGTATAAAAACCCTGTTTTATAGAATCAGCAGTTAATATAATAATGTTTACTTGAATGCACACAGAAAAACCAAAACCACTCATATGTTAATACATTTGAATAAAATCCAGTTACGAAAGGATCACAAGCTTTGGTTTGGGAAATTACAGATGTCATGATAAAAGGCTAGCAATGGGCATTTTTGCCAATTAATTCCCATTTGGAAAATATGCTTCATCCACTTAAAGATTCCTTAGCAGAGACCCTTTGCAAGATTTTGTTTTACATAAATATAGTGTTGGTGGGCCCTGGTCCAAGGTTTTTGATGGGGTGGGAACTTGGAGGAGGAGACAAATCACTGTGGCTACAGTGGGACAATCTCATATTCTTTTAATTCTACAAGGGATAACTGGGAAATTAAGTCTCTTTAAGGAAAGACAACGAGTGCCCTGTCCTGGGACTTTCTCCTTTCTATTTAGATATAATTCCCATTTCATCTTTAAACTTTATCCTCAGGTTGCTGGAGCTAAAAAAGATATTAGAAATCTTCAAGTCCAGAGGTTCTTAACCTGTTGTAGGAAACTTTAAAAAAAATTGCTATAATTATAATTCATTAGCAATGATTTCCTTTGTAATCTTATATTTTATTTTATGTATTAAAGATATTATTCTGGCAGGGGGTCCATGATACAGGAAAAATTAAGAATTTCTGATCTAGTTTATCGCTTCATTGTATGAAGATGACATTGCCAAAGAGTCTTGCCAAAGGTCAAAAAGTTAGTGGAAGTAGTCAGGAAACCAGAACTTGACCCCAGGCTTTCCCAGTCTTAGTCCAGCGGTCTTTCCACTAAATCAGCCTGCCTCTGTTGAAATAGCAAAGACATCTTAAAATGATCCTGACAAGGCATAACTTTAGAATAGGTAAATAGGTGCTATTGGGGGGAGGTGAGAGCAGTGGCGAGAGGAAAGAAGCTGTTGCCCTTCCCTTCTCCTCTTAATTCTCTCCCTCCAAATCACTCCTTGTGTTTAAGTCTCTTTTTAATGAATAAATATATCCAGCAAACTGACAAGACAGGGAAAGGGAACACCTTGGTATGAATGAGTATATCACAAACTTTCCTAAGGGCAAATTTGGATACAAGGGAAATGGGAAGAACCTGTGGACTTCTGGGCCAGAGCAGGTGGAAAGAAATACTAAGAAAGTTCTGGGGATGCCAGTGAGAGGTAACACTGGCTCCAAGACCTGTAATGGAAGCCTGAGATCTGGTTCTGCTAATTCAACAAAAGCTAATTACAGACAGTTGTCAAAGGCCTCCTTACAAGAGCTATGTCAACTAAACCTTGAGGTTATCCTCCTATTTCTAAAGTTTAGATTGTGGAAAAAGCTCTCCTAAATTTATTTTCCCTAGTTCTCTTTTTAATTTAATCAGCCAGTTAAAAGAATCAAATTACTACTTCCCAAAGTGATGGAATTCACCATGCTAGAAAACTGAGCCTTTAGGAATGTCTATATGACAAGAAAACAAGCAGATGAAAAGGCAGTGGGGAAGTCAACCAAGGAATTATTTGTTTTGTCTATGTCATGGTAAAAAAAAAAATCCAAACCAAACCTTGTTTAACCTTTTATTTCTCTGATGCATTGAATGATTCTTTGTCTAGAACTGAATAGATTAGAGGTTTCAGTGTGTAGACAACTCGTGTCTCCATAGGCAAAGTCAGTTAAACAACTGAGATAAAATGAAGAAAAAAAGAGGTTAGGTTCAAATTTTCCAAATTATCTGCTACAGTGATCAAATATTACTTGATAATTGTTAATCCCCTTATTTCTCCTTAACAATAGGAATCTAATGACAGCTGATGAAGCAGCCCCATTACAGTGTCTGGCAGTTTTTGAGATAGCTTTACCAAAGTTTTGAAACGACAGAGAAGGAGAAAACAAAGAAGAAAAATAGTGAAGCATGATAAATGCTGCGGAAGGGTTCGGAGACTTCCTCTTCTCCTGCTAAGGTCGGATACTGGATACTGGTGGAGTAATACTAATGTAGCACCAAGACATTTCATTGCTCCATCTGATGCTTGGCTGGGGCCTCCATGTTCTCCTCTCCCTTATAGACATTGGGCAAGCCTTTAGCCCAGAAAAGTCAGTGTGCTTTTGTCAAGCCAGCAATGACTTCTAGATTCCCAGGATGAATATTCCTGAGATGAAGGCAAGTTGTTCTCTCAACAATTTTTTTACTTTCCTGACAGAAACATCCCAAGACATTTAACTTCCTACCTGTTGGCAGTTGGGGGGAGATGAGGAGGTTTATTTGGGGTCCTACATATTAAAAGTGCTTTGCTATTGATGAATTTTCTCTATTTCAGAAGACTTGATATTTTAAATTTGTTTTTATGCTGACCCTAATCTGAAGTCTAGGTGGTTTTTAATGACTGGTTCTAAATAAGAAAACATACTAGGTGGGGGGTCTGATATTGATTGATTGGTTAGTGGTTTTTGTCCTTGGTTCTTGAAGAGGTCCAAAATGACATCATTATGATAAACTCAAGCTTAGTGTGTCTGATCAGACCAATATGAGCTTGGAATGCTCTACCACAGATTGGACAAAGATCGTCCATGTGAATATTTGCGGTGGATAATCCAAAGTCCTAAATAGATTCTTAGGGAATACAAAAAAGGCACTGCTGAGACTACGTGTAAACACACCACCTATTACACATATATGGAACATCATAGGGGAAATGAGCTTGGATACCATTGCTGTTGCTGTTCAGTTGTTTCTCAGGCATGTCTGACTCTTTGTGACCCCATTCACAGTTTCCTTGACAGAGATACTGGAGTGGTTTACCATTTCCTTCTCCAGCTCATTTTACAGATGAGAAAACTGAAGCAAATAGGATTCAGTGACTTGCCCAGGGTCACACAGCTAGTAAGTACTTGAGGTCAGATTCAAACTCAGGAAAATAAGTCTTTCTGACTCCAGACCCCCCCATTCAATCCACTGTGCCACCTAGCTGCCCTGTCATACAATAATAAGGAGTTAAATGTACTCAAAAAGTGAGTCTAAGAGTAAGATACTTGTGATACAAAAACATATTTGAAAAGTCTTTTTTTTCTCGATGGAAAAACTCAATTTGGTGTTGAAAGATTCTCATACAGATATTTTGAAACAAGATTTAGCACCAGAATTCTGTAGAGAGAGAGAGAGAGAGAGGACAGTTTATTTTGCTGTTTCACCATATGTTCAAGAGTCGTCAAAGTTCAAATGAATTCTTTTAAACCAATTAAATAATGAATAGGATAAGGAGATAAATAAAATTTTTTAAAAGTAAATGTGATAGGCCTCAGGAGAAAACTGAATGGGAATAGGAAGGAATATACCTTTTCTCAGTAGTACAAGACACCTCCACAAAAACTGGCCATGTATTAAAATCTCATAATCAAATGCAGAGAAACAGAAACATTAAATGCATCCTTTTAGATCATAGTACAAAAAAGTTACATTCAGTAAAGGGTCATAGAAACAGAGGTTAAAAACAAATCGTAACAAATAAAAATATAATCTTCAAGAATAAATGGATCAAAGAACAAATCACAGAAAGAACCAACAATTTCATTAAAAATAACGACAGAACAATATACGAAAATCTATGGGATACAGTCAGAGCAGTACTTAGGGGGAAAATGTGTATCACTAAACAATAATATCAATAATTTAGAGGTAGAAAAGATTAATGAATTAGGCATGCAATAAATAAATAAATAAATGAGAGAAAGAATGAATTAAAAATCCCCAATTCAATACCAAATTGGAAATTCTGAAAATCAAAGGAGAGAATAATAAAACTGAAAGTAAGAAAACCATTAAACTAATAAATAAAACTAGGAACTGATTTTATGGGGGGAAAAGAAACAATAGATAAGCCACTGGCTAGTTTGATTAAAAAAATTAAATTACCAGTATCAAAAATGAAAATGCTAGATGTACCAGCAATTGAAATGAAATTAAAGAATTGTATGACAATAAACCTAACAATCCGAGTGAAATGGATGAATTTTTACAAAAATATAAATTTCCCAGATTAACAGAAAGGAAATAGAATACTTAGAAGCCCTGTCTTAGAAAAATGAAATTGAATAAGCCATCAATGAACTCCCTAAGGAAAAATAATCCCCAGAACCAGATGGATTAACAAGTGAATTCTACCAAACATTTAAAAAATAATTATTTCTAATACTATATAAATGATTTGGAAAAATTGGCAAAGAAGTCCTTCAAAATTTCTTTTATGGGAAAAGTATGATCCAGACACCTAAGCCATGAAGAGCAAAAACAGAAAGAAAACTATAGACCAATTTCCCTAATGAATATTGAAGCAAAATTTTAAATAAAATTCTAGCAAAGATTTTTGCAGCAATATATCACAAGAATCATATACCATGAACAGGAGATATTTATACCAGGAGTGTAAGTTTGGCTCAACATTAGGAAAGCTATCAACATAATTAATCATTTCAATAACAAAACCAACAGAAACCAATAGATACAGAGAAAGCTTTGATAAAATACATTCCTATTCATTCTAATTAAAAATGCTAGAAAGTATAGGAATAAATGGAACTTTCCTTAAAATAAGTAGTCTCTATTTAAAATCATCAGCAAGTATTATCTGTAATGGGGATAAGCTATAAACTTTCCCAATAAGATCAAGGATAAAGCAAGGATGCCCATTATCACTACTATTATCCAATATTGTATTAGAAATGTTAGCTTTAGCAATAAGAGAAAAAAGAGAAATTGAAGGAATTAGAATAGATAATGAGAAAGCAAAACCATCACTCTTTGCAGGTGATGTGATGGTATACTTAGAGAATCAAGTAAAAAACTAGTTGAAATAATTAACAACTTTAGCAAAGTTGTAACATATAAAATAAAACTACATACATCATCAGCATATACATGTTGTCAATAAAGTCTAGAGATAGAAAGAGAAATTCCATTTAAAATAACTCTAGTTAATAGAAAATACTTGAAAGTCTACCTACTAAAACAAACCCAGCAATGATATTAACAAAATTGCTAAGCACTTTTCACAAAAATAAGGCCAGATCTAAACAACTGAAAAATATTAATTGCTCATGGTTAGGTTGAGCCAATACAATAAAAATGACAATTCTACCTAAATTGATTTACTTATCCAATGCTACACCAATCAAACTACCAAAAATTCTTTTATAGAATTAGGAAAAATAATAATGATATTCATCTGGGAGATAAAAGCTCAAGAACAAAAAAAACAAAGGAAGGTGGCCTAGCTGTACCAGATTTTAAACTTTAGAAACTAGAGGCAGCAACTTCCTGATAAAAAATAGTCATCTGAATGGGAGATAGGTCATTCAGATCACACATATCAACTCCAGCAAACCCTGAAATTCACACCAGACTGAGTGATGATCAAAACATCCATTGACACACTACAGTGAGTGATTATTTTCCACCAAAGAACCTTCCATCAAAGTCCTCAGATGCCCAGTCCAACAAAACCAGGTCCAATGCTTCCCAGCATGACCAGAGATAACCCACTAGAGTGGACAAGCTTCTGTAGCCAGAGGCATCAAGAGACAAGTGTTCTTCTGAGAAAGCCTTAGAGTGGACAGAAATTAAGTTCCTATTATGTACCAGGCACTGTGCTAAAAATAAGGACTAAGAAAAAGAGAGCACACACACACCCCTCAGTGGGGGAGGACATCCCCACACCTTTGGCCCAGTGTGGGGCTATTGTTATGTAAGTTAATATTTGGGTTATTCTTTAGTGCAGCTAGGGTTACCTAGGCTCACATGACAATGAGTCATTGTAATAGAACTTTTTGAGGGAAAGTGACAGAAAGAAGAATGCAAGGAATGTCATGAAGCAGTCACAACACAGTCAACTTCAGCCTCAATTTTCAGTGACAAGAGTTTGAATGGTTTCCCTTAAAGCATCTCACTGTACTCTATCACCCAGTATTATGAGTGGAGGAGAGTGAGGATTATTATAACTTTCCTTGGGTTAATGGTTAGCATGATGGAATCAACTAGAGGTTAAAGGAGCAAACAGTTGCCAAAAGATGGTGAAGATGGCATCGTTGATGAAGCAGACTGGTGACTCAATATTCATTTTACAAAAAGAAAAGAAAGGTTCAAAAGTGATGAGCACTTGGTGAACTTTTTATTTCCATTTGGAAAAATCTTAACCATCTTTTGACACCATAGTTGACCTTGCCTTGATGTGAAGCTACAGATAAATATGGCAACCATGTGGTCTAAACCTCCTTTCCTCCAGGTTAGGTTTCCTAGATTTTTCAGAGCTCAGTGGAAGATACTCATTTCTCATATGAACCTAAATTTAAAATTTAAGGTATGTCATCCAATCAAAGAGTATTTCTTAAGCACCTACTATGTGCCAGTACATAGAAGAGAAGGTGCTGTGCTCTATGAGCAAAATAGAATTGAAGTAGCTCAAAAGAAACATGAAATGTGTAAATTTAGAGAATCCACCTCAAATGTTCAGATGAATTATTTGTGCCTCACCTATGGTAGAGTATTCTGAGCTTGTATTGGTCTGATCAGCCACAACTGGACACCCTGTAGTTTGACTCTAGCTTTGGGATGCCATTTTGGTCCTCTTTGAGAACAAAGGACAACAATTATGTGTCAGACATTGTACTAAGCAAAAGACAGTGTCCACTCTGGAGGAGCAGAGAACTCTTGTTAAAGTGAGAGGCAATAAGGAAACAAAGTAAATACAAATTAAATTGGGGATAATCAAAAGAGAGGAGGCACTCACGTTACAGGGGATTGGAAAAGATTTCTAAAAGAAGGTTGTACTTTAGCTGAGAATTAAAGGAAGCCAAAAAAAGGTGAAGATAAGGAGGGAGGAGGTTGCAAATGTGCAGTCCAACCAATGAAAATGGCCAGAGTCAGGAGACAGAATGCAAGGAACAGCAAAGAAGCTGGTTTCACTGCACTGATGAGTGGAAAATGGAGTGGAATGGGAAGAGACTTGAGGTTAGGAAACCAACCACTTCAGACTACTGTAATTATCTAGGTGCGAGATGATGAGGGCTTGTACCACGTAGTGGCAGTGTCAAAGGAGACAAGGTAGTATAGTTGAATGATGTTAGGAAGATAAACATGTAAGGACTTGGCCACTAATTGGATATGGGAGATGAGAGACAGAAGAGTTGGGGATGACATATTGAACTTAGAGGAGTGGAAGGATGATAGTGTCCTCCATAGTAATAGAGAATTTAGGAAGAGGGGATGGTTTGGGAGGAAAGGTAATGAGTTTAATTTTGGATATGTTGAGTTTAAGATATCTACTAAATATCTGGCTCAAAATGTCTAACCAACAGTTGGAAATGTGAGATTAGAGGATAAAAGAGAGTCTAGGACTGGACAAATAAATCTGAGAATCAATCATCTGCATAGAAATAATAGTTTAATCCATGAAAGCTAATGAAATCTTCAAGTGAAATATTATAGAAGGAGAAGAGAAGAGGACTCAGGAGAAAGCATTTAATGAATATACCCACATTAATGGGCATGACCATTAAAAAATTCAACATAAAGATCCAACATAAGAGACTAAGAAGGAGTGATCAGACAGGGGGGAAGACAACTGGGAGAGAGCAGCTCAGGGATGTACTGGAGTCATCCATTGTAGGAGCCAATCATTAAATTTTCAGGATGAGCATTTATACCTCAGAAATGAGCAAATCCTACAAATGAGGGGGCTTGATTGCCTGTTTTGTTGATTGTCTAGATGTAAGAAAACGATGGAGAAAATGTTAATAATACAAATTGAACATAAAAGTATGTTATGCATATATTCTTTTTCATGGAAATTGTTTTTTAATCATTTTCCAACACACTACTAGGACACTGTCTCAAAAACCTAGAAAGAAAACAATGTTAAGGAGATTAGGGTGACTGGTGATGATGGAGTCTGCAATGTTGACTGAAAAAAGACTATTAGATTTTGCAATTAAGACATCCTTGAGGGAGCAGTTCCAATTCAAGAATACGGCCAGAAACCAGCCTGTGAAGAGTTAAGCAGGGACTGAGAGGAAAGGAAACAGAGGCACTAGCAGTCAATGTCCTCCTCAAAAAATTCCACCAGAAAAGGGAGGATAGATGTGCGGTGATAGCTACTAGGGATGGATGGATCAAATGAGGGTTTTTGGAGGGTGAGGGAAACATGGACTTCTGTAGGCAGAGAGAGGGCTTTTCAGGGAGCAAGGTGATGCAGTGACTAGAGCTCTTGACCTGCAGTCACAAAGACCTGATTTCAAATCTGCCTTCAGATTCTTGGTGGCTGTGTGATCCTGGGCAAGTGACTTATCCTCAGTTTGTCTCAGTTCCTTCATGTGTAAAATAGGGATGACAATAGTACCTAGATTCAAGGGTTGTTCTGAGAATCAAATGAGATAATTGTAAAGTGCTTCGCACAATGCCTGTAATCTAGTAGATGTTATACAAATGTTGACTACTATTATTATTTTCATTTATTTCACTCTTGTTTCAATATTGAACTTGGAATCAAGAAGGCCTGAATTCAAATTCTGCATCTTTTTATTATATTATTTATAATATTATTTATTTATAATATTTATCGTATTGTTATATTTTTATGTGACCCTGAGCAAATCACTTAACCACTTTCAACTGTGGTTTTATTAGTAACATGGAGATATAATAGCACCCTTCTTTTAGGGTCAGTGTGAGGCTATAGTGACAATGTGTGTAAATTGTTTTGCAAACCTTACAGCAATACACACACACACACACACACACATATACACACATATATGCCTTTATTTTTAATATTATTTTTCCACCTATATGTAAACACAATTTATGACATTCATTTTTACAAAATTTTGAGTTCAATGCTAGCTATTATTAGTATTGCTTATATACTATATATTTGTGAAATATAGCTAAATAAAGCTGACTGATCAAACCTGATCTCAAGAATCCACAAAGATGGAGGTATTTTTTCATTATATCAGTGTAGAAAATTCCCACTGGATGCTTCATATTCTTTTGATTATACTGTTCATGGAAGACAGACCTGCATAGTTGGCTTCTTAGCAAGGATGTTTTGCTGATGTGCATAATAACTGGGATGCAAGGATTATGAGGGGGAAAGAAGAATTCCTTTCCCTTTAGAAGCAGCCTTGCCTCCTTTTCTGAGTTTTCAGAGAAATAAAAGCTTTTGCTAATAGAACATCTGTCTTGAGACACATACTGTATTTGTAAACTCTGCCACATCAGCCTATAACGCCTGGTTTCCATAGTGCTCCTCTTTCAAATACCACCATGGCTTTTAAAGTCTATTTTCATTCTTCTGGCTCATTTCCTTCTTTTGGTTTGTCTCCTCATTCTAAATGTGAAGAAAGCCAAGTAACACACAAGGAGGAAAGAAGAGTCTTGACCCAGTTTATGGGAGGACTGGTTGGCATCATTCACTATTCATTTATCTCCTAATTCCATATGTTATTCTTTTTTTCCTGTTCTTTGAAGACTGGATTAGCCATGTCTTCTGAACTCAGGGATTTCTCTCAGATGAACTACTTAATTAGCACACAAGTATAGAGGGCAGAACATTATGATTAATTAAATCATCCAAGAAATTCTTTTGGAAAACCCAGAGAGCTTTGCAACATCCTGAATTTTAGTTCTAAAATATTTGAATGATAAATAGCATGTGGAAATAATTAAACCTGTAGTTGATCACACAAACCCTTGAAATTCCCATGAGGGGCTGGGTCAGATATCTAAATATGATCCATAGGGGAAAGCTGGAAACGATTGAAAAGATCCTTTCAGATGGTAGCTTGGCCTATCTTAGACCCATTCTTCAGTCCCAATGGTAATGTCAAGTGAATAGGCTTTATGGACACATAAGGCAGACATCTATTTTTTTGGAGTAAAATTCCAGTCTGGTCTATTTTTCTTTCATGGCTCCCCAGAGGTCTAAATGAAGCAGGACATGTGAACTAGAATGAACCCTTTGAGAGTACCGTTAAGTAAACGCAGACACCAAAATCCCCGCCTAGGTTCTAGTGAGCGCTCATTACCGAATTTCCCCAAAAGGATATTGAACTGAAGGTGTCTTTTTCAGTTCTCTCTCTCAACTTTGTGCCAATCCTGATCTCATGTTTTGGATTTTTTTTTTCACCAGGAGCATATTATTTCCCAAATGAAGACCTTACCCTTTTCCTCTTTTCTCTCCCAGAGGCTGTTACAATCAACTGATTTGCTCAATTATTTAGTTAAGAGAGAGTAACTAATTAGAAAGCTTTCTCCTCCCGAAGACTGCTTTAGAATTGACTCTGGAGCTGAAGCAGGGGGAGAAAATTAGTCAGAGAACATCTAGGTGCTAATTATATAGCTATGTAATTCATGTAGATTTATATCGAATTAACATGTGCATTTTAATTTCTCTAAAATGTCCATGGCACAAAGCATAAAGGATAAGTACTGTTGTATCTTACAATTTTCCCTTGGGTTCCCCCTAAGTATGTAATTTATTGGTAAATGGGTCCTGGTTTGCACTCATGGAAAGAGCCCTAAATAGACAGACCTAGCCGTTATTCTTTGAAGTTATGATACTAAGTGGAATATGTTTTAATGGCATGAATTAATATTTTAGTGCCAGAAAAGTGCACATAAATTAACTATATTGCATAAATATAGCCTAAAACCCACAAAACATAATAACTTAACTAAGTAAAACCTAAGTTCTTCGGAGGCAGAATTAAAAGCACTTCTCTTGGTAGGCACTTTGGAAATCCCTTAATACAAATGGCAAAGGGCCAAGCTGCCATCTGTTGGTTTCTTATTAGTTAATGATCCTGGGAAAGTATTAAAAAATCATATGGTCTTCCCAGGTATTTTAACTGATCAACAAGAAATATCTCTCATCTTTGTTCTTTTTCCAGGTATCCCATATAGCTGCGTATAACTGATATGGAAAAGATGATTGTGTATGCACACACTCATTGACTCTATACATGCAACAGTACTTCTATACTTAAAGGATGAGGACATATGCATATTTATATACATACATATAAAGAGATGTATATATGTTAATATACATGCTTGTATATAAGTATTTATACATAGATATATAAGAATATGCACATGCACCTATACACACACACACACACACACACACACACATACACACACAGGGATAAGTATCGGATCTGTGATCTGTTGGCATAGGGAATTGTCAAGTGAGAAAACTCTTTCTACCAGTGCAGTGTGACTCTTTCTAAAACTTATAATTTTAAAGAGCTGTTACTGAGAAGTTAAGTGACTTGCCCAGGGTCACATAGCCAGCATGCATCAAAGACAGCTTTAGTCAGTTTCTCTCTGTCTGTCTGTCTGTCTCTGTCTCTCTGTCTCTCTCTCTCTCTGTCTCTCTCTCTCTGTCTCTCTCTGTCTCTGTCTCTGTCTCTCTGTCTCTCTGTCTCTCTCACTCACTCACTCTCTCTCTCTCTCTCTCTCTCTCTCTCTCTCTCTCTCTCTCTCTCAATATACATGTGTATGTGTATCTCCTAAAACTAGGAGTCGATTGGTTGATTGGTATTGGGAAATTCTGTGTGGGTATTTGACAGAGACAGAGAGACACATACACACACACACACACACACACACACACAGAGAGAGAGAGAGAGAGAGAGAGAGAGAGAGAGAGAGAGAGAGAGAGAGACAGAGACAGAGACAGAGAGAGAGACAGAGAGAGAGAGAGATCATTAGGGGAAAAAAAAAGGTAAAAGCAAATCATGGAATTACAATCCTAAGTACCATCTGGTCAGTGTTTAAATAGCTATCATTGTTTATGAAACCAAAATAATCTATTAACATACCTGGTCCTAGGAATAATAATTAGGTGGAAAAATAAAAGTTTTTGACACAAAATATTTCTCTTTATTCAGAGCAAGTATAAATTATTTAGGTAGACAAATGATGAACAAAATGAATGTCCTTTTCTGTTAGGTTATAAAAAATTAATTACCACATCTAAGAGATGGAAGTAACCTGAGAGGCCATCTGATCTTACCTCTCCATACCCATACAAGAGTTTCCTCTACATCATACTCAAGAAGCCATCATATAGCCTTTGTATGGGAACCTCTAGCCAATAAAAACCCACAAACTCCCTAGGAGGCCTGTTTCACATTTGGATAATTCTAGCTGTTAATTTTTTTTTTTTTGCTTATGTAGAGCTCTTATGTTCTTAAAGGAAACTATCTACCACAAGACTATGTAGAGCAAAGTAGGGTATGATGTTTCCCAGGTATGACCTCAAAGAAGATGGAAGTGTTTCCAGAATGGCTCTCCAGAATGCTGTCCACCTGGTAGGAGAATGGCCATGAATTCTCAAGACAGACGAGAAGCAGAGGCTTTAAGCAGGGTTCTGGAGAAGAGAGAGGGGAACCCCTACTTTTCTGACCACTCCTTACTCTCTTTTACTAGTTGTTCCTCCATATCATGCCTACTAACGGTAGGTGTCCCACAGCGCTCTGTCTTCTCTTTTCCTTATACTATCTGATTTGGTGATTGCTTCAGTTCCCAAAGACTCAATTATCTCTGTGCAAATGATTGCCAGATCTATACAGGTAAACCTTGGAGATGATTGTGGGTTTGGTTCCAGACCACCACAATAAAGCACAATTTTCATGAATTTTTGGTTTCCCTTCAGCAATCACCACTCTGATCAGTCAGCAGTCAAAGTCTGACATATAGTTAGGATGTAAGCACGTGCTGTTGGGAAAATGGCACTAATAGACGTGTTTAATGGAGGATTGCCGTAAACCTTCAATTTGTAAAAAATACACTATCTGTAAAGTGCAATAAAGCAAAGTACAATAAAATGAGTGCTTTTATATTGAGCCTTAATCTCTCCCTGAGCTTTATAGACTCACATAGCCAACTATGTTGACTTTTGGACTTCTCAAACTGGATATCCTGCAGGTATCACCAACTCATTGTGTCCAAAACTGAATCCATCATCTTTCCTACCAAGCTCTAACTTTTCTGAGCTTCCCTGTTATTGTTGAGTGTATCACCATCCTTCCAGTCATCGAAGCTCTCACCCTCAAAATTGTCCCCGACTCCCATCCCTGTTTTGATTCCACTTCTGGTACATTATTTAGAAAAAAATCCCAATGCTTCTAACCCTCAAATAGCTCCCAAGGCAACTGAAAGATACTGGCAAGAAAGATAAAAGCGTCAGCAAAGAAGTTCCCTGAACTCTCAGGAACTCCTAGCAAAAATCATCAAAATCACTTTTATATATTCTGTGATTTTACTCAAAGTGTCCAGAGCTGGATTCCAAATTAACTTACCTGGGGCAACATCAACCAAAACTGTCCCAGGTAGGCACCCTAACTTCTTTGCTCAAAACAGTGCCTGCTGGTAGAAGGTGGAAGTGTTAACTTCTGCCTTCCTTGTTCCACCAATGTCCTCACCAACAAGGACCTTTCACGTTCATTCATCCTGCACATCCAGTCTACTGCCAAGTCTACCTTCACAGCATCCCTCCTCATATACTCTTCTCTTTACTCATATAAGTATTACCCTAGTTTCTTCCCTTATTATTTCTCACCTGGACTATTGAAATAGCTGCCTAATTGGTTTTCCTTCATCAAGTCTGTCCTTACTCCCATCCATCTTTCATTCCGTTGCTGAAACCATTTTCCAAAATGAGGGTGAAAATAGCTCCAGTGATCCCCTATTACCTCCACAATCAAATACGAAGTCCTTTGTTTGGCATTTACAGCTTTTCATAACCTATTTCCTTCCTGCTTTTCCAATCTTCTTACACTTTAGCTTGCCAACAACCCTTCTAAAATACAGTTCATTGTGTCATCATCATTCAGGATGGACCACAATACTTCAGATGAGTTCTGAGAAGGGTATAAAGTATAGCAAGACTCCTCGTCTCCCTGATTCAAGGTACTATAATGTTGAAGATTATATCGACATTCTTAACCGCCATACCACACCTTTACTCATATTGAGATGTCAGTGCCCTAAAGCCCTTTGGTGTTTTTTAGAAAAAATGTTTCACAGCCATTCCTCACTTATATTGTATATGTGAAGTTAATTAATTTTTAAAACATAAATATAAGACCTTAGATTTATCTTGATAATCTAACTTGATTCAGTACAATGATCTATTCAGTCAAGATTTTTAAAAATCCATCCAGTGGATAGGCCATTTTTCTCAGTTTTGTGTCCTCTGCAAATTTGATAAATATGCCATCTATACATTTTTTCAAATTATTGATAAAAAATGTTCAACAGCACCATTATCAATAATAGATATGTGGGATTATTCATAAGATGGCTCCTTTCAATTTAACTTTTTTTGGAGACTGGGTCTCTATCTAGCTCAGACTGGAAGTACAGTGACCACTTGGGGTCCAATTCTGCTATTGATTGGCATGGGAACTTTGACCCGTTCCATTACTGACCTGGACCATTCTGTTCTTCTTAAGAAGCCTTGTCACCTCCTGATCCTAGGATTTTACCATGTTGGTGCAAAACTGCACAGACACCCAACTGCCTTAGTCTATGAGTCCTAAGAACTTCCAAGTTTGAGTAATCCACAGTCCTTACCCTTCCCAAGGAGCAAGAACTATATGCCACAGCATCTTAAAAAGTTGATTTCAAATAACAGGGTTAAATTTTCAACAAGCCCCAATCCATCTAATTATAACATGATGTAGCCCACATATAAAAAAATGTAAGAGACTGTTTATTTTTTTGCTAAATCCTAGATAAATCCTAGATGATATTCACATCATCTCCCTGATCTACCAGTCTAGTAATACTGAAAGAAAGAAAATGAAACTAGTTTGCCTTGATGTATTATTACTAAGGGCATGGGGATACTTTGTGAACACTACTGCATTTTCAAGATATTCACTAACCATTCTCTTGGTAATAAGTTCCAAAATTTTTTCCAGGAAACAAAATCAAGCTTACTATATTATAGTTTGGAGACTTCATTCTCTTCCCTTTTGAGAAAATTGGGACAATCTTTTCCCTTAGAATCCTGTGGTATCCCTCTCATTCTCCACAGTCTTTCAAAGATTATCAACAGTGACTCCACCATCCCATCAACTAGTTCTTACACTACTCCAAGATGTATATTTATTTGAGCCAGGTATTTTGAACTCTCTAAAAGTATCTAAGGATCCTTTTACTTTCTCCTTACCTTTTTTGGGGGGCAGATGGTGGGAGGAGTGTCAACTCTCTAATAACTATTTATGTTTTGTCCTTTCCTGTTCACAGATAATTATCCTTGGCACACAAAACAGAAACTTGACTATGATGTTCCTTTGAGTTTTCATCTTGGAATCTCTTTCAGGTAGTGATCAGTGAATTTTCTCAACTTCTAATTTACCCTCTTGTTCAAAACTTCAGGGCAATTTTCCTTAAAAATCTCTTGAAGTACAGTATCTAGACATTTCTTTTGGTTATAACTCTCAGGCAGTTCAACAATTCTTATATTTTCTCTCCTTGATCTGTTCTCCACATCAGTTATTTCTGAGATGGCTCACATTTTCTTCTTTTTTTTCTATTCTTCTATTTTTCTATTTTTTTTTCATTCTTTTGATTTTGTCTTATTATTTCTTGGTGTCTCACATCATTATTTCCCCCCTTGCCCAATTCTAATTTTTAAGGAATTATTTTCTTCTGTAAGTTTTTGGATCTCTTTTTATCAGTTGTTTGACTTTCTTTTCATAGTTTCCTTGATTTTCTTGCAATTACTCTTGATTTTTTACCTAATTTTTCCTCAGTCTTTCTTATTTGATTTTTAAAATCCATTTTAAGCTCTTCCAAGAACTCTTTTTAGGCTTGTGACCATTTGACTTTTATCTTTGAAGTGGAAATAGCTGCTTTAACTTCACTATCTCCTTCTTAGTATGAACTCAGATCTTCTTTATCACCATAGTAGCTATCTATGGTTGCATTCTTTCTCTTTTATTTACTCATTTTTAGTGGCTTGTTTCTCTACTGTTACCTTTATATTAAAGTCAGGCTCTAGTCCCAATGAGTGAGAGAAAACGTCTCAGGCTTAGGGCTAGTTATACTGCTGCTTTCTGAGTTCTATCTGGGGATCTTATTTTAGGTCCCTGGGCCAAGGCCAGGGCCCCCAGTAACTCTATCACCTCAAATACTCTTCTATCCTAGAGTCAAAACCAGGGAATTTAGCTCTTCCAGAAGTAGCCATAGCCAGAAGGACCCCGATCTTTGCAACCTTCACTCAGGGCTGTGCTTGATCCTCCTTTTTCAAAGCCAAATCCTGGGACCCCACCTAGGACTGCATCTGGTCAACTGGGTCTGTTATCTAGCATCTGATCCTTTACTCTTCCCCTAATGAGCTACCTGATCCCCACACTGTCTGTGGGATTAAAGTTCCTGAAGTTGAGACTGCAGCCTACATACCTGTCCCCAGGGCTTCTTGTTTATTGATGTGCCTCAAAGGTGTTTGTACTTTGACCAAACAAGGCCACCACTGGGAAAGTCAGGACTTTCCTAAGGTTTTCCCAGGTTGTCTGGGGCAGAAAATGTTTCAACCTGACTTTTATTTATTTCTGACACTCAAAGTTCTCTTTGAGGCATTATTTTAACTAGGTTGTGGGGGAATTTGAAAGAGCCAGGTAATTTCCTGCCTTATTCCACCATCTTCTACAAGTCACTTAACCCCATTTTCCACAGTTTCCTCATCTGTAAGATGAGCTGAAGAAGGAAATGGCAAGCCATTCCAGTATCTTTGCCAAGGAAACCCCAAATGTGATCACCACTAAAAGCAACTGAGTAATAACAACAGCAACAATATATTAGGTCCTATGTTAGATCCTGATGATACAAAGACAAAAACAAAATTATCCTACCTCAAAGACCTTGCATCATGCTGAATGAATGAATGAATGAAGCATTCATTAAGTGCTTACTCTATGCAAAGCACATGCTAAGTGCTGAAGATACAAAAAGAAGTAAAAAACAGACCTTGCTCCCAAAAAGCTCCAGTTCTATGGGATTGACAATAAGTATGAAAGGTTTCTGTAGCAAATAAGACAGAAAACTCCTGTGGTTCTTAGGGTGCAGGAGGAAAGCAGCTATGAATCCTCTTCTTTAATATAACTTCCACTGAAATAATAATACCAGTTTCTGATGCTGAACCATTTGACAATGCCAAAGATTTTGTTAGTTGGCTCTTCTGTTGCTGTGGTGCCACAGCAGGAGCATTTGGCAGGTCACATCTCCACAGGGGTGATTTCCAGGAGGATGGTTGAAGGTGCTAGGCTGGAAACATTGCTATTCCCAATGCTCTTGGGTTCAGGGTCTTGAGCTGTCTCCTGAAGGGTCTGAGGGAAGATGGCAGTCAAGGTGGTGGTTTGACTTGGCTGGTACATGCAGCCTCCCATCTTTCCCAAAAGGTGCCTTGCTGCTTCAGATAAGCTGATTTGTTTGCCTTTCAAGGAGCAGTTGGTACACATGTTATACTGTCAGGCAACATCATGAATATAAGTCCATCAATACAAAATAAAATGCTCAAACATCTCTCTCTCCAAAAAAGGGGAGGAGGTGGAGGCAGGTAGACAAAACACTTTTAAATATAATCTGAATTATTAATATTTTCTTTGTTACTTTCTTAAGTTTAGACAATCACCAAAGCAATAGATCAAGTGCTAATTTGTAGTGTTTGTTGCTTTCCATAGTGTAAATGGTCGTACTGAAAGAATGTGAGTTGAAAAATGAATAACAATTATGGATTTCAGGAAAGGTCTATGGTAGAGTAAAAGGAGGCAATTGAGCTAAACTTTTCAAAGAGTTGATATGGTATTGGAATTGGTCATTGTTTAAATGTTTGGGAGAATTCACTTGTGAATCCCTCTGTTCCTAGGAATTGTTTTCTTAGGGAATTTATTGATGGTTTGTTCAATTTATTTTTCTAAGATGGGGTTATTTAAATATTCTGTTTCTTCTTCTGTGGCAATGGCAATTTACATTTTTATAAATAGTCATCTATTTCACTTAAATTTTTAGATCTATTGGCATATAATTGGACAAAATAGTTCCTAATAATTGCTTTAATTTCCTCTTCTTTGGTGGAGAACTCACCATTTTTTGGATTTTTTATAGTAGTGATTTGGTTTTTTTCTTTCATTTTTAAAAATAAATTAACCAATGGTTTATCTATCTTGTTGGCTTTTTCATAAAACCAGATCCTTGTTTTATTTATAAGTAAAACTAAACTTTGGAGGAAGATAAGAAGTCTTAAAGGCAGTAATGCAGATAGACAGTATTCTAGGTATATGATATGGCATGTACAAAGACAGGAGATAGAATATCTTCTATGGAAATACATTAAGGGGATTCTATTGTGAAATGCAGAATGTAAAAGGAGAGGTAAGCTGAAATAAATCTGGAAGGATAGGTTGGAGACAGATTGTGAAAAGTTTTACATGTCCAGCAGAGAATTTATATTTTATCCTGGATTTATTGGGGAATCATTGGAGGTTTTAGAGCAGAGAAATGAGTGATTTGATTGAACCTGTACTGAAGGAATACATACAATTTGTAGCTACATGAAGAATGGATTAGAGAAGAAAGAGAATGCAGACAAGGAGACCCATTAGGACTACATTGTCATAGTCCAGGCAAAAGGTGATGATACTGCTCATTTCACTCAACATCAGTTCATATAAATCCTTCCAGGTTTTTCTTAAGTTCACAATAGTATTCCATTAGGTTCATATATCACAACTTGTTCAGCCATTCCCCAATTGAAGGACATCTTCTCAATTTCCAGTTCTTGGCTACCACAAAAAAAAATATTTTTGTACATGTGGGACCTTTTCCCATTTTTATGATCTCTTTGGGATACAACCCTAGAATCAATATTGCTAGGTCAAAGGGGATGAACGTTTTCATAGCCCTTTGGGCAGAGTTCCAATTTGCTTTCCAGAGTGGTAGGACAAGCTCACATCTCTACCAACAATGAGTTCCAACTCTCCCACATCTTCTCCAACATTTATCATCTTCCTATTTTGTCATGTTAACCAATCTGTTAAGTGTGATGGTACCTCAGAGTTGTTTTGAATTGCATCTCTCTAATCAATAGTGATTTAGAACATTTTTTCATTTGACTATAGATAGCTCTAATTTCTTCCTCTGAAAATGGTCTGTTCATATCCTTTGACCATTTATCAACTGGGGAGTGACACATTCTTGGACATTTGACTCAGTTCTCTATATATTTTAGAAATGAGGCCTTTATCACAGACACCAGTTGCAAGAATTCATTCCCAGTTTTCTGCTTCCCTCCTAATCTTGGTTGCATTGATTTTGTTTATGCAAAAACTTTTCAATTTAATATAATCAAAATGATCCATTTTGCACTTCATGATGTTCTCTATCTCTTGTTTGGTCAAAATTTTCTTCATTCTCCATAAATCTGACAAATAAACTATTCCTTGTTCCTCTAATTTGTTTATAGTATCAGCCTTTATACCTACATTACTGACAGTTCTTCTTGCCCAATCTTGTAGGCCATCTGTGGTACAGGAAATCAGAATGAGTTATCATCCATGAACACAGCTTTTGAAAAACTAATTATTGCCTTAGCAGTTTACATCTTTTGGCCCCAAATAAATACCATCTATGAAGAAAAACGCATCTGCTTTGATTTTCTAGATTCAAAATTCATTTCTGAAATGCAGCTTTATTTTTTATGACATTCTTAAGGCATTACATATGTGTGAAGGAATGACTTGGGTTAGAGTGTGCATAAGGCATCTGTTTGCTGGGTTATCTGAATGAATATAAGTCTATTTAAATGTGATTTAGTGTTGTTGACATTATTATTATTGGAAAGATCCCTCTCCCCCAATATTTGTTATATGTTTATCATGAGCTGGAAATCCAATAATTAGAGACTGATTTTTATGAATCTTCAAGTACTTGAGTGTTTCTAACTATTTTTGGCATAGGGTTGGGGATGTGGTAGGGAGGAGAAACCTGTGTGGGATAGAGGCTGAACTTAAGATTTTGTTTATTTAGAGAATTCCGAGGGAGGAAATACTGGTTACTACCTCTTACCAGCCCCTACAACTTAGATCTACAACTTAGAAAGTTTCCTGAGTCCCTCAGAAGTAAAATTTCCTAATTTGCTTTTTGCCAGTTGTGAGACTTTGGGCATGCATCTTAACTTCTCTGTACCTCAATTTCTTCTTCTGTAAAATGGGGATAATAATTTTTCCTACAAACTTTATGGGACTCTCTTGAAGAACAGATGAAATTATATATATATATATATATATATATATATATATATATATAAAGAAGTTGATGAATTTTAAAGTACTGTATGAATATCAGTTATCATCATCATTATTGTAGTCCTATGGAGGATAAGAGATAATGGGAAGCCAAGAAAAATAGCAATGGCAACCCATCAGAGGGAAAAAGCAAGCTCTGAAATCTCCTCACTTTGGCCATTCATAGTAAGACTTCAGAAGTTCTCCCCTAAACATCCCTGTAGTTTTGGAGAGCTCAAAGATCAAAGTACAAAAAGCACTCCATGAAGGGGGCACGTTCCCCAGGCTACAGTGCTGCCAAGACCACTACTATAGAGTACCCTTACCCCACAGATCCAAAAAAGTATCTGAAAAAAGGGAAGGATACTTTCAGAATTATTATTATTTGTTTTATCCACAAGTATCATCATCTTTTCAAACAGAATATGTTATTTGCATCATTCATAAAGGTGGTATTCTTCTGTCTGTGACTCCAATCATTTTCACAGGTCTGATTTTTGCAATAGAAAAATAAGATTCATTTAATGTAAATCTGCTTTATAGTACAAACCACACCCATTACATTTTGTGTGTGTATGTGCGTATATATGTATAACAGAAGTAAGATGACTTTTTATCATTTTTTATGCTAATCTTGGCATAGAGGCAGCATGATAGAATGAAAGGTACATAGGATTTGCAATCCAAAGATGTGGAATCATCTTTATTTTTTTACTTTCTACGTGGGTGGCCTTTATGTTATCTGTTCCTTTGGCCTCAATTCCCTCACTTGGGAAATGAGGAGAGTTGCACTAAACGAAAAAAATGCTTTCATTATTTCCATCTTGAGGTTATTGCAAGGATCAAATGAGACAATGTGTGTGAAAATGTTTTGTAACCAAGAAAAAATTCTCTATAAATTTGAACTATTTCTCTTCTCCTTGGTCAGAAAACAGGACAAAGTTTTCCCCAGTTCTGTATAAAGCTTAATTGAAACCTGTAATTGTACTCTCAATGAGAAGATGGGTAAATGTAATAACAATGTTAACATATTTTGATGCTTCGAAGGATCTGTGATCTCATCATTGTGGGTACTTTCTCCATTAGGGCATGACCTCTTACAAATCTATCATGGGGAGCCACTCAAAGTCCTTAGGGCATTCCTCTAGATCATTTGCCATTATGCAGACACAAATAGAATATGTAGGCTGTCCTTCAGTTATCCCTCGTTTTCAATATATGATCAATCTATCCTCTTTTTTTAGCTATGGAATTCTTATATGATGTCCTTTGTCCTGTTTCTTTTGTGCATTTCTTTGTGGAGAGTAGTTATGATCTACTCACTGGAGACCATTCTCTTATTTTTTTTTAAGATTTTAGAGCCATACTTTCAAATACCTTTCTGATCTTCCCACCATGACCTTTTGAGGCTGACATTGTTATAGACATCTTAGAAAGAAATATTTTTTAAAAACTTTTTTGCTTGGTAATTTTGTATAAGTTTTCTCTTAGTGAATGCTTACATATTGTATTCCTTTCAAAGAGAACCCATTTCAGGTATATATTTAGGGGTGGCCTATATATTCCAACCAATGTGGTATTCTCATTAATAAGTAAAAAAGCTGTTTCTGTGGAGTTCTCTTGACTTTCCTCTGGGCTCCTACAATATTTCTTTGGGCCTGGGGTATGAGTAACAGCAGGATCACTCCTGATGGATTTTGCCATGGAGTTTAAAAACTTAAATAAGTAATTCATCTTCTGAAGAAAACTAGTGAAGCCCTAATAAAACAACAGAAGTCTTGCCAGATACAGATGGCTGGTGCCCAACAGAGATTCAAAAAGAAACCACATATCACTGGCCAAATATTTAAAAGATCAGCTGGTTCTGACAACTATAGTCAAAAGGGAGGCTTTGGCCAAAAGTAAGTTTCTCCAAAGACAACAACAAAAGAGATTCAGTTGCACAGATGAGAACTTCAAAACTATTTACTACAGTAAACAACAGGTGAACTGAGAAAGCTTTTCAGAGGGCATGGGAAATGTGGTGGCAAGAGGGAGAAGTGGACTTCCTCTTACTGGAGGATAGGTCCCAATGGGGAAATTCAATTCCAACCAAGGAGGCTGAGAAGCAGTGTGGTCTAGTGGGAAAAACCTGGAGCCTGGAACTCAAGGACCTAAGTTTTCCCTCGGCTCTCATATATACTGTCGGTGTGGCTTTGGCATTGCTGTTATTGTTATCAGTTTTTCATTCTGAAGATACTGGATTAGAAGTTTTAAGCCCATTACTGGGAGAAGGAAGATGCCATTTGGAGAAATGGGTAAATGAGGAAAAAGGGTCAGTTTTTGTGTGGAGGTGGGGAGGGCAAATAGAGATGACCAGCAGGCAGGAGATGGGCACTAGGGTTCAAGAGAGAGCTAGGGCTTGACTGATAGATTTGAGAGTCATTAGTATACAAGAGAATATTGAATAGAAGTGAAGAATTGAATAGTGGATGAAAACACCATAATGGGTGGGAGGAGAAAGGGAGGGAGAAAGGGAGAGAAAGAGGGAGGGAAAAAGATGGGAAAGGAAGGGAGGAAGAGAGAGAAAAAGAAAGAGAGAAACAAGCAAAGAAAAAGAGTGAGAGAGGAGAGAGAAGAGGAAGAGAGGGAGGGAGGGGAGAAAAAAGCTGAGAAAAAAGGAGAAAGAGAAAGGGAGAAAGACACACACAAGGGCAGAAAGAGACAAAGACAGAAACAGACTGAAACAGAGAGAGGCAGATATACAGAGACGCAGAGGTGAGGCAGAGAGAGACAAAGGGGAGGGGGAGACAAAGAAAGAAAGACAAAGAGAAAGACAGAGGGAGATGAGAATGAAGTAGAGAAATGGAGAGTGAAACAAAGAGACATGGGAGGGGGAGAGACTGAGAGAGACAGAGAGGAATGGAGACACAAAGAGAGAACGTCAAGAAGTGTTCTTCAACACTAAAGAAAAAAATCATTCATGATGGAATTTCTGACATCAGTGGAGGAGCTCATGGGATCACAGACTTAGAGTTGAAAGTGCCCTTAGAGGTCATTTCGTTTGACTCCTTCATTTTACTAATGAGAAAACTGAGACCCAGAGAGGGTATAGTACAAACCACACCTATTACATTGTGTGTGTGTGTGTGTGTGTGCGTGTGTGTGTGTATAACAGAAGTATGTTGACTCTTTAGGATGCTTTTTATGCTCAATCTTGCCATAGAGGCAGCGTGATAGAATAAAAGGTACGCGGGAGGTCCTTGGGCTCCAAAGCTAGAGCTATTTCTATAGCATCACACTGACTTCATTATTATTTACTTGTATAATTTTTCTTGAATCATATGTGGATGAATGGATTGTCACCTGTATCACTGGAAGTGCTCAGGTTGAAGTATAAAAATATCACACCACAGGATGAGCTCCCACCTATTCTGTCTATGCATAAGACCAGCTTATGTCTGAGACCTATGAACAAAAAAAAGAAAAAGAAAAATTCAGTGGCTATTTGGCCAAGGAAATAGTAGCAACCAATAAAACAAATGCTCTAAGAAGCATTTTTTTTTTCATTTTGAGATCACTGAAAGCAAATGTAAAGTATTTCAAAAATTAGAAAAGGGTTCTTTCTGCACCCTCTTCCTATATACTCTATCCTCCCAAGAATGCTAGAAATCAGCAGTGATTAATGAGGGAAGGAAGAGAAGAAGGGTGGTAATATTAAAGGCACTTACTTAGCTTTGAGGTTCCCTGACTCCACCAGCAAACAATTCACCTTACAACATACCAATTATTTCACAGTAATATAATCAGGGTACCGGAGTAAATTACTCCGCTCTAGCAGCACAAGTAATGGGAGGCACAAAAAAAAAAAAAATGCTTTTTTTAGAAGGGCAAGATCAACTGCTCATTGAATGCAGACAAAAATTTTAAGAGGCAAAGGGTTGAGAAAATCTAAGTAAGGATATAGGAGCCCACCTGCCCTTGGATTGGTTTGTAAGTGAGGCTACAGGGAAATAACATTAATCCCTGTTTAAAATTCTTATTATGGCCCATGAAAATGTTCTGTTCTGATATAACCGAGGATTATTTGTGTACCTCCAGGTACTCATTTGAAAGCAAATGTTCCATAAATGGTCTGTATCAAAAAGCAGATTAGAATCTAATCCTAGGAGGAGAAGAGCTACCAAGGGAAATATCTTTCTAAACTAATCAGTAATGCCCAGCAGCAAGATGTCTAACAGATGGGACTACCTGGGGGAAGCTGTTACAAGGCAGGGCATCCTCAAAGACCAGTAATATACATCTCAATGAATTTCTTTTCACTTGAGCTTGAGGCAGGGAAGACCAAAGGGCTGATGAGGATTTTCACATTCAATTTAGTTAACCAAATGCATTTCAACCATTTTTTCAGTTGTGTCCAACTCTTCGTGACCCCATTTGGGGTTTTCTTGGCAAAGATACTGGAGTGGTTTTCCATTTCCTTCTCCAGATCATTTCCCAGATGAGGGAACTGAGGAAACAGGGTTAAGTGACTTGCCCAGGGTCACACAGCTAATAAGTGCCTAAGGCCAGATTTGAACTCAGGAAGATGAGTTTTCCTGACTCCAGGCCCAGTGCTCTGTACACTATGGCACCACCTAACTGCCCCAAGGATTGAAAATGCAACCTCAAAGCACCCAGGCAATCTGAACCTGCTAAACACACAGACCTCTCTCTAATCACTCCCCAACTCAAAACAGCACTCCACCGCCACATGGTCACTTCATTACATAATTATCCCATTTTTTCCCCCCACCAAGATTGAACCCTTTATTGTTCCCAATCTTTCACTTGTTTGCAATCTCTCCCTTTCTATTGGCTCCTTCTCTGCTGTCTACAGACATGCCTCAAAAAACCCTCACTTGACCCATCCACCCCACTAGCTACTGTCCCATGTGTCTCGTCTTTTTTGGCTAAACTCCTTAAAAAGACTGTCTGCAATAGGTGCCGCCTTCCTTTCCTCTCACTTTCTACGTAACTTTCTGCAGTCGGCTTCTGACCTTGTCCTCAATCAGAACTGCTGCCTCCAGTCTTACCAGTGACATCTTAATTGTCAGACATTTGATACTGTTTATCACCCTCTCCTTGGTATCCTCTTTTCTCTAAGTTTCTAGAACACTTCCAATTTAATATTGCTACCACAGTATTTCAGGGTCTCATTTCCTCATTCTTGGGCTATTGTAATAGACTGTTGGTCTGCTGGCCACAAATCTCTTCTTATTCCATTCCATTTTCCTCACTCAGCTGTCAAAGTGATCTTCCTAGAGTTTGACCATCTGTCTCTCTCTCTCTCTCTCTCTTTCTCTCTCTCTCTCTCTCTCTCTCTCTCTCTCTCTCTCTCTCTCTCTCTCTCTCTCTCTCTCTCTCTCTCTCTCCCTCTCTTTCCCTCTCCCCCCCGCCTCTCTCTCTTTCTCTCTCTGTTTCTCTCACACACAAACCCACGCACACTCTTTCTGTCTCTCACTTTCTATTTTTCTTTCACACACTTTGTCTCTTTCTCTGACTTTCACTTTCTGTCTTTCTCACACTTTCTCTTTCATGCTTTCTCTGTCTCTGTCTTTGTCTCTGTCTCTCTTACACACACACATTTTCTGTCTCTCACTTTCTCTCACACACTTTATCTCTGTCTCTCACTTTCTCTTTGTCTCTCACTTTCTATCTTTCTCACACTTTCTCATACTTTCTGTTTCTGTGTATCTCTCTCTCTCCTATACACACACTTTTTGTCTCTCACTTTTTGTCTTTCTCACACTATCTCATACTTTCTTTCTCTGTCTCTGTCTCTCTGTTTCTCTAGCTGTCTCTTTCACACACACACACACACACACACACACACACACACACACACTCCATTTCAATAAATTCCAGTAACTATTTCACCTCTAGGAGTAAATATAAAATCCTCTGTCACTCAGAGCCCCTCATAACCTAGTCCTCCCTTTCTAATCTTCTCATATTTTATTCCCCCACCCACACCCACATACTCTTTGATCCAGAGACACGGTGCTGTTCCTTGAACAAAGCGTCCCATCTCTAGACTCTGAGTATTTTCACTGACCTGCTCTCGGTACTCCTCAATCCCACTTTCTGACTTCCCGGGCTTCCTTCAAATCCTGCAGGAATTTTCCCAATCCCTCTGGATTCTAGTATCTTTTCTCTCTTGAGGTTTTTCCATTTATCATGAATATAGCTTGTTTGTACATGCTTGTATGCATGTTGTCTCCTCCACTAGACTGAGAGTTCCTTAAGGACAGGGATTGTCTTTTGCTTTTCTTTCTACCCCTAGTCTTAGCACAGTGCCCAACAGATAATTAGTAAATACTGACTGACTGAGTAAATTTCTCTCTCTGCTTCACTCAGATCAAACACTAAGTCTCTGTCCTTCATGCACTCAAGCTTTGTTCTTTTCTTTGACATGACCACTGCCACTCAAGGATGGGCTTCTACAGGTACCTTCCCTATTCATTTACTGTACCAGCATCAGAGCAATGTCTGGACACTCTCATCCATGGGTGTGCTGGAGCCAGTTCAAACTGGCTCTTAAGAACTGATTGTTAAATTTTCAGCGTGAGCCTTTTTACCTTGGAAGACAGCAAACACTACAAATCAGGGCTTGATTTACGGTTTTTGTTGTCTAGACTTAAGGAAATGATGGAGAAAATGTTAATAATGCAGTTTCAACTTCAAAGTGTTTAATGCTATATTGTTTGCCTTCTCAGTGGATAGGGGAGGGACTGGAGAGAGGAGAGAGAGAGAGAGAGAGAGAGAGAGAGAGAGAGAGAGAGAGAGAGAGAGAGAGAGAGAGAGAGAGAGAAAGGAATGAAGAAGAGGGAGGAGGAGGAGGAGGGGGAGAAGGAAGACAAGTAGGAAATAAAGAAAGAAAGATAAGGAGAAGGGGAGGAGAAGGAGAATAAGGAGGAGGAGGAAGAGAGAGAAAGAGACATTGAAAATAAATAATAAAATTTTTAATATTAAAAAAGACAAAATGAGCAGTGTATTTTTAGAGAGCTGGTCGCTAAACATTTACCATTTGCAGCATAGTCTATGAAGCAATCACAACTACAGGCAGTTGTGAGTCTGCTGCTAGGAATGACTCCACTCTGAAAAGGAAACAACTCAAAATATAAGCTCATTTGTACAATCTTATGGGGAAGAGTGGTGGAAAATTATGAGACAATATTGTCTCATAAAACAGTGAAAACCAGTACTTAAAGCTTAAGAAGGAAGTATAAATAAAATTTGACATTTGACACGATTAAACTAAATGATTCCAAGAAGAGTCAAGGATGAGACTGGGAAGGAGGCAATGAAACGGACAATAGAAAACTCGTCAAGATTATTGTAGCAAACTATTCCTTCTATCGGCGGAAAGAATACTGTGGAGACTTTCCAGTGAGAGAAAGAATACTGTAGACTCAACATTCCAGACTTTGATGTGCTTCATGAGGAAGTAGAAACTACACTAAAGGAAAAAAAAAATGGAAAGAACCATCAAACTAGACCAAATGTACATGGAGGAGGTCTGTGTTGGAGGCAACACAATTGTAGGGACCTTGAGGGCTTTAATCTCAAGACATATTAAAAAAAAAAAAAAGGAAGAATATCAAACACTTAGGGGGAAAGTATCACAGACCTTATTTTTCCTTCACCTCCATCCTCCAAAAAACAGTTCAGAAAACACCAGTAATTTTCCTAAACTGCCAAGAAATCCAAGTGAGATGCAGAGGGTAGCAAATGCCAAGAGAGTCAACTCCTTTGAGACCCAATGGAAGCAGCCTAGGACCTTGAAGCAGGGAACCCCAGAAATAGCGTGCCTCCACCAGATTGCCACCCCTAGTTTCAGCATAGTCCCCACAGCCTTCATTAATGGGAGTAATATCTGTGGAGAATTTGCCTGTCTTTCTAAAGAATACCATCATCCAACATTGACCAACCATGACTGATGGGAAAGTAAGTCCAAGAACTCAGATGATGGCACAAGATTCCTTGAAAGATGGAAACTTTTTCAATGACACACAAACCCTTTATTTTAGTTAATAAAATTTAAACTACAAGAGTGGAAAGTCAGTCAAGAGGCATTTATTAAGCTATTTCCATGAGTAATGTTGTTATGTTTGTCCTTCATTTTCCAAGAGGACCATGACATCAGGGAATGATGACATGACTTGCAATTGACTTGAATTTGAGTGAGGGAGGGCTGTGAAAGGGCACCAGCCTCACTTTCTCCTCCTCAGCCATCTGGGTCCACTGGCCAGATATTCATCAGGATGACTGGAGATGGTCCAGGGTATTTTGGGCACTCCTAGCTCAGGATGAATGTCAATGAGAACTGTTTCTCTTTTGAATAGCAATCCTGAGGGTCCTTCCCTCCCAGTTTGATTTGATTTTTTTTTAATTAGAGGCCATCCCTTGACTCACCTCTTAAAGAGGCTTATTTACTGAATGAGCATTACCTCACTCAACATGAGAACTTGAAAAGGCCTTAGTTTATAAGAGCCAGGGTCTCCCATTGCATGGATCCCATAAAGTGCTAACCAATGAGGATACAAATACAAAGAAAAAGAAAATAGCTCCTGCACACCATTTATATTTTAATTGGAGAAATGGGCACATAAAAGGGAACTCAAAAGGGGGTGATGGTGCTGGATCAGTAGAGGTTATGACTTGGGGTACTGTGGTGAATTCTGAAGAATAAGAAACAAAACTGGGAGAGGAATGAAGAGAGGCTGACCTGAGTCCCATTCAAAATGAAGACCCTGGAAGCAACTCACCAATGAGAGAAACCAGCCACAAAGTTACATATGCTGTCAACCTCAAATATTGGGTTAGAAAGTTTTGTTTCACTGTTTTTTATGGAGGGTTTGAGACAGAATGAGCTGTTTATAGGGAAATAAATGCAACATCAAAAGAAAAGAAATGCTTCTTTTATATTTTTAAAACTTAATTTATTTTTAGTTTTCAACATTCACTTTTATAAGATTTTGAGTTCTAAATTTTTCCCCCTCCCTCTTCTCATCCCCACCCCAAGACAGCATGAAATCTGATATAGGCAATACATGTACAATCATATTAAACATATTTCCACATTAGTCATGTTGTGAAAGAAGAATCAGAACAAAAGAAAAAAACCAGGAGAAAGAAAAAAAGAAGAAAAAGTTGTATGCTCTAATCTGCATTCAGATTCCATAATTCTTTCTCTGGATGTGGACAGCGTTTTCCATCATGAGTCTTTTGAATTGTCATAGGTCACTGCATTGCTGAGAAGAGCTAAGTCTATCAAAGCTGGTCATCACATAGTGTGACTGTAACTGTGTACAATGGTTCTGCCCACTTCACTCAGCATCAGTTCATGTAAGTCTTTCCAGGTTTTTCTGAAATTCTCCTCATCATTTCCTATAAAAAAAAATAGTAGTTCAGCACACAATAATTTTCATTATGTAAATACCCGGGGGCACTCAGAACCACTTCCTAGGAAGTCCCAACTCACAATGGTGACCTATGTATGCCCCACAGAGGGTAAAAGGACTTAGTAGCTGCAAGACTCTCTCTGGTTACCAGAGAACCTAAGACTTATGCCTCTTATCACTGGGGAGGAACACTTTTTGTCTAGAGGCATGTCAATGTGTGAACCTACTCTAATCCACATTAGCTTTAAAATAACCAGTCCTCTTCTGAACATTTTGTGCTTCAGTACTAATCACATAACCTTAGCAAAATGGAGTTGGTTTCCCATGGAAGCTGACATACATACTGACTATGCTGCTGGCTGCTGACTATGCCATTTGTTGTTGCTCTTGTTAAGTCTTTCAGTCCTGTCTGACTCTTTGTGACCATATTTGGAGTTTTCTTGGTGAAGATCTGGAGTGGTTTGCCATTTCTTTCACCAGCTGATTTTACAGATGAGGAAACTGAGGCAACAGAGTTAAGTGACTTGCTCAGGGTCACACAGCTAGTAAATGTCTCAGGCCACATTTGAATTCAGATCTTCTTGTCTTCAGACTCAGTATTTGATCCACTCTACCATCTAGCTGCCCTAAAGAAGCACTGTTCAATGACAATGAAACAAAATACAATAAATAATATACATTTATAAATCCATTATAACCTCGATGTTCCCCTAGACCTCACATGTCCCTCAGCCATAGGATTGATCTGGACTCATGTGTTAAGCCCTCCTTTCAGTAAGAAAAAGTGTACAGGTACCTAGTTCCCATTTTCCTTACAACTGGTCATCCATTGCCAATACAGAAACTCTGGAGTCACGATCTTAGTTCACTCGTGGTACAAGAAAAAGTAGAATAGAACACAGAATCTTTGTAAACTATAATTTAAAAGGGTTGGTGCTGCCGTAGTCTTAGCTGCTTACTTCCTGGTAAGGTCCTTTGACTTTGGCCACAGAGAGCAAGGCATGTAGAATGGTCAGCCATCTCTAACAAGAAGCCACACCATTACTGCAACATGCCCCTCCCAGGGCTGATCACCTGAAATCCTATCCTCAAAATAATGGACTCAGTTTTTGATACTCAACACATTCTCAGCTCCCTCAGTCATCTCTCCCCTCTAGAGAGCTGGAAGATGGAATATGACACTCCTTTCATCGCCTTCCTTTGTAGATAGTTCTGAACTGTCCAGGTAAATCTTCATTTTCTGTCAGCAGTTCTGCTTGGGTTTATCTCCATTAACCTTCACTGCCCCCTTCGTGCCCCTTCCCTTTTTTGTATATTGTCTTCCTCCATTTGATTGTGAGCTCCTTGTGGACAAGGGACTGTCTTCCTTTTTTTTTATTTTGTATTCCCAGTAACTGGCAGAATGCTGCGAACGCAACAGACACTTAATAAGTATTTACTGAATTGAAGTCTAATCCTGCTTCTCTCCGTCTATTCAGCTGTTTTTCAGTCATGCCCAACTCTTCATGAGCCACATTTGGGGTTTCCTTAGTAAAAATACTGAAGTGATTTGCCATTTCCTTCTCCAGCCCTTTTTTTAGATAAGGAAACGGAGGCACACAGGGTTAAGTGACTTGCCCAGGGTCACACAACCAGTTTGAGCTCAGGAAGACACGTCTTCTTAGCTTCACCCTGGCACTCTCTCCACTGGCATCTACATGTCCCAAGACAATATTTCAAATACTTGAAGATAACAATGGTGTCCTCCCTGAGCCTTTTCCTCTACAGCCTAAATATTTCCATTTCTCTCAATTGATCGTTATATGACAATAGATACTAAAGAAATGTTTATTGACTTGAACTGAAGTGAACCAAGATTACAACATTTCTTTAACTCCTACTGTGGGCAAGGTTTCAGGCATACAAAGACAAAAATGAAATGGTACTTGAATTCAAAGAGCTTACAGTCACAAATAATATATGAAAGGCCGGCTATACTTTTGAGTCTCGGATTTTATTCCATAAGTTTCAAGACCACCATCCTGCTGTCTTTTTTGCTTATTGTTCTAGCTTATTTTTTAACTGTCAAGGTTTTCAGTTCAAAAGGGTAATTTTAGTTTGTGTACATTGAACTGAATAATGAGATCATAATTCCAAGGACATAAAGTAAATTAAAGGAAGTTACTATCACTATATTTGGACTCAGTACTCAGAACATAATATACTTGAACCACATTATATATCTTTGTATTTATCTATAGTTACACACTGGATAAAGGAAGAGCCTTGGTTGACCGCCTGTGGCTATGCATCTTGCCCAGGCTGTGGAATTTCTAGAGGAAGCTAGGTGGTGTGCTGGGCCTGGATAGAGTCCGGAAGATTAACTTTCCTGAGTTCAAATCCAGCCTCAGACACTTACTAGTTGTGTGACCCTGGGCAAGCCACTTCATTGTGTTTACCTCAGTTTCCTCATCAGTAAAATGATCTGAAAAAGGAAATGGCAAGTCACTCCAGCATCTTGGCCAAGAAAACCCCAAATGGGATCACAAAGAGTCAAGGATGATTGAAAATGACTCAACAGCAACAAATGGAATTTCTAGGACCCCTCAATTCTAGACCGGTTTCTACCTGCATCACTGTCTTTGAAAGGTAATGCCCCTGTTTTAAAACAAATCCAGTGGGCGTGCAACCAGTGTCCAGCAGAAGGATAGTCAAATGCTTATGGACTCCAGTAGAGAAAATCTTTGATTTATTCCCATTATTGATGGGTTACCTCCAGGTTATAGAGATGTGACTTTGGAGATAACAAAAGGTTTAGAAGACACCCAACCAGCAAAGCACTTCAATTAACTGAAGTTCTATCATCATCAGCCTTCAATGTCTTCTAGAAAATTTAGAGATATATTCTTACATGAAGTGTAAAAGATTTCCAGTGCCCCACTCTAGTAAAAGCTCTCATTGCTTCGTGCCTGTCTTGTAGCAATAACTTTCCAATAATCTCTGTCTTCTGACTCTTTGTCCGGTAATCCTTACTGTACTGTGTTACCAGATTAATCTCCTTAAGGACCACTTTGATCATATTCCTCCTCTGTTCCAAAGCTTTACTGATTTCCCATTGTCCAACAAAGTCTAACGTCTTACACCTGACATTCAAAGCCCTCGTCTATCTGATCCCAATTGACTTTTTGGAGAGCATCTTGTATCATTCTCTCCACGAGCTCTATTGAGTTTTTAAAATGAACTTCACAAGTACAGAATGGAAAAGGAGGGCCAGACAAAGTTCATGTGAAAAGATGGATTTTTTTGGTTGGCAGGCTCAATTCAAGTCAAGTACACAAAGTGACATATAAATAAGCTAATTTTAACTCATGCTAGTTTTAGAGGAAAACTGTCCAAAAGGAGATCAGAAGTATACAGTCTTCTATCATAGCCAGGCCATTTAGTTATGAAACCATGTTTTAGGATGATTTAGATGTGCTGGAGAGCACTCAAAAGAAGGTGATCAGTGTGATAGAGGAACTGAAAATCAGAGTATATGAAGTCCAATTGAAAGAACTTGGGATATTAAGTTAAAAGAAGCAAAATCAGGAAGGACATTTAAAGGGTTGTCATGTGAAAGAGGGAGGGCAGCTTGGTGGCAAAGTGGATACAGTGCCAGGCCTGGAGTCAGGAAGACTCATCTTCCTGAGCTCAAATCCAGCCTCAGACACTTAGCAGCTGTGTGATCTTGGGTATGTCATTTCACCCTCTTTGTTTCAGTTTCCTCATCTGTAAAATGAATTGGAGAAGAAAATGACAAATCATTCCAGCATCTTTGCATAGAAAACCCCAAATGGGGTCATGAGGAGTCCAACGTGACTGAAACAACAGAACAACATTTGTTCTGTTTAACCTCAGAGATTAAAACAATATACAAAGAAGGAATTTGTAATTAGGCAGATTTAAGATCCATATAAACAAAAAACCAAACAAATAAACCCCAAAAAACCTTTCCTAACAATGGGAGCTATCCAAAAGTGAAATCGGATGCCTTGGAATATGGTAGGTTCTCCTTTGCTGTAAGTCTTCAAGTTAAAAGTGAACTTTTATTTTTATTTATTTTAATTTGTTGATGCTGTTGTACAAGGGGTTCAGATATTTGTCAGACTAGTTGACCTTTGAGAAGTTTTCTAATTTGGATATTCTATGCAACTCTAGCCAAAGTATTCTCCTCCACAATTTTCTAGTAAAGCAGGTGAAATATTATCTCAATTTTACATCTGAGGAAAGATAGGCCTAAGGAAGCTCGATAAATGGCTCCAAGTCACGCAGGTGGAAAATGGTAAAAGGGGAAACTCAGTTCTCCTGACACAAGTGCTTCTTCAGTTTCCATTCAAATTCAGTTCAACTAATGTTTAGTATATACTTTCCATGTGCAAAGGACAACACAAGATGAATGACCATTTTTTTCCAGTGCTATAGTGTCAGGAATATGTATGTTTTTAGAAAGTTACCTGTAAAATGAATATCTATGTAGCAGCATCTATCTTCCTTTTCACTTTTATTATCAAATTGGAGATTTATGTTTCCTTATTTAGAAAAAACAATTGGTCTCAAGGTATAACAAAATCATACTCAAGCATTTAACGAACAATAAGAATGAACAATGAATATTACAATAAAATAATAAAGCTCAGAGAAGACTGTAAAATATGGCTATAATGTCACAAGGTTATTTTTGTGTTTCACACAATAGATGAGCACCTTAAAAGAAAAAACAATTCTATCTTAACAAACAAGGCACATTGGGCTAAAAAGTCACTCAGCCTCCAGCAAATTTCCTCCTTGTTACTTGACAGTTTGGTTGATGCAGTGCTCTTTGGCTTCCTGGATCCTGTTCCCTTGCACGTTGCTGTTGGCTTTTAGAATTGAGTGTCTTGATTTGGGCACCAGGAAGGAGGGCACAAAAGAGACAAAGGCTCAAAATACAACAGGGAGCAAATTTCTTGAGACATATACAAGAGCCCTTGAAATGACAGAGGAATATATTTCACTCATCCAAAAAGGGAAGAAAGAATTCTCTGAAGTTGTCTGCAGCTAAAAATTTCTCTTTCATCAGTTCTCTGAGTTATGAATTCTCTAATAGCAAGTTTCTCATAATCCTTTTGTGTGTAACAAAGTAAACCTGTAATTTGAATATAAATAAAAATCATTAATTTAAATTAGCAAACAATTATTAGACACTGACTGTGTGCAAGGCACTCTGCTAAGCACTGGAGATAGAGACAAAAATGAAATGAAATAATCTACCCTTGAGAAACTTGTCATCTGTTGGGTGAAGAAATGACACCTGAACAGAAAAAGACAAAAATATACCAAAGTAGATGAGTGGTCATGTAGTAGAGTGAGAACTAACCTTGCTGTCAGAAAGACCCGAGCTCAAGCTTTTCTAGCAACTGATACCCTAGGTAAGTCTTTTAACCTCTCAGAACCCCAAAACAACTCTGAAGCCTCCAAGCTGAACTCTTTACACTGATAAAATCCTAAGTCTTGCAAAAATATTTTAAATCAAAGTAAATACAAAGCTATGTCAGGAGAAAAGCAGCTAACAACTGGGAAAGATCAAGGTAAAACTTCTTATTAGAAGTGGTTTAGGGGAGCTAAGACTGAAAGAGGTTCTAAAGGGGTCAAGAATATGGCAGGCATGAGGTATAGCCTATGAAAAGATATGCAAGTCAAGGACACAATCAGCCAGCCAATACGTGTTTATTAAATGCTTGTCTGGTAGGACTGTGCTAGGCATACAGATACAATGAAAGGAATAATCCCTACTTTCAAGGAGCCCACACTCAGCGGGGAGATAACAAAGACATAGAGAAATACATGCAGAGTAAATAATAAGGGCTAACATTTCCATAGCACTTGCTATGGGCCAGGGGTGTATGGTGTGTTCAAGGAGAATCAGCACCTCTGGTTCCCCTTCAGGGCTGCTTATTCACTTTTGTAGTCTACCTTTCACCCAGCTTTCACCTGTTACTCCAGGAAGCTATAGCATGTGCAGAATAATTTGTTCCAAAGGACAGGAAGATGGCTGAAGCAGTCACTTTGGAGTGCTTAGAGTTTGGTCAGTCATGGAAGATGCCAAGGTCATCCACTGCATCCTGGGCCATTGCCGGTTTTCCTTTTGTCTTGCCACCAGACTTTGATGACTCTAGAAAAGAGAGTGGGGGTGATGGCTTTGAGCAACTCTGCTTCACTTAAACCCAGTTCAAGTACAAATCAATATGACACCCTGTGATGTCACTGGTCCTCTTGGAAAATGAAGGAACTATGTGCCAAGCACTGTGCTAAGTGTTTTACAATTATTATCTCTTCTGATCATCACAATAACCCTGAGGTTGTTGTCCCATTTTACAGTAGAAACAACTGAGGCAGGCAAAAATGAAAAGACTTGCCCAGGGTCACACAACTAATAAGTGTCTGAGGATGAATTTGAATTCATCTTTCTGACTCCAAACCCAGTGTTCTATCCACTGTGTAACTTAGCTGCCAATAAATATAAAAGGAATAAATACAAAATTAAATCCAAGGTAGTTTGATGTGAGGGCATGAGGAAAGGTTTTATATAGAAGGAGCTGAATCTCAAAGGGAGGGATTCATGATGCAAAAGGTGAGGAAAGGGTGCATTCCAGGCATGGTGAACTGTCATTGCAAAAACATGGAGACAAAAGATGGATTCTCATGTATAAGAAACAGAGAGGTCAGTCTGGCTGGATCATAGAATGTGAAAGTGACAGAAATGTAGAATTAGGGAGGAAGTATAAGCTGAGGTCTAGTTGAAAAAGCCTTTCCAAGCTAAAAAGAGTGGTTTATATTTGATTCTAGAAGCAATAGGGAAGTGATATGACTGTGGCTATGTAAGTTGAGAAAGGAAGACACATGCCAAAGATACAGCAATATTTATTAAATAATTGAATATGTGAGATGAGGCAGAGAATGAAGAGTTGAGGATAACATCAAGGATTTAAACTTGAGATACTAGGAGAATTATAAGAACTTTAATGTAAATAGGGAAGGTTGGAAGAGGTATGGATTTGGAAGGAGGAGGGCAAGAGTTCTCTTTTGGACATGCTAAGTTTGAGATATCTCTGGGGCATTTAGTTTAAGATGCCCAATAGGCAATAGTGATGTAGGATGGATACTCAGGGAAGATATTAGAGAAAAATATATAGATATAGGAGGCCTGGGCATAGAGATGATAAACTCTTGGCATCTGATGAAGTCAAAAAAGCATAGAGAAGGGAAGATAACCTAGAACAGATTCCTGGGAACACCCACAATAGTAACACAGCAAAAGAGAATAGTAACCCAGTAAAGGAGAATAAAGGGTGGATCAGTTCACAACTCCATCAACAATGCATTAGTGTCCCAGCTTCCCCAAATCCACTCAACATCATTTTTCTTTTTTGTCAGATTAGTCAATCTGATAGGTATGAGGTGATACTTGAAAGCTGTTTTAGTTTGCATATCTCACATCAATGGTGACTTAGAGCATTTTTCCTATGACTATTGATAGCTTTGATTTCTTTGTCAGAAAACTGCCTGTTGATATTCTTTGACCATTTACCAATTGGGAAATGACTTGCATTCTTACAACTTTGACTCAGTTCTCTATATATTTGAGAAATTAGACCTTTATCAAAGATACTTGCTGCAAACTTTCCCCCCCAGTTTTCTGGTTTCCTTCTAATTTTGGTTGCATTGATTTTGCTTGTGCAAAACTTAAAAAAAAAATTTTTTTATAATCAAAGTGATCTATTTTATATGTCGTAATACTCTGTATCTTCTTTGGTTCCAGATTCTTCCCTTGTTCATGGATCTAACAGGTAAACTATTTATTCCATGCTCTTCTAATTCTCTTATGGTATCAACCTTTATGTAAAAATCATGTATCTTTTTCAAATTTGTTAGTATACAATATGGGATGTTGGTCTATACCTAGTTTATGCTATTCTGTTTTCCAGGTTTCCCAGTAGTTTTTGTCAAATAATAAATTTTTGTTCCAAAAACTTGGATTTTTTAGATTATCATATGTTAGAATACTATGGTTATTTACTACAATGCATTGTGTACCTAACCTATTCCACTGATCTACCACTCTGTTTCTTAGCCAGTACCAAAGTTTTGATAATTAACACTTTCTAATACAGTTTGAGATCTGGTATGGCTAGATTACCTTCCTTCACTATTTTTTTCATTAATTCCCTTGATATTTTTTACCTCTTGTTCTTCCAAATGACTTTTGTTCTTATTTTTTCTAGCTCAATAAAGTAAATTTTTGGTAGTCTGATTGGTATAGCACTGAATAAATGATTAATTTAGGTTGAATTGTCATTCTCACTATATTGGCTCAGCCTACCCATGAACAACTGATATTTTTCCAATTATTTAGGTCTTTATTAGTGTGAAAAGTGTTTTATAATTGTGTTTATGTGGTTCCTGGTAGATAGATCCCCAAATATTTTATATTATCTACAGTTATTTTAAATAGAATTTCTCTTTCTATCTCTCTCTGCTGGACTTTGTTGGTAATATATAGAAATGTTGATGATTTATGTGGACTTATTTTGTATCCTGCAACTTTGCTAAAGTTGTTAATTACCGCAAGTAGTTTTTTGGTTGATTTTGCATGATTTTCTTAATATAACATCATGCTATCGACAAAGAGTGGTAGTTTTGTTTCCTGGCTTCCTATTATAATTCCTTCCATTTCTTTTTCTTCTCTTGATTCAATAGCTAACATTTGCAGTTCAATATTGAATAACAGAGATGATAATGGACATCCTTGTTCCACCTATGATCTTATTGGAGAGTTAGTTTATCCTCATTACACATGATGCTTGCTGATGGTTTTAGATAAACACTAATTATTTTTTAAAGTAAGCTCCATTTATCCTATGCTCTCTAGTGTTTTTAATCAGAATGGGTCCTGTATTTTGTCGAAGGATTTTTTTGTATCTATTGAGATAATCATATGATTTCTGTTGGTTTTTATTATTTGTGATCATACAGAAAGGAGGAGAATCAAGAAGAGATAGTGTCATAAATGCCCAGACAGTTTATACAGGAGGTAAGAATAAATGGTAGTGTGAAAGTCAAGAAATTGGTCCAGAAGGATGAGGACTGGGAAAAGACTATCTGATTTGGCAATTAAGAGATAATTGAGAGCTTTGGAGAGGGTAGTGATCAGGTTAGAAGCCAGATTGCAAAAGTTTGAGATGAGGATAAAGGAAGAAAAAGTGGAGACAATGAGTATACATAGCTTTTTCTAAGAGTTTGGCTGAGAAAGGGAGGAGTGCTGGAGATGGTAGAGTCTCAAGTATGGGGGAGATTTGGGCATATCTGAAGGTCATAGGGAAGAAACTAGAAGAAACTTGATGGATATACATTTTAAGAGATGCAACTAGATGAGTCAGGAATGTCTGGGTTCAAATCCTGCCTCAGACATTTACTAACTGTATGATCTTGGACAAATCAATTAACTGCTGTCTACAGTTTCTTCATCTGCAAAATGAGGATAATGATAGCACATACCTCCCAAGAATGGTGTGAGGATGGATTAAGATAATATTTGTAAAGTGTTTTTCAAACTTTACAGTACTATATAATGCTAGTTATTGTTACTATAGAAACTGAATAAAAGTCACCAAAAGTGATAGATAAAATAATCTAAAGTCACACTCATCCCTAAACTGTAGCCTATTCCTCCTGCATACCATATTCCTTTCCATTTCCATGACTGTGCTGATGCAATCCTTCCTGCCTTGTCTCTGTCACCCAAACTTTATACTTTCTTGAAGGTAGAGGGAGGAGATTTGAGAGGCTTAAGGGGAGAAGGGAAAGTCCGGGACAACTTCTGCAGGGAATGAGATACGTAATCAATTAAGGAGTAAAATAATTACCTCAATGTAATAAGGGCCCAGTTGAAGTTGCAATAAACAGCAAATAGACCAGTTTCCATTGATCAAGAAACATTTATTAAGAGCCTACTATGTGCCTGCCCTCATGTTAAGTGTTGGGGATAGAAAGAAAGGCAAAAATAGTCTCTGCTCTCAAGAAGTCACAGTTTGTCCTGAACAAAGAATACATTAAGTAGAATAATGCCAAATAACTCTGAGAGTTGTGATTTCAGTACTCAGTGACAGACATATGATGCTTGAAGTTTGCATACACACTCACAGACACACACAAAACCATATGTTGATACACACATACAAACATATGTGTATGTATACATATATGTATACATATATGTAATTTGAACCTCACAAAAATCCTTGTGAAGCAGGCACTCCAAGTATTGTTATCTCCATTTTACAAATAAAGAAACCGGTTCAGAGGGATTCAGTGACCTCAATCAATGAGCATTTGTTACATTCCTATTATGTACCAAGCACAGTCCTACATGATGGAGATACAAAAAGAGGCAAAAAATAATCTCTTTTTTCAAGGAGCTTACATTATAATGGGGGAGACATATATATATACAAATACATACAAAGCAAGCTATATACAAGATAAATCGGAAATAATTAAAAGAAGGAAAGCATTGGTAGAAAGTGGTATTACAGAAGGCTTCCTATAGAGGGTGGCATTTAGTTGGAACCTAAAGGAAGTCAGGGAAATCAGTAGGTGAAGTTGAGGAGGGAGAAGGTTCCAGGAATTTGAGGATAGTCAGAGAAAATGGTGGAAGCCAAGAGATGGAATGTTTTGTTTGTTGAACAGGCAGGAGGCCAGTGTTGTTGGATCCAGGAATGTGTATCACAAAGTCTAGAAGACTAGAAAGGTAGGAGGTGGTCTAGGTTTTGAAAGGCTTTGAATACCAAACAGATCAATTTTTATTTGCTCCTAGAGTCAGTAAGAAGCCACTGGACTTTACTGAGTAGGGGGGTGGCATGATTAGACTCAGCATTTTAGGAGAATCACTTTAGTGGTTGAATAGACAATGGATGGAGTGGAGAGAGACTTGAGGCAGGCAGACATACCAGCAACTATTGCAATAGTCCAGACATGAGGTGGTAATGGTTTGCATCAGAGTGGCAGCAATGTCAAAGAGGAGGAAGGGATATATTTGAGAGATAGGTAAGATAGGTAAGGTAAAGCAAAGGTTAGATAGACCTTGACAGTAGCTCGGATATAGGGGGTGAGACATAGCAAGGAGTCCAGGATGACTTCTAGGATAGGAGGGACTGGAAGGATATGATACTCTCTATAAGTAATATGGGGAATTATAAGTATAAGAATATAGGGAATATAAATAATAGGGAAGGGAGTAGGGGAGGAGTTTAAGAGGAAAGATAATGAGCTGTATTTTGAGTTTCAGATGTCTACTGGACATTAAGTTTAAGAGATCTGAAAGGAGTTAGAGATGTGAGATTGGGAGTCAGGAAACTGGGGCAGGAAAAGGAGATTTGAGAATCACCAGCATAGAAATGATTATAAAAATCCATGGGAATGGATGAGATCACCAAGTGAAGTAGTATAGAGGGAAAAGAAAAGAGGGCCCAGGACAGAAATATGAGGGACACCTATGGTTAAAGAACATGATATGGAGGAGGACTCGGCAAAGGAGACAGACCCTCCTTGAGGTCAGATAGAGAGGAGGAGCATCGAGAGAGTGGCATTCTGAAAATGGAGAGAGAAGGAGCAGTACCAAGGAGAGTAACCAGCACAGTGAAAGGCTTCAGAGAGGTCAAGGAGAACGAAGACCAAGAAAAGGCCACTGGATCCGGCAGCTAAGAGGTGATTTGTGATTTTGTAGAGAGCAGTTTTGGTGGAATGATAAGGTCATCATCATAAGGCCAGACTGTAAGTAAGAGGGGAGAAAGTGGAAGCAACCTTGTCACCAAGTTAACAAGGGTCAGAAGTGATTTGTATCACTGTTTTCCGTGGGATAGTAGAAGGTGAGACTTCCACTTCCTCTTTGGGGAGCTTCTGTTCTGCTATTCACTTTGGGATTTGCAGAGACTGGTTCAGAGTTTGCAAAGCTTTAATTTTGTCCCAGCACCTCCCTCATCCAACCACCACCTCATACTCAATTACCAGGTAGATGCCCCAGGGGAAGCAACTGATAAGTTTCTCAGTTGGAAAAATGAGAATTGTAAAGGCAGAGAGAAGTTAAATAGTCAAGCCAAGATGTAGGTAGGGGTCAACGCAAAGATGGGGAGAGAAACGGCAGCACTGAGTCAATCAAGAAGTAGACCAGAAGGCTGAACACTTAGCTGGGATGACATTTGTGGCTATGAGTTAAAAGATCAATACAGGTACAAGACTTGTTTAACCTGCTCCTGAATAAAAATATGCCTTCTGATCAAAGGTAGCTAGCAGTTATATAGCATGGGAAGTTTTGCAAAGTGCTTTGCATATGATAAATCACAAACCCAAGGGGGTAGGTACTATTATCTCCAATAAACACTGAAGCAAGATTCAAACTCAGGGCTTCCTGACTCCAACTTCATGCCTTATGGAAAATATAACCTAGTTGCCTATAAATACCAGGAACATTTCAAAGAATCATAGTCAGTTATACCTGGAAGATAACTTAGACATCAAATCCAACTTCTTCTATAGATTAAAAAATTGAGGCCAAGAGTGTGGTCTATTGGAAAGAGCCTTGGATTTGGTGTTGAAAGTAATGGATTCATTTGGAATTTCTTTCACATCTCCACCATGCGCTGGGTGCCCCCTTCTCTCCCCCTCCAATACCACTTCTCAGTTTTCTTTTGTGTGTTGTTTACCCCATTATATACTGTAAGCTCCTCAAAGGCAGGGCCTGTCTTTTTTGTATTTGTATTCCAAGCCCTTAGCACAGTGCCTGGTACACTGTAGATACTTAATAAATGTTTATTGATTATTGCATCTAAGTTCTTGGCAAATGGCTTCCCTTTTCTGGGCCTCAGTTTCCACTTTTGTAAAATAAGGTGATTATGCCAGATGAAATCTAATCTCCTTTCAAGCACAAATCCTATGACTCTATGATACTATGAAGTGACTTCTAAGGTCACAATGCAGGTCTGACAGTGCTGATTCTGAGGGACAAGAGTAGCCGTACCCAGATACTCTTTATGTGTATGACTAAGATGTAAAAACCTTGCTTTTGGAGTCAGAGGACCTGGCTCCTAATCTCACTTCTCCTACCACTTGAGTGACCTTAAATAAGTCATAACTTAACCTTCCTGAACCTCATCTACCTCATCTGTAAAATGAGGGGTTGCCCTCTGAGGTCCTCTGTACTTCTAGATCTCTTGTTACTCAGTGGTTTCAGTCATGTCTGACCCTTCATGAACCCATTTGAGGTTTTCTTAGCAGAGATCCTGGAGGGGTTTGCTATTTCTTTCTCTAGCTCATTTTACAGATTAGGAAATTGAGGCAGAGGCTAGAAAGTGCCTGAGGCTGGATTTGAACTCAAGAAGGTAAGTCTTTCTGACTCCAGGCCCAGCACTCTATCATGGGACTCTTGCAAGAGTCTCTTATTTAGTTTCCCTGCCATAAGTCTCTTCCCACTGCAATTCATCCTCCACACAGACACCAAAGTGATTTTTCTTAAGTGCAGATCCAGTCAGGCTAGGTGGCATATGGGTACAATTACTCCTCCCAGGGAGACTAACACTAGTGGATTGCTTGAACTTAGGAATTATGAGCTGCAGAGTGCAAGCCAAAGAGGTGTCCATGTTAAGTATAGAACAAATATGGTGAGTCCTTGAAAGCCACCAGTGTGCCTAAAAAGGAATAAACTGGTTCATGTTGGAAGCAGAGAAGATCAAAGCTCCCTTGCTCATCAGCAGGGAGTGGTCACTTCACTTCTAGCTTAGCTGAAATAGAAATCCAGTCTCCAAAAAAAAAAATCAGATCTGATCATGCTACACCTTCTCGTTCAACTAACTCCAATGACTTCCTGTGGACTCAAATTCTTTAATCTGGATTTAAAGCTCTACAAAACCTGCCATTCCCTATCTTTCCAGTTTTCTTTCACATTATTCTTCTCTATCCACTTTACTAGGCAGCTAGATGGTGCAGTGGATAGAGAGAGCATCAGTCCTGGAATAAGGAAGACCTGACCTCAAATCTGGCCTCAGACACTTACTGCCTATGTGACCTTGGGTAAGTCGTTTAACCTCTGTTTACCTTTATCCACTAGGGAAGAAAATGGCGAGTATCTTTGCCAAGAAAACCCCATATGGAGTCACCAAGAGTTGGACACAACTGAATAACCCCCATTTTCTCCCCCATTAGAATGCCATTTTTGCCAGGAACACAGCAATCAAATGTTCGTTGATTACTTGATTGTTAATAGTTTGAAATATCTTTTCAAGTTGTTCATTTCCTATAACCATTTATCCATTGGGGAATGACTTTTTGGCTTATTTGTGTTAATTGTACGTCTTATAAATCAGACTCTTTTGGGGTTTAAATATATATATATATATATATAATATACACACATACGTATATATGCATGTATTCCCCTTGAATTGATGGAATCCCTTCCTTTCCTAGTTATATTGTTTTTTTATGGGCAAAAGCTTTTTTATTTCATGTATTTGAAATTATCTGTTTTGTTTTTTAATATATCTTCTATACCTGATTTGGTTAAGAATTTTCTTAACCACTACTAGACGGTACAGTGTATAGGGCACTGGCCCTGGGATCAGGACGACCTGAGCTCAAATCTGGCCTCAGATATTTAACAGTTATTAACTGTGTGATCCTGGGCAAGTCCCAATTGCCAATTAATCCCAGCTGCCTCGATAAAAAAAAAAATTCCTCCTAGACATACCTGCAAAGAATACCTACAATCATTTCTCTCCATTTAAAAAAGTGAAGTGATCTTTTATATTTAAGCTCAATATCTATTTGGAACTTTGAGATGTGTTGTAAGGTGTTTTCACAAACCTATTTCTCACCAATCTGCTTTCTAGCTTTCCTCGCAGTTCTTGTCAAATATAGAGTCATTCCCCAAACCATTTGCATTATTAATTTGAATATATATTCAACTCCAGTATTTTAGAAACTAAAACCAGAAAATAAAGATGGTATCCTTTTAAAGTACAGTGTCTTAAGAAATCAATGGACAGGCAAATTATGAATGATTGCACATATAAATATATTATGAAGGTTTCTTTAGTATTATTTTTGATACTTTGCATTAATGGATCCATTATCTTATTGATACTGATGCTCTCCCTATTAGGAAAGGTCAAAACCATCCATGCTTTCTCTCAACCTTTCTGAGTGTTCTTGTTCATTCACAAATCCTCTGCAAAGGATCTATCTACTATTTTAGAGAAGAGTTGTCACACAGTGGTTCACCAACAGCCCTTGGGGTATCTGAGACCCTGTCAGAGGGTCTATGAGGTCAAAACTATTTTTCATAATAATATTAAGATGCTATCTGTCCTTTTAAATACTCTTCTTTTCCAATTACATATCTGTGAGGCCAAATTTTCTTCCTATACTTCAACTAAAGTAACATATTGCAGCAAATTGAATGCAGAAGCAGATATGAGAATCCAGCTGTCTTCTGTTAAGTTAGACATAAGAAAGACTTGCAAAAATATGCAAAACAAGTCACTTTTTTCACTGTTTTTTGTTTTGGAAAATCTATCGTTCATAAAAATAGGGTATTTATAATAAACTGTAAAATGTTTATTATTATTTTTAAATGAATTAATAAGTATTTTAAAATTTCATTAGTTTTCATTTCTAATATGATAAATAATAGCTAACATTTACATAACACTTACTATGTGTCAGGCACTATACTGAACATTTTATAATTATTATCTCAACAACCCTGGAAGGTAGGTGCTATTATTATCCCATATTATAGATGAGGAAGTGGAGGCAAACAGGCTTAAATAACTTCAGGATCACACAGCTGGTAAGTGTCTGAGATCAGTTTTTCCTGACCTGAGGTCAAGTTTTCCTCAATCTGGGCTTTGTATTCTATCTACTCTACCATCTTGCTCCCTCATAAAGGGCCATCTCCAGTCATCCTGCTCTGTATCTTGCCCCTGGACCCAGATGGCTGTGGAGGAGACAGTGAGGCTGGTGACTTTGCACTACCCTGCCTCACTTAAATCCAAGTCACTTGCATGTCATGGCATCACCTCCCTGATGTCATGGTCCTCTTTGAGAACAAAGGACAAACAAGGAGATATAAACATATAAAGAGATAGAGCTCTTTCATCCTCAAAAAATTTAATAATATAAAAGATTCCTTAATTTTTAAGTGTATATAATGGGATTACAAGAACAATAAGTTAGAGAATCATTGTTACCCAGACTGGAACACTTCCTTTAGGTCTTTTTACATGTCATCAGTACCAGTGAAGCACTCCAGCTACCATTTGTAATCCTTGATCTTGCTAAATGGTTGCCCCATCTCCTTTTCTGATCATACACTTCCCAGTGATATCCCTTGCATCACTTCAGATGATGAACCAATAATGGACAGATAAGTCCAGATCATCTTTGGAGGTAGGCTATGACCTGCTTGGGCCCTGTGGGTCACTCATGGCTTCAGTTTGTCAGACTCTGGTATTCCAAGGCACGAAACTACAGAGCATCTTTGAGTTTATGTTGAGGAAGAACATTTATGTTGAGGAAAGATGGATCTGTACTGGAGAAAGATCTGGGTCCATTTAATGTGTTTTCCAAACACAATCCAGCCCACCATCTTCTTTCTACTAAATTCTGAACCCAGTTGCAATGCCCCTCCCAGATATTTGTCCTGGTGGACTGGCTCTCCAACTATACCATAGCAAATTGTGTAAAACCTGGCATTCTGCCACTTTTGTTCTCTCCTGCACATTACAGAGCCCCAGAGAGGCCTATCTCTGCATGAACTATCTTTCATAAGCTATGACAGGGGCAGAACTCATGCTTTGGCCTTTCTTCACTTGGCTTCATCCTCACTCCCACATCCTCACGTCAGTTCCACAAACATTTCAGACTTGCCAACTACACTCAAGGCGCCAAGCTAGCAGTAGGGATTTGACGTTGAAAGGTGACAGTCTTGCCCTTGTCTAATGTAAGACACACACTCAAATTGCTCATATGAAACATGATAGGATAAGTGGGAAGGAGAAGTCCAGGCAAGACAGTTTTGCATCAAGCTCTTATTAGATCTTATGGACAATAACAAAATGACAATATGATATTATAACAGCTTTTTTTTGGTACTTTAAATGGAGACTCAGCTAGCAAGCAGGAGATCCAAGATTCAGATGTAGATCTTGAGACTTCGAACCTAGTGGGTTTTTTTCCCCTTCATTACACCAGATTATACAGAAGCCCAGGAAGTAGTAATGCACATGGCTGTGAACTGAATGGGCCCTCATAGGGTGGGAGACCTAATTAGTCTACCACTAAGTGGCATCTTCCTATCTTATTGTCAATAGGGCTAGAGTAATTTCATAATTCCACACAGGCAACGTATTTAGCAGATGAGGATGCTCTCAGGGCTCCAATGCTGGGGATCATTCTGATGTAGTGGAAAATGTTTGGAGTCAGAATCTGGGTTTAAGTTCTAAGCTAAGCCACTGTGAGACTTAGGACAAGTCACCTAACCCATATGAAACTCATTTGTTTCATTTGCAAAACAGGGGCAATACTTTTTTGCCTAATCTGCATCGTAGGGGTATCATAAGGATCAAATGAGGTAACAGATATGCACGTTACACAAATGTGAGGTAATATTTTTTATTAGGAATTTAGAAAAGAGAATTCAAGGAATATGCATACAATATTGCAGCTACACTAATGTTAAAAAGGCAGTTGGATATAGAGACAGAGGATCAGAGCTGTCTCACCCTGGATAATACATTTACCCTCACTTACCCACTCAACCTCCCAGGCAACTTTATAATTTTAAGCGGCTGAACAAAGTTGATCCGCATTGATAGAGGGAGTTTAGTCATCTGGAGTAACTCATGCCAGGGAAAGGTCTAGTTCCACAAAATTCATATTAACCTATTCTCACATAGACTAGATGAAATAATGGAAATAAGGAAGAAAATAAAAACAATTCTGGAATATTGTCTTGTCTAGAAGGTTTTTCACTGGTCTTTCTCTAAAGAAGAAATTCTATTATTAAAGAGAAATACTTTGAAATACTGTGGGCACAAAAGTTCAGAGAAGATAATAGAGTAAAAGAAAACCTTGAATTGCAGTTCTTGTGCATAGAGTAAAAAGTCAAATGAAACATTTCAGCCTGGATAAGCATCCCCTTGCTTTCCTGTCTCCATTCTTTATCCCACACACTCCCCTAGGACTGAAATGCCCCCTGTCTCTGCCCCTAGAACCTCCATCAACTTTTAAAACCCATCCCAAGCACAACCTCCTCCATGAAGCCCTCCTTGATTTCCTTTATTTAGTAATGGTGTTTTCCTTAGAATAGGCACTTGGTTTGTTTCTCTTATATGTATTTTTATGTCTTGTTTTGTATTATTGTTATATAACAGAAGAGAGGCAAAGGCAAGTCTATACCTCAGTGTGCTGGGTAGCAGACATGAGCCCATTCAATTAAAATTAAATTTCCCAAGAAGCTGCAGTCCTAGGGGGAGGGATCTGGCCTCAATGGAGCCACGACTTCCTTGTCTGTGAGACATACCTGCAGGGCTGGGGATTTCTGATGTCGTGAGAAGACAGAGAAAGCTGAAGAGCTATGTAGAGAGAGGTGGTCGTGGTCATGGTGGTGAATGGTGTGAAAAAGGAACAGTAGCAGCACAGCCTGGTTTGGAACTGGCCAAGAAGAAACTGGGCAAGCTGAAAGACAGACAGACAGACAGAGACATAGAGAGAGATAGAGAGGCAAGTTCAGAGAGAGACATAGAGATAAACAAAGACAGAGATAGAGAGCAACAAAGACAATGGCAAAGATAGAAACAATGACGGAGACAGAAACAGAGAGATAGATACAAAGCAGACGGAGACAGAGAGACGTAACTACAGAGACAAAACAAAAGAGAAAGAGACTACAGAAACAGCCAGCGTGGACAATGAATAGTGAATATCAGCAGCTGGTACAAGTGAAGATCCCAGTGCTGCGTGTGTGGATCTTCCTGCCCTCTGATCCCTCTGGGTCAGGTCCATGTGCCATAAGTGCTCATCACTGGGACATGGCTACTAAACAAGGCTGTTTTCCTACATGCTGTTTTCACCCTGAAGAGACTCTAGTTCTCGCAGTGTTGATGTTGATGTGGATTTACTATTCCTCTACTTGTTTCATACCCAGTGAAATATTCTCCATTGTACTGTGTACTTTAGTCATCTGGAGTAACTCATACCCAGTGAAATATTCTCCATTGTACTGTAGACTTTTGAAAGCTGGGTTTCTGTGACACTGGTAGTTGAAACCAAATGAGGTACACAACCTCAAAATACTTCCTGTTGAATCAAATTACCAATATGAATTTGGAGCTGAGTGACACACAGTCTGCAATTATTTGCATAGGTATCACATCCCCCTAACAAACTTAAAGCTCCAGGAGGACATGGATTTTATCTAATTGACTCTTTATATTGTGCTTTGGCATAGTCCTCTGCACACAGTAGACATGTAATAAATGCTTATTGAATTGACTTAAATCAGAGAATCAAGGTACCATAAAAACTTGAGTTTTCTGTCTTCATTTAGACAAAGTTACAACCTTCTCTGAGGGATTTTAAGGAAATATCTTGAGAGAATTAGCATATGAAGAGATCATTAATTAATTCAACAGTTATTAAGTACCTGCTGTGTGCATTGTCCTAGGCACAGGGAAGAAATGGACAAAACTAATTCTGCTCTTTAAGGACCTTATTTTTTACTAGAAGGAGGGAATATTTACACAGATAAGTTAGTTAACAGTAATTTAAGGAAGGAGAATGTTAATAAAGGAGATCAAGAAAGGGTTTCTGTAGAATGTTGTTCCAGAATTAAGCCTTGAAGGAAGTTAATGAAGAGAGGTAAGGAAATGCAAAGGCAGAGACCAAAGGAAATGTAATGCCAAATCCAAGGAACAAATAGGAGAGTTTGAACTAACTGGAATGTAAAGTTATGAAGGGATATTAGTCAATAAACATTTATTAATCACCTAGAGTGAGCCAAGCACTGAGCTAAATTCTAGGGATGCAAAGAAAGCCAAAAGATAGCCCCTGATCTCAAGGAACTCATGGCCTTATGGAAGAGACAGCATGCAAATAATTGTATAAAATCCAGCTATCTACAGGATAAATTGGAAGTAAGCAACATAAGGGAGGAACCGGAATTAAGGAGGGTGGGGAAAAGCTTCTTATTAGAAGGCTGGATTTAGTTGAGACATGAAGGAAGTCAAAGAAACCAGCAGGTAGAGATAAGAAGGAAAAGCACTCCAGGCACGGAGGACAGACAGAAAAAATGCCTGGAGGGGGATGATGAAGTTTCTTTTTCAAGGAACAAGAGGGAAGCCTATTTGGAATGAAAAAGTGGCACTGGGAGGTGGTGTAAGGTGAAAGATGGAGAAAAAGAGAGGGTTTTATATTTGATTCCAGAAGTGATCCACGGGAGTTCAATGAGTGAAGGGGGTGATATAATTAAATCTGGGCTTTCAGAAGACTGCTTTGGCAGCTGAGTAGAGGATGCATTAGATGGACTAGACTGGGGACAAACAGGCAGATCAACCAGCAAGCAATGGTGATAGTCCAGGTACAAAGAGTTAAAGGTCTGCACCAGAGGGGTTGGTAGCATCAGAGGAAAGCAAGAGGCATCTGTGAAAGATATTTCAAAGATAAAATTGAAAAGATCTGATATCAGATTGGATATAGGAGGTGAGAGAAAGTAATACGTCAAAGATTAACTCTAGGTTGTGAGCCTGAGTGTCTAGAAAAATGATGGTACCCGAGGGGGCGGAGTAGAAGGACGCACGTTTATGAGCTCCGAAACCAAAAGCCCATAGAATTAATGTAAAAAGAGTCCCCCATAACTTCTGGGTCAATACAAGGTGTGCAGAAACAGAGTGGAAGAGATTTCCGTTCCGGGGAGCCCTGGAGACCCGTCCCCAGGGTCCGGCGTGCCCTGGAAAGTGGACCCCACCCCCAGCACTGCCCTGGCCACAGCCCCAGAGAAGCTGATCTGAGCAGGCTTCAGAGACGGAAGCTCCGGCAGCCGGGAAAGTCCCTCCGCCCACAGAAGCTACAGGTCAGTGAGAGAGAAGGCCGGGCTGGAGGAGAGGGGAAGCAGGGCGTCTCCGTGACTTGGCCCCCTCGGGAGGAAGCGGCGGGAGCAGGGACGGGGGCAGGAAGCTGCGGAAGCAGAGGTGTGGGCTGCGGCTGAGGCGGCAGCGGACCGGGACCCAGGAATCCCCCAGAGGCAGGCAGGATCTTCATTACAGAAGATTCCTGCATAAAACCTGACCGAGCTGAGCCTGGGAGACGACCCTGCCCCCACCCTGCTCTGTTACTGAAGGCTTCTGCTTAAAGCCCCCAAGGGAGCTGGGTTTGGGAGGAGGGGGCCCCCCACCCCACCCGCTCCATTCCTGAAAGTCTCTGCATAAAGCCCCTGAGGGATCGGAACCTGGGAGGCAGCCCTGCCCCCACCCCAGCACCTGAACTAAAACTCACTGATTGACAGCCAGCAGGAGGAAAGCCCATTTAAATCTCAGAGGCCAAGCACTAGCTGGGCAGATCCAGGCGGGGGTGGAAAGGAATCTCAGAAGTCAAGTAACTGGCTGGGAAAATGCCTAGAAAAGGGAAGAAAAATAAGACTTTAGAGAGCTTTTTCCAACAAATGCAAATGATCCCGACCTTCAGATCTGATGATGAGGACGTATCCTTGCCATCAGGGAAAGATGTGGAGGGTGGGGCCTCAGTACCCCAGACACCCCAGGGGGGGTGGCGGCTGGGCTCAGGCCCTGGAAGAGCTCAAAAAGGATTTTGAAAAGCAAGTTAGACAGGTGGAGGAAAAACTGGGAAGAGAAATGTCAGAGATGCAACAAAAGTATGAAAAACGGGTCAATACCTTGGTAAAGGAGACCCAAAAAAATGCTGAGGAAATTAACACCTTGAAAAATAGGCTCACTCAATTGGCAAAGGAGGTTCAAAAAGCCAATGAGGAGAAGAATGCTTTCAAAAGCAGAATTAGCCAAATGGAAAAAGAGGCTCAAAAGCTCACTGAATTTAATAGTTCTCTCAAAATTAGAATGGAACAGATGGAGTCTAATGACTTTATGAGAAACCAAGAAATCACCAAACAAAACCAAAAGAACGAAAAAATGGAAGAGAATGTGAAATATCTCATGGGAAAAACAACTGACCTGGAAAATAGATCCAGGAGAGACAATTTAAAAATTATGGGACTACCTGAAACTCATGATCAAAAAAAGAGCCTAGACATCATCTTCCATGAAATTATCAAAGAAAACTGCCCTGACATTCTAGAACCAGAGGGCAAAATAAGTATTGAAAGAATCCATCCATCACCACCTGAAAGAGATCCAAAAAGAGAAACTCCTAGGAACACTGTGGCCAAATTCCAGAACTCCCAGCTCAAGGAAAAAATCTTGCAAGCAGCTAGAAAGAAACAATTCCAGTACTGTGGAAATACAATCAGCATAACCCAAGATCTAGCAGCTTCTACATTAAGGGATCGAAGGGCGTGGAATAGGATATTCCAGAAGGCAAAGGAACTAGGACTCAAACCAAGAATCACCTACCCAGCTAAACTGAGTATAATACTTCAAGGGAAAATATGGTCTTTCAATGAAACAGAGGACTTTCAATCATTCTTGATGAAAAAACCAGAGCTGAAAAGAAAATTTGACTTCCAAACACAAGAATGAGAAAAAGCATGAAAAAGTAAACAGCAAAGAGAAGTCTTAAGGGACTTACCAGAAGTGAACTGTTTACATTCCTACATGGAAAGACAATATTTGTAACTCTTAAAACTTTTCAGTATCTGGGTAGTTGGTGGGACCACACACACACATGTACATGCATGCACACACATACACACATGCACACACATACAGAGATAGAGAGCACAGAGTGAATTGAATAGGATGGGACCATAGCTTAAAAGAAATTAAGGTAAATGGTGAGAGAGAAATGTACTGGGAGGAAAGAGGGTGAAATGGAATGGGGTAATTATATGTCATTTAAGAGGCAAGTAGGAGACTTTTTAGTGGAGGGAAAAAGAGGAGAGCTGAGAAAAAAAAAAAACCAAGAAGTTTACCCTCATCACATTTGACTAAACGAAGGAGTGAAATGCACACTCATTTTGGTATGAAAACCTATCTTACAGTATAAGAAAGTGGGGGAGAAAGAGATATTGCAAGGGGGGGGATGATGGAAGGGAGGGCAAAGGGAGGAGGGAGCAATTTGAAGTCAACACTTGGGGAGGGACAGGATCAAGAGACAGAAGAGAAACAATGAGGGGCAGGTTAGGATGGAGGGTAATTCAGTTAGTCTTACACAACACGACTATCAGGGAGGTCATTGGCAAAAGTACACAGATATGGCCTATATTGAATTGCCTGCCTTCCCAAAGGGAATGGGTGGGGAGGGAGGGATGGGGAGAATTTGGAACTCAAAGTTTTAGGAACAACTGTTTAGTATTGTTGTTGCAACTAGGAAAGAAGACATACAGTTAAGGAGGAATAGAAAGTCATCTGGCCCTACAGGAGAAAAGAGAAGATGGAGACAAGAGAAGGGAGGGATGACAGAAGAGAGGGCAGATTGGAGATAGGGAAAATTAGATTGCTTGGGGTATTGGGGTGGGGGGAGGGGATAAAAGGGGAAAAAATTTGGAACCCCAAAATTTGTGAAAATGAATGTAAAAAATTAAATAAATAAATAAATAAAATTATTAAAAAAAAAAAAAAATGATGGTACCCTTACCATAATAGAGAAGTTAGAAAGAAGGGTAGCTTTGTGGAGAAAGATAACAAGTTCCATTTTGGTCACATTGTGTTTAAGATGTCCAAGTATACATAGTCCATGATGTCCAATAGGCAGTTGAAGAAACATAAACTGAAAGTCAGGAGAGAAATAAGGGCTGGATAAATAGATTTGATTATCATCAATATAGGAATGATAAACTGAATCCACAGGAGTTGATAAGATCACCAAGTTAAATAGTATAAAGGGAGAAGAGAAGTGGAAAATCAAAGGAGACTGAGAAGGAGCAGTCAGGTAGGAGGACCAGGAGAGAACAGTACCATGAAAATAAGAGTATTAAGGAGAAGAAAGCAACTGACAGAGTCAAAGACAGTAGCGAAGTCAAGAAGAATGAGAGTATAGAAAAGGCTGTTAGATTCCAATGAAAAGATTTCTGCCCACTTTGGAGAGGACTCTTTTAGTTGAATGATGATGTCAGAAGCTAGACTACAAAGAGTTAAGAAGAGAGGAAGAGGAGAGGAAGTGAAAGCACCTATCGTATACAACTGTCTTCGAGTTTAGTCACAGAAGGGAGAAGAGATATGGGACAATAGCTAATTTTTTGAGGATGGAGGCCTACAGGCTACAAGGAAGCAGTAGGTAGACAGGGAGATATTGGAGCTACATGAGAGAGTGAGGATGACAGAGAAGGCTACCTGCTAGAGAAGACAGAATGTAGTGGGATCACTTGTACATGTAAGTGGGTTTGCCATGAGAAGGAGAAGGGTTGCCTAAAAGAGGGGATAGTGGTGAAAGTCGTCCGAGTGATGTGAGATGAAGGGGAGGGGAGAAGAATGAAATATGGGGTTCGATATTTAAGATATATAAGGAACTGATACAAATATGTAAGAGCAAGAGCCATTCCCCAATGAATCAATGGCCAAAAGATATGAACAAGTTGTTCTCAAAAAAATCCAAGTGAACAATGTCAAAATTTTCAGTGTGCCAAATCACTAATAGTTAGAAACATGCATATGAAAACTCCAGTATTCTACCTCACACCTATCTGATTGACAAAAAGGTAAATTACTATTGTCATAAATTAACAAATTAAAAAAAAAAAAGAAAATTACTATTGTCAGAATAGTTGTGGGAACAGAGGCCCACGAGTACACTCTTGGTAAAGCTGGGAATTGTTCAAGTCATTTTAGATAGCATTTTGGAACTATGTCTAAACTCTTCATACCCTTTGACTCAGTGATACTACTAATAGGCCTATCCCCCACGGAGATCAAAGAGCGAGAAAAAGAATCCATATTTTAAAAAATATTCACAGCAGTTTTTTTTAATAGAAAAAACCTGGAATCTAAGGTGATGCCCATTAATCAAGAGATGACTGAAAAAATGATGGTATACGAATGCAATAGAATATTATTTTTCAGTAAGATGCAGTGAAAGGGATGGTTTCAGAGAAATCTAGGAAGTGATGCTGAATGAAGTGAGCAGAACCAAGAGAATTTATACAAAAAGAATCAACATTATAAAAATAAACAACTCTGAATAATTTAAGGGCTCCAACCAGAACCAGAACCAAAAATAAGGCCAAAGGACTGATGATGAAGAGTGCTACCAACTCCATAACAAAGAGGCACTGAACTTGATGTACAGAACAAGGTATACAGTTTTGGACAGAGTCAATGTGGAAATTTGTTTTCCTTGATTATGCATATGTTAATAACATTTTGTTTGTTTTTCTCAGTAGAGTTGGGAGAGAGGTGAGAAAAAGAAAAATACATGCATGTTAATTTTAAAAAATTGGAAAAAGAAATTATTAAAATGTATTTTTATTACAATTTTACTAAAATATTAAAATTTAATTATTAAAATTTAAAATAATTGTAGAAAAAACTGGGAACATTAGTATGAGCTTATATAGAATGAAATAAGCAGAGTCAGGAGAACAATTTTCACAATAACAACCGTGTAACAAAAAATAACTTTGAAAATTTAAGAACTCTGATCAGACAACCACAATTCCAGATGATTTATTATTATTAATAACTAAAATTTATAAAGCCCCTACTATATGCCAGGCATTAGGTAAGCACTATAATTATCTTATTTGAGCCTCACAACAACCTTGGGAGATAGGTGTTATTTTTCCCCATTTTACAGCTAAGAAAACTAAGGCAAACAGAAGTTAAATGACTTGCACAAGGTCACACAGCTAGTGCTACCTAAGACCACATCTGAACTCAGCTCTTCCTTGCCTCCAGGTCCATTTCTAACTGCCTCTATGAAGCATACTACTCTCTTCCTTATAAAGAAGTGATGAACTTAATGTGCAAACTGAAATACGGTTTCATACATGGTCAATGGCAAAGTTCATTTTTGCTCCATTAGACCCATTAGTTACAGAGGTTTTGGTTTTGTTTTCTTTTTTTTTCCAGGAGTTTGGGGTGGGAGGAGAGAAGGAGATAGCTATAGGATTATTTAAAAAGAGAAAGAAAAGGAAAGAAATAAGAGGATAACTGAATGATTTTTGAAATGTACAGAAGAAAAGCCAGAAGAAATAATGAATGAATAGGGCAACTTTGAAAGTTATATATTAAATTTACCATACATATTTCATGCATATATTTATATATGTACATAAATAATTTGCTATAAAGGAAACTGAATGTAATAGATTTTAAGTTTTATGTATAATTCTATTTTATTTTATATATAAAAGTGCTCATTTGATTTGGTGTTTAAGTTCAGAATAAAAGTAATTTTTTAAAGAAAAATATTTCTTAAAAAAAGATCCAACTCATAATTGCCATAGTTCCTAAATAATCTAGAGTATTTCTTCAATATTTTTTAAAATATCTAATAACTTTGGATTCCACAGAAAAAGTTGCCTTTCAGACAGAGGCTGAGCCCTTTTTGCAAGGCTCAAGAAACTCTTTGTGGTAAGTACATCTCCCTAGGTTCCTACCTTGAGCTAAGAAGATCCCTCTCTTACCCTGACAGCCTTGAGGTTCAGGATGGAATTTGTCATAAAGGAAAAGAATTAGGCTTCTTCCAGAAGCAGTGACCCAAAGCACAATATGAACTGCTTTCTCCTAGAGGCAGCTATTTGATGCAGTAGATAGAGTACTGGGCCTGACACCAGGAAAACCTTAATTCAAATTCATCCTCAGAAACTTACTAGTCATGTGAACTTGGGCAAATTACTTGACTTTTGCCTGCCTTGATTTCAACTGTGAAATAGGACTGCTGTGAGTATCAAATGGAATAGTACTTGTAAAAATCACTTAGCACAGTACCTAGTATATGTTGTTTTTGTTGAGTTGTATCTGAGTCTTCCTGACCCCATTTGAGATTTTCTTGGCAAAGACCTGGAGTGATTTGCCATTTCCTTCTCCAGCTCATTTTGCAGATGAGAAAACTGAGGCAAAGGGGGTGAAATGACTTGCCCAGAGTCACACAGCTAGTAAACCTCTAAGACCAGACTTGAACTTAGGAAGATAAATCTTCCTGACTCCAGACCTGGAGAGCTATCCACTGTACCACCTAGCTTAACCCCATGGCACATAGTAGGTACTATATAAAAACTTGTTTCCTTCTTTCTTTTCCTCACCACCATAGCTACCTGCCCACCCAGTCCTTTGTAGAGAAGGTAAGGAGATCATCTCCTGCTTCATCTGGCCTTCAGTCCTATTTGATTAGGCTTCTATCTAATCATCACTCAGATTCTCATGTGGGCATTTTGGAAATAAGAACACTATATCTAATATACATGTTTTGACTCAATCCAGATTTCTTCTGTTAAAACCTAAATTCATTTCCTTTTGTTCTTTCCTAAGTGAAGATGGAAAACACCTGGTTCAATATAGAACAACCCTGCTCATTCTTGACACCAACCATTTTATCCTTAAACTTCAAAAGTACGAATTCCTTCATATGGTTAATTACATGATGCATACCTTGATAACTTGAGGCATTACTATTAGGCTTTATTCATAGAAAGGAACACTGAGAATCCTCAAGATTCAGACAAACAAGACTGAACTCAATGGAGATAACCTTACCTTGACCAAAGAGTTTCTATGACAGGATTCAGAGGGAGTTATTCCACAGCACCCTGCATATTCAAAAAGCATCTGGAGTGTTATGGCCAGTTCTGGACATTACATTTTAGCAAACTCATTGACAAATTTAGCAAATATTGACAAACTCACTGATGGTGAAGGATCTCACCATCCTACCATGTTCAATTGAAGGAACTAGTAATGTTTAACTCAAATAAGAGAAGATGTAGAGGAGATCTGATAACTATATTTGAGAAGATGAAGAGCTATCATCAGAGGAAAAGGTTAAATTTGTTCTACTTGTCTCCAAGAGGCAGAAGTAGGAGCAATGGGTGGAAGTGTTTGGGAGGCAGATATAGACTTAACAAGTTAAAAAATAATCCTAAGAATTAGAATTGTTTAATACTAGGATGTACTAGCAGAAAGTAGTGGGTTCCTCCTCAGCGTAGTTCTTGAAACAAGGTCAGATGAGCAGGCTAGATGGGGACATTGTAGAGTGGATTCTTGTTTAGTTATGGATTTGACAAGATGGTTTTTTGAGGTAACTTCCAACACCCAGGTGATTCTGTGTACCATGCAACATTTAGCCTCCCTGGATTTGCCTGCCAGGTTTCCCAAGTGATAAATATTTTTTTATTTAACACTTTTCAAATGGGTCCCCTTTCATCTTCCTTCATGCAGGAATTCAGTGATTAAAGATGGTGTATCCCTCACCGGTCCCCGTGACACACAGATGAACATCCTCAGCTCACCAGTGGCAGACAGTATTAAAGTTAAGCCAGAGGTAAAGAGGTGACCAAAGACCCCAGAAAAAATATATATAACATGACCTGCTATTGGATAGGAATCAATACACACTCCATCTGCCTTGGAAAGAGACTTAGTTACTAGAATTACCAGAAGAAGCATGAGTATTTTGGGAGGCAATCAGGCTTAAGTGATCATGTGTATCTGCACTATATCATGCTATATGGTGCAGTGGATAGAGCATCAGGTCTGGAGTCACGAAGGCCTGAATTCAAATCTGCCTTTAAATGCTAGTTGTGTGACCCTGGGCGAATCACTTAACCCTGTTTGCCTTGTTTCCTCATCTGTAAAGTAAGTTGGAGAAGAAATGGCAAACCACTCCAGTATCTTTTCCAAAACAAACAAACAACCCCAAATGTGGTGATGAAGAGTCAGACACAACTGAAACAACTGAATAACAACAGTGTACCATGCTATTAACTGGGAGTTTAAGTAACTCGCTGTACCTGTCTGGGCCCCAGTTTCTTCACCTGTGAAACTAGGGGCTAGATGATGTCAGAAGGTCCTTTCCAGCTCTGAAATTCTGGGATTTTTCCAATGCATTTTGCCCTGTACATGATCCCATGTCATTGGGACTCAAGGATGATGTTACGTTAAGACTCTTGTAATCCTTTGGCATGTACTCTGCTTTCCAGAATACCGAGCATCTGAACCACAACTTACAGAGTTTACACTATATTGCTTCCCTTCCAACTCTGCATCTTGGATTAATTCTCCTTAACTGCAATCTGATTTTTGGAGCTGGGATCAGCTAGAACAAATTGTCCCATTCTAGCCAAGTTCTCAGGAAATGAGATCATAAGAACTCTGATCTTGTGAGATGTTTTAAATCAATTTTATACATTAATACAACTCATAATTAGCACAGGAAAAAAAATCTTCACCATAGATTGCAGAGCAACAGACTGATTACCACATCCTTTCCTCATATCTTTGGTTATTCCAATAAACTACTAAATTCTTAGAGACTCCCATCCTTGTTGTTTATATAGTATAGTTCAATAAGAGGAAATAAAAAGAATCATTTCTTTAAGGAGAAAAGTATCTATCATGATAACTGCTTATTCACTGCTAGCTTAAGGCTTTAAGCTTAGCTTAAATCAGAATTTTATTATTTTCTAGCATTTCATCTTCACAGAGTTAATCAAACAAATAGTTCCAACTTGCAATTGGGTATCCCAGTAGGGTACCAGGAAAATGTGAACCCTGTTCCAATACAGAATTTAGACTCCCAGAGAGAGCCCCTTTGTTCTTCTCCTCAGGTATGTGTTTCCTAGGATCCTAGGGGTGTATTAAGTATCCACTGACAGATGGATTTTCCCATTATATACTCCTTCTCTCCATTTGGGATGGTAAGGCACAGCTGTACTAAGCTCTTTGTGTAAAGGATTTGCTAAATGGAGTCATCTTGTTTCATCCACTCTTGAGCAAAGAGCTCCAACCAGGAAACAACAGGATTTAGGACCCATTAAGAACTAAGTGCTTCCATTTTAATCCCTATCTCTTTGAGGGCACAGACTTTTTACGGGACCTCACAGCTGGTAAAATTCCCTCATGACCTCTCACCTCCATCATTTTCTACTTAATGTCCACTAGTTCTGCTTTCCAAAGCAGGTCTCCGTCTTTATCGATTGTGGCAATTCATGACAATGTGCCACTCATGAATAAGAGTGTTCTTCTCAGCATTGAGCATAATTGCTCTTCCATTTGGATCCTTCAAAAAGTGCAATGATTGCTTCAGGAGACAGTGAGCTTCCCCTCACAGGATATCTTCAAGTGAAACCTGGGCAAACTCCTCCTAGTTTATATAGGAAAGTCCTATATAGTTCATATAAGAAAGTTCTGGTCAAAGTTGAGTTAGAGGTTTCTTCTGAAGATGTGATTCTGTCTCTATTCAGGAAACCGAGTTCTCCAATATGACTAGAATAAAGCAGGTGTAGAGGGAAGAAATAAAAGATAAGAATGGAAAAGCAGAGTTGTTCCAGGTTGTGGAGGACCTTGAAGGCCAAACAGAAAAGTCTGAACTTTCCCTGGTAATCAATAAGAGACCGCTGAATTTTTTTGACTGCAGGAGTATCTGGCAAAACCAGTAGAGGAGCAAATCATTCTGGCAATGAACACAGAATTTGAGAATTTAAAGGGACCTTGGTGAGATCCTTCTATTTAATCCAATGTACACAGAAAAGGAAACTTCTCTACAGCATACACAATTATTAACTACCTAACCTTGGTTTGAAGACATCCAAGGAGGAATATGAAGAATCAAATGTTCTTTGAGTCTAGCCATCCAGTCAGTTCTGAATTTACCTAATTACATTATTTTCTAGTCCATATATCTTTTCCTCTACTTCACAAGAATAGTAAGAAGTATTTCACCAAAAACTTTGCTAAAAATCTAAGTAAATCTCATCCATAACATTCCCCTTGTCTGCTAAAGTAATCCTGTCAAAAAAGGAAATGAAGTTACTTGGGCTTAACCTGTTCTTGATAAAGCAATGCAGGCTCTTTGTAATGACCACTTCCCTTACTAGATCTTCATCAACTACATAATGGCCTTTTCTAGAACTTTCCCAGGAATCAAAGTCAAGTTTACTGGTTTACAGTTCGCAGGCTCTGTTTTCTTCCTCAAAAAAGGGGGGCAGGGACAGAGTCAAGATGACAGAGTAACAGCACGGACTTTCTAGGGCACTTCCTCCAAGCCCAGTCAAATACCTGTAAAAACCTGTAAAAAATGACTCTAAACAAATTCTGGATCTTCAGAACCCAGAGAATGGTGGAATGAAGCAAATCTCCAGGGCCAGACAGACTGGAAGGTAGCCAGGATGTGTCTATTGCATCACACTTGGAGCAGAGTGCAGTCCAGTCTGGGCCATGAGTGCACAGAGGGGTCCTCAGCAAGCCTTGGGGAGACAATTTCTTATATCTGTGGTGGTTTCCAGATTTTATGACCCCAAAACACTGAGGATAAATTGGAAGGTCAGTAGGAAAAGCCTGTGGGAAGAGTGCCAAAGAGTTGAGTGGTGCAGACCCAGTCCCAGGGAAGCAGAGGGTAACAGGGACTGAGGAGCCCTTGGCAGTAGCAGAGGCAGCTGCAGCCACTGTTTTTGGAGCATCCCCCACCCCCACTGGAAGCAGAGAACTACCTTGACAAAGGGCTCAAAAATCAAGCAAATGCCTGGGGAAATGAGCAAAAACCAGAAAAAGAATCAGATTATAACATCTAATTCTGGTGACAAGGAAGACCAAAGCATGAAAACAGAAGAAAACCAAGTCAAAGCTCCTCCATCCAAAGCCTCCAAGAAAAATATGAATTGGTCTTAATCCATGGAAAAGCTCAAAAAGGATTTTGAAAATCAAGTAAGAGAAGTACAGCAAAAATTGGGAAGACAATTGAGAGTCATGCAAGAAATCATGAAAAATGAGTCAACTACTTGCTAAAGAAGACCCAAAAATGCTGAAGAAAATAACACTTTAAAAATAGACTTGCCCAAATGGCAAAAGGGATCCAAAAAGCCAATGAAGAGAAGAATGCCCTAAAAAGTAGAATTGGCCAGATGGAAAAGGAGATCCAAAAGCTACTGAAGACAATACTTGTTAAAGATTAGAACGGAGCCAATGGAAGCTAATGACTCTATGAAAAATCAAGAAATTATAAAACAAAACTAAAGGAATGAAAAAATAGCAGACAATGTGAAATATCTCACTGGAAAAACAACTGACCTGGAAAATAGATCCAGGAGAGACAATGTAAAAATTGGTGGTTGTTGTCCTTCATCTTTGAAGAGGACCAAAATGACATCACCATGATAAAGTGAAATCTCTGTGTGTCAACTGTGGCTAACCAGCCCAATACGAGCTCAGAATACTCCACCACAAGTTGGGCACAGATGGTCAATGTGAACGTTCAGGGTGGAGATCCCAAATTTGTACATCCTGTGTTACATCTTGCTGTCTCAATTCTGCTTTACTCAAAGAGCACAGCATCCCTTCTAATGTACATACGCTGAGCGGTCCTGTGCCAGTATCTCCCACATTGCACGGTCAAATCTAAAGTTCTTTAGAGAGACCTTAAGAGTGTCCTTCTATCACTCCTTCTGGCCACCATGTGATCACCTGCCCCATACAAGTTCTCCATAAAATAGTCTTTTTGGTAAGCATACATTTTGCGTTCAAAGAACAACGAGGCCAGCCCATCAGAGCTGCACTCTCTGAAGCACAGTTTGAATACTTGGCAGTTCAGCTCAAGCAAGGACTTCAGTGTCTGGTACTTTATCCTGCCAGGTGATCCTCAGAATCTTTCTAAGACAATTCAAATGGAAGCAATTCAATTTCCTGGTATGGTGCTGGTAGACTGCCCATGTTTCACAAACATTTAACAATGAGGTCAGCACAACAGCTCCATAGACCTTCAGTTTGATACTCAGTCTAATACCACTTCTCTCCCAAACTTTTCTTTGGAACCTCCAAAACATTGAGCTAGCTCTGGCAATGCATGTATCAACCTCATTGTCAATGTGTACATCCCTGGAAAGTACACTACCAAGGTAAGTGAACTAATCCACAGCATTCAAAACTTCTCCATTTGTTGTAACTAAGGGTTCCTTGTATGGATGGTGGTGGTGGCTGATGGAGTACCTGTGTTTTCTTGGTGTTTATTATTATTAGGCCAAAATTATCACAGGTAACAGAGAATTGATTCATACTTTATTGCATCTCAGTTTCAGAGGCTGCATTGAATGCACAATCATCTGCAAACAGAAAATCATGCACTAACACTTTCTCCACTTTGGTCTTGGCTTGTAGCCTTTTCAAATTGAAGAACTTAATCTAAAAATTATGGGACTACCTGAAAGCCATGATCAAAAAAGGAGCCTAGACATCATTTTTCATGAAATTATCAAGGAAAACTGCCCTGATATTCTAGAACCAGAGGGAAAATACATATTGAAAAAATCTGCTAATCACCTCTTGAAAGAAATCTGAAAAAAACAACTCCTAGGAATATTGTAGCCAAATTCCAGAGTTCTCAGGTCAAGGAGAAAATATTGTAAGCAGTCAGAAAGAAACAATTAGAGTATTGTGGAAATACAATTGGGATAAACAAGATCTAGCAGCTTCTACATTAAGGGATAGAAGGGCTTGGAATATGATATTCCAGAAGTCATGGAGTTAGGATTAAAACCTAGAATTACCTACTCAACAAAACTGAGTATACTACTTCAGGGGAAAAAATGGTCATTCAATGAAATAGAGGATTTTCAAGCATTCTTGAAGAAAAGATCAGAGCTGAATAGAAAATTTGACTTTCAAACACAAGAATCAAGAGAAGTATGGAAGGGTAAACAGGAAAGATAAATCATAAGGGACTTAACTAAATTTGAACTGTTTACATTCCTACATGGAAAGATAATATTTGTAACTCTTGAGACTTCTTTCAGTATTTGGGTAGTTAGAGGGATTATACATACATATAGACAGAGGGCAGAGGGTGAGTTGAATAGGAAGGGATGATATCTAAAAAAATAAAATTAAGGAGTGAGAGGGAGTGGGAGGAAAAAGAGAGAAATGGAATGGGGAAATTAGCTCTCATAAAATAGGCAAGAAAAAGCTTTCTCAATGAAAAGGAAAAGGGAGGAGGTGAGAGGGAAAAAGTGAAGCTTACTCTCATCACATTTGCCTTAAGGAGGGAATAACATGAACACTCAATTTGGTATGAAAATCTATCTTACACTCCAGGAAAGTAGAGAAGAAGGGGATAAGTGGGATGTAAGAGGGGAGTGAGGGAAGGGAGGAGGGCAAATGGGAAGGAGGGTAATTAGAAGTAAACACTTTTGCGGAGGGACAAGGTCAAAAGAGAGAATAGAATAAATGGGGGATGGGATAGGATGGAGGAAAATACAGTCTTTCACAACATGACTTTTATGAAAATCTTTTCCATACCTACACATATAGAACCTATACTGAATTGCTTGCTTTCTTGGTGGGGATGGGTGAGGAGGGAGGAAAAGAGAGAAGTTGGAACTCAAAGTTTTAAAAATGAAAGTTAAAAAATTGCTTTTACATGTAACTGGGAAACAAGAAATATAGATAATGGGGTATGGAAATCTATCTTGCCCTACAAGAAAATAGAGGCGATAGAGATAAGGGAAGGGAGGGGTGTTACAGAAGGGAGAGAAGATTGGGGGAAGGGGTAATCAGAATGTAAGGTGTCTTGGGGTGGGAGAGGGGAAAGATGGGTAGAAAATTTGGAACTCAAAATCTTGTGGAAATGAATGTTGAAAACTAAAAATAAACAAGTATTTTTTTTAAAAATGGACATTTACCATTTTCTTGTCTTTTGATATCTATCCCATTTTCCATGGTTTTTCAAATACTATTCATAGTAGCTTAACAATCACATCTTGTAAGTTCTTCTAGTACCCAGTAGAGTTCATCCAGGTCAGAAGACTTAAATTCATCGAGGGAAATTAGTTGCTCTCTTACTAACTCTTCACTAATCTATGGTATCAACTCCCTATTAGTCATTTTTTTCTTCTCTCATTTCTAGTGTAAAGGTCATTCTCTTTAATATAAAAAATGGAAAATAAGAATTGCATAGTTCTCCCTTTTCTTTGTTGACAGTTATTAGCTCATGCACTAAAATCAAAGATCCCATCCTTCCTTTGATCCTCTCTTTCCTTCTCATATAGCTTAAGAGAATCTCTTTTTTATTTTCATTAGCTTCTCTTGGTAGCTTCTACTCATTCTGAGCTTTAGTACCTCTTAAACTATTTTTAAAGGATCATGCCATGTGTATATTCATTCTGTTACTTGTCCTTGCTTCCATGTTCTGTATATTACTCTTTGAAATCTACATTGATTAATGAGTTCCAAATGTTTCTTCAGATGTCTCTTCAGAAAAATCCCATTTTTCCTCCTCAATGGAACTCTTTCCTTTCCTGTCTTCAGAGTGTCACTCTTGAGCATCTCCCATCCCTCCTAAACAGATTTCCCCAGAAACATTTTAGTCCATGGGATCCTCCATATCTTTCCTCTGAAGCCTTTGGAATCAGCTTTCCTCAGATATGAGATGCATTTCAGAATATGCCCACAATTCTCTCCTCTTTCACAAACATAAGGAGAGAGTATTCATTCCTCTCCCTGCCCCCACCTGCCTAGCCCCCATCCCCTAGGGTTCCAATAATTTCTCCACTAGCAATCTCTTGCATGTTAGGGAGGATTAGATCTGGAATAAAATTTCCCTTTGCTGGTTCTACCACTTTTTAAAGGATGAAAATAAGTTATATTGGAGAGGTGAGAAAGTTAAGATGAAAAGATCCACCAAAAGGCTACTATAACAGTAAAAAGATGGTAATGAGGGCCTATGTTAGGGTGTTAGCCATTGGAACAGAAGAAAGGCAGTGGGAAATTGGATTTGAGAGATGCTGTAAAGGGGGTGAATGCACAAGACCTTGTAACTAATTGTATACGGGTAATAAGTGGAGGAAAGAGTCAAACATAACCCTAAAGGTTATAAGCATGAGAAACTAAGAGAATAGTGGTATTAGAGACAGAATTATTGAGGTCCAAAGGAATGGTTTTAGTAGAAAAGAATGGTCTTGATTTGGGACATATTGAATTTAAGTTTCCAATGAGATATCTAGTTGGAAACATAACTGAGGTTCAAAAGAGAAGTCATGAGTAGAGTTCCAAGTCTGAGAGTCATATGCACAGAAGTGAGAGCTAAGCCAGGGGAGTGAATAAGATTGCTAAAGGAAAGAGAGAGAAGAGAGGCAAGATCAGACTCACAGGGAGGACCTATGATTGAAGACCATGTCACACAGGACAAAGAAATATGCATTGTCCTGGAATAAATGGAATATGATATCACATGATCATATCACACATATCTTATATTTTCTTCCCTACTTGCCGTCCTGGTTCCTGGCTCTTTGCCTGTGCTGGGGCTATTTCCATGTCTGCAATGCTCTTCCTCCTGGGTCTCTTGGGATCCCTGGCTCCATTCAGACCTAAGCTTAAGTGCCACCTCTAACATGAGACCTTTCCTTAACTTCCAGATTGTTAGCCTTCTCCTCTCTTCACTCCCAAACCTGTCAATTACCTTGTGTTTTGCTTTGCCTATATTTTACATTTACTCCTCTGTGTCCATGTTGTTTTTTGCCCAGTAGACTGTTTCATTTTTGTTTCTGTATTCCCTAACACCAAGAACAGTGTCAGGCATATGGTAGAAACTTAATATATGCTTGTGAATTGAAGATTCTGTATTTGTCTATTGGAATTTTCTGATCTCACAGAGTCATGTGTAATAAGGAAGAGGAAACTCCTCTCATACACACACAGTCCAAACCAGCTGAGCTTTACCAGGTCATTGGTGCCTAGTTCCACCTTTCTGAGCTAATTTCTACTTCTCAGAGATTGCTCACGTGTCCATGTCTTTGTTTGCTCATATATATGTATACAAATATGTACATTTGTATTATATGCATATACAAAGATTAATTATATTTTATATAATTAATTATATATACAAAGATTAATTAAACCTCATAATCAAGAAATGATTCTGAGCTAAGAAGTTTTAAAATTCACAATTTGGTGCCTGTTAACATGTTCTTATCTTCTCTCTCTTCTGTTCCTCTATTTTTAGTGATCCTAATTTGAGGACTTTGCTAATTAAGTGAACACTCTTCCAAGACTGCACCCCTTGCAGTGTATGGAATTCCTTCTTCAAATTGACCATATACATGAGTCTGTGTGTCTTTCTATGTATCAGAGTCATAGACACTGGACCAAGAGAGACAAGCCTGTCCTTGGGTTTCTGGGAGAGAGCAGGAACTCATGATGAAGCATAGGATTGCTAGTCTGTGTGTAACTGTGAATGTCAGTAAGGAGGTAAGGCACAGATTCTAATCTGGTCAGATTGCCACTGTTGACCAGAAAGGGGTCCAAGATTAGTTACTTAGGCTCTTATCTGAGTGTGACTCAAAGACAACCTGATCTCTACTTTCAGGGGACACAGTTGGAAACGATAGGAAAAAAAGACAATACTTTCTTTGACTGTTTTAATTATTCACAGATTTCTGCATGGTGTTTCAAAATCTTTACCATTCTGTAGAGTGATGTGTAGGAATGTATATATGAATATGTTTGTATGTGTGTGTACACACAAATAACATGTCCTATAGCTACAGTAAATAGCTACATATGTTCTCTGGTTTTTATTGGCCAATTCTGTCATCAATATTATACTTTCCTTACTTTTCATTTATTTTTTTTTGCAAGACAGAAAGTAATATTAATTCTGAGAGATTAGGATTATACTTTTTTTAAAAATGCTACAGGAGGTAACTAAAGAAAGAAGGAAGGAAAAAACAAGAAAAGGATATGAAAGTGAGACAAGAAATTGAGGTCAAACAAAGGTTCCTAAAACTATCCAGAAAGAGAATGAATTGCCTGGTGAGATAGAGAGTTCCCCATGAAGGGAAATATTTAAGCAAAGGCTAGATGGCTGACCATAACAGGGATACCATTCTAAGAGCTTTTGTATTATGAGGGAAGTTAAACTACATGATCTTTAAGGTGTCACAATGGCCATTGAGTTCCCTAAGCCAAGCAAGGTCCTTCTCCTTCTCTTCTCTCCTCCTACCCAACTGGACCACATCCTTCTTCTAAGCATAAACCACAAGGTGCTCATCAGAATCCAATAATTCGAATATGTTCTATTAGATAGAATATGATCTCTTTTATCCCAGCTCACTCTTTACTGGTATGTGGGGATGGGATGGGGAGAAGATAGAAAGCAACTAGGCCACAATTCCATGCTTCAGAATGTTTGCTGCTCCACATTTATTCTAAGGCTATAACATGGTTCCCATGCCAAGTTTCAAATGTTCCATATGAACTACCCTGGTTCCCAGTGCCACAGTCAACTCACCCTCTAATTTCATACACACTCACTTTAGACATTAAATGTAACTTCTACTCCACCCAAATCTCCTAAATCAGTCTCTAAAATTTCCATTTCATATATAGCAGGTGGTACAGTGAATGGAATGTTGAGCCTGTAGTCAGGACAGACCTCAGTTCAAATCCAGCCTCAGACATTTACTAGCTCTGTGACCCTGGCAAGTCACTTAACCCTGTTGGCCTCAATGAGATGAGAAGGAAATGACAAATCACTTCAGTATCTTTGCCAAAAAAAACCCAAATAGGGTCAGCAAAAGTAGGATATGACTGAAATGACTGAATAACAGCCACAAAAACACATATTAACACTGACTATTTTTTTTGCTACTCCTAAATGCTGCAACCTTCATTCTATCCCCAACTAGAAATTTTAACATTTGCTTTATTTTGTAACTTTGGGCAAAAGGTAGAAAACTAGAGAAACTGCTCAGGAAGGGGCATACTCTCCCTTTTCCTTTTTCTTAATCCCTTAGAATTTCCAGTATAAAGCCCCTTCCAACTCTCATATTCCATGACTCATATGCATAATTAAAGATTATAAAATTGTAGAGCCGCAGAGGAATTTCAGAGGTCATGGAATTTAAAGATGGAATGGGACATGAAAGATCATCTAAATCAAACCTTTCATTTTTCAGAGTAGGAAATCAATGTCCAAATTGGTAAAAGTTTGGCCCCAAATGGAAGCAGAATCAGCAATGTGCTTTCCATTATACAATTTGCTCACCAGCTGCTCTGTTTGGTTTCACCTCTACAAATATCATACCTCCCCAAGGATAAGCTCATCAACCTGGAGAATGTTCCAGTTTTGACACTCAACAACACTTCCTCAGTGGTAGCAGTTGCTTTTCCCTTCCAATCAGAGGGCTGAGAAATTAACTCCTCCTAAAGCCTCTCTATAGAAGGCTCAGAATTTTCCAGCTAACTTTATTTCCCATCAGCCACTCTGCTTGTTTGGATGTGAAATTCATGCCCTCGAGCTCTCTAGTTGAAACTTTTTCAACTTCCTTTTGTGTATCATCTTCCCTTATTGGATTATAAAGGCATGGATTCATTTTCTTTTTCTCTTTTTCTTATTTGTATCCCCAGTTCTTAGCACTGTGCCTGGCACATAGTAGGTGCTAAAGAAATGTTTACTGACTATTGACTACCATACTCTGCATGCAAGAATTAAGAGAAAAGCAGATCATGTGTTATAGCATGATGTAGGGGGGAGAAGAGAAAGCAAAGGAGACCTAAGAAGAAAGTCCCCAAATAAGAAGATGTAGAAGAAAAAGGAGGAGTTCTAATGCTAAAAAAGAAAACTTAACAGAAGACAATGAACAGGAAGTTATGGAAAGACTGAATCAAAGGAAACATCTTTCTGAAATGACTCACCTGTTGAAAATAAATTCTTTCTGTTGATGTCACCCAATCATCCAGGCTTAAAATCAGAGTGGAAATCTACTCAATCCCTAATGCAATTGGTTGCCAAGTTTTATCAGTTCTGTCTCGGGAAATACCAAAATCAATTCTAGAAACCCAAGAATTCCTCCTCTCAAGTGGCAACTTCCTTTTGCTGAACCTATCTGTGCTCAGCAAGCCTGGACCTCAGAAACCACAGTCAGCCTGTGGCCAGATGAGCATTTCCAGCGTGAGAGAGTATGCTAAAGTTTGCACAGTGATGGCCTAGCCATCCACAGTCATGTCTGCCATGATGGGTCATTGAAGCAGCTACCATTTCTGTTGGTTGTCTAAATATTGGAAACATTCTTATGCAAGGTTCCCAAAAGTCTTTGTGCAGTTTTAAGCTGTGGGACCTAGTCAGTTAATAAATATTCATTAAGCATCTACTATGTGTCAGGCACTGGACTAAATCCTTCGAGATTTTGAAAAGTAGAGAATTGTCCCTGCTCTTAAGTATCTCACAATTTCATGGAGGAAACAATATGCAAGCAGCTATATGCAGATATATTATATAAATGATATATGGAAGAATCAGAAGTGGGAAGGCACTAAAATCAAAGAAGGTTGGGAAAGGTGGGATTTTAGCTAAAGCTTGAAGAAAGCCAGGTAAGCCAGAAGGTAAAATGAGGAGAGTATGAGGTATGAGGACACCCGGTGAAAATGCAGGAATCGAGTGATGATGTTGAGTTGTTTGTACAACATGAAGGAGACCTGTATCACTGGATCAAGGATGGGGCTTACAAGATATAAAAAGACTGGAAAGGTGGGGTTAGGGCTAGATGAGGAAGGACTTTGGCTGCCCAACAGGAGATTTGATCCTGGAGATGAATGGAAGTCACTGAAATTTATTGAGTAAAGGGATGACATGGTTGTAGCTGCATTTTAGGAAAATCATTTGGTGGCTGAGTAAAGAAAACATGGACCCACTAGCTGGCTATTGCAATAGCCCAGGTCTGTGAAGATGAGGAGTCTGTACAAGTGTCATAGGAGCATAAGGGAGCATATTTGAGAGATGTTGCAAAGGGGAAATCAGTAGGTTTAGGAACAAATTAGAGATGAGAGATAATGTGGAATCCTGAATGACACCTCAATTGTAAGCCTGGGGAACTAAATTGTAAGCTGGTGGTGCCTTTGACAGTAGTAAAAAAAAGTCTAGAAGGAGAGAAGATGTAGGGAGAAAGAGGAGTTCAGTTTTGAATGTGTTGTGTTTAAGATGTCTATGGAATATCCAGTCAGAGATGTCTAATGGGCAGTTGGAGAGGCATGACTGGAGATCAGCAGAGAGATTAGGTCTGGAGAAGTAGATCTGAGACTCATCAGTGTGATGTCTACAGCATTAATGAGAAGAGTTTTGCTTTAGTTTTCATTATTGGTATTTATTAGTAGTATTTATTAACATTATATCATAATAACTCATTCTCAAGAATAAATCAAAGTTACATTCAGCAACTATTAAGTGTCTACTATTTACATAGACCTTTGCTAAGTTGTTGAAAGAGATAGGAAAGTGGAGAAGAGGCATTCTCTGCTTTCAGGAATAGACTAGTAGGAGAACTAAGACTTTTCCAGAATAACTTGCAGTGTTAAGCTAAGGGGTCCTGAACTTGAGGATGCTTCTGAGAATGGTAGATTCAATGCACTTTGAGAGTCTGGAGGAAAGAGAGATCCCCTTAGGGTGTCACTTCTTCCATCTTTAATTTTTTTAAATAAATTTGTTTCCTTTCTTTTCTTTCTCTCCCTATCCCACCTTGGAGATGACTACCATTAAACATAGATAGATAGATAGATAGATAGATAGATAGATAGATAGATAGATAGATAGATAGATAGATAGATATACACATGTAGGTATACAAATATATATAATATATATGTAAAATTATTCCATACATGCTTCCATTTGTTAATTCTTTCTCTGGATGCAGAGTGGCTTTTTTCATATGTCCTTTATTTTTAGTTTTTGTATTTTTAATAATCAAAGTGACTTAGTTGCTCAAAGTTGTTCTTAAAACAACAGTGATGTTACTGTATAAAATGTTCTCTCGGTTCTGTTCACCTCATTCTTACATTTTCCTTAGTGTGCTTTGTTCCGATCTCTCTTGCCTTCATTACAAGCTATGTGAGCCTGAGCAAAATCACTTAAGCTCTCTGGGCATCAGTTTCTCTCATCTATAAAACAGGGATAATAATACAAGGGGCAATAATAATAAAATACATTTTATCAATATAATAAATATAAATTAAATAATATTACTAAGCGCTAATATATTTAATAAAATTAAATTTAAAATAAATAATAAAATAAGGGTAATAACACAAGGTTGCAAACTTTAATACATGATGTAAATGTGAGTTGGAATTATTAGTGTTAATGTATTCAGTCATTTTAGTCAAGTCCAACTCTCTGTGTCACCCTATTTGAGGTTTTCTTGGCAAAAATATTGGAATGGTTTGCCATTTCCTTCTCCAGTTCATTTTGTAGATGAGGAAACAGGTAAATAGGGTTAAATGACTTGCCCAGGGTCACACAGTTAGTAAATGTCTGAGACCAAATTTGTATTCCAGCCTTCCTGATGTCCAGGTCCAACCCTCTATTGACTGCACCACCTAGCTGTCTCTATTACTGCTAATAACAATGATAACAGCAACAATGAATAATGCACCCATAAACAGGCAAGATGTAAAAGTTAAGGACCAACTCCTTAGTTGCTACCAAAGTCCTACAAGTTTTAGAAGATGATATAAGAATAGGGGATAGATCTATGATTTCTCTGTTTCATTCCCTCTACCCATGAAGAAATGAATGACAGGCCCATGACAATGTGATTGCCACTCTCAGGAAATCTCCACACCACTTTCATCAGTGCCTATGCTCCCTCCATGACAAACCCTGATGAAGTCAAAGGAAAATTTTATGAAGACCTAGACACCCTTATCATCAGTGTGCCAAAAGAGGCCAGCTTATAATTCTGGGAAACTTTAATGCTAGAGTAGGTTCAGACTACCAGACTTGGCAGGGAGTCCTAGGGAGGAATGGAGTTGGAAATAGCAACAGCAATGGTCATTTACTACTGAAGACTTGTGCATCACATGACCTCATCACCAACACTCCTTTCTGTTTACCTAAATGCAAAAAAACTTCATGAATGACCACTTGCAGCAAGCATTGGCATCTAATAGATTATGTGATTATAAGGAGAAGACCCAGACAAGATGTGAGAGTGACAAAGGCAATGTGTGGTTCAGAGTACTGGACTGATCATAGACTTATTTCCAAGTTAAATATTTGCATTCATCAAAAGTGCCTCCCCCAAGGCAAAATGACTACCAGAATAATTAATGTTAAACAAATTAGAATTCTTCTCTGGGAGTGAATTGTTTGTTGCTGACTTGGAGGGAAAGTTGAGCCAACACACAATGGGCAAGAGTGGAGCAGAAAAGGAGTGGGCAACTTTCAGAGGTTTGGTGTATAGCACTGCATTTGCTCATCTGAGTCAGAACACTCACAAACACCAAAACTGGTTTGATGAAAATGATGGGGAAATTCAGAAGCTGCTAAATGAAAAACGTGAACTCCACAGGATTTACCAACAGAATAGTTCATCCACCTGTAAGAAGGCAGCATTTAATTCCATCAAAAACAAAGTACAAGCAAAGGTTAGAGAGATGCAGGATTCCTGGCTCAGTAAGAAGGCAGATGAAATTCAGTTTTATGCTGATAGTAACAATCCAAAGGGCTGTTATGATTCCCCAAAAGCTTGATGGATCAAAAACCTATGGTGCATCACAACTACTCAGTGCTGATGCAGTCACATTGACTAGTGATAAGGACATGATCCTAGAGAGATGGATTGAACACTTCCATAGTGTTCTCAATAGACCATCATCGATCAATGCTGAGGCCACTGACTATTTCTCAGGTTGAAGTAAATCCCTCCTTAGCTGAACTTCCAACTGAAGAAGAGATTTTGAAGGCCATTAGGCTCTTTTCATGTGGCAAAGCAGCAGTTGAGATTTCCAAGGTAGGGGACAATAGCTCTGACTGAAATTTTCCAGGCTATATGACAAGAGGAGAGTATTCCCCAGGAGTTCAAGGATGCCTCCGTTCTCCATCTCTTTAAGGGTAAAAGGAATAGATTGTCCTGTGACAACCACAGTAGGGTCTCTCAGTTATTGCTGACAAAATTCTTGCTAGAGTCCTCCTTAATAAGCTGATCCTTCACCTGGAAGATAATCATCCACCTGAGAGCTGGCATGACTTCAGAAAGGGCCAACGAACAGTTCATGTAGTGTTTGCTGCCTGATAACTCCAGGAGAAATGCCAGGAGCAGAACAGAAGTCTCCATGCAACATTTGTAGATCTGACCAAGGCATTTGATACTGTTAGTCATGAGGGCTTATGGAACATTATGTCCAAATTTGGTTGCCTGGGAAAGTTCATCAATATTGTACACCAATTTCATGATGGCATTTTTGCTCAGGTTCTGGATAGTGGACAATGCTCTTGTACCTTCTCAGTCACCAGTGGAGTGAAACAGGTCTGTGGGCTTGCTCCCATGCTTTTTAGCATGATGTTTTCAGCCATGTTGTCAAATGCTTTCAATGAGGATGAACACAGCATCAAGGTCAACTACTGTACTGATGGTAAGTTCTTTAATTTGAAAAGGCTACATGTCAAGGCCAAACTGGAGGGAATGTTGGTGTGTGATTTTCTGCTTGCAGATGATTGTGCACTCAATGCAGCCTCTGAAGCTGAGATGCAACAAAGTATGCATCAAGTCTCTGCTGCCTGTGCTAATTTTGGTCTAATAATTAACACCAAGAAAACACAGGTGCTCCATCAGCCACCATCACACCATCCATATGTGGAACCATCAATTACAACAAATGGAGAAGTTTTGAATGCTGTGGATTAGTTCACTTACCTTGGTAGTGTACTTTCCAGGGATGTACACATTGACAATGAGGTAGGTGCACACATTGCCAGAGCTAACTCAGTGTTTGGGAGGCTCCAAAGAAAAGTTTGAGAGAGAAGAGGTATTAGACTGACTACCAAACTGAAGGTCTGTGGAGCTGTTGTGCTGACCTCATTGTTGCATGCCTGTGAAACGTGGACAGTTTATCAGCACCATGCCAGGAAACTGAATTGCTTCCATTTGAATTGTCTTAGGACAATTCTGAGGATCACCTGGCAGGATAAGGTACCTGAAGGCCTTGCTTAACCTGAACTGCCAAGTGTTCAAACTATGCTTCAGAGAGTGCAACTCTGATGGGTTGGCCTCGTTGTTATTTGAATGCAAAATGTACGCTTGCCAAAAAGACTATTTTATGGAGAACTAGCATGGGACAAGTGATCACATGGAGGTCAGAAGAAGTGATACAAGGACACTCTCAAGGTCTCTCCTAAGAACCTTGGATTTGACTGTTTAACATGGGAGACACTGGCACAGGACTGCTCAGTGTGGCATGCCCACATCAGAAAGTGCTATGCTCTATGAGCAAAGCAGAATTGAGAAAGCACAAGGTAAATGTAGGATGAGCAAATTTGGAGTATCCACCCCAAAATTCATATGGGCTATCTGTGCCCAACCTGTGGTAGAGCATTCCGAGCTCATATTGGTCTGATCAGCCACAGTCAGACACACTGAAATTTCACTTTATCATGGTGATGTCATTTTGGTCCTCCTCGAGAATGAAGAACAACCACCCACCAACCAACCAGGTGGTACAGTAGATGGAACACTGCACTTAGAGTCAGGAAGTTTGGAGTTCCAATCCTCCCTCAGATATTTGCTACTTGTGTGATCTTGAACAAATCTCATACCCCCTTTTGGCCTCAGTTTCCATATCTGTTAAGATGAGGAGTGTTGAACTTAATGATCTTTACAGTCTTTTCTCCTTCCATCTCTGATCTGTCTTTTTTAATATTTTATGGATTCCAGTTTAACCCTTAGATGATCTATCAGTCATTTCTTTGAACTCACACATACTCAACGGTGTCTTTCAGACCACTTTTCGTGGCAAGTTATTGTTGGTAACCTGCTACAGACTATTTCAACCTGTCATCTATCTTTCCATTTCTTCTTGGGTCACCTGCGGCATTGATTCTGCTCATGTCACGTACTCCAAATTTTGCTACCAAACAGCATCATGGGGGCGGGGGGAATATTTCCATTGAAGAGATGGTCTTTGGCAATAGGGAAGTAGTTTGGGATTTGAAAGCGCTACCCAGTTTCCCACATATGAGTCAATCAGATATTCTCCTGTCTAAATGTGGGCAAAACTCCTTATCCTTCTACAATGCCCATCCATTTAAAATGAATTCACATTGCTAGTTCAATGGTATACCAAAATCTGGGCAGTCTTAGGCACTTTTTATCCATGTTTCTCTTGATCTCTTTTGAGTTCCTGTGATGTCAATGAGGAGGCCCTCCAGTGTTGGGGGGCTAGATGCATTCAACACAATGTCATCTACAAGGGAGAAGACAGAGAGAAATATTCACTTTGTAGCAGGAAAAATTAATTTAAGGAGATTTCCAGAAGCCTAACTTGACTAAATATCAGAAGACAGTGACAGGCTTAATAAATACCAGTACTGTCACATGCTGCTGTGTTATGTTTCTCTAAATCTTGCTAGATATTCTGAGAACTGCCCCGACACTGTGCAATCAGATATCTCTTGGCTTTCTATCCACAAATCAAGTCTCGCTGCAATTTGTAAAAATTTACAGATGAAAAATCTACCATTCAGAAGTTTCTATTAGCCAGTTTTCTTTCCGAATGACAATGAAACCACAGATCAAAGTTAAAGGGTCTCTCAGTATCAGTTAACATGTACCAAACTTAATTAAAATGTCAACTTCTTTGCAAAAAAAACCAAACAAAAACAAACAAAGGCAAAATGTCAAGTACTTGAAATAAAAAACTCATTTCTTTCAGTGAATAAGTCAGTCAATAAGAGTTTATTAAGCACTTCCCAAGAGTTTATTAAGCACTGCAGTAGGTACTGGAGACAGCCAAGAAAAGTAAAAGATGGGGGCAACTACATGGACAAGATATGTAAGAAGAAGATATACACAGGATAATTGGAGTTAATCAACAGAAAGAAGAATTAGAATTAAAAAGGATCAGGAAAAGTTGATTGATCTGATTTATTCCAGACTCTTGCCAGAGTAAGGCACCTAGGCATGGCAGGTAGGTGGTACAGGGCATAGAGCCCCAGGAGAGGAGTCAGGAAGACCTGAGTTTAAATCCGGCCTCAGACACGGGCTATGTGACCCTGACTAAGTCAATTCACCCTGTTTGACTCAGTTTCCTCATCTGTAAAAGGAGCTAGAGAAAGAAATGGCAAAGCACGCTAGTATCTTTGCCAAGAAAACTCCAAATGGAGTCATGGGATCATGACTTAAACGATTCAACAATAGAGCCTTGCTGTCCTAGCAAGACAAGGGAATGCATCATCTACATCACCAATGGAGTAAGGTCTTGAGTTGATGGGGTTGATGGCCCCATGTGCACATGGAATAGCCTTGTGCAGGACATTAACCTAGCTCCTGACTGACGATAAAGTTTGCCCATGACCCCTGCTAATGTCACCCTGCGGTAACGGCTAGTGTTAGTTCTCAACAGATATTAAGGAAGGAAGGCAGAAACTTGAAAGAATGACCAAATCAGAAGAAGCAGGAGAATAGGAAGGGTCATCAGAGAGAAGGAAGTTCAGCAACTGGGAAACATCAATAATATGAATTAAATTTATCACAGGGTCCCCAATGTCTTCTTAAATACCTCAGGATTCCAAAAGATCATAAAGTTTACAGCTGGAAGAAACCTTAAAGGTCACCTAATCCAACACCCTCATATTACAGATGGCTACAACGAGGCCCATTTGTGCTCCCATTGCCTAGAACATAGTAGGTGTTTAATAAATGCTTGCTAACTGTCTGGTGTTTTTACCATCGTAAGGATAGCAAAGAGCAGAATCTGGTAGTAGGGAAGAAAGTCAGTGAGAGAGACAAAAAAGAAAAAACAGAACTCTAGGGTAGCGTTTTGAACATACTCCCAGGGTGGTGAGTGAAATCCCCAAGTGTAACCTAAGCCCACCTTGATGCAGTCTTTTCTGTCTGTCTCTCTCTCTCTCTCTTTCTCCCTCTCAGTATAAATGTGAGTATATGTGTATGTATTTGTGTGTTTGTGTATATATATAAAACCTAAAGGAATAAAGGTCCAATTAGTAAAACACTGTGCTCTTTATTTTTTTTCTCCCGCTTATCAAACCTTGGCTGACTTAGAAAGCAGTTGCAACCCGCGCCTTTCCAAGGGAGATGCTTGACTTCCTGCCAAAGGGGACATAGGAACAAAATGTGTCATATGTCTGTCTCCTGCTCTGGTTCCAGAATCCTAGGATCCCAACTTTTTTTCCCAGACTCCACAAGTCTAAAAAATAAATTAGCAAAAAAACCAGCTCAAACATGGATATATTCTTTTATCTAGCAGGGGGTATCCAATATCTAAGAAGGGGCAGGCAGAAAGAGTATATAGAAAAGGGAAGGAGGGAGCATTGGCCAGCCCACTTCACTGGAAATGCCACAGCCAGCACTAACCTCTGACTGGAAGGGCAGGAAATGAGTTTCCTGTTAGATACCAGAGAGGGGGTGGTTACTGCAGCAGCTTTCACCATGGCTCACAGTAGTTAAGGGAAAGGAACATGTCTCTGAAGCAGTGGTCTCACTGAACTAGGTCTATTCAACATCTCAGTGATTTACCATCCTCATCACATGTCATAATGACTTTGAATGAGAGCATTGGGGGAAGCAAATCTAGAAGCCACCATTTAATCCCATGTTTCCAAGTTGCAGACATGTCTGAAAACTGGAGCTACTTCCTCCTCCTTTTCCATCTCATATTTTTCCCACAGCGTCTCTGTAAATAATCCCACAGGTCGTCAAAGGGGGACTCTGGGAAATCTCTTCCAGATCCCTGGCCACCCTGCCACAGGGATAGATTCTGAGGCAGGGTCACAGTAGTGGTCAGTATAGTGGTATAGTGATCAGGGATTATTTTAATCTCAGGAGCCAATAAGAGCATTGATGGGTGTATTGTTAAATAAAGCCATATTGTTAAATATTCTTAAGTTTATTGTTCAGTTCAGGCAGAATGGTCATAAATTTAGAGCTGGAAGAGTCCTTAGCAGTCATCAAGTTCAATCCACTCATTTTACAGATGGGGGACTGAGACCCAGAGAGAAAGATAGCTATTAAAAGGAATAATTTTCCTCATAAATTACTAAAGATATTTATAAGCACACATATTTTGCCTGGAATTATGAGTACCTTTGTGTAAAGAGTTCTCTTCTATCAATATAGATGGGTAATTGCTGCAATTTCTATTCAAAGCACTTCCTGGGATGCTGAGAGGGTATGCCTGGGGTCAAGCAGCCAGTGTGTGTCAGAGATTTCAAGTAAGATTGTCCTGACTCAGAGACTAATATCATCTTTAGCCTTTCTATGTTTATATAAGTCAAAAATACATGTAGCAATTTTTCCATAAGTAATTTATTTAAATTTCTCCATTTTTATTGAAAAAGAAAAAAACCTCTCCAACCTCCCTTTATTCATGGTCTGGGCCATATCTTTAAATTCATTGAGACATAGGTTTCATTTTCTTGGACAAGCTGACCTTCCATGCAGAACATAAATACAGATTTGGACAGAATAGTGACATTTTTATTTGACTATAGTATGAATTGATTGCTTTTTCACATTTACCCTGGAAGAGCACAGCATGTCAAAAAATGAAAGCGTAAAAGGGAAATGGGGCAACACATAAGAAATTCCCTCTTTAAAGTGTTTCATAATGAAAATCAAGGTGGTGGGGAGGATGATGTGCAAATAAATACCTGCTTAAAATGAGATGAACTGAGATATTATCATTTTATTTCATGAAGGCATTTGACGCAGGAATGCTTAAATTGTTGGTTTCCGATTTATGTTTAACCGCTAGGTGAGCTGGGCATGAATATCTAGGAATCATTTTTAGTAAAAAAACAAAATCTGACAATTTGGGGGGAGAATGTTAACAATACTTTGTAGCTTTACATCCCTCAGAAGAAAGACTTTATATAAAACTAAAACTACTCTTGTCATATTATTTGTGTTCATTACTATTATATGAAACCATTTTAATAACCAAAAAAGCATATATAATAGTCTTATGGGACACTAACCCAGATACATTGACTTGGGCTAGTCTGACATGAAATCTCTGGGTAACAGACAATGCTTTTAAGACCCTCAATACTTGAATATCTTGGGCCATAGTATTCCTACTGACTTTTAGAAATTTTCAGAACAATCTTCCCCAGAAAAAAGGTCTGTATACTTAATGCCCACAGAGAATTCATTCACAGTATTCCTAAAGGACTTTGACTGCTATGAGATCTTCCTCAGAGAAATAAGAATTGTTATGACTGAAAAATCAGGACAGCTACCTTTCTTTTTGTTTTCCTGACTGCCAAAACAAGCAAAATTGAACTAGTGTTAAGAGCATCATTTAAAATACTAAAAGCAAAATTGAGTCCTTTAAATACTTAATATTATGCAAGATATATTTACAACCAAATTCATGTCCCTAAAATGCCTTTAAACATCACAGTTTTTTGAAGCATAATTTTTAAAATTATTTATCCATTTTCAAGACCAAAGTATTAGATTTAAACCTGCAGGTACTGAAGAATGGAGATTTCTGCATTCTCATTCTATTTTTTTCTTGTCAAGTCTTCCTCCCTTTTCTCTGCCTTTCCCACATACCCTACACTTCCCAATAATAATAGTCCTGTCAATAAGAACACATTACATTAAATTCCTTTCTTTGTGTGGGCAAGTCTCAGGGGTTGGGAGAAAAGTTATCTAAGAAATTAAAAATGAGGGAAGTGAAGACTGCATGTACAAAAACAAAGAATCTGTTTAGTCTTTCTCCAGACATTTTTTGATGTTACTCAAGGTCTGTTAAACTTTATGTTTGCAAAGTTCAATTTGGTCACCCCAAGGAGCACTAAGTAGTTATTCAGCGCTCCCATCTTCTCCCAAAGTGATGGAGGTTAGTCATTGCATGCATTGTTTTAGAAGCTGTCGCAGTAAAAAAAAAATTCTCAAAATTGATAATGTATTCATTTCCTACAAATAGAATTATTGATGCCATATGACTTCACTGAGGATTCATATAAATTGTAGCAAAATCCTGGATACAACATCCAAGTACATTAAATGCACATTTGATAATATTGTAATATCAGACACAACACTAAATCTAGGGTTATACATGCCAAACCAAAAAAAAGGAAAAAAGGAAAAATATTACAATGAATTTTTTAAGTCATCTGTACTTCGAATATATTTTTTGTCTTAGAGATGTTTGAAAAATCCAAGTAAGAACAAAAGTTTCAGGTTTTTTGACCCTTCTATATTTTTAGCTCTATTAACAAGCTGATATTAAAAAAAAAAAATCTCCATCGATAGATCCTAACGCCATGATGACAAAAAACATTAAGACAATCAGAACTAGTTCTTTAAGAGCTGGTTACATGTTATGTATTTGAACAAATGGTCCATGGGCAAAACTCCCACCTCTCCTGTGGAGGCAGCAGAGCACCCTCCTCAATAAGGCTCCAGTGTCCCAGTAGACCTGTAATAACATGATGTAGACATTCTCTTCAATTACCCATCTATGCTGTTCATTCTGTGTGATCTTATTTATACTACCTACAAACTTATCTCAAAGATTTCACTCAATGTGTCAGGGGCTTCCTTATATCACCCTTATATTGTGTAAATACCAGTGGAACACACAGGCTGATCAATAGTCTTTCCCTCCTATCACTACAAGACTTTGAAAGAAGCTTGGGTCATTAAAAGAACTGCCCAGTTTCCCAATGGTAATCCAGCCCTCTTTCCTTTTTTTTAAGTTTCAGACCCAGCTCATTGTCCATTTGTGTGGGCCATATATTGATGGAAGACCTCAATGGGATATCCATCCAGTTTCATATCACAGTCTTCACAATAGGCATTCCTCATACAATTGTTTTTTGCCTGTGTGGGCCAAATCTGATTATATGATTGTAAATTTCATTTAGAAGTCTCTGTAATGTTTTGTGATAGAAGCCATGAAATTATCCCAGGCAAGGTAATTAATAAATATATGGCAAGCACTTCGCAAGCCTCAAAGTTCTACATAAATAGTAGATACTGTATTTGACTACCATGGAGGTATGCACTAAAATTATACTCTTTCCAGCTTAACCCCATTCACCCCATAATGTGCAATATATGAAGATTCTGCCTACCTGTTGGGTATTAGCATATATGTAATTGAAGTGATGGGGGCAGGTAGGTGAAATAGTGGAGAGAGTCATCTTCCTTAGTTCAAATACATCCTTAGACACTTACTGGCTGTGTGACCCTGGGCAAGTCACTTAACCCTGTTTGCCTCAGTATCCTCTTCTGTAAAACAAGCTAGAGAAGACAAACCCCTCCAGTATCTTTGCCAAGGAAACCCCAAATGGGCAGTTGGACTTGACTGAAAATGCCTGAACAATAATTGAAATGTTATCTATGTCCTTAGATTTTCTATAGCACTTACTTTCCATGTCCCTTTTGTATGAGACTTATCACATTGCATATCACTTAACATCTAATAGCACCTTACATAGAAGGGAGACACACACACACACACAAGTTTGTTGAAGGCATTTGGAGGAATAAATTAATACTGTATTAGAGTTACTTCTATCCTATCCCAATGCCCTACTGTGATGTGGAGGTGACTGTGAGTTCTCAAAGTTCTGAGTTCTCGAAGTATGTGGAGCACAGTGGAACATAAGCCATCTGCATAGGTACTCCTAGACTGGAGAGATTCCTAATATGAGTCCAACAGCAGATTGCATTCTGTCAGTGAAGAATCAGGCCAGCTAAGGGCAAAAGGGTTCATTTCCAGATTAGTGCCTAGGGGATTTGTCAGCCCATGGTAACCATGAGAACATCCTTAATGTTAATGGAGGATTTATGGGAAAACATGGACAAGTCTTATAGGATGGGGAGAATTTTGATCTTCATTAGGGAAGGGAATACACACAATGAAGAAATCAGATATCACTCAAAATTATGAGTCTTTCAGTTCTGATGCTCACAGATCTGAGTCTCAGTTTCCTCATCTGTAAAATGGGAGCATCCCATGGACCAAACAGGCCTCTAGGCTGTGGGTGGCCAGAGGCAAACAGAGCAGTCTAGAGACAGGAGAACCAGGAATCAAACAGAAGCTTAATTTCAAAGTGAGGGAATCAGATTGCGAGCAAGAAGACATGTGCCAGAGCTGCAGTCCCAGTGGGGGAACCTGAGGCAGTGTGAGGAGATCTCAGTGCTTATACCAATGACTCCATGGTGAACTGTAGCCCAGACAATGAGGGGCATAGCATAGCAGGGCATCTTGTCTCCAACATAGCTTGTCCAAGTTCAGAGAGCACTTAGTGCTGGTCAAAGAGGTCACCGAGAGAGTGAGAGCAAAGGATTGTTGTTACAACAAGCTCAGGGCACAGCCTGCTTGCTTCCTAGTTCTGGAAAACAGGGTGTTCCCTAATATTTTGCCAGAAGTGATGCTTGAGCTATCAACCTCACAAGCTTGTTGTGAAAAAAAAGTGCTTTTTGCTTTGTTTTGTTAGACTATACAGATCGGTTTAGAGAAGGAAGGGATCATACTTAGGACTTGGAGGTGTTATTAGTAGGTAGTGATAGAAATGCACAAAAAACAATGGAACATTTTCTATGCACAAAAGGAAGCAATAAGGAAGGGGGAAAACAGATTGAATAATTCTGTTAAGCTTGTGTTAAATGTATATAAACTTGCATAGACATGTATGTGTATATACCTATATATTTCTTTAAAACAAACTATATATAACAGAACTTTACAGTTTCTTATACAAGCTTGCTGGGTTTTTTGGTTTTGTATATTGAAATATCTGAGTTTGTCAAAAACTGTTAAATTCACAATAAAAAAGAAAATTTAATCAAAATTTTTCTAAGTTATAAAGCACTATATGAATGTGTGCTTCAGTGGTATTTTTCCCAGCTCTTGGCTACATTTTGGAGAGTTGAGGTCAACAGATATGTAAAATGCTGCTATATGTTTCTACTCTAAATGCATACCAAATGATATCTTTGTGGCCTGAAAGGCTCTCTTTCCTCTACTTGAAAATGCCAACTCTTTCCATTGAGTAATGGGTGCATAAAGATCTGACTAACCATGCTTTGAGTATGCCAAGACTGAGGGATTCTTCAATCTCATGCACTTTGCCAAACTCCAAAAGCTTTTTCAATGAAAATGTCACATGTCTGTTTCTTTTCACTCCATCGAAGTGATTATTAACTCATTTCTAGATCTCATTGCATTAGTCTATGGACACAGAAACATACAGTATTTCATTTTCCAACACAGATGAACTTGATTTGAACTAAAAATGAAGCACATATTTTAAGCAAATGAACAGAACACTGAGGCAGGAGAACAAAAGGATACTCAAATTATCACTGGTCATTCAATCAGTTTGAAATTATGGCAAAAATATTTTTATTGTAAAACATTTGTTCAACATATGCTTGAAAATATTCCAGAATAGTTTTCTAACAAGGCAAAGTAGACATGAACTTCAAATCACTCTTCATATTTTTAATGATAAGTTGCTGGTGGACACAAAGCATGCAAACAACAGCTACCCAGTGAGTTGAAGAAATAGCTATTTGCTCTCTAGCATCTTCATGAAATGGGACATCTGTAGGTGGCATAGATAGAGCACTTGACCTGGAGTAAGGAAGACCTGAGTTCAAATGTGGCCTCAGACACTTACTAGTTGTGTGACCCTAGGCAAGTCACTTTATCCTGTTTGCCTCCATTTCTTCATCTGGAAAATGAGCTGGAGAAGGAAGTGATAAACTATTCTAGCGTCTTTGCCAAGAAATCCCCTCGTGGGGTCATAAAGAGTAGGACACAAATGAAATGACTGAACAGCAGGTACAACAGCAATCTCCACTGAAATCTTATTCAAAGGCTGGATTGTAGACTGCAGGGGACCAGGAGTTTTTGAAGGAAGCAAATGATCTAGTAGAGTCCATGAAACAGTGGAGGCCTTGAGTATGACTCTGGTAATGAACTCTATGTCTGTTAGAGAAGGACCAGCCTGGTTAAATTTGGAGGAGATCATCCCCAGATTAGATGCAAGGAGAGAAATGTTTTAGTCAAAGGAGCTTTCAGTGACCTACAAAAGTCATAAAAAGTTATAAACTATATGTGGAGGTGTTGCCACAATAATTGACTTGCAGGTATTGACATATCAAATTAGGTTTCTAGCCATTTTCTCTTTCCATAAGTATGCAGCATTTTACTCTTCCTGGCCCAAAATTTAGCTGTCAACTATTCTTAAACCAAGTTGAGCCCACATGTTCCTATGTAATATACTACAAAATAATCCATCCCAAAGGTGAAGGTAAATTCTGCCCTTGAACTCCTATGCCTTATTTTTGCCACCAAGGTGAAAGTGCCTTTTTGTATAAAATGACTAATATGAAAATGTTTTATAACATATATATGTGTACATATATATGCATACATGTATGCACATATACATATATGTGTGATACATAGAGCACACATATAACATATCAAATTAGTTGCAATCTTAGGGAAGGGGGAGGGGAGAAAGGGAAGCAGGGAAAAATTTGGAACTCAAAATTTTTTTTATGTTAAAAAAATTGTTTCAACATGTAATTGGGGGAAAAGTAAAATGTTATTTAAAAAGAAAATAGGTGAAAAATGGAAGCAATTAAGCAAATAGGTTTTTTAACAGTAATTTTATTTAAACTCTTGTACCAGAAGCTCCCCCAACAAAAAAGATCCAGGAACACTTTGAGGACCTGTCACTTGAGCTCACTGATTTCACCCAGTTGATCTAAAAACATCAAAATCTAGAATTCCCTATGGGTAGGTTAATCACCAGCTCTCCTCATAAGCACACAAGCTCACAAGACTCAAAGTAAGAGCTGTTTTAATTACAAATGAATGGAAACAAATGGAGCTTACATGGGAATCGGTAGAAAGTAATGACATTATCTCCATGAATAGTTCTCTCCCAAAGATGTGTGTAGTCTATACGATTTACTTTCCTGTTCTGAGTAAGACTCCAATAGGGAGCTGTCACTATTTACTCTGCCACATCACTACTCCCCTACACAGTTCCTTTGTCTATACTATTTTGCTTGCTCTCACAAATTCTAACCTCACACTACTTTCATCAAACATGGCTGGTTGCTGCTCTATATCCAAGCTCCAACTGTGCTCCTTCAATATTTCATTGGAGCCCTGTTCTGGCAAAGAGTGGTCTTATCAGCTATTGGTGTTTTCCATCACCCCTGTTTCCTACCTCTAAGTTCTATATTTCCCACCCTACTCTGCCAATAAGACTTTCTACTCATTTGCTTCCTGCTCAGCTATTTGCTGTTCTGTGAGGATCATCTCACACCCAGTAGATGGTGTTCATTTCCTTTTCCAGAGGACCAGCTTTCTAACCTACCTAGGGAAGCTAGGTGGTGTAGGGGATAGACCACTGAACCTTGAGTCAGGAAGACCAGAGTTCAAATCCTACCTCAAACACAGTAGCTGTATGACTCTGGGTAAGTCTCTTAATCTCTGTTTGCCCTAGTTTCTTCAACTATAAAATGGGGAGAATAACAGCACCTACCTCCCAGGGTTGTCATGAGTCTCAAATGAGACAGCAGTTGTAAAGAGCTTAGCTTCCCCTTGTATTCTTCCCCCTCCCCACTTACAGTTCCAAGTTCAAAAGCAAACAATCCAAAATGAAATCACACCTCTGTTTCTATTAAGTTTTCTTTTGTACAAAGTCCCCACAACTCTAAAATTCACATAAGAAGATTTCTTGGGAAAAGGAAAGGGTAAGTTATTGGAATCTCTTTTTTTCCCTTGTAATTCTTTACCTTTAATTCCATGAGGACTACTTTTTGTCTTCAACTAGGTCTCAGAGTTTAGGACAAGGACCTGATTCCTCCCCACTTGTACTTCCATCTCTAACCTTCTGGTGGAGGGTCAGGAATGGCTTATTCAAATTCTTCTAGCCACTTCTGTGAGAAAGGAGGATGCTGCCAGTCTTCTACTTGGATGCCTCGATATCTACAGGGGGGAGGATGAGTTTGTGGACCCTGTTATGTCAAATTTTAATGATATAGATCCATTTCTTATCAGAGATGTTTGGTTTTTTTCTAGAATGACCATTTATTAACTGAAAAATCAATGCACTGGTTAGTTGACTATCATATCACTCCTATTTCCCTTGTGAGCTACCTTATGATCTTCCCTCTGGTAAGAAAACAGTGGGTATTGGAAGTTCCCAGGATTTTTTGTGAGAGTGAGCCAGGGGAGCAGCCCAGCAGAAAATCTTCTCAAGCATCTTCTGAAGGAGCTATGCCAACCCCCTGGGGAATCTGTCCATGGCTTAGCACTCTTACTTAGGGATTTGGGATAGGACAACTTCTGCTCCAAACATGAGGATTCCCCAAGCAGAAGAGGCATTTTCTGGATGAAATACAGCTTTTGAATCACAGCTGACCATTTCCTGCTTTATGGAAGCTTTTTTTCATAATTTTCCAGCATAAAGGTGAGAGGCAAGTGCTCAGACAAGGCCCCAGTACTAGAGATCTGCTCCATTACCTTATATTAACCAGCCATAAGGACTTGTGTTCAGGTTTGGGTCTGGGGAAGCTCAGAGGTCTCCTTAAAGGAGAGTCTCAAGCTCATTGGCTCATGACCACAGTCTGCACCTCAAGGTCCTAAGGAAATTATAGAAATAATGATGGACTCAGAAGTCCAAAGTGTTCCCCTCAAAACAGGGGGAAGAGAGTATAAGAAGTACCCAAAGCACAATATGGGGCAAATGCCAGCTTCAAACCCTTTGATGCTTACAGGATTGGTGCTAAAGGGAGGAAACACAAGAAGGGAAAAAGTCACCAGAAGCCCTTGTACATGTCTGGCTAATGAGGGGAACAGCATCCTACCACCACTGTGTTGGAATAGAGTCAGACTTTTCTAATCTTCCTCTAAGAAGCCTTCCCTGATCTTCCTTACCTTCCTCTCCCCAGTGAAAGTGATCTCTGCCTCCTCAAACTTTTAACACCTTGCTTTTTAAAAAAAAAAAATTATCTCATTCTCCCTATTATCTGAGTCATCTATGCACATGTCTTCCTCTATTCCACACTAGATTGTGAACTTCCTGAGAGCTGGGCATATCATAATTTTCTTTGCATTAGCACCACTTAATACAGAGCCAGGTTTAGCACACAATAAATGCCTTTAAGAAATGTTGAATGGACTTCCCATCCCAAAATGGCAGATTGAGGAAGGAACCTTCACAAGCTCTTCCAAATTCCCCTCCAAACAACTGGAAAACTACCTCAGAATTGATCTAGGATAAGGAAAGTAGCTTATCAGCACAGGAGGAAAGTTCTATCTTTCTGGGATAGGAAGGGAGCCAGGTACAAGAGCAACAGCCTCATAGCAGGAGGCTTGCAGCACAGCTCCAAGTCTGGAGTAGTCCACCAATGAGGTCTTCCCTCCTGCAAACTAGCAGCCCCCTAGGCAAATGAGTAGTCTGTGTACCCTAGCAAAGTCCCACCCCAGCACAAGCCACTAATGAGGCTTATCAGTAGTGAAGCCTCACTCCAAGACTGGCCAACAGTGAGATTGGGATCTTGGGTCCATCAGCAGAGAGACCATGTTTCCATAGCAGCAACCTGGAGCTGACCAGCAACAAGACTCCTCCTCTAGGGCCAGACACCAGAAAGATGGTTACCATAGAAAGCCAGCAGCAAGGCTCCACCCTTGGAGAAGGTCAGCATCTTAACCCTACACACAGGGAAGGTCAACAGGAGGCCCAACCCCCAGTACAAACCAGAAGAGAAGCCTGCCCTGCAGAGAAAGCAAGCAACAAAGTCCTGAAGGCTAGAAAGACAGCAGTAAGACACAGAGCCCCAGCACAAAAGTCTTGGGACAGTTCAGGATGAGAGCCCAACTCTCACAAAAAAAACCATCAGGTCACAAAACAAAAGGGAGAAAAGATGATCAGCTATGATAGACTTGGCTCTTCTCAGCAACACAATGATCCAAGACATTTCCAAAAGACTCATGATGGAAAATGCTGTCCAAATTCAAAGAAAGAACTATGGAGTCTGTTTTTTCTTTCTTGTAGTTTTTCCCTTTTGTTATGATTCTTCTTTCACAGCATGACTAATGTGGAAATGTTTAACATACATAGACTATAACAGATTGCATTCTATCTTGGGGGGTGTGAGGAGGACAGGGAAGAAGAAAAATTTGGAACTCAAAATCTTAAAAAAGAAATGTTGAAAACTATTTTTAAGTAATTGAAAAAATAGAATACTGGTAAGTGGGGGGAGGGGAGAAGGAAGAAAAAAATGACCAAAAAAACCAAAACAAGAGCATGTTTATAGAAAGTTACTATGGTGGTAAGGAGGATCAAGGCATAAACTTAGAAGAGGACAATAGTGTCAAAATGGCTATATGTGAAACCTCAAAGAAAAAAGCAATTTGGTCTCAGGCCCCAAAAGAATTTCTGGGAGAACTTAAAAAGGACTTTACAAAGCTAATTAGAGAAGTAGAAGAAAAATTGGGAAAAGAAATGAGAGTAATGCAAGAGAATCATGAAAAAGGATTCAATAGCATGAGAAAATATATACAAAAATTTACCAAGGAAAATAACTCCCTAAAAATAGAATTGGCTTCTTCTCTCTCATGGTTTTTCCCTTTGATTCTAATTCTTTACAACATGATTAATATGTAAATATGTTTTATAGCCCTTATCAGATTATATGCCATATTGGGAAGGGGAGAGAAGAAAGTAGGGGAGAGAGTTTGGAACTCAAAATCTTTTAATGAGTGTGGAATGACTGTGGAAAATGAATGTGGAAAACTAAAAGTAAATAAATAAATGATTTTTAAAAAATAGAATTGGTCAAATGGAAAAGGAAGTGCAGAAAGTCACTAAGGAAAATAATTTCTTCAAAATTAGAATTGAACAAGCAGAAACTAATGACTCAATGAGACATCAAGATACTATAAAACAAAGTCAAAAAAGAAAAAATAGAAGAAAATGTGAAAATTCTCATTGGAAAAACAACTGACCTAGAGAATAGATCCAAGAGAGATAATATAAAAATTGTTGGACCACCTGAAAGTCTTGAGCAAAAAAAAAAAAGCCTGAACAACATTTTTCAAGAAATTATCATAGAAAACTTCCTGATATAGTATAACTAGAGGGAAAAATAGAAATTAAAAGAATCCACTGATCTCTGCCTGAAAGAAATCCTAAAATAGAAACCTTAAGAATATCATAGCCTAATTCCAGAGCTCACAGATCAAGAAGAAAGCATTGCAAAGCAGCAAAAAAGAAACAATTCAAATATTGTTGAACTGCAGTCAGGATTTGGCAGCTTCCACATTAAAGAACCAGAGTGCTTGGAATATGATATACTAGAAGGCAAAGGCATTAGAACTACAAGCAAGAATCACCTACCCAGCAAAATTGAATATAATCTTTCAGGGGGGAAAAATGGACATTTAACAAAATAGTGCTTCTCATTAAAAGACCAGAGATGAATAAAAATATTTGACCTCTACAAAACTCAAGGGAAACATAAAAAGGTAAAAAAGAAACAAGAGAAGACAAAAGACATTAATAAGATTAAACTATTTATATTTCTATGTAGCAAGGTAATATTTGTAACTTAACAATTTTATTACTATAAGAGCAATTAAAAGGAGTATATGTAGACAGAGGGTGTGGATATAAGGTAACTTTGATGGGACAATATTCAAAAAACAGAATGAAGACGTGAGAAAAAAAGTTGTACTGAATGAAGAAGGGAGGAGGGGCATTGAATGGGAAGTTTAAACCTTACTCCCATCAAAATTGACCCTAAGAAGAAATAATATATACACTCAATTGGATACAGAAATCTCTCTTACCCTATAAGGAGCTAAAAAGAGACAAGAATAATAGAAGGGGGAAGAAGGACTGACAAAAGGGAGAGCATATGGGGGAAGGTGATGATTAGAAGTAAAACATTTGTGAGGAGGGAAAAAGTGGGAGAAAGAGATAGAGGAAGTCAAACAAGTTAAAAATATCATGGAGGGAAATACGCAGTGATCATAATTATAAATGTGAATGGCATGAACTCACTCATTAAACAAAAGTGGATAATGGAATGAATTAAAAAACAAATTCTTACAAAATGGTATTTACAAGCAACACATTTGAAGCAAAGACGCACAAAGAGTAAAGGTAAGGGGCTGGAGCAGAATCTGTTGTGCTTCAGCTAAAGCAAAGAAAGCAAGAGTTAGCAATCATGATCTCAGACAAAGTAAAAGCAAAAACAGATTTCACTAAAAGGTACTATAGACAATGAAGTCATGGTCATACTAAACATATATGCAATAAATGGTATAGCATCTAAATTTTTGAAGAGGTTGGATGAGTCATAGAAGGAAATAGAAAATAAAACTATAGTAGTGGGGGACCTCTCAAAACTAGATAAATTTAACCAAAAAGAATAAACAAGAAAGAAGTTAAGGAGGTGAATAAAATTCTAGAAAGTTAGATATGACATCTCTGGAGAAAACTTAAAGAGAATAGAAAGTATAATACCTTTTTCTCAGCAGTGCATGGCACCTACACAAAAACTGACTGTATTAGGACATTAAAAATCTCACAACCAAATGCTAAAAAGCAGAAATAGGAAATACATCCTTTTCAGATCATAATAAATTACATTCAATAATGGACACTGGAAAGATAGATTAAAAATTAATTGAAAATTTAATAATCTAATCCTAAAAACCAATTGGATCAAAGAACAAATCATAGAAACAATAGATAATTTCATTAAAGAAAATGATAACAATGAGACAACATACCAAAATTTATGGGATGTAGCCAAAGCAGTACTTAGGGGAAAATCTGTATCCCTAATTGCTTACATAAATAAAATAGAGAAAAAGTAGATCAATGAACTAGGCATGCAGCTAAAAAACCTAGAAAAAGAGCAAATGAAAAATCCCCAATTAAACACCAAATTAGAAATCCTGAAAATCAAAGGAGACATTAATTAAATTGAAGGAAAGAAAACCATTTAATAAATAAAACTAGAAGCTGGTTTTATGAAAAAAACAATAAAATAAATAAACCATTGATTAATTTGATTTAAAAAAGGAAAGAAGAAAAACCTAATTACTAATAACAAAAATGAAAAAGGTAAGTTTACGAAGAAATAAAATCCTTAAATAATCCAATCTTAGAAAAAGAAATTGAGCAAGTCATTCTTTTCCTAAGAAAAAATCCCCCAAACAAGATGAATTCACAAGCAAATTCTACAAAATATTTGAAGAATAACTAATCCCAATACTGCATAAACTATTTGGAAAAATAGATGGAAGAGGACCAAATTCCTTTTATGATAGAAATATAGTACTGATACTCAAACCAGAAGTTGTCAAAAAAGAGAAAGAAAATTATAGACCAATTTCCCTAATGAATTTTGATGTAAAATTTTTAAATAAAATACTAGCAAAGAGATTATAGCAATATATCACAAGAATCATACACTATGACCAGGAGAGATTTAAACCAGGAGCGTAGGGTTGGTTCAATATTAGGAAAACTATCAGTATAATTGACCATATCAATAGTAAGAGCAACAGAAATCATATGACTATCTCAACAGACGGGGAAAAAGTCTTTGACAAAATGGGACACCAATTCCTATTAAAAACCACTAGAGAGCATAGCAATAAATGGTAATTAAATTCTTATTATTTATTTATATTATAGTATATATTTATTATATATTTCATATTTGTATTATTATTTACATATTAATATGTATTTATTTTGTGCAATTATATATTCATTTATATCTTGTCTATATTATTTATTAATAAATTCTTATTTATTGAAATTGTAAGTAATATTTGCCTAAAACTAGCAGCAAGCATTATCTGTAATGAGGATAAGCTATTGCATTCACAATAATATTAGGAGTGGAGCAAGGATGCCCATTATCACCTCTGTTATTTAATATTGTACAAAAAATTTTAGTTATAGCAAAAAGAGAAGGAAAGAAATTTAAAAAATTAGAATAGGCAATGTGGAATAAGGAAACAAAAATATCACTTTGAAGATGATGTGGTATATTTAGAAAATCTTTGAGAATCAACTAAAAAACTATTTGCAATTATTGACAACTTTAGCAAAGTTGCAGGAAACAAAATAAACCAACATAAATTGTCAACATTTCTACATATTACCAACAAAGCCCAATAGCAAAAGACTGAGAAATTCTGTTTAGTATAACTGAAGATAATACAAAATATTGTATTATTAATATATTTTAATGAAATGGAAAGTTCTTTCTCATTCATTAATAGACCTATGTGACCTGCTTAAGTCACACGGAAGCCTAAGTCACACGAGTTTGAGTTACATGAAGCCTGTGGTGGGAGAAGCTTGTGGAGCAGGTGGAGCAGGAAGAGATGGGCTGGAGCAGAGATGAGAGGAAGTTGGTCAAACTAGTCAGATCTGGGAGAGAGAGTGAAAGCAGGCAGCAGGCTGTGAGTGAGAGAAGGGCATTTTGCTTGAGCGTGTTCATTTGTGGGAGGGTCTGATAATGCGTATAGACTTCTTGGTTACTTACTATGATATATTTCTTTGTTGCTATGATGGATTTGTCTTTCTGGTGTTTGAATAAATGTCTTGATTCTTTCTTCCATGTAGAGTCTGTTATATTTTGCAATTCAGAACTATGCTGACATATTCATAGCTGCTATAGGTGCTGTGAATATCACATTGGCACTATATGGAGTCTACTTGACAAAACAAACCTAGGAACTATATAAACACAACTATAAAATACTTGCCACACAAATAAAATCAGATCTAAACAATTGGAAATATATTAACTGCTCATCCCTAGGCAGAGCCAACAGAGTAAAAATGACAGTTCTACCTAAATTAATCTATTTATTCAATACCATGCCAAATTATCAAAAAATACTTTATAGAACTAAAAATAATAAGAACAAAATTCACCTGGAAGAACAAAAGCTCAAGGATGTCAAAGGAATCAATGAAAAAAAGTGAAAGATTGTCTAGCCATACCAGACCTCAAGCCATATTATAAAGCAGTAATTATCAAAAAAAAATCTGACTGGCTAAGAAATAGAGTAGTGGACCAGTGGAATAGATAAGGTACATGTTGCATTATAGTAGATGACTATAGTAATCTAGTATATAATAAACCCAAAGATTCAAGCTTTTGGAACAAAAACTCACTATTTCACAAACACTGCTAGGAAAACTGGAAAACAGTATGGCAGAAACTAGGTATAGACCAACACTCATACCATATACCCAAATAAGGTCAAAATGGGATTTACACATAAAGGGTAACATTGTAAGCAAGACAAGAGAGCATGGAACAATTTATCTGTTGGTAAGAATTTAGGACCAAAGAAAATATAGAAAGTATTACAAAATGTAAAATACAGAATTTTGATTATATAAAACTAAAGTTTTTGTACATACAAAACCAATGCAACCAAAATTATATGGAAAGCAGAAAACTGGGGGAGGGTGGGGCGGAATTTATAATGTGTCTCTGATACAGGCTTTATTTCTCAAATATATAGAGAACTGAGTCATTTATAAGATACAAACCATTCCACAATTGATAAATGGTCAAAGGTCAAACTGGCAGTTTTCAGATAAAGAAATCAAAGCTATCTATAGTCATATGAAAAAATATTCTAAATCACTATTGATTAGGGAACTGCAAATTAAAACAACTCTGAGGTACCACCTCACACCTATCAGATTGGCTGATATGACAAAAAAGGTAAATGATAAATTCTGGAGGAGATTTACATTGTTGGTGGAGCTGTGAACTGATCTTATTCTGTAGAGTCAGTAGGACCTATGCCTAAAGGGCTATCAAACAATGGATATCCTTTGATCCAACAATGCCACTGCTAGGTCTATACCTAAGGATATCCAAAAAACAAAAGAAAGGAGCCTATTTGTACAAAAATATTTATAGCAGCTCTTTTTGTGATGGTTAATAATTGAAAATCAAAAGAGAATGTTCATCAGTTGGGGAGTGTCTAACCAAGCTGTGGCATACGATTGTAATGGAATATTGTTATGGTATAAGAAATGACATGCAGGATGATTTCAGAAAAACCTGAAAGACTTTTATGAATGCATAGTGATGATGCATAGTGAAGGGAACAGAACTAGGAAAACATAGTACACAGTACCAGCAATATTGTTCAATTAAGAATTATGAATGACTTAGCTATTCTCAGAAATACAATGATCCAAGACAATCCCAAAGGACTAATAATGAAGTATACTATCTGCCTCCAGAGAAAGAACTGATATTGATTAAATACAGACTGAAGTGTGTTATTTTTCCCTTTTTTTCTTTTTTTCCCCTTAATTCATCTTCTTGAACAAAATGACTAATAAGAAAATGTTTTACATAATTGCACATGTATAACCTATATCTGATTGCTCACTATCTCTGGGAGGGAGGGAAGGATAGAATTTGGACTCAAAACTTTAAATAAAAATGTTAAAAAGTTGTAAAAAAAAAGAAATGTTGAATGAAGGAGAGAAAGAATGTGAATGCTGACCTTTTAGAGAGGAGGAAAGGTCTATTTAATTTGATACTGTCCAAATAATGAAAGTGATAGAGGCAAAGGATCTATTCTATTTAAAATAAGAAAATCTGATGCTTTTTTTTAAAAAATGACATTTATACGGCACTTGAAACTTTTCAAAACACTTTACATGTATTATCTCACTGGAGCTTCACAACATCTGGGGAAGTAAAGTTTATGGGTATTCTCATCTCCGTTTTATAGCTGTGGAAACTGAGGTTCATAGATATTAAAGGATTTGTCCACAGTCCTACACAGTAAGTGTCATAGGCGGTATTTTAACAGGGGTCTTCATGATTCTAAGACCAACACTCTAGCCACTATTTGCTGCCAGTGTAAGGTCAAGAAGTTTTTTTTTTCAGTGAAAGTTATGATTTCAATCATGCTCTGGAAAGAGAATGGAGCTTTTTTTTCCGAGTCCAATTGTTCTGAAAATACATCTTTAAAAAAAAATCAAGCCTTTTTCTCAGATATTTGGGTTTATATGTTTCTTCCCTGTCTGCTTATGTTTATTTATAAGAATAAAATCTTGACAAGAGGAACTACATGTTTCTGAGGTCATTGGGTCGATTTTAAGAGGAGAATGAATGCTTTATGCTATATGTAAGTGGGGGTGATTATGCTGACTTGTTCAAAAAGCTCCAGGGGAGGAAGAGAAAGATTGTGCTGAGATGGATGTATAAAAGGTTGAAGGTCATTTGGAAATGCAAGAGAGCTGGCACTGGGATCTGGCAGAATCAATAAGAAAAAATTCTGTCAGCACAGGAGCAAAGTGCTGAGTGAGTAAGGCCTCTGAAATGGAGAACTAACTTACAGTGAATTTCTAGAATTCACTCCCCAATGACTTTTTTTTAAAATTAAAGACAGAAAGAAACTAGGGAAGAGGAAGCCACTCATGTTCCTCAGATGAGAGGAAGGCCTTGTCACAGAAGGTTCTTAAGGGGATTTTGTAGTGGTTTTCAAGGTTATTTTCTTTCTTCTTCTAGGTCAGCTGCATTAACTCCAAGGTAAAGGGAGATCCTTCATTTTCTTTAAATGTCCAACACTAACTTATTGAAGAGATGTAAAGCAGTCCTATCTTTGCAGCTCTCTCTCATTGATTTCATTGGCAGGGATTTTGTTTTGTGTTTTTTTAACATCTTTTTGTATCACAGTGCCTGGAACGTAGTAGGTGCTTAATAAATGTTGATTAGATTATGTAGCTATACATATAGGTATATACATTTAATATATGTACACTTACCATACCTGCATACATGCATGCATACATATATGTATATAGTTGAGATATATGTGAGATATGTGTGTGATATACATATATATGTCATAGAGTTTCACAGCTGAAAAAGACCTCAGTATTGATCTGATCAAATCCCTCTGCCTTCAAACAGGTAACCAGGACAGAGAGTTATTTAGTCTTCAGAAAGAGAAATATTACAATCTTTCTCAGGAGCCAAACTATATTTTTTCAAATCTCATTAGGTGTGTGTGTGTGTGTGTGTGTGTGTGTGTGTGTGGTTATGAGCCATTCATTCTAAATGTTTATTAGATATTTATTAAAGATAGTGATAGAGAGGACTTTTCATCTAGTTTGGAAATATAACAAGAGTGCAGACAGCACAATAGACTAGATGCCACAGCAGGGGCATTGGAGAGATGCAGAACAAAGTGCACCGTGAGATCTGAGAGAGAAAAACTGACTAAACAATAATTCAATCTGATTTGTATCATTTTACTTTGAGATATATTTGGGTCAGAAAATACTAGTTTAACATTTAACTATCATTAACTATAATTAACAATCATTTAACAGTCATTTTTTGACCACCTGCTATGTGCGGAATGTTGTTCTAGGCTCTGGATATCAGACTAAATAGCCATTTTATGAAACTGTATTTAGCAATCATCAACCAGCAATCAATCAGCAAGCATTTATTAAATGCCTATTGTGTGCCAGATACTATGTGAGACACCAGAGATAAAGTGACAAAAATGGAGTTACCTCTATCCTCATTAAATGTAGGGCTGAGACTAGAAGGGTTCTTAGGGACCATTTTGTCCCTTCCCAACATTTTACATGTAAGGAATGGTAAGCTGAGGGAAGGAACATACAGTTTATCAGGGGGTACAACACATACATATATAAGTATACACACACTTATGTATGCATACACAATAAAAACATGGGAATTTTGGGAAGGAGGGCACCACCAGCTAGGGGAGGTCAAGGAAGCTTCATTTACAAGGTGGTTCATTGTCTGAGATCACTTGAGCAAACATTTACTGGGTACTTACTATGTGCCTGGTACCGTTATAGTTACTATGAGGGATACAGACACACAAGAGAAGGTCTCCAACTTCTAGATCAATCTATTTTGGGGAGGTAAGACTAAGACATAGGAAACAATTGATAAACTATGAAAGGTATGATTAAGAATTAAATTGTGAGATAGAAGAAGTCCTGAAGGAGTTCTGATAAGGGGGAAATTGAGGGGGGCCTTCAGTAATCAGACAAGGCTTCATGGAGGAAGTCAAATTTGAAAGATGAGATGTGTTGGAAGAGGAAGAGGTATGGGCATTCCAGGTGAGAAGAAAAACAGAAATGGACTATGGATGTAAGAGTAAGTATGCCTACATCATGGATAAGGAGGAGACTGGCCTCACTGAAGTAGAGTTATTGTCGTTATGTTCTGAGAGGTAAGAAATAGCTGGTTTAATTTAATTATCATCACTATGAGTTGGTTCTCAGATCTATATATTCAGCTCTAGTCTCTCTCCTGACCTCCAACCCTGCAATCAACAACTGACTATTGAACAGCTCCAAATGGAAGTACTATAGGCATTTCAAATTCAACAAGTCCAAAACTGAACTTACCTTTCCCCAAAAAATCTCACACCTCTTCTAAGTGTCCTTATTTCTGTCAGGGGTACCCCCATCCTTCTAGTCACCCAACTTGGTACCACCCTCAACCCCTCACTCTCATTCACCTCATATAACTCTTCAGTGGCCAGATTTTGTCATTTCTGGCTCCACAAAATTTCTATTGTGATCCCTAAGTTCCCTTCAGAAAACCACCACTAACTCAGGACTCATCACCCGTATCCTGGATTATTTTAATAGCCTCTTAATTGGTCTCCTTGTTTCAAGTCTCTGCCTCTCCAATCATTTTTCAACTAGATGCCAAACTGATTTCCTAAAGCACAAGCCTGACCCGTCACTCCTCTACTAGTAAACTCCCTATCTAATGGCTCCCCATTGCCTCCAGAATACAAAGGGAGCTGCCTTGTTTGGCTTTTAAAGTCCTTCACAGCCTGGCCACTTTGTATGAATAATGATTGGTTAGTGACTTGGTTAGTTAAAACAAGGCTGAAAAGTTTAAATGGGGGCAGGCAGATTTGTTTAGACTTGATTTGAGGTAGTAGATGATAGTGAAATAAGGATTAGGCCAGGAATATGAGATTCTTTGAGCCTCAGTTTCTTTATCTGGCAGGACTGGTGGGAGAATCAAGTGATCTAATTTATATATATTAGATATAGTGTATATATCATGTGCATACAATATATAATATTTATATGTACATATAAATACTATACACATATATAATGCATATACACATGCATGCACATATACATATACACACATGTATACATGCATACACATACACGCATATATACATATGTATGTGTGCGTGTGTATATATGTGTATGTACATACACATATATATAGTATTTTCCAAACCTTAAATGTCAAGGGGGAAAAGAAAGGGACTCGGTTTCTTGGCCAAGTTCTTCTACTTAACTAGCTTTGTCTTAACTTCTCCAAGTCTTATTTTCTTCATCTGTTAAACAAAGAGGATTATATTCATGTGACCTAAATATAGATCCAGTATAAGATTTTGAACAGAGGAGTATATGATTGAAGTCATGTTTAAGGAACATTGGTCTAGCAGTGGTTGTCAAGATGGTCAGGAATTGAATTCAGCAAACATTTTTTGTGTTTCCTGTGTTTGAGGCACTAGAGTCAAAAAGCTAAGGCATAATCTCCACTCTCCAGCAGATTTCTGTTGTGTGATTTGGTCTTCATGACCCTATTTGGGGTTTTCTTGGAGTGGTTTGTCATTTCCTTCTCCAGATCACTTTACTGATGAGGAAATTCAAACAAACAGAGTTAAATTACTTGCCCAGGGTCACACAGCTAGGACACTTCCTATGTCTAAGGTCATATTTGAACTCAGGTCTTCTGGACTCCAGGCCCAGCACTCTATCCAGGGCTGCACCTCCTAACTGCAGATTCCAGTGAACAAAGGAAGATAGATTAAGAACGAATAAGAAGGACTGACAATGCGCTCCCAGAAATGTAAAGATAACGTCACTCCTCAGCAGAGGGGGTAGCTCAGAATCGAACCACAGGGACTTGCTGGTTCAACTTTTACTTGACCAAAAATTCCTCCGAAAACATTCCCAAGAAGTCATCCAGCTTAAACCTCCAGGGAGGGAAAGCCAAGTACTTCCCAAGGCAACATATTCTGGGTTTGGGTAGCTCTAATTGTTGGGAAGTTTGCCTTACATCAAACCAAAACTTATTTCCTTCCAATTTCCTTTCAATTCTGTGAGGATGGGGCATCCAAGTGAAACCTTGAAGTAAGGGAGGATTTCGACAGGAAAGTATGGGTGGGCTGACCATAGCAAGGAAAGAGGACAATGAGAGCAAAGAAAGGCAAAAGTGAGAGGAGGATGATAGTGTGATATGGGAAATTGGGCCATTTGTCTAGAGCGGCAAGCAATGGTAGGAATCAGATTGTGAAAGGCAGGAGGGGAAGGGTAGTTTTTTTAAGTTGGCAGTGGGAATCATTGAGGATTTCTGTGCAAAAGGGTGACCTGTTCCAGGAGGACATAAACTGGAGGCAGAAAGTTCTGAGAAATGTGTAGAAAGACTGTAAATTAAGCACCAGCCATTTAGAAGGGGAAGGATGTAGAGTCAAGGATACCAGTTAAGAAGTTGTTGCAGTCATGAAGAGGTATATTTTGATAGTGCTAAGAATAGAGAAAAAAGGAAAGATTAAAAAATATATTTTGAAGGAAGAATAGACTTGGTGACTGATGATATGAAAGGATTAAAGGAGAAGGAGAAATCAAAATTATTTCTAGAAATTAGAGCCTGGGGACAGGGAAAAATAATGTTGCCTCTGTAAGAAAGGTCAGGTTTGAGGGGAGAAAGATTTCATTTTGGAGACTGTGTGTGATATACTGGAAAGAACAGTGGGCCAGCAATCAGAGGACTTGAATTCTAGACCTTATTCGGTATCGTCTGTGATCTTGGTCAAGTCATTTAAATTAATGTGATGCTCAATTTCTTTATTAATCATATAAGAAGGTTAGACTAATCAATGTCAAAATTCCTTTCCCAGCTAATGGTCTGAGTTTGGAGGGACTCCAGGTCATACAACTTGAAATGTCTGTTGGGTGGGTAAAGATGGGACAAGAGGTGACAAACAGGGCAGGACCAGACATACGGACTTTGGAGACGAGATCCTATTAAATCAATGTTTTTCCTACTTAGGACAGTTGTTATGCAACCTGTAGTAATACTAAAGGGTCAAAAGATAAGAAGTACAACTAGCAAACCATACGTATTAATATTGTATCTAAAACATATACAGGAAATTTGCATAATGAATTATAAAAAAAATGTTTGTTCTGAATACAATGGCAGTATCTGTGAGTTGCATATTGAGAGCTATACCCTTTTGTTTAATGCATTGCATATGAGGAATCACGCCCTCAAAGAAGGTTGAAGAAATTATTCAACGGAAGTTGTTCTCAAAGATAATGGCATAGATTCACATACCTTTCAAGGTTCTTTCTAGTCCAATAGCTCACATATATAGCTTAAAGGTTACAAAGCACTTTACTTAAACTATTCTATTTGGTCCTTACCAGAACTCTGTAAGCTAGGCTAGGTGGTACAGGAAATGGAGCATATGCCCCGGAGTTAGGAAGACCTGAGTTCAAATTTGACCTCAGACACTTACTAGCTGTGTGATCCTGGGCAAATCCTTTAACCTCTGTCTGCTTTGGTTTTACCATTTGTAAAAGGAGGATATAATAGCACCTACCTATCATAATTGCTGTGAAGATCAACTGAGATAATAATTGTAATGCACTTAGCACAGTACCAGGCACATAGTACGGACTGTGTAAATGTTAGCTATTATCGTTTTATTCTCATTTTATAGATGAGAAGCCAAAAGGGAAAGCAACTTGCCCAGGGTCACAAAGATCATTCAATGACTAATGTATACAATCCAATGATTCTGTAATTATTGCTTAAGAATACAGAGGAAAAATGAATGGATTTTTTCCATTTTGGATGTGGAGAGATTTTGAAATGAACCAATGGAAATAAAGTAATTAGTGTCTTTGAGAAAGCTGGGTAAAAATGATCTCTGTTACTAAGTTAAAGGCTGAAGTTGGAAAAAGGAAATAAAAGTTTACTGAATTAAGTCAAGATGAAATTCTGTGATGAATAAAGAGGATGGGTTATTAAGGAATGTGCAGAAACTGAGCTCTGGAAACATAATTAGATTCCTTTGTGGAAGAGGATTGGGGGTGGGGTGAATTTTGAAAGAAAAAGAGGAAATCAGAAATAAAGGAAATAAAAAAAAAGAAGCCAGATGAGCCATTTCCTGTCCTTAGCAGTTCTTACTCTTGTCTGGTCGTTGATACTGTATTCTTCTTGGAAAGTTACAGTTCTCCCTCATGTTTTTCTTTCCATAAGCATGATAGCAATGGCTGGATATTGTTCTCTGTTTTCCCTTGTACATAAATTATCCTGACCTCAGCCAAACAAATATGGCATCAGTCACTTCAAAGGTTCTAAAAACCACTCACCCTTGACTGTGACCCTACAGGAGACTTTAGTGACACTAATCTGTTGGGTCTCAAATCCAGCTTTTCAGATAAGGAATACAGCTCAAATTCTGTTGCAATTAATTACAAGTTTAAGTGCTTTTGTTATATTGGAATTTCATTGTGTTAAAAATATGGGTCATTAACCTTGCCTTGAAATTCTCTGCTAGTGGTATTTAAGAATCCTGCTAGGATAAAGCAATTCGGTATGTAGGACATCATTTTTGTGGAGACACCTGTGCTTTTGGGTCTGTTTCAAAAGTTGTTGCTCTTTGTTTGTTGCTACTTAGTCATTTTCAGTGGTACCTGATTCTGTGACTTCGTTTGGGATTTTCTGGGCAAAGATCCTAGAGTGGTTTGCCATTTCCTTCTCCAGATCATTTTACAGTTGAAGAAACTGAGGCAAACAGAGTGAAGCGACTTGCCCAGGGTCACACAATTATTAAGTGTCTGAAGCCAGATTTGAATTCAGGTAAGTGACTTCCTGACTCCAGGTCTAGCAGTCTATCCACTGTACCACGTACATGCCCACATTTGTGTAGCTTTACGTAAGTTCTTTCCTCTTTATGTGTTACCTGGTGCTGCCCCTATACTTTGTTATGAGTCACTTATTTAAAGGCTTTAGGTTCTCTGTTGAATGCCTCAGTTTCCCCATCCATAAAATAGGCATAATAATAGCTCCTACTTCACGGGACTGTTGTGTGTCTCGAATGAGATGATATATATGTAAAGATAAAAGTGTTACATAAATGCTACTTATTATTATTATTCAATAAAGTCTTTTATTAAATTCAATTCACCGAGCCTTTGCTGAACTCTTAATATGTGTCAGGTACTGTTAACAGTCACTGGGGATAGAAAGAAAAAGAAACAGTGACCCAAATGGCCAAAGAGGTCAAATGTTGAGTTTACTTGAGTGAGGTATCGAAAATAAAAGAGGAAAAGGCAGCCCACCTTTATACTAAGTCTCTTGATCAAAATGTACTTCTATTTTAAAATGAAGAATGCAAAGGTGAAAGGGGTGGGGTGGCCGCACATTACTTTTTCTAGAACACGAAGGTGGTTCATGCAGAAATGCATCTCTGAATTTTTTAGCAATTCCTTTTAACAGACTCATAAGGTCTGCTGCTGCTGCCCTTGGATAGGATTGTCCACACAGACAATGAGATATGACAGATAGCCTTCAAACAGAGGAAGTTTGAGGGGAGAGAGGAAAAAGAGCTATCTTGTGAACAAAAGACCACCTCCTTCTCTAGGTAGCTCAGTAAGTGACTGGACTCAGGCAAGTGAAGGTCATTTCATGTTCATTCCATAAACAGAATGGTCTCACATCATCATTCTTCATAAAATGGTCTTCCAGCTAAGTGGAGATAAATATTGTGTTCTGTCTGAGTTAGATGCTATTAACGGAGCACAAGGGTGGGGTCAATTTTTTCTTTGGATCTCCAGCATCTAGCACAATTTTGCCTTTCTTTGTATCATTGGCAATTAGCAGAGTACTTAGAACTTAATAGATGCTTAAATAAATGTCTGTTGACTTGCCTTGCCTGGCAGATCTAGCTGGAGCTTAATAACTGTTTGTTAGTGGAATAATTCAACATGCATTCCATTTTACAAAAATATACCACAAAAACTACTAGTTCTGGTCAAGAGATACCACTGTAGTATGGGAAAAATGGACCCCAAATCTCAAAAGGTTCTAACTTTTTCCAGAGAGACTACTAATTATCATCTCAAATTCCTCTGATTCCTCCATGGTATAATAGCAAGGATACTGATATACACGGAAGGGCCTTCCATACAGACTCTTAGATCTGCTTTTCTAAAAGGGAAGCAACTTTTGAAGGTTCAACAATCACTTTAATCAATCACATTTATCATTCACTTAGTTCAGGGGAAAATGTCAGCACCCTGAACTTCAGAGAAAATACAGACAGAGAAATAAAGACCAACAGACAGGACTTCCATAAGCAATACATATATCACAGATCAACAGATCGATCCAACTGTCTGACCATACATACATAGTTACCAGAGAGAGAAGCACCAACATCTGGGTTTTCAAAGGGAAGGGGATGCTCCTTAGTGTCTACCCAGTCTCATCAGGTCAAATAAACACTTCCAGTGAGAAAGTCCCAAAGTAAAACCTCACCTAGGACTATTTACATTAATGGGTGGGGAAGATCTTTAACTCTCATTAACATAATTAACATTACGATTGATAAATAATCCCCTTCATTGTGAATGAAATTAAAAGTCATCTGCAAATAAAAATGAGAAATAAAAATGTTTCTTAAAAATGAATAAAGTAACCAGTCAAAATCATTCTTAGGAATGACTTTTGGATTATTTAAGAAGTTACCTCTGATACTGATTCCAAACTTCTTTCATTTATTTGCACAAAACAGCATAAAGTGTGAAAGATTTGTATTGGAGTGTGTTGGTAAATATTTACCAACCAGCTTTCTGAGGGGAGAAAAAGGAACTCATAATACACTTTAAAGTTTAATCTGCCTTATTAAGATTTTCTCCATCATTTTTTAAAGTCTAGATAGTCAACAAAGCAATAAGTCAAAAGCAATTGTCAGCTTCTTAAGCTTCAATGCTCACATTGAAATTTTTACAATCAGCTCTCACAAGCTGGTTTGAGCTGGCTCTAACATTCCCTTCAATCTGTCACAGAAAAGGAAAGGTGGAAGAGACACCTAAAAATCATAGTTTCAGAAGAAAAAGTATGCATTAAATAATCTTTTTTGCAGTGGAATACTGTATCTACAGTAAGAAGTAAAAATGTATGCCTATTAATGAATGTCTTTTGACTTTTATGAGCAATTGCACATTATCATGAAGAATACAAATAATTCTCAAACAACTTAAGCAAATAAGGCCCCTGTAAAACACAGTCATTCACCTTTAATGGTAGACCATATAAGCTACTAAAATGAATGATGTGGCCCGTGAAACAGAAATGAGAGCTCTGGTTATAAACAGACAAACATTATTTGGTGACAGTAAGCACCTACTCCTGGAAAGAAATACTACTATTTATTTGTCTTTCTACAGAGCTTTAAGATCTACTCTGAGAGCTCTTCTCACAGAAACCCCACGAGGTAATGCAAATATTTTTATTCTCACTTTATAGATGAGGAACTTGAGGTTCTAAAAAGTTAAATGACTTTCCCATCATCGTCCAACTAGTAAAAGTCAATCAAATTTGTCAGTCAAGAATTTGTTAAGAGGCTTCTAAGTGCCAGGCATTGTACTACAAAGACAAAAACAAAGCAGTTTCTGCCCTCAAGAAGCTTATGTCCTAATAGGGAGACCACATGTACATATATAGGTACATATAAGACATAAATACATCTGATTTAAAATAGCTTTGGAAGGGAAGGCACAAGAAGATGGGGAAAAGGGGAAGGAGGAAAAGTGTTTTGCGGAAGGTAGTACTTGAGCTAATCTTGAAGGAATAGGACAACTTCAGGAGGAGGAGATGAGAAGGGAGACATTCCAGGCAGGAAGTACAAGAAGTGCACATAGATAGGAGAAAAGGAGTCATATGTGAGTAACAAAAGCAAGTAGGTTGAACTGGAGAGAACAGAGAGGAGTAGCAGAAAGGAATTTTTGTTATTCAGTTGTTTCTTGGTTACATCCGACTCTTCATGACACTGTTTGGGGTTTCCATGGGAAAGGCACTACAGTGTTTGCCGTTTCCTTCTCCAGCCCATTTTACAGGTGAGAAACTGAGACAAACAGGGTGATGTGACTTGCCCAGGGTCATACAAGTAGTAAGTGCCTGAGGCCAGATTTGAATTAGGGAAGATGAGTCTTTCTGACTCCAGATGTAACTCTATCCACTGCACCATTTTTTTAGAAAGGAAAATATTTATAAAATTTAAAGTATTCTATCAATATAATTGATATCAACTATCAATTACTATTAGTATTACTATTGATTGATTGATTCTCATCAATGGACTACCAGTATGATCTACAATTACTATTTGCTGTTGCTCTGATCTTCCATTCCATTTCATTCAAGAAACAGATTTAAGCACGTTACCATATATGGGAGAGTTGGAAAATGCTAAGAAAAGGAGCCTTACACTTACAGAGCTTGTAGTCTAGTCAGGGAGGGGTGACTCACAGACAATAGAGTTATCTCAGCTTCAATGCTACAATGGTTTCTTTATCTCCTTCATGTGGGTTCTGCTTTCAACGACTCAGATCTTAGCCCATCCGCACCTTCCCACCCTGAGTGATTCTGTTTTCCTTTTCCCCTGTAAATCCTCCATAAGGGATCTCTCCAAAATGCTGGAGACTTTCCTCTAAATCTTTTAATTCTCTATGAGCGCCAACTGGTATTCACAGACAGACCATCTCTCATTCTTTGCTCATTCAACATACCAATCACGCTTCCTTTTTCAACCACACATTTCCTGAATTATATATTTTATGCCAAGAGACACTGTGACAGACTGGATTAAACACTAATCTCAAAACTGGGAAAGCCTAGGTTCAAATCTCATCTACTCCATTTATTCTCTTGGCCTGGACAAGCCACTTCATGTCTATATACCTCAGGCAATTTCCTATATCTACAAATCCATAAACGGGAAGGATGAATATCCCACACTGATGAAATCATAGGTCTATATTTAATCTTTCATGTTATTTCTTGGGTAAAGTAACATTTGGTGACATTCTGAAACCTGCTTATACCTACCAAAAGCTTTTTCATTTTCTCACTGATCACCAGTAACTGTAATTCTTCAAGAATTAGGTCATTCTATGATTCACAACCATTTGGTATCACCACAAGATTGATGTTAAATGTTGGCTTATTCCAGAATATTTTGGGATTGTTTAGTTTCCCAAATGTAATCCAACTCTCGCTATTCCTTTTATTCAATTCTGGGGTCTAACTCATTGTCTTTTTCCTTATCTAAGATGTGGGTACTAACTGACTAATACAATGGGCTACCCATTCAACTGAATCTTGTAAACTGGGGAGTAGAAATTTCTTGGATGACTAGTTGTATGACACTCTTGAGTGGTCATGGGCCTCACCGAGGAGGTTCTGTAGGTTTCTTGGACAATGAGAATAATGTCATTTGTAAAGAGGAACATCTGAATCAGGAGAGAACTCCACCATCTATAGAGAATTTTTCCATTTGGGCTATGCAGAGCATTTTCCATGACACTGATGATGTTCCTGCCTTATTCGTTGTTTAATATTGATAGTAAAGACAATGAGTTGAGGCAACTAAAGAGTCATCTTTAAGTCAGGAAGTCTTGGGATCAAGTTCTCTCTTGGACTGATACTGTTTGTTTAACTCAGGGAAAATCATTTTAACCACTCAGTGCCCCCAAGAAGGCTCAATGGATAGAGGATTGGGCCTGGACTTAGGAGGATCTGAGTTCAAAACCGACCTCAGACACTTAATAGCTGTGTGACCCTGGGTAAGTTACTTAACCCTGTTTGCATGGGAAGAAGTAGGAAGCTCAGTAGATAGAGTGCTGGACCTGGAGCCTAACCTCAGACACTCACTAGCTGTGTGAACCTGGGCAAGTCACATAACTTCTGTTTGACATAATCTACTGTAGAAGGAGTTTTCTGGACCTTCCAAGCTTAAGAGTGATTATCAATAGCAACTGTTGCTCTTTCCCTCTCAGCTTGATTTAGTTATTTTTTCTTTGGCTTATTAAAAGAGCCATCCCCTGACTTTTACTTAAACAGGCCTATTCTTTGAATAAATGTCATCTCATAAGTTAGTGTTACTCTCATAAGTGAGTATGTGAACAGGCCTTGACCTAAAGGGGCCAAGGTCTCCCATTGCATCCTGGGCCCTCTCCAGTAATCCTGATGAATATCTGGTCACTGGATCCAGATGGTTCAGGAGGAGAAAGTAAATCTGGTGACCTTGCACAGTCCTCCCTCACTCAAAACAAAGTCAAGTGCAAGCCACATCATCATTTCTCTGATGGCGTGGTCTTCTTTGGCAATGAAGGACAAACACAGCAATCTGTGAGTAGACCCAGTTGCCTGAATGGGGATGGACTCAGCTCCTCCTCTTGAGGTTTACTGGTTAGATTTCTTACTCCTTTCCTTTCCCCTCTCCTCCCCTCCCTTCTCCTCCCCTCCCCCTCTCCTCCCCTCCCCTCTCCTCCCCTCTCCTCCCGTCCCCTCTCCCCAGACCTTAAATCTAGTGCACTCTGAAGGCCATAGATTGGACAACACTAGGCCCCTGCCAAGCCTCACTTAAGGACTGTTTTCTGGACCCTCCTGGCTTAAGAGTGATTATCAGTAGTAATTGTTGCTGTTTCTCTCCCAGCTTCATTTACTTATTTTTTCTTTGCCTCATTAAAGGGGCCATCCCCTCACCACTTCTTAAGCAGGCCTATTCACTGAATGAGCATTATCTCACCCTAAGTGAGTACCTGAATAGAACTTGGCCTAAAGGGTCCAAGGTCTCCCATTGCATCCTGGGCCATCTCCAGTCATCCTTAGGAGTATCTGGTCACTGGATTCAGATGGATCTGGAGAAGTGAGGCTGGTGACCTGCACAGCCCTCCCTCACTCAAAACAAAGTCAAATGCAAATCATGTCGTCATTTCTGTGATGACATGGTCTTCTTGGGCAACGAAGGACGAACACAGCAGCTGAAGAAGAAAATGGCAAACCATTCCAGTATCATACAAATTACAAAGCATAGGACGTGACTGAATGATTGGACAATAACAAAACCCCTAGGAAACTCTCTAAGACTGTAGGCTTCAGAGATAATGCCAGCCTGCATTGACAGAAGGCGTTTCCTCAAATCCCTTTCTACCTTTCCAGTCTTCTCGCACTTTACCTCCTTCACCATGTTCTATGATTCAGGCACACAGGCCTTCTTGCTGTTGCTTGCAAAAGATACTCCATCTCCTGACTCCATCCCTTTTCACTGACTTTCCTCTATGACTGGCATACTCTCTTTCCTAACCTCTGACTCCTGAATGCTCTGGCTTCCTTTAAGACCCAGATCAAATCCTGCCTTCTGTAGGAAGCCTTTTCTGAGTCCTTCCTGTCCCAAACCCAACCCTTTCCTTCTGATATCACCTTTCATTTACACTGTAGATATCTTGTATGTTTATGGTTATTAATATTTTATCTCCTGTATCATAACTGTGAGCTCACTGGGGGCAGGGATGAGACTTTTGCCTTTTTTTAATCCCCTAACTCAGTACAGTGCCTAGCACACAGCAAATGCTTACTTATTGACTGGGAGTGTCTTATACTATTGAAATTACAATACTTGATGCTGATAATGAGAAGATCTTTAAACAAAAATTTATCTGTGTTTGTAGCTAATAATGAAATCTCTGTAGGATCCAAACACATGCATGGGAGATGCTCTCAATTCAAATGTGTGTTTTCTCATCTCTACAAAGCCCTTATGGGACTTATGCGCTAACAGAGGCCATGCTTGATGAGAATGTAAGAAGATAGGCAAGTTTTCAGACACAATTATCAACAGTCAATCTCATCTTCACAGTTATACAATTGGCTAAAAGGTGTGGAAAATGCCAATATTTTGTGCTTGTATTATAGAGTGAATGCTACTTTAAAGCTCTCCTCCTATCATATATATATATATATATATATATATATATATATATATATATATATATATATATATGATAAGTGCATTCAAGAGAAACAAAGCTCTTTATGGGGCCTGGAAAGGGTCATTTTACTAAGTTAAGAAATATTGTCATCATTCATGTTGAACTTGTTTAAATTCTTTACTTACTGGGTGGGACAGGAATAAACTAAGTTAGAGTTACTGTCTTTGCTTTTCATTTCTACTTAAATCAAATGTTCTCCAAAGAAAATTGAATCACATTTGTTATGATGTGCAAAACATATCAGGATATGTAGGAATGAAGGAAATATTGTAAGGTAAGAAAATTGACAGGTCATGCATCCCTGATTATTGCTAGAGGGAGAGAAATGGACTATGCAAAAGTAATATCACAAGAAAAGAGGGCAAGATACATAGCATCTATCATCATGGTAGTATAGGATACTACACACACACACACACACATACACATACACATACATGCATATATGCAAATAAATACTTATATCTATGTATAGTTTATCCACTACTTCAAGGATGTGTGATCTCAACATTGCTTATTCATTGCACCAGCACAGATCCCAACCAGTAAGCAGAACTTTGAAGGCAATAAATACAATGTCTACAGCAATATAAATGGAAAGAACTCCATCACGGAAATGATGAAGATTAAGTACGGCAAAATCAAAATGTCCAAACCATCACCAATAACTATAGACCTCTATCTCTTTCCCTTTGGGTGGTAAAATTCCATAAGAAGGCTGACTACAATTGATGCCTCTACTTTATTTTTCTCTCTCTTTTCTTAACCCTCATCATGTCGTCTCTCCAGAGTTACCAATGATCTCTTAATTGACAAATCCAGGGACCTTTTCTCAAACCCTATCCTCTTTGACCTCTCTATAGTCTTTGACACTATAAATCACCCTCCTCTTGTTACTCTCTCTAGGTTTCTAAGACTGCTGATTCACCTTCTTACTGACTGACCTCTCCTCCATCTCTTTTGCAGTATCTTCCTCCAGGTCCTGCTTCAGTCCTAAAACCTCTTCTCTTCCCCCTCTTTACTGTTTAGCTCATTGAACCCATCAATGCCCATGTGTTCAATTATCATCTCCATGCAGATGATTCTGAGATCTATTTGTCTAGGCCTAGCCTTTCTGCTGACCTCCAGTCCCACATCTTCAGTTAACTTCTGTACATTTTGAACCAGATGTCCTATAGATACCTTAAGCTCAAGTTGTCCGAAATGTCTGGCTGTCCCTAATGCCTAGAACTCTTTCTCTCCCCATCAAAAACCTCCTGACTTCCTTCAAGTCTCACCTTTAAGAAATCTTTAATCACAGTGAATGCCCTCCACGGTCATCTCTGATTGATCCTCTACATATCTGGTTTATGCAATATTGTTTTCGTATTGTCTCCCCCATTACACTATGAACTCTTTGAGAGCAGGGATCACATTTTATCTTTCTTTGTATTCCCATAGTAGATGTTTAATAAATGTTTGTTGTCTTGATTTGACTTGAGATATTAGAATGTATCTCCCTTTCTTCTCCACAGGGGTTGAGGGCAATGAATAGTAAATATTACAAATAATGTCAGACTTTTTCAATATATTAACTGGTTTTGATTAACTTAGATTTTTTTCCCCTTCTTCCCCCCTCCCTCCCCAAGATGGCGTACAATTTTATATAGGTTCTACACATATTCCTATTAAATACATATTCACTGTAATCATGGTGTGTAGAAGAATTAAAATGAATAGGAGAAATCATAAAACAAGCCAAAACATAATGCAAAAGAAAATGATCTGCTATTTTCTGTGATTGAATTCCATAGTCCTTTCTCTGGGTGTGGAAGGCATTTTGCCTTAGAAGACCATTGGGAGTTTTTTTAAGTCCTTGAATTGCAGTGAAGTTCCAAGCCTACCAGAAAAATCTCTCGCACACTGTGGTCGTTGCTGTGTACAAAGTTCTCCTGGTTCTGTTCCTTTCACTCAACATCAGTTCACATAGGTCTTTCCAGGCTTCTCTAAAGTCTTCTTGTTCATCATTTCTTACAGCACAATAGTATTCTATTACATTCATATATCGTAATTTATTCAGCCATTTGATGGTCATCCCCCTTGATTTCCAGTTTTTGGCCACCACAAAGAGAACTGCTGTAAATATTTTTGTACCTGTGGGACCCTTTCCCATTTTTATGATCTCTTGGGGATACAGACCTAGAAGCAATACTGCTGGGTCAAAGCGTGTGTATATCTTTGTAGCCCTTTGGGCATAGTTCCAAATTGCTCTCCAGAATGGTTGGATCAGCTCACAACTCCACCAACAATGAATTAGTGTTCCAACTCTCCACATCCCCTCCAACATTTATTATCTTCCTGTTCTGTCATGTTAGCTAATCTGATAGGTATGATGTGATACCTCAGAGTTGTTTTGATTTGCATCTCTCTATTTGATAGTGATTTAGAGCATTTTTTTCATATGACTATAGATATCTTTAACTTCTTCCTCTAAAAACTGCCTTTCATATCTTTTGACCATTTATCAATTAGAGAATTATTCTCTGTTTTAATCTTTGTTATAAGGGATAGCTCTCTGAGAGGGGGGAGGGCATATTAGGGAGATGTTGGTGATGTAAAAACAAGATGTCAATAAAATTCATTGAAAAAAACAAATATTACAACTTGTTCATGATTTTGCTTCATGACTTAGCACAATATTTGGCACATTTCTTGTTCAGTCATTTTTAGTCATGTTCAATCAACTCTTTGTGGCTCCATTTGGGGTTTTCTTGGCAAAGATACTGGAGAGGTTTGTCATTTCCTTTTCCAGCTTATTTTACAAATGAGGAAACTGAGGTAAACAGGCTTAAGTGACTTGTGCAGGTCACACAGCTAGATTTGAACTCAGGAATATAAACCTTCCTGACTCGAAGTTTAGCATTATCTACCATAACACCTCACTGCCTCATCTGCCACATAGTAAGGGCTCATTAAATAAATGCTTCCTGCTTTGTTGCTAACAGATAGTCAAGATAAATTGTAGTTACAGGGGGGAAATGTTATCGGCGTATGTCAAACATCTAATGATGAAGCTCTGAAAGCTTTGCTTGCCTAGTCCTTTCATTGACAGACATAGTCACATGACCAACCCAATGCATTTCATTCAATAAGCATTGATCTTCTTACAAAATCATACTTTCTCCTACCCCTTTTCCCTTTTCAAGCACTTTCAGGTCCATTCTCTTTCACCTCACTTCCTTATGGAGTAGGTGGTATAAGCATCAATCCCATTTTATATGCCAGGAAATAGATAAAAGGGGTCAAGTAGCTTAACTAAAACCACATAGCTAGTTGGCAGCAGAGACTGGATTTGGTCCAAGTCTCCAGATTTCTAGTCTTATTCTCCTTCTACTGTTTTATGTGATGAAATGGCCAGGTATAGAGGAGTGTTTGGAAGGGAAAAAATGTAGACCCAGCAGTCCTTACTACATGAAACACATGTGAAGTCTATCCTTTGATGAGTGGCTGTAAATCCTTTTGCAGAGGTCCAAGACTCAGGATTGGCCAATGGCCTGTGCTCAAAAAGAGCTACACCACCCACTGTCACACACACAGAAATCAGCGGCATGCAAGATTGGGACTTTTGGCTACAGCTGCTTTCCAGTCATTCCATGATTCCATGTTGCTTGTGGCTGCTCTTCAACGAATCCTTAAAGTGTTTCTTGTGCTGTACTATTTATGATTGCTTCATCTCATTCTGCACCAGCTGTTTGTGCATCTTGAATGCAATGGAATATTAAATTCCTCCTTACTAGAGGCATCCCATCATTCTAGCCTGTCGAGATCTTTTTGAACTTAAACTGTCTCATCTTCCATGTTATTACAGCTCCCAGCTTTGTGTCAACCCTAAATTGGTAAGTATGCTATTGTCTCATGGAGGCAGGTAGGTAGTAAGTAGAGGGCATAAAATTCTGGATTTAGAATTAGGAAGACTTTCACTACTTCATAGTGAAGCAGATCATTTCACCATTCTGTGACTCATCTGTAAAACAAGTTCAATGGTCTCCCTTCCAGCACGGAATCTATAACCATGTGGTCCCATATTGAATAGCACAAGTCAAGGATACATCCCTGGGATACTCCGCTAGAGACTTCTTTTCAAATTGATATGACTTTATTAATCACCTGTCTTGCAGCTAGTTATTCAACCAGTTCTAAATCCATCTAATGATAGAATTTTATAGCCTATATCTTTTTTCCCCACAAAGATGTTATATGAGGCTTTGTCAAATGCCTAATGGAGATTCACATACTCTATGTATATGACTGAGGTTACTAGGTGACACAGTGGATAGAGCACCAGGCCTGGAGTCAGGAAAACCTGAGTTCAAATCCAGTCGCAGACACTTAGTAGCTGTATCACCCTAGACAAATCATTTAAACACTCAATTTTTTCATCTGTAAAATGAGCTGGAGAAGGAAATGGCAAACCACTCCAGTATCCTTTCCAAGAAAACCCCAAAGAATCAGACATGACTGAAAATGACTGAATTGAAATGCAGATTATCAATGACTACTGTCCTTGCTCAATGAGTCTAGTATCCTTGTCAAGAGAGGAAATGAGGGTAGTTTGATAAGATTTTGTTTTGTTGTTGGTTTACAGAGATCATTCATCTTTTCCCTTGCTAATTGTCCACAAATTGGCCTTTTGGCAACACAGTCTAGAATTTTCCTGGGATCATAATGTTTAGAGCTAGAAGGGACTTTAAATATCAGTTAGTTCAAATAGTACATTTTACAGATGAAAAGACTGAAGCCCAGAAAGGTTAATTGATTTCAAATTCGTTGAATAGAGTTTGAAGAATTTGATACTTTCCCCTTTCTAAAACTTGGGTCACTTACCCATTTCTACCTATTCAAAATTGTTCAAAATCTACCTCTCCTCCAAAATGGTTTAGCAGTAAGATAAAAAATTATGGGATCTAGAGATGGAAGAAAGCTCAAATCATCTAATATAACCTCGTCGTTTTACAGAGGAGGAAACATCGACCCAGAGGGTTGAAATTATTTGTCCAAGGGCACATAGAGAGTAAACAGGATATTCTCTCTGTATTCTCAGATGTGGCTCATCTGGGCCTACTGACAAACTCATGGTGGTCAGCAAATTGCTCTCTTCTAAATCCCTTGCTAATCTTTTGGTCCCTGTTAGCCATTTTCTACTCTATCCTGTCCGGTCTGAATATGGAGAAAATAAAAGTAAAATAGTAGCTGAATAGTTTTTCCTTTTTTCCACAATTAATTGTCATCCTTGGTCCTATCATTTGACCTTCCTTTTGCTTTGTGTAGAATTAAAATATCACACACAAACACACACGCACACACGCACACACACACACACACACACACACACACACACACACACACACACACACACACACACATACTCCTCCATAGCATTCACAACAAGCCTTAACTTATTCTGAGCTTTAGTGACACTGGCATAGGATTGAACTACTCTTTCATATTCTCTTGCTATTTGGTCTTATTTCAATCTTTTATACTTGTCTTTAAAATTATCTGAGTTGGTTGTGAAATTCTCTCTACAAGAAAATGATCGTTCAGCCTTTGCTCGAACATTCTATATGATAGAGGAATTCATCATTTCCTTTATTCTTTTTTACTTAGTTTTCAACGGTATCTTTTGTTTTCATATGATTTCATTTCAAATTTTATCCTTTCCCACTTCTGGGCTCAAAGTTGGTTCAGTCATTTCAGTTCACGTCCAGCTCTTTGGGACTCCATTTTGGGGTTTTCTCGGCAAAGACACTAGAGTAGTTTGCCATTTCTTCCTCTAGCCTGTTTTACTGATAAAGAATGGAAGCAAACAGAGTTAAGTGACTTGCCCAGGGTTGTACCACTAGTAAGTATCTGAGGCCAGGTTTGAACTCAGAAAGATGAATCTTGCTAATTCCAAGTTCAATGCTCTATCCACTGTCCCACCTAGCTCTGCCTAACCTCTCTCCCTACCTCCATGCAAAGAATTATCTTTTTTTAATAAAGAATAAAAAGGGAAAGGGTTAAGGGGGAGCAATTCAACAAAATTAACACAAATCAAGTCCAATAATATATGTAATAATATATGTAATATTCCATATCCACAGTCCCCCACTTCTGAAAAGAAGGAAAGGAGGTATATTTTCCTTTCTCCTCTTCAAGATCAGGCCATAATAATTACACAGCATTCAGGAATTGGCAGTTTTGCAAGACCACACTTTACATTTTTGGACAGCTTTGATTCTTTAGAATTTTTTTTCATATAAAGTCCAAGTCTGACTCCTGGTAATTCCCAGGTGATACAGAGCAAACCTAATCTCTGTTCTGTACCGGTCCTTCATATATTTAAAGACAGCTATCATGTCTCTGGCTCCAAGACTTTTCTTTTCCAGAATAATCATTACCAATACCTTCAAATTTATGTCATGTTACATGGTTTTCAGTCCTTTCATAAGTCTTGTTGCTCATATCCGGACACACTCTTGTATCTCAATATTCCTCTTAAAATGGAGCCTAGAAAGTGGAACACAAGACTCCAGGCATGGACTGCTTGTAACAGGAAAGAGATAAATGATCAGTTCTTTCTGTTTATGAGAGTTTTCTTCTATTAAGTCCTTCTCAGACTGACTCACTTTGTTTGGAAGTTGCTTTACATCGTTGCCTTACCTTGAGCTTATAGCCAAATCAAATCCCAGTTTAAGTCCTGATGAACCAGTTTTCTGTCTTCCTGGGTCTTTTTTTAGCTTAAAATAAAGTCTGCTCTTCTCATATTTGTGTCATATTATAGATAATATTGAATGAAAGTTTCAAAATTCAAAAAGATCTTAACAAGTTAGAATGTTTGGCCAAATCAACTAAGATGAAATATAATAGGGATCCATTTTGTCTTAAACTCATGTTAAAAGATCACCTTCACAAGTACAAGAAGGGGGAGGTATGATCCAACAATGGGCTGAAAAGATATAGGGGTCTTAGTAGACTATGAGCTCAGTAAGGGCAATGGTGCCACATGACTGTCAAGAAAACAATTGTCATCAAATAGCCTATGTTGAGGCAGCTAGTTAGTGTAGTGGACAGAGCACTGGATTTTGAATCAGGAAGACCTGAATTCATACACTTATTAGCTGTGCAACCCTGGGTAATTCATTCAACTTCTCTTTACCTCAGTTTTCTTATCTGAAGAATGAGAGTTTCGGATTCATTGGCATTTATGATCTTATCCCTAGGACAGGACATGGTGTCTTGCTGAGTGATTTTCTGGTCACACCACAGCTGAAATACTGTGTTCAATTCAGCCCCATTTAGGAAGAATATTAAAATGCCAGAGAGCAACTGAAGAAGATCCTTGATATCATGCCATGTGAACTAACAGAGGTTGAAAAAATTGAGGATGTTGAGCCTGAAAAAGAGAAGATTCAAATAGGACATGGCAGATGTCTTCAAGTGTTTGAAGGGATGTCTTGTGAAAGAGGGATTTCCTTTATTCTCGGTGGCCTCAGAAAGCAGAGCTGGGAGCCATGTGGAGAGGATGCAAAGAGGCAAAGGGAGGTTTGATCCAAGAAGAAGCTCTGACAATTAGAGTTATCCAAAGGTGGCCTGGATCATCACCAGCCATATCTATCATGCAATAGTATCATAGTGAAGGGAGAGGGAGAGTCTTCTGCTGGCCAAAACAATGCTAAAACAACTGTGTTTTGATACTGAGAGAGAGAGAGAGAGAGAGAGAGAGAAAGAGAGAGAGAGTGAAAGGGGGGGAGGGAGAGAGGGAGACAGAGAGAAAGAGAGAGAGAGAGAATATATGTATATGTATGTGTATGTATGTATATATATACATGTGTATACATATACACACACATATATGTATGTAAAATAAAGATAGAAATTCTGGCTAGGTAGATAGAAAATATTGGCCTTATCTCCTTAGCTTACCTTTTGCTCAGTCTCAAATTCATTTTCAGCTAAATCATAGAGCAGGGGTTCTTAACTTAGAGACAATGAACTAGTGATATATCATGCAGAGAGAGAGAGAAGAGAGATGATTGACAGAGATAGAGAAATAGATGAATAGATAGACGGATGGATGGATGGGTAGACAGATTTTAGAGAAATAGATGGATGGATAAATATATGTATAAATAAGTAATTGATGTGTGTGTGAGTGTGTTTTTCCTTCATTGCCAAAGAAGATCATGCCATTAGAGAAATAATGACATGACTTGCCCTTGACCTTGTTTTGAGTGAGGGAGGGCTGTGCAAGTCACCAGCCTCACTTCTCCTCCAGAGCCATCTGAATCCAGTGACCAGATATTCATCAAGATGACTGGAAATGATCCAGGATGAGGCAATTGGGGTTAAATGACTTGCCCAAGGTCCCACAGCTAGTGAGTGTCAAGTGTCTAAGGTGAGATTTGAACTCAGGTCTTCCTGACTCCTGCACTGGTGCTCTATCCACTGCACCACCTAGCTGCCCCTAAGTGATGGATAGGATAGACATGGATAGATAAAAATAGAGATAGAGAAATAGATGGACAGATGGATGGATTGATAGATGATTACTAGAGATAGAGAAATAAATTTCAATATTATTGGTTTTCTTTGTAATCCTGTGAATTTTATATATTAAAAAAGCATTCTTCTGAGAAAGGGTCTCCACTACACTGCCAAATGGGTCCATGACACAAAATGAAGTTAAGAACTTCTATCATAGAGGATTTTTAAACCTAAATTAAATAGTTATCTGAATGTTTCATTATATACCCAGACATAATGATTGAAAAGAAAAGATCTAACCTTAACCTAGAGGCACTCTGCCTGGTTTTTGTTAGGTGATTTGGTAGATATAACTGAAGTAGGCTATGTAGGCCTACTTCTTATCACATATAGTTCTAGTAACTATACATATCCTAAGAAACTGAAGTTGAAATAACATGACAAGCTCTGAAGAAATGAGATCAAATGATAATAGCAGGGAATCTCTGCCCAACACAGATTATGTGTCCAGCAGCTACTAGAATACTACTTCACTGAGACCAGTGGGGACCAGTAGAGCAACATAAACCCAATGGAGATGTTAAGACCAGCAGTGGCTAGAAGAGTCACAAGCCTAGCAAGATAAAGGCCCATGGAAATCAATACAGTGACATCACCAGAAGACATCAGGGGTCCTTCAGTGTCAGAAGGATGCAGAGTTGTCCCTCCAGAGATATCTCCCATGTGTGGGTTTATTAATAACTCCTATTATGGTTGCTCTCCCCTATGATAGTGTGTATATTCAAAAGACAGTATGCCCTATGTGTATGGAAGGGATGCATTTTTATAAATCTTCTTTGAAAATCAGACCATTTGATCTCTTATAACACTTCGCCATGATTTCTCAAAGATTATTGGTATGGGGGCTCCTCAATCACATCTTTCTTTCTCTTTGGTTACCTTATTTGGTCCTGGATTGAGAGGTATCTGGACCTAGAGACTTGAACTTACTGGAAGTGTCTCCATGTTACTCTCTTTCACATCATGGCCATCTTCTACATCTACTTATCAGTTACTTTGAATGAGATTTAGAGGCTTTTCCCAGTTGGTCCAGTTCTGATAATCAGACCCTATCCTACATATAATACCCTAGCAGAACCTAATCTTTAACACTCTGAAGGAATGGTAAGTGGTAGATGTTTTGTTTTTAATTTTGGAAGGAGAGAGTATGGTGTAGTGGATAGAGTGCTAGACTTGGCATTTGGCTTCAGATGTTACCTCTGCTACCTACTAGCTATTGTCATTGTTCATCCTTCATTTCTGAAGACGATTAATGGCATCATTTTGATGTCTTGACTCATGAGTGAATTACCAAGTCATCAGCCTCCCTCTCCCTTCCAGTGTCATTGAAGTCCAGTGTTGGACAAAAGTCAGCACGACTAGCTGGATGACTCTGGGCAAGTCACCTATTTTCCCCAAGATTAAGTTACCTCTTCTGTGTAATGGGGCTAGGGACTTAACATTCTGTACATTTCAAAATGATATAAAAATTAAGCATTTTTATGTAATCATCAAACTGTCACTTTAAAAAAAACCATTTATATATGATCAACATCTGTCATCCATGAAGTCATCGTGGTGTTTGTCCTTCTTTGCTGAAGAAGACCACGCCATCAGAGAGATGATGACATGACTTGCACTTGACTTTGTTTTGAGTGAGGGAGGGCTGTGCAGGTCACCAGCCTCACTTCTCCTCCAGAGCCATCTGAATGCAGTGACCTGATATTCCTCAGGATGACTGGAGATGGCCCAGGAATCACATCAAGACAGAAAGCATCTTGACTAACATCCAATTAAACTTTTTGGCTAGAAAATTCACTGCATACTTTGAAATATTTGATGAAAGTTTCATTAGGCAGTTCAGTTCTACCATTAAGAAACTCTTGGCCATGCCAAAAGGGTTCAATACATTCCTTCTCAAGACACTTAGGTAAGCCACATTTTCTCTCTATGATTTGTTTATTGCTCATGGAAGGATGAGTGTGCATTATTTTCTCTTCCCCCTTTTAAACTCAGTTTCCTCTTAACCCTACTTACTGTAATACGAGACAGAATTAAAGCCTTTATCTCCTAGACCTCAGGAGCCAGCTCAGTGATGTTTTTTTCATTCAGATCGAATGGTATATTGAAAAATGGAACTTTGTTTCTTTCTTTAGTTTCTCCTCAAAGGGAAGGAAAAAAAATCTTTTGTAGAATCAAGATCTTCATCCTACAAAAAGTTCCTTTCCAAAAATGTCAGAAACATAGTTTCTAAAAACATTCCTTTAAATTTCAGGTGTTTTGTAGGAAAACAGATTGTGAGATCTGAAAAGTATAATGGATCAAATAACTCACTAAACAAAAAGCTGTTTATATGAAAATGCTTATGACTGTTATGGGAAAGGCTTTTCGTTAGAAATTGGAACACTAAGAAGAATTTAAGACCAGGTCACTGAAATTATAGAACAATGTAGATTTAAAAAAAGAAAAAAGAAATAGTAGTAAATGAACAACAAAATACACCACTATTGGCTGCAAAATTTCAGGTATGACCTGGCAGGTGGAATTAAGCATTAGACACTCACTGTCTCTCATGGGCTGACAGACAACAAATCCTGTGCCATAAGTGTAAACCTCAAAATATCCTCAAGAACCCTACTAATAAACGATAGTAGAACCAGACCAGTTCAAATCTGGTCTCAGACTATTACTGCCTGTATGACCCTGGACAAGTCATTTAACCCTGTGTGCCTCAGTTTCCTCTTCTGTAAAATGAGTTGGAGAAGGAAATGGAAAATCATTCTAGTATCTTTGCCAAGAAAATCCCAAATAAAGACATAAAGAGTTAGATATGGCTGAAATGACTGAACAATACAAGAACCCGACCTTCACCACAGACTAAACTCTTATCCATAATCACCAGGCCAAAACGCTGATCCATAAAAAGAGAAGAAAATATTTTCAAAAGTTGTCACCATATCAAATACTCAACCTCCAAGTTATGAGGAACAAAAACTCTCAAAATCTAGAGCTCTAACAGAAGCAATCAAAATCATGTAGGAATTAAACAAAGGCCACATCATCCCCATTATCCTCTCTGCTGTTAGAATTCAATAGAGAATGATTCAATGAGCTCACAGGGGATACAGTCTAATACTTTTATCCAACTACAAAAGACAATTATTTTGTTCACCCCTTCAATAATCCATAGAAGATTAACTACAAGAGAATTATAGCAGGATAGTAAGCTGTTCTGAGATCATTACTATCTTGAGTAGAATTTGGACAAATCTCAAAGAAATTTTCTTTTGGTTTATCTAAAAAAAAAGTTGGCATGATTAAAATAAGTAGATTATTTTTCTCTTATTTAGAAAGTTTTCTCCATTTTCACTAGATCCTTCTGATATGGAAAACATATGGCAACCATATGGAAACAGAATGAGAAGATTTTTTTAATAATTCCTAACATTTATACGGTGCTTTAAACTTCACCAAAAAAATGTTATATACATTATGTGTACTGAGGTAGAGAGGTGGTACAGTTGATAGATGAGCTGCGAATAAGGAAGACCTGAGCTCATATCCCAGACTTAGTTATTAACTGTGTCACCCTGGGCAAGTCACTTGACCTCTGTCCACCTCAATTTCCTCATCTATAAAATGGGGATAATAATAGCTCCTACCTCCAGGGATTTTTTAAAGAATAAAATGAGATGATATTTGCAAAAAGTTTTGTAAATCTTAAAGTACCATTTAACCGCTAGTGATGATGGTGGGTGGTGATGATGATGAATATGATCCTCACTGAGCTTCTTAACAACCTTTTGAGGTAGATACTACAAGGATTACCTTCCCCATCTGAATCAGCAAGGACCCCAACATACCCAGAGGGGCCTGCTATACAGGTTCTTAGATGTCCTTTCTAAAAGGAAAGCAACTTTTGAGAGGTCAACAATCTACTTTTATGTAGCGCTTAGTTCAGGAAGAATATTCAGCACCTTGAACTTCAGAGAAAATACTAACAGAGAAACAAAGATCAACCAACAGATAGGGCGTCTAACTGTCTGACCATAAGCAATACCTACACCACAGATCAACAGACAGATCCAACTGTCTGACCATTACATGCATACATAGTTACTAGGGAGAGAGCACCAACATCTGGGTTTTCAAAGCCAGGGGGCTCCTTAGCAACTTCCCAGAGTCTTGTCTGGCTAAACAAACACTTTCAATGAGTAAAGCCCCAAAGTAAAACCTCACCTCAGGGTATTTATATACTTTTCAGAGCCAGAGGGCATCATAGTCCTTGAGAACCAGTGCCTCATTAGAAATTAAGAAAAGGTATGGGCTTCCCCTAATCAAGTTTTCCTATGGGCAGGCCCATTAATGAATGGGGAAGATCTTTAACTCTCATTAGCATTATACCATTTTGCAGATGTAACTCAGAAAGGTTGTGACTTTCCCAAAAGCACATAGCTAATAAGTGTCAGAAATACAAGTTGCACTTCAGTTTCACCAATTCCATGTCTAGTACTTCAGCTAGCACTCAAAAGGATGCATCCACATGAATATATATACACACATACTCATCAAAGTGGTGTTTTTGATAATATATCATTATCACAATCATACATATATTATGTGTATGTATTACATATAACAATGCATCAATATGTTGAAATATATTTTAATACATAAAAACACATATATGTATATATGTATACATACACATACACACACACACACACACACATACAGTGTCCCACAGTGTTAAGTTTTAATAACTTAAAACTACACTAAGATTTTGGGAATACCATGCATTATCTACATTTTCTACATTACAACTATAAACTAATGATACTGATTTCCACAAGCTACAAGTGAAAGTCTATTTCCTTACTTTTTATTCAGTACCTTGTTTCTGTAATTGCAGTGATCACATTAAACCTAGATGTGCTGATCCTTTTTTTCTGAGACCATTAATGTTACATTTAGATTGCTGTTTAGAAAACTAGTCACTTTCAACTCTTTACGGAAATATTTGGGGCTTTCTTGCCAAAGTGGAGTGATTTGCTATTTTCTTCTCTGAATCCTTTTACAGATGAGGAGATGGAAGCAAACGAGGTTAAGTGACTTGTCCAGAGTCCAGACAGCTAGGAAGTGTCTGAGGCTGGATCCGAACTCAGGTCTTCCTGACTCCAGGGTCAGCGCTCTATCCACTGCACCACCTCGCTGCCCAATCACGCTTAGGGCACTGAAAGAAAAAAAGAACTTGGACATACCAAAAGCATTTTTGCTTTAGTCTACCTGAGAAGTTGGTGTCATTAAAATAAGTCAGATTTTATTATTTTATTTAGATGCTTTTCTTCATTTTTATCAGGTTTTTCTAGTATGAAAACGTGTGGGAACCATCAGGAAATGGGCATTTTTTAACCTGACCAACTTGTATTTCATAATTAACCACAAAGTATCCTTACAAATTGTCATTGCTGTTATGCAGTCATGTCTGACTCTTCAAGGGCCCACTTGGGGTTTCGTTGGCAAAGGTTCTGGAGGAGCCTGCCATTTCCTTCTCCAGTTTACTTTACAGGTGAGGAAACTGAGGCAGACAGGGTTAAGCGACTGACCAGGGGTCATACAGCTAATAAGTTTCTGAGGCCAGATTTGAACTCAGGTCTTCCTGAGTGCAGGCTCTCTCTACTGTGCTATATAGCTGCCATGCCTTACAAGTAAGTATTTCTTATGCTTTACTTTCTCCCCCCTCTTTGTAGTGACAGCTAACATTTTCCTTTTGTTGCTGTTGCTATTGCTGTTGTCTTGATGAGTGAGCCTGGCGGGGGGAGAAAGGCATCATTCATGTTGGGGATTCCCAGTGTGGAAACTCCCATCCACAGCTTCAGACAGGCGTATTGGCCTGTATATAAGTTGTACTCTTAGAGAGTTACCTAGAGCACTCAGAGATAAAATGGTGTTATCAGAACCATGAATGAAAGGTAGGACTTAAATAAAATTCCTTCTTCTTCTGCCTCTCAAATACACAGTATTCATTTTAAAGTAACCATAGGCTGATGCCCACAAATATGTGGACAATGTGGTTGCACACTGAAGCACAACATGGGCTTCTCCTCTGTAAATGTCTCTCCTTAGCGGCCAATTCTTAGTTCATTATTCATTTTAAAAATGCAAATTAAAATGCCTTAATATAGCATTTCACACCTATCAGATTGGCTAAAATGATTGAAGGGGAAAGAAACAAATGTTGGAAGGGATGTGCAAAAATTGGAACACTAATTCATTGTTAGTGGAATTGTGAACTGATCCAACCATTTGAGAGAGCAATCTGGAATTATGCCTAAAGAGTTATTAAACTGCCTATACCCTTTGACCCCTAACTGGTCTATTTTCAAAAATGATTATGGAAAAAGGAAAAGAACCTCTATGTTCTAAAATATTTATAGCAGCTCTCTTTGGGGTGGAAATTGCAGGGATGCCCATCAGTTGGGGAATGGCTGAAAAAGTTGTGGTATATGAATGCAATGGAATACTGTTGTGCTATAAGAAATGATGAATAGGAAGACTTCAGAGAGCCTGGAAGGACTTACATGAACTGATGCTGAGCGAAAGGAGCAGAACCAGGAGATCGTTGTACACAGTAACAATCACAGTGTGTGAGGCATTTTTCTGGTAGACTTAGCCCTTCACAGCAATGCAAGGACCTGAAACATTCCCAAAGTCGAGTCAAAATGCCTCGAGTCAAAATGCCATCCACATCCAGAGAAGAAACCATGGAATTGGAAAGCAAAATGAAGCAGAATATTTTCTCTTGAGTTATGTTTTGTTTTGTTTGGGTTTTTCTCATGGTTTCTCTCATTCATTTTAATTCTTCCCTGTAACATCATTAAAGTGAAAATGTATTTAAATAAGAATATATGTGTAAAATCCATATAAGATTGCATGCTGTCACCGAGGGGAGGCAGAAGGGAGGGGGGGAAAATCTAAGACTTACGGAAGTGATTGTAGAAAACTGAAAATAAATAAATTTTTAAAAATAATGAAGAGAAAAGTGAGAAGAACCAAGAAAACATTATACATAGTAACAGCAATATTGTTTAAGGAATGACTTAGAGTGATAAGTTATTTTGACTATTATAAATACCCAAACTAACCATAAAGGACATATGAGGAAAGATGCTATTTGCATCCAAAGAAAGAACTGATAAATAGAAGTATGAATAGAATAATTTTGCACATATATGTCTATATTTATGTACACACACACACACACACTTGTGTCTAATGGTAGCCATCTCTAAGGCAGGGTGGAGAGAGGGTAGGAAAAAAAGAAATTTACATGATAATTGTGTATATTTGAAGGGAGTAGCAAGTTGGTATATTTAGAGTTTTGTATAGCATCATCTTCTTATTGTACTGTTATGGAAATGCTTGCTTTATTCCATAAATATGTATTAATATAAAAAGTAGAAGGGAAAAAATAAATATCTTTCCTTAGCTGCCAGTTCTTTGTTTAAGGCATGCAAATCTTTTCTGATAAAATTACAGCCTTGCATTCCTTGGGTAAGTATTAGATAACCAATGATATCAGGTTGGGTCCTTATTTTGTAAAATTCTGTGGCTTGTTTTCAGGCTTTGATAAATTGGATATTATGAAAAGAACTCTATTAGCTTGACCTGAGAAGTCCTAATGAATCATCTGGTATTCCCAGGTCAGGGGTGGGATCGCTACTACAGGTAAAATCTGAAAACCATTTGAACACAGCTAAGGAAGCTATGGGAATAGGTGGATGATCTAACACGGCATAGCACTAAATTAAAGCATCATATAGATGCTAGTGAATATTATTATTAGGGCAGGCAGGTGATTCAATGCATAGAATGTTAGTCTTACAGTCAGAAAGACTCCTCTTCATGAGTTCAAATCCAGCCTCAGACACTCACTAGCTATGTGACTTAACTGTTTGCTTCAGTTTCCTCATTTGTAAAATGAGCTAGAGAAGGAAACAGCAAACCACTCCAGTATCTTTGCCAAGAAAACCCAAAATGGGGTCTCAAAGAGTTGGACACAACTGAAATGACTGGACAACAGTGATAAGGTCCATGGCTTGTCACAAAATGTTGAACACAACTAAACAAACAATCTCTTGAAATTATTAATATCTCTCAATTGAGCTCCACAACAGTCTTTTGAGGTAGGCACTATAAGCTTTATCCTCATTTTACAGATGAAACTCAGAGAGTTTAAGTGATTTTTTTCCTACATAGTTTGTGTTGGTTTGGTGACTCTGATTTGGTGGTATCAAATCAGTATGTAAAGCCTCCCCCAAATGTATGTGCAATGGTTTAGCTGAAATCATAATCCATAGGTGAGGCAGGAAAAGAAGCATAAGGAAGAAAACTGTATCAAAAGAATTACCGAATTCACCACAAATTCACCTCTATCATATTGACCCTATATCTTGTGATGGAACTCTTTAAGTTCTGTTGATATTTATTTAATGTCAAAAAAGAAACATGTGGCTTTTAGAAATAGTGAATAGGTTGAGTAAGAGGCTTCATTTCCTCTGACTAAATTTCCTAATATATAAAATAAAAGGTTTAGACTACAAACAGTTCTTGTTTACATAAGCGGATTATTTCGTAAACATCTGTGTAGAGTGATTTTTAAACAGTGAGAATTTGCTCCTCCCCATCCACTTCACTTAGCCTATATAACAAGGCATCCCCAAAATAATATCTTTATGACTTACATGAACTGATGCTGAGTGAAATGAGAACTGCACACAGTAACAATAATATTGTGTGATGACCAACTTTGATAGACTTAGCTCTTCTCAGCAATGATCGAAGACAATTCCAAAAAACCCATCATGGAAAATGCTGTGTAAATGCAGATCAAAGTATATTATTCTCTCTCTCTCTCTCTCTCTTTCGCTCTCTCTCTCTCTCTCGCTCTCTCTTTCTCTGTCTCTCTGGTTTATTCTTTCTTGTGGTTTTGCCCTTTAGTTCGAATTCTTTACAACATGACTAATGTGGAAATATGTATAGCCTATATCAGATTGTACACCATCTTGCACAGGGAAGATCAGAGGGAGAGGGAGAAAATTTAGAGCTTCAAAATCTTATAGAAGTGAATGTTAACAACTAAAGACAAACAAATAAAATTTTAAAAACATAATACCTTTACACAAGTCACAAAAATATACTAAAATACAGACATATTAAATACTGCACCAGCATAATAAATACAATTATGAAATGAAAAGTAAAAATTGATGATAAAGTATTACAGTATATACAGTAAAGTTAACATAAGTAAACAGTATGTTTACCCGTCCCCACCCACTACATCTAGCCTTTATCACTGGTGGTTGACTGTGTAACTTTTTCAATGAAGCTATGAAGACTCTTTTTGTTTCTCATATGTCTGATGATAGCAAGCAATATTATCTTCAACTAACTTTTGAGGGTTTAAGAATCTTGAAGTATTTGAATCAATCATTTTAATACAAGAAAAAAATGACTCAAATGAAGAAATGAGTCTGCAAATTGTTTCATTGTGACCCTTCCTGGTTCCACCTCTGTTCAGAAGTTCTTTTTCTTCTTTCAATCTTTGCAGTTAGGAGTTCAATCAGATCCTCATTGGACAGTTCCTCTTCATGAGATTCAATCAACTCCACGTCATTCTCATCCATTTCTTGCTCCAATTCTTGTGCTAATTTTACAATATTCTTACTCACTTCTTGAAAGGTTTTATCTTCGTCAAATTCATGAAACTCAAGAAAGAACAGTGGGCAGACAATTTTTTCCAAACTCTCTCTCTGTACATGCTTCTGCTAGTTTTCCCATGCTTTAGCAAAATTCTGGATTGCACAGTAAATATTATAGGACTTACAGAAATTTCTCAATGTCAAGTCCTTATCTGGACCCAAAGCTGCCATTGCCCAGATAAAATAGCTTATAAATAATATGCCAATCACTCCCTGACCCATAGGTTGTAATAATGAGGTAGTGTTAGGGGGAAGGTAGAACACTTTTATATTTTCATAAAATTATACAGAAGGGCAAGGTAAATAAGTAGAATCTTGCAAGCAAGTCATTATCATTATCATTACAAAACTTCTTGACTTTGGGAATGTAGCAGTGCATAAACCATTGCTCAAAGATGATAAGGGTTTTCCATGCTTAGTTAGCAAAATAATTTACAGATAGTGCTGCCTTGCTGATTCTTTTCAATGCTCTGGGATTTTCTCAGAGGTGCACAGAACGGGTTTTAATTTGCAAGTCCCAGATGCAGTTCCTCTAAACAGAGGTGTTGTATTTAGTCATTTCAGTTCTCTTTGACTCTTCCTGACCCTATTTGGGGTTTTCTTGGCAAAGATACTAGAGTGGTTCGCCATTTCCTTCTCTAGTTCATTTTACAGATGGGGAACTGAGGCAGACAGGGTGAAATGAGTTGCCCAGCCAGGGTCGTATAGCGAGTAATTGTCTAAAGCTAGATTTGAACTCAGGAAGAAGAATCTTTGGGACTCCAGATGTGGCACTCTATCCACTGCATCACCTAGTTGCCCCAAACAGAAGAGTAACTCTATTTTTTAAACTTTCTGCCCTGGCATAGGTTTTTTTTTCCTGTCACCAATAGGTAGATGCTAGAAGCTTTCTTTGATAAAATAAGTCAGTTTCAACTACATTAAAGATTTACTCTAGCAAGTAAGGACCTTCATCTTTTATTTTTTACAGGAACTCTGGGAACTTCTTTGCTGCTTCAATATCTGTGCTGGCAGCCTCTCCTGACACTTATATGTTATAAAATCCTACATACTTTTAAAATCATATAAACCAGCCACTGCTGACTGTAAATCGCTGTGTTCCTGCAGGGTACTTTATCTTTAAATCGTCAAAGAGTTTTTGATCTTTGATTTGAATTGTCCTCTAGCTTAAAGAAAAATTCTTCTGAGGCTGGTCTTCTATCCACATAGGTAAGAACTTCTCCATCTCTAGAATAGCACCTTATCTTTCTTTCAACAGATGCAAGTCGACTTCACACAAGCACTGCCTTTTGTGTATTCCTTTATCCAAGCAGCATCCTTCATGATGGTGTTCCCAGTCGATACTGTAAGAATAAGTTCACGTTATCAATGACAGCTTTTGTCCTCCTTCATTTGCTAACTCCTGTCTTCATTTTCATTTCCACTTCTATTGACTTGTGCTTAAAAGAAGGTTTACTTTTCCCCTCAGGAGCACATTTGCCACCAGCCACGGTGAAATATATAAGGATTACTATAGAACATAGGGAGGACAGTATTACTCACTGCAGATATATGGGAACTAATTTAGAGATGCTTCTCAGTTTCCCAACACTATTTATGCTGCCTGCATCATACAGCATCTTATCATAAAGCATCTGCTTTGCATAAAGAATTTTTGTAATTTTTTTGGAATGTAGATTTTTTCAGAATTCTTTATGTAAAGTCAAATTTACATAATAAGAATTTACATAAAATGAAAATTAACCATATAATCTGTAAAGTTCCCTTCCAACTCTAACATTCTTTGATTCCAATGAAGTTTAGTGTAATGTCACAGTGACTATTTTGAATTCAGTATTTGCCAAATGCTCCCTTATCTCCATTGAACTGGATGGGGTGAGTTGGCTTTACTTTCTAAAGTATATGGAGACAGAATCCTGAATGACAGAGTATGCAGTCTATAGAATGAAGAGTCTACTCCCAATTGCTAATGTGATATTGATGGCTTATATGCAGTCCCGAATGTCTCAGGATAGGTATTCCAAAGCCAAATGTTGTTTATTTTCATTTATGAAGTTTGTGTTCAAAAAACAGTTCCTGAGAATCTCCCTTTATTCTTTCACTTGTGAGTCCTGTAAGAGCAAAGTAATTTTAATTATTTATAGTGATATTCCTTTCACATTTTGGCGCTTTGTACCACAATTTGTCAGAAAAAATCATTATTGAAACTTCCTGAGAGACATTTTCTAGCTGAGAGGGTATTGACTACTAGGGGTGGGGAACCTCTTAAAGGCCTCAGATCACCCATCCCTGAGCTGGACAAAATCCATTTTGATTTTTCAATTTCCTCATCAGTAAATTTTTTCAGTTTCCTCATCAGTAAAATGGGGAGGCTCTAGCAGACAAGAAATTTGCAGAGGAGTAATTTACCCAAACATAGGTTGAACAAAGAGTTTTTCTGGGTTTTAGACATATAATGACCTCTGCCTGAACCTAGCCAACAGAAGTCTTTTAATTGTCCTGATGTGCTGCATAATATCCAAGCGTTGTGCTAAGCACTGGTGACACAGAGACAAGAGTGAAACAGTTCCTGACCTCAAGAAACTAGCATTCAATAATGATTGTTGTCCTTTGTTCTCAAAGTGGATCAAAATGGCCTCACTGTGCTAGAGTCAAGTTTCACTGTGTCCAACTGTGACTGATCAGACCAGTATGAGCTTGGAATGCTCTACCACAGGTCAGGCACATATAGTCTGTGTGAACATTTGGGGTGGATACTCTAAATCTCTGCATCCTGTGTTTCCTTTGAGCTGTTTCAATTCTGCTTTGCTCAGAGAGCACGACACCTTTTCTGATGTGGGCATGCCATGCTGAGTGGTCCTGTGCCAGAGTCTCCATGTTGCATAATCAATTCCAAAGTTCTTAAGGGAGACGTTGAGAGTGTCCTTGTATCGCTTCTTTTGACCACTATGTGAACGCTTGCTCTATGTGAGTTCTCCCTAAAAGGGTCTTTTTGGCAAGCATATATTTTGCATTCAAACAACATGGCCAACCCTTCAGAGCTGCACTCTCTGAAGCAGAGTTTAAATGATTGGTAGTTTAATTGGAGTAAGGATCTCAGTGCCTGGTACCTTATCCTGCCAGGTGAACTTCAGAATCTTCCTAAAACAAGCAATTCAGTTTCCTGGCATGGCACTGGTAGACTGTCCATGTTTCACAAGCATATAACAATGAGGACAACACAACGGCTCTGTAGATCTTCAGTTTGGTGTCAGTCTAATTAATACCTCTTCTCTCCAATACTTTCCTTCAGAGCCTCCCAAACACTAAGTTAGCTCTGGCAATGTGTGTGTCAACCTCATTATCAATGGAAAGTGCATTGCTAAGGTAAGTGAACTTATCCACAGCATTCAAAACTTCTCTCCATTTGCTGTAACTGATAGTTCCATGTATGGATGGTGTGGTGATGGCTGATGGAGCACCTGTGTTTTCTTGATGTTAATTGTTTGGTCAAAATTAGCACAAGCAGAAGGGAATTGATCCATGCTTTGTTGCATCTCAGCTTCAGAGGCTGCATTGAGTGTGCAATTATCTGCAGACAGAAAATCATGCACCCACACTCCCTCCACTTTGATCTTGGCTTGTGGGCTTTTCAAGTTGAAGAATTTGCCACCAGTGCAATAGTTGACCTTGATGCCATGTTCGTTCTCACTGAAAGCATTTGTCAACATGACAGAAAACATCATGCTAAAAATCATGGGAGAAAGCATACAGCCCTGTTTCACTCCATCGGTGACTGGGAAGACATGAGAGCTTTGTCCATTACCTAGAACCCCAGCAACCATGCCATCATGAAATTGAGATACAATGCTGATGAACTTCTCTAGGCAATCAAATTTTGACATAATTTTCCACCATGTCATGACTAACAGTGTCAAAAGCCTTGGTCAGATCTACAAATCTTATGTACAGACCTCTGTTCTGCTCCTGGTATTTCTCCTGGAGCTGCTGGGCAGCAAACATCACAACAAGTATTCCTCAGCTCTTTCTGAAACCATACTGACTCTCAGGTATATGACCATCTTCCAGGTGGTAAAGAAAGACTATTGAGGAGGACCCTGACAGATAGATAAATAAATATATCGATACAGATATATATATCTATCAGTCTGTGTGTGTATGTTTGTGAATATATATATATAAAACATATACACACATTATATGTGTATATATATGCATATATTACATACATTATATATGCACACATTATGTTTGTATATTATATATGTGTTATATTATATATCATATATACAAACATTATGTGTATGCATGTATATGTGCATATACACATACACACATTATGTGTGTGCCTGTATACACACACACACACACACACACACCCCAAACAAATACCAGATAGTATAAGGAAGGAACCAGCATCTGGGGTTAAGGGAGGACTTGAAAAGTCTTCGTGTAGGAAGTGGCCCTTTAATCAATTCTCTCCACAGATCTATCCTGCTATTATAATTTGTTGCCATATATAAGTATGTGGGTATATTTATGTATGTATAAATGTGCATATTTATTGTCTGCGCAGATTGGTGGAAGCCACAGCCAAGTGCTTCTTCTATCCCACAAAAGCAAATTCCTCCTCTTCCCCTAATATCAGTGTTTTGGCATCTCTGTCTTCTGAAACAAAATGCCTCTCTCCTTGATAGCACTCCACGACCTTTCCTCTCCTTCCAGATCAATCCTACTCCCTCCCCATTTCCTTTTCTCCCCTGCTCTCCTTTTCTATTGTGCCTTCTGAACCTTTGACTCTGTTGTTTACTACATCACGATCATCCTTATCATTTCATCCATCATTAGTTCAATTCAACAAACATTATATTAAGCTATTACAATATACAAGATATGGGGCAGCTGAGTAGTGCAGTAGATAGAGCACTAGTCCTGGAGAAAGGAGGATCTGAGTTCAAATGTAGTCTTAGACTCTTACTAGCCATGTCACTCTGGGCAAGTCACTTAACCCCAACTGCCCCTCCAAATATACAAGACACTGTGCCAAATGCTGGGATATAGAGATAAAAATAGTCCCTGTCCTCAAAAAGATTATATTCTATTGAGGGGGAAAACAACATATACATAGACAATGAAACACAAAATACGTATTTTGCATATGTATATATATATACAAAGGAGTTTTGGGGTGGGGAGAAGACACATTAATAACTGGGGGAATTAAAAGGTTTTAGATTTTGTGTGGCATTTAGCTGAACTTTGATGGTAGCCATGGATGGAAAGAAGTAGAGGAAAGGAAAAGTGCATTCCACAGGGAACAGTCTGTTCAAAGGCATAGATATAGGAAAAGGAATATTATGTAGAGGGATTTTCAAACAGGCCTGTTTGGCTAGAACAAAGAGTACATGAAGGACAATGGATGTGCAGAAAACCCAGCAGTTAGTCTGGAGCCAGACTGTGAAGGTCTTTAAAAGATAAACTGAGGAATTTATAGCTGAACCTAGAGACAAGAGACTAAAAGACTAAACCAAAGATTTATTCAATGTAAGTAGCTCCTGGTAAGGTGCTTTCTTGACCAATGTGCATAGTAATCTTCTCCACTACTTTTAGCCTTAAGAGGTTGATGGGGACACTGAGGGATTAGGTGGTTTACAGTGTTTGTCAGAGGGAGGACATGAACCCAAAGCCTTCCTGATTCAGAGCCTGACTGTCTAACCGTGACATCAATCTACCGAGTTATTGCCTTTAAATATCTTTAAAATTTCATCATCCCATAAATACACAAATGTCTATTTTGGGATTCATAAGAGATGATATACCTACTCAATTATTATACAAATATTTACTGAGCATCTACTATATGCAAGGCACTGTGCCAGGAGACTTTTATCAGGAATGTAAACTAGGAAATGTATCACATACAATGTTTAGAAGGACCACTGGATTTAGAATCAGGAGACCTAGTTTCTAGTTTTGCATCCAACTAGCCATGTCACTGAGAACACATTACTTAGCCTAACCTCTCGGCCTCATTTTTACTTCTTCAAATATTAAATATGGGTAGGGATAATTCTCAACATTTATTCAGAGGGAGCGAAAATATCGCTCAATTCTTCTTCATATGTCCTATTCCCATCAGTGAAGGAATCCTCCAAACCCCTTTTGAAAAGTAACTTAGCTTCTCAGAATTCAGTTCAATTCTCCCAATAATAGCTCCCTAGATAGAAGGTTGGGTCTGGAGTTCAAATCCACCCTTAAGTATTTACTAGCTATGTGACCCTGGGCAAGTCACTTAACCTCTGTCTGCCAATTTCCTCAACTCTAAAATGGGAAGAATAATAATACCTTCCAGGGTCTGACTGCTCCTTCTTCTGTCTCCTTTGCTGGACCTTCATCCGTGTTGTATCCAGCTAACTGTGGTCAATACCAAAATGCTGTCCTGGACTCTCTTTTCTTCTCCTTCTAGTTTGGTGATCTAATCAGCTCCATGGGTTTAATTAACCCCTACACTCATGAATGAATGAAAAGAAAAAATAAAGCTCTTACTATGTGCCAAGAACTCTGCTAAGCACTGGATGTATAAATAGAAAAGGAAGCTAGCCTCTGTTCTCAGGGAGCTCTTGTTCTGAGGAAGAAGAAAACACTTATTTCAGCTACAAATCAGATGAGCAAAAGCCTGTGGTCGATAGTGTCCATCAATGTATAGTTTTTAATGTAATTTCTTTTTTTCTTTAATAGTATTTTCTTTCCAATTACATGTAAAGACAATTTTCAACATTCATTTTTTGAAAGATTTTGAGTTCCAAATTTTTCTCCCTTTCTCTCTCCCTGCCTCCCCAAGATGGCGTGTTATCTGATATAGTTTATAATATGCAATCGTGTAAAACATATTTCCATTTAATGTCAGTCTCTGATGCTGAACCAGACAGTGGTAAGGACGTTGGCAGCCAGAGGGGGTCTTTTGGGGGTCTTTAATTGTTGTGGCTGTAACAGCTATAGCAGTTACCAGGTAATGTCTCCATGATGGTACCTTCCAGTGATGATGGTTTTAAGAGCTGGACTTGAAGCAGGATTACGAGTCTGAAAGGGGGAAGTGGAACTTCTAGTCCCAGGGCTCTGGGGCTCACCTGGCCACCAATGGCAATTGGTCAGAAGTTGATATTATTAGCATTGTGGTGATGAGAAAGGTAGACCCTTTCCCCATTGTGATTTCTTTCCTTAATATTAACTGCATGGTCTAGGATAGAAGAGGATTAGTGTTCAGAAGAGTGCTGCCATTTTCAAGATTCCCCGATGCTGGTCCTGGACTGTCTCCACATGGCCGGAGGGGAAGTGATCGATGGTGAAGGTGGTGGAGGATTCCATCACCAAAAGGACTCTAAATTCTTTTCTGATGGACTGTAGTAGATAATGCAATAATTCTGTCTGAAATGTCTGAAAAGGAAAGGAACATTGATTGGTTCCTCAATGTAGTGGACATTCTTTTCTAAAAAGCTGATTCCATGCCTGTGGGGACTTTTTAGATTGGTAGAGAGGTTGAAGAGCTGTGAGGAAAGGATTGCTTCCTAAAAAGAAGAGACAGTGGAGATACAGGCTATTGTAGTAACAGAGTAGTATGGTGGGAAGAACTCAGGTCCAGGGTTAGGAAAACTTGGTTTTAGGTTTAGCCCTAGAACTGTATGAACTCAGGCAATTCACTGTACCCTCTGGTTCTCAGTTTTCTCATGTACCAAATGAGGAGACTGGACTAGATCAGTTAGTCAATCCACCAACGAGTGGATTATTAAGTGGCCATTTAAATTGTTAGGTACAGGTGCAGTGGGCAGAGTGTTGGACCTGGAGCCAAGAAGGGTCATCTTCCTGAGTTCAAATCTGGCCTCAAACACCAACCAGCTGTGTGATCATGGGCAAGTCATTTAACCCTGTTGGCCTTAATTTCCTTATCTATAAAATGAACTAGGAAAGGAAATGGCAAACCACTAGAGTATCTTTGCCAAGACAACCCCAAATGGGGTCACGAAGAATCTGACACAATTAAAAATGGTTGAACAGTAATTGGTGATATATGGAAAAAAGAATGAAATGATACCTGACATCAAGACACAAATTAGAATATATAAAAATATATATTTTTTAAATTGAGAAGGAGAGGAGTAGAGCTAAGATGTCAAAGAAAAGATAGAGACTCTCCTGAGCTCTCTCAAATTCTCCTCCAAATAATTTTAGGACTGAAGGAAATGCACAGTAATCATAACTGTGAAAAGAATAACTTACAACAAGTTTTTATGATGAAGGCTTCATTTCTCAAATATAGAGAAAATGGAGTCAAATTTATAAAAATAGAAGCCATTCCCCAGCTTATAAATGGTCAAAGGATATGAACAGGCAGTTTTCAGATGATGTAATCAAAGCTATTTATAGTTATTTAGGAAAAATGTTCTAAATCACATTAGAGAAAGATAAAGTAAAATATCTCTGAGGTACTACCCCACATTTATGAGATTGGCTAATATGGCAGAAAAGGAAAATCACAAATGTAGGAGGAGATAGGGGAAAATTGAGACACTAAGGCATTGTCAGTGTTGCGAACTGATCCAACCTCTCATAAAGCAATTTGGAACTATGTCCAAAAAAGTTATAAAACTGTTCATACTCTTTGACCCAGAAATACTCCTACTAAGTCTATATTCCAACTAGATAAAAAATTAAAAAAAGAGAAGTACCTCTATTTCACAAATATTTATAGTAGCTCTTTTTTTGTTGACAAAGAATTGGAAATTGAGGGGATGCCCATCAATTTGGGAATGATGGAACAAGTTGTTCATGTAGTTCATGATTGTACTATTATAGTGCATGTAAGTGTGTATTATATGTATAATACACATATATCATATATAATACACACTATATATAATTATGCATGTATTATTACATATAGTATTCTTGTATTCTATATACTATATAATGATGAACTCTCAGAAAAACCTGGAAAGACTTAACATAACCGTTGTAAAGTAAATTCAGCAGAACCAGGAAAACATTGTATACAGTGATAGCAATATTATACAGTGGTCAATTGTAAATTACTTAGATATTATCAACAATACAATGTTCTAAGATAATTTCTGAAAGATATGATAAAAATAAAAAAGCTATCCACCTCCGGAGAAAAACTGATGGAGTCTAAATGCATATTGGAACATACTTTTCTTTTAACTTCTTTATTTTTCTTGTATTTCCTTTGCTGTGTTTTCTTTCACAACATGGCTAATATGAGAATATATTTTGCATGATTGTATATGTATAACCTATATAAAATTGTTTGCCTTTTCAATGAGGGAGGAGGAGAAAGAAAGCAGGAGAGAATCTGAATCCAAAATTTTTAAGTGTAAAAAATTGCACATGTAATTGGGGGAAAAATAAAATATTAAATATTCTTTAATTGGGAAGAAAGACGAAAGGTTTCAAGTCGAAGGTGGTACTTAAGCTGAGTTTTGAATGAAAAAACAGATTCTAAGAGGTGGAAGTGAGATAAACATCCACTCCAGGCAGGAAGATGAGCCAGTGCAAAGATGTGGAGATGAGTCATGAAGTATGATCTTTCTAAGATACCTTGCATCACTTGTTTTTTGAAATCAGGTTCTTTGTTCTTTTGCATAAAAAAATTTTTTTTAATTCACCTCTCAAACTGACTTTTTAGTTGTTTTTTTTTCCCAAATCTACCCTCAAGGGAGTTCTTCATATCCACCTCCTGGCTTTTCTAACATTCTTCAAGTCTCTATCTTTTGCAAGAAGTTTTTCCCAGCCATCTTTAATCTTAGAATTTTCCCTTTAGGTTACCCATAATTTATCCTGTATGTCTCTTGTTTGTGCACAGTTTTTCACAGAATGTGAGTTCTTTGAAGGCAGACATTTTGCCTTTCTGGTAGCTAATAAAATGTGAGGTGACTGACCGCCTTAATTTAGACATAAATATATCCAATAACATCTCCCTCAAATATCATTGAAACTGAGAACTTACCATTTATAAAAGCTTAGAACATTATTGTTTTCTCCTAAGCACTACAGAAACTAATCTTGTACCTGAACAAGAATATAAAGTTGATCCTCTTATCGTAATGGCAAGGAATTCTCAGACAAATGCTTCCTTTGGCTCACCTTTGTTATATCTCTCCCTCCCAGTCAAAAGTCGCCATCTTAGAACTGGAAGAAAGTTGTCTAGCCCAAAGGTAGGTGTTAGACATACAGTTTACAATATTCTCAAGTGTAGCTGAACCAAATTAAAATATAATTGGGAAATATTTAACAAAATAATTAAAAATACAATAGAACATAAATAATGTTGTTATGTGGTTTTCTAAGTTGATATTCAGCCAGCGAGAATCCTTAAGCTCAGATGAGTGACCCCATTTTCATTTGAGTTTGCTAGTCCATCCTCTATTCAAATCATAAATCTTATGTCCAACATCCTCAACAAGTGGCCATACAACATCTGCTTCAAGACCTCCCGTGTTATGGCTCTCATTACCCTCTGAAACAGCTGTTCCAGTTTTGGACAACTCTGACAGGAAGCATGTGTCTTTCCATTTGCAATTGGAGACCTCTATCATGACATATTTAAGTCTTCTTTTCACATTCATCATAGCTAGTCCCTTCAACTGAGCCTCATAAAGCATAGTTCCTAGTCCCATTATCAGACTAGTTGTTTTAGTTCACAAATATCTTTTGGAAATATTATACCTAAAACTCAACCTGTGCATAAAACTTTAAATTTATCCCTAGTAAATTTATCTTGTTAGCATGGACTCATATTTAGAATTTATGGTGATTATTTGGACTCCAGTTCTATCATGCAACTGTTAGCTATCCCTCCCAGTTTTGTGCTGTCTAAAGATTTTATAAGTTTGTCATTTATATTTTCATTCAAGTCACTGATATGATTGTGTCCATTCTCTGAACTCCTACAGCATTTTTTCTTGTATCTTTTGGGTGACAATTAGATTATAAACTACATAAAGGGAGAGATAGTCTGTTATCCATCCTTTTATCCCCTTGGAAAAGTGACTTGGACAGTGGCTTGTCTATCCCCATATCTCTGAGGGGGCCTTTGAGGGTCTTTCTGGGATCTAGAGATGACTCTCTTTATGGTCTGGTAGAGTAATGCATCTCCAAGAGGCTGCTCCCAGGGAACTGGGGATCCTGTGCTGCCATTTTCCCCTCCTACAATATTTTGACATTCTTCTTCCCACTCTACCATTGCCTCGCCCTTCACCTCACACTGGGTAGTTCATTTGGACCTGGCCTCTGGCCTAATACTTTACTATTTTCCCCTAGATGCCCAGGGTTCTTATCTGAGTGCTCCTTTCAAGACTATCCCCAGATGATGCCCCACTAAAGCCCTAATTCTAGACAAGGTACTACACAAACTGAGTGTTTCCCTTGATACTTTCCTCTAGAAACAGAACAGAAAACTAAACTCAGCTGATACAATTAACGTAGACAGTACCAGTCAAGCACTTCATCCCTGCTTGCCCCCTATACTGGTATAGCTGTGTTTAGGCTTAGTAGCAACCCAAGGTAAGTCTTAGACCAACATAAATACCCATGAAAAATCTCTACATATCATAACGAACAAACCAAACACCAAATCAAAATGCCAAATACCAAACCAAGTACCAAAGACTTCGGCTACTATTATTGGGCTAAACCACATCTCTCAATCTGTGTTAGTCTTTTCATTCACTTTGCTGCCTTCCCCAAATGCACTATCATGCTTCCTCATCACTAAGATCTCTCACTGATTTTGGTGATGAGAAGCCATCAAAACACACCAAATTGTTCTCTGTACCTCCAGTCTCCCCCTTCTGCCTTTCAGGGTTGTTGTAAGGATAAAAATAAAATAATCTATTTGTAAAGCACTTTGTAAACCCTAAAACACAATATACACACAAGTTATTATTGCCTCAGTTTCCTCATCTGCATACTGAGCTAGAGAAGGAAATGGCAAGAAAACCTTGCCAAGAAAATCCCAAGTGGAGTCATGAAGAGTCGGACATGACTGAGGAAAAATCGAATTATAATAACACATAGCTACCAAAGTTATTTTCCAAAATACAGGTCGGACCATGTCACTTTCTGCTCCATAAACTCGAATGGTTCCCTAATGCCGCCAGAAGAAACATGAATTCTTGTGTTTGGCATTTAAAGCCATTCATACCAAACCAATCATACGTAAACATCCTTCCTATCCTCTAGGACCTTTAAAAATCTTGGTAGAAATTTCAGGGCAATTGACTGCCCCTACATCAATCACTCCCAAAGGACTGGGAAAGTATTTCTGTTCACTTTCCTTCTACCACCCTAGCCTCCAGACACATTCCCCTCTCATTCTCTAAATTGAAACCTTAAAATGTTTTATAAGCTGTTTAATCCATATTCATGTCTTCTGTTTTTAATTTCCTCTTTCTTTCTGAATATATTCTTACCCCTACATTGTGAGTCATCTTTTGTCAAAAGAAAATAACAATGAGAAAGAGAAAAAATGATTAGCAGAAAAAACCAGCATGTAAACTAAGTCTGACAATACATGAAATGTTCTACACCCATAGTTACCCACTTTTGCAAAGAATGGATGGAGATACATGTTTTTGTCTGTTCTTGGAGGCACAGATTAGTCAAAATAATTACACTGCATTCAGCTTGGGGTTTTTAATGCTTTCCGTTTCCATTCTTATAATCATTGTGCACCTTTTTTTCTTGATTCTGTTTCTTTCTTCATCAGTTTACACATCTTTCCATAGTACTCTGAATTCTTCTTAGTTACCATTTCTTACAGATCAACACTATTCTATTACATATGTGTACCAGAGTTGATTAAGCCATTCCCCAATTGACTGACCAGTCCATCAATCAATAAGCAAGACTTTTTAAAGTCCAGACACTGTGCTAAATGCTGGAGACACAAAGACAAAAATAAAAGTTCCTGCTTTCAATAAGCTTATATTCTCACCCAGGCAATGAGTAGTATCACAGAAAGAGCCTTCTTCTATTTGTTGGAGTTAGGAAGACCTGTGTTCAAATTCTGATTCAGATGGTTGCTAGTTCTGTGAGCCCAGGCAAGTGATTTAACCTTTATCCATCTCAGTTTTCTCATCTGTAAAATGGGGATAATAATAGCATCTACCTCTCAGGGTTGTTGTAAGGATAAAAATAAAATAATCTATTTGAAAAGCACTTTGTAAACCCTGAAGCACAAAATACACACTCATTATTTGGTTTTTCTTCAGTCATGTACGACTCATGACCCCACTTGAGATTTTCTTGGCAAAGTTTTCTCGGCAGGAGTGGATCACCATTTCCTTCTCTGGCTCATTTTACAGATGAGGAAACTGAGACAAACAGGTTTGAGTGACTTGCCCAGGGTCATGCAACCATTAAGTGTCTGAGGACAGATTTGAGTCAGGTTTTCTTGACTCCTGACTTCCTTTCCACTGTGCCATCTGGATACCCATTAGAGTTAATAGAAGTTATCAAATGAATGTAGAAAAGAGAAGATAACTCAGAGCAAAGCTTTGGGGTACCTATAGTTAGAGGATATCTTATTGATGATGAACCAAGACTGAGAAGGAAGAGTCAGAAAGGTAAAAGAAAAATCAAGAGAGTAGGGTCCTGAAAATCCAGTGAAAAGAGTATCCAAAAGGAGAGGGTAGTAAAGATTGTTAGGTACTGCAGAGCCCTTCTTGAACTCTTGAAGATTCCATCAATCAATTCAAAGACCAAGAAAAAGTGATTAGCTTTGGCAATGAAGAGATCACTGGTAATTCTGGGGAAAGCAGGTTCAGTAGAGTGATAGAGACCAGAAGGTTTTAAGAAGTGCTTGAAAGGAGAGGTGGAGGCAATATACATTGCTAAATTTTTTTTCTAGGAATTTGGCAATGGAAGGGGAAAAGACTATTGCAAGAAAGCTTGAGAAGATGGTAGATTCTATAAAGAAGTTTAAATTTTTTTTTAAGATGGAGGAAACTTGGTAGTATTTGTAGGTAACAGGAAACACAACAGGTAACATTGGTTATGGAGAGATTAAAGATTGGGAGGAGGATGATTGGTAGGAAATTCTCCTGGAGAAGAAAAGAGATGAGCTCAAGGGTACCTCCACCTTGTTCTTTGCCACCGCAAAGGTGCCACCATGAATATTTTAGCATACATAGAATCTTTCTTTCTGTCTTTGACCTCCTTGAGGAATGCACTTGACAGTGAGATTGCTGGATCAGAATATAGGCATTTTTGTGACTTTCTCAACATAATTCCATAATTTGCAAAATATGTGTACCATTCATAGCCTACCAACAGTGTATCAAAGTGCTCATCTTCTCACCGGTCCTCCAAGACTGACTATTAAAATCTTTTATCATCTTTGCCAACTTGTTTGATAGGAGGGGAAGCTTTTGAAGTTTGTTTCTCTTTTCATTTTTTTAAATTTCAGTTTATCTTATCATTGGCAATCTTTCATATGATTGTTAAAATTCAATTCCTCAGTTAAAACCTATCTTCTCCCCTTATGAGACTATCAGTTCCTACCAGCTGAAAAATCATTTAAACTAATATATAACCAATATGTATCCAGATAGCGCGATTGCTGAGAGGAAGTAGTGTGTTCCCTTGGATATCAGTGCCCTGGGACAAGCCCTGTTAGTTTTGTGCTAGTTACGATTTTGACTAGACATCATAAAGTCAGAATCCCAGATGGCTTTCAAATAGTTGTGCATAGTCCATGATCTTAAGTACGAATGCAGGATTTATTCTGTATTGAGGAAGAATAAGTTGTTGCCTATATACAATCACTGGAAGGGTGTCAAAAAACCTTATCTTCTTGAAAGTATCCTCTCTCTAGCTAGCTAGCTCTGAATGAATGACTTGTATTAACAAAAAATGGAGTCTTGAGAAATGTTCTTGAATGCTCTCCTTTGACAACTTTACAACTGCACATATCCTTTTATAGTCCCCCGTGACATGCTGGTCCATTAGCAGTACTCTATCTCCAATCAATGACAATTCAATTTGTTTACAGGAAGTCACTTAGGAGCTGCAGCAACATCTGATAACATAAATAAAGAAAATTCTCTTCCTTTGAGGGGGAGGGAAGGGGCACCCACATACAGCCTAAAAGGATTTACTAAACTGAGTCCCATGAAAAAGGGACACTGAAGAAAAATAGCCCTCTACTTTCTCTTTAAAAAAAAATAGTTAAAAATTAGAAGAGAAAATCAGAACTGTCTGAAACTCCTATCTCATGATTACAGCACTCCAAAAACAAGGTTGGGTAATTTCAATTAGTGCCAACAAGTTTCAAGGAATGCTTCATTGCTGCCTTCAGAATTTATCATCTGATGTGATGATACAGCATTTCAATGCCAGCAACTGAAAAGCTTTTTCACATATACGTTTCTTCCTGAAATCCCCAATCTTCTTCATGGCTTTTAACACACACTGCCATGCCTTATTCATTCATCCCTGTAAATGTGCTTTTTATCAGATTGTATCCCCTAACTTCTCTCAATTTAGTGACAGCTAATGAGAAGTAGCCAGGCATAATGGATAGAGAGGTGACCACAAAGCCATAAAGATCTGCCTCAAATGCATATTGACTGTGTGACTCTGGGCATGTGACTGAAGGTCTTATTAACCAGGCAACCCTCTGAGACTATAAATTGCAAGAGGATGTGCACTGATGGGGGAATGTCCTCATCTGGGAATTCATATACAAAGAAATAATCTATCCAGCCTGTATTCTATAGATGTCTATAGAGTTTATCCATGTAAATTATAAGATACTGCATTTCTTTGGGGTAGTTTGGTGGAGAAGTAGATTGAGCATCAGACCTAGAGTCAGAAGGACCTGAGTTCAAATTTGACCTCATACACTAGCTGTATGACCCTGGGCAAGTCACTTAATCCTGTTTGTCTAAAAAAAAAAATTAATTCGCATTTCCATAGCACTTTTAACAATAATAGTATACAAAATCCTTTAAATACACATTGATTTGAGCTTTTCAACAAACATGAGAGTTAAGAACCACAACAGTTACTGATATTCCAGCTCTAAGCACAGTGCTTGGGACACAATAGGAGTTTAATACCTGTTTATTTTCAAGATTTATTTTATTTCATTTTCTCTACAATTTTTTTTATCATTTAAAAAAAAATTTTGTTTCAAATTTTATCCCTTTCTTCCTTCTTCCCTGCCCTGCTCCCTGAGACATAAGCGATCTGATACGGGCTTCACGTATGAAATTATATAAAACATTTCCATTCAATACTCATTTTAAAGATGCAGAAACTATGTCTCTAAAAGTTTAAGTGACTTAAAGTTTATAATTTTTATTTTTCCCCCCCACAACACTCCTGTAAGGCAGACAGTTCAAGTATTATTATCTCATTTTACAAATAAGGAAATGGGTTGAGAGGTTTTGATTTACCCGTGGTCACAGAGCTCATTAGCAGTAGAGTAGGAATCTGAATCCAAGCCACCTGACTATAACAAGCCTAGCATATTTTCCATTGTAGTAGGTAGTTCCATTTAAGTGATACGTTATAGTTTATAAAGGACATGGCTTACATTGCCTCATTTAATCCTCATTAATGACCTTGTGAGCTTGGTGAGCATTATTGCCCTCCTCTCACAGATGAGGAAGAGGAAACTGGGGTCAAGTGACTTGCTTAAGGTCACATAGTCAGTAGGTTCCAGAAATCCAGATATCCTGACCCCAGATTCCATGCTCTCTTTAAAACCTCACATCTGCACCTGCAGATAAGATCAGGGCTTCTATTTCCTGCAGTGGAGTGAGGAGGATGACCTTATTTCAAGACTTCATGCTAAGATATAAAGAACCAGCAATTGTCAAGCTCCATGCAGCTGGGATTGTTTTCCTGGACTGTGTTTAAGTGATCGAACCTAGCAACATTTCTGCTGGCTAAGCAGAGATGAAAAGCCCTTGTCTCTTAGCCATGTTTTCATTTTGTGCAATGTGACTTTGCTTTCCTGGTGGGTGGATTTTGAGTGTGTTAAGAAAAGTTCTATACAATACTGCTACTGTCACTCCAGGGCCAGGTGTTTGTTCAGTTCTATTAGGTAAACTAAGGTCATCTCCAAATATCACGTTGTCTCTACAGCATCACCTGGAGCTGGAAAGTCCTAGATGGTTGGTCCCTGGTTGTTCAAAACTGAGTATGTAGATTTCGTTAAAACACTATTTCTGCAATCATCTCTGAAAGACTTAGGAACTCTGATCAGCCAGAACTCCAGAAGACATGATAAAACATACTACCCACCTCCTGATAGAATGAAAGAGTGCAGAATGAGTCATATATGTGTGAATAATATATTATGCATAATAAAACATACTATATACAGAATGTATACATAATATTACACATATGTCTAGATGATCTACAATATTGCATACTACAAGACATATGCATGCAAAGTATACATATGTGTATAGAATATAGAATTATCATATATATATGTACACTGTTTGAATATATACAATGTAGACCTATCATACTGAACATATACATATAGGTTATATACACATGTATTGAATATATATGTATCTATTACATATATATATCTAGCTATATTACATATGTAGATGATATATAATGTATCATATGCATATGACTCATTCTGTACTCTGAGTCTTTCACCTCTTTATCAGGAGGTTGGCAGCATATTTCATTATAAGTGTTTTGAAATCCTGGACAGTCATTATGCTAATCAGAATTCCTAAGTCTTTCAAAGTGGTTTGTAAAATAGCTTTTCAATGAATCTCATATACCCAATTTTCAGATAAAAGAATTTAATGTTGCTGGGTCTGAATCTTTATGACCCCTTTTGGGGTTTTCTTGGCAAAGATATTGGAGTTGTTTGTATATTGTATGTAATTTTGTTGTTCAGTCATTTTCAATTGTGTATGATTCTTTTTAACCCCTTTGGGGGGAGTTCCTTGGCATGGTAGATTGGTTTTCTTGGAGTGGTGTATCATTTCCTTCTTCAGTTCACAGATAAATAAATAGATAGATAGATAGATGGGTAGATAGCTCTTTTAGGTATGTCTGATACTTTGCTTCTCTATTCATGTATATAGCAAGGATTTTATTTTTCTTTTGCTCTCAGATGCAAAGGGAGGGTGAAAAGGTGGATTTTTTGTGGACTGAAAAAAATTAATTTGAAAAAATCCTACTTTCCCCTTTTTGAATTTCAAATCATTTAGAAAATAGAGTATCTTTTATTCATGTTACCACACTTTAGTATACTTAAATATTATGTGTATATGTCTACTTAAGTATGCAGTTTTCCTTTGAGCTGAAGTGTTCTTTTGTGCACAGCTAATTGGTACTGGGGAAGGAAGAAGCACTTGCTTTTGGAGTCAGAACACATGGGTTCAGATTCCACCTCTGATGCTTTGTATGTCCTTGGGTAAATCACTTCATCTCTTTCCTCCTTGGTTAACTCGTTTGTAAAGTGAAAGAGTTGTACTCCATGGCCTTAGAAGTTCCTACTAGCTCTAGGTCTATGAGTTTATAAAAACTTTCTCTGCATTTGTGTGTGAAAAATAAAATTAATCCATATCACTGAAACAATAGATAGGAAAGCTATTGTCGATTCTGTAAGGTCTTTGTCTGATAGTTATTATCTTTATGGCCCTGCTAAGAGCTGTTTCTCGATAGGCATTCCTGAAATACTGGCCATAAACAGAGCCAGATGAAAACACGATAAGGCGCTAAACTTGGAGAACAACCAGGGACGCAGTGCTGATAAGTCAAAAGAGTTCTGCACTTGGGTTTCAATCCTGACTCTGCCAAGTCATTTACCTTCTGAGCCTCGGTTTCCTCAGCTATAACACATGGTTAATAAAATAATATTGAGTAGCTCTGTAGCCTGAAGTCAGGAAGATTCATCTTTCTGAGTTCAAATCCAGCCTCAGACACTTATTAGTTGTATGACCCTGGGGAAGTCATTTAACCCCATTTGCCTCTATAAAATGAGCTGGAGAAGACTATTCCAGTATCTATGCCAAGAAAACCCCAAATGAAGACACAACTTAAGCTGTTCAGGTGCTTCCAATTGAACAACAAATGACAAAATATATTGGCCACAATCTTCACAGGATCAGGATGAGAAAATTGATTTGGAAGTTGCAAAGTATCTTAGAAACGCAATCTGCATGCTGTTGTTCGGAGCCAAGAACATGCTGCATGTCAATGGAGAAAAGAATGAAGTTTCAAAAACTTCATGGCAAATAGTGGACCCAAGCAGAACCAGACTTCACCAGGCACTGGCACTCTTTTTGTCTCCCCCATATAAAGTGATTTCTTTTTTTTTTTTTCTTTTCTTTAGTTTTCAATATTCATTTTTATAAGGTTTTGATTTCCCAATTTTTCTCCTTTCCTCCCTCCCTTGCCTCCCCCCAAAAACAGTAAGAAATCTAATGTAGGCTATACATGTACAATTATGTTAAACATATTTCCATATTAGTCATGTTGTGAAATAAAAATCAGAACAAAAGGGAAAAACCATGAGAAGATAAAACAAAAATGAAAACAGTACACTGCAGTCTGTATTAACACTCCATAGTTCTTTCTCTGGATGTGAATAGCATTTTCCATGATAATTATTTCTACATTGCTTTACAAAATAATGATAAAAAAACAATAATTGCAGAGATGTAAAATGCATTTTTTGTCATTTCAAAATGACAGACACAATATATATATTTTTTAATGAATTGAGAATTTCTCTTTTCCCATTTCTTATCTTTTGATCAATGATACATATCTTGTAATCTTTTAAAATCTTTTTTAAAATTTTTTTAAAAATTTATTTATATGTTTTTAGTTTACAACATTTGTTTTCCACAAGATTTTGCATTCCAAACTTTCTCCTCATCTCTCCCCTTCTTCCACCCCAAAATACCATGCATTCTGATTACCTCTTCCCCCAGTCTACCCTCCCTTCTATCACACCCTTCCTTTACCTTATTCTAATCTTCTCTCTTTTCTTTTTCTTTATACTTAAATTTATTTATTTAACTTTTTACATTCAATTTCACAAAATTTTGGGTTCAAAAATTCTCCCCTTTTATCCCCTCCCCCCACCCCAATACACCGAGCAATCTAATTTTCCCTATCTCCAATCTGCCCTCTCTTCTATCATCCCTCCCTTCTCTTATCCCCATCTTCTCTTTTCTCCTGTAGGGCCAGATGACTTTCTATTCCCCATTACCTGTATTTCTTATTTGCTAGTAGCAAGAACAATACTCAACAGTTGTTCCTAAAACTTTGAGTTCCAAATTCTCCCCATCCCTCCCTCCCCACCCATTCCCTTTGGGAAGGCAGGCAATTAAATATAGGCCATATCTGTGTAGTTTTGCAAATGACTTCCATAATAGTCGTGTTGTGTAAGACTAACTGTATTTCCTTCCATCCTATCCTGCCCCCATTGTTTCTATTCTGTCTTTTGATCCTGTCCCTCCCTGAGTGTTGACTTCAAATTGCTCCCTCCTCCCTTTGCCCTCCCTTCCATCATCCCCCCCCTTGCTTATCCCCTTCTCCCCCACTTTCCTGTATTGTAAGATAGGTTTTCCTACCAAAATGTGTGTGCATTTTATTCCTTCCTTTAGTCAAATGTGATGAGAGTAAACTTCATGTTTTTCTCTCAGCTCCCTTTCTTTTCCCTCCACTAAAAAGTCTCCTACCTGACTCTTCTATGAGAGATAATTTGCCCCATTCCATTTCTCCCTCTCTCCTTCCAACACATTTCTCTCTCACCACTTAACTTCATTTTTTTTAAGATATGATCCCATCCTATTCAATTCACTCTGTGCTCTCTGTCTCTGTGTGTATGTGCACGTGTGCATGTGTGTGTGCATGTAATGCCACCAACTACCCAGATACTGGAACGTTTCAAGAGTTACAAATATTGTCTTTCCATGTAGGAATATAAACAGTTCAACTTTAGTAAGGCCCTTACAACTTCTATTTGCTGTTTACCTTTTCATGCTTTTTTTCATTCTTGTATCTGAAAGTCAAATTTTCTTTTCAGCTCTGGTCTTTTCATCAAGAATGATTGAAAGTCCTCTGTTTCATTGAAAGACCATATTTTCCCCTTAAGTATTATACTCAGTTTTGCTGGGTAGGTGATTCTTGGTTTGAGTCCTAGTTCCTTTGACTTCTGGAATATTATATTCTATGCCCTTCTATCCCTTAATGTAGAAGCTGCTAGATCTTGTGTTAACCTGATTGTATTTCCATAATACTTGAATTGTTTCTTTCTAGCTGCTTGCAATATTTTCTCCTTGACCTGGGAACTTTGGAATTTGGCCACAATGTTCCTAGGAGTTTTTCTTTTTGGATCTCTTTCAGGCGGTGGTCAGTGGATTCCTTGAATATTTATTTTGCCCTCTGTTTCTAGAATATCAGGGCAGTTTTCCTTGATAATTTCATGAAAGATGATGTCTAGGCTCTTTTTTTGATCATGGTTTTCAGGTAGTCCCATAATTTTTAAATTATCTCTCTTTGATCTATTTTCCAGGTCAGTTGTTCTTCTAATGAGATATTTCACATTGTCTTCTATTTTTTCATTCTTTTGATTTTGTCTTGTAATTTCTTGGTTTCTCATAAAGTCATTAGCTTCCATCTGCTCCATTCTAACTTTTAAAGAACTGTTTTCTTCAGTGAGCTTTTCAACCTCCTTTTCCATTTGGCTAATTCTGCTTTTTAAAGCATTCTTCTCCTCATTGCCTTTTTGGGCCTCTTTTGTCATTTGGGTTAGTCTATTTTTAAAAGGTGTCAATTTCTTTAGCATTTTTTTTGGATCTCCTCTAGCAAGCTATTGACTCATTTTTCATGATTTTCTTGCATCACTCTCACTTCTCTTCCCAATTTTTTCTCCATTTCTCTTACTTGATTTTCAAAATCCTTTTTGAGCTCTTCCATGGCCTGAGACCATTGCATATTTATTTTGGAGGTTTTGGATGCAGAAGCCTTGACTTTTAGGTCTTCTTCTGATGATATGCATTATTCTTCTTCATCCAAAAGGATGGAAGAAAATATCTACTCAGCAAGAATGTAACCCTCTATTGTCTTATTCTTTTCCCCCTTTTTGGGCATTTTCCTAGCCAGTTACTTGATTTTTGAGTTCTTTGTCAAGAGTAGGGTCTACTGTGGGGACTTGTAAATTCTCAATTTCTCCAAGGTGGCACAATCAAGGGGGAGGAGTTCACTTCTCTCCTGACCTGCACTGTGGTCTGGGAGCAACTGCAAGCACTCTTTTCTGCCCAGGATCTGTCTGTAGAATTCCTCTCCAGTGCCTCCACCAACTACACCACACCAGTCAGCACTCCTCCTCAACCCAGGGCTGCCACTCACGGCTAAGATTCAGATCAGAAGCTCAATTTCCCCCAGGGTCTTTAGGCCAGGGCTCCAAAAATGGAAACTTTCCCCTCGGGCTGCCTAGGGTTGGAGCTAGACCGCCGAGTTCCCTTCTTACTCATGTGAAAAAGCTTTCTCACTGACCTTTGAAGCTGCCTTTGGCATTTGTGGGTTGAGGAATCTGAGAATCACAGCTGCCACTGGTGGTGCCTTGAAGCCTGCTCCAGGCCTGTCCTTGCTGTGGTTTGGCCAAGGCCTGGCTGCGCTCTGCTCTGTGCTGATGTGATAGAACTTTCCTGTTCAGCCTTCCAGGTTGCCTTGGGCTGAAAATCTCTTTCACTCTGTCGTTTTGTGACTTCTTCTGTTCTAGAATTTGTTCAGTCATTTTTTTACCGGTATTTTATGTGCTGTAGAGGGAGAGCTTCTAGAGGTGCTTCCTTCTACTCCGCCATCTTGGCTCTGCTCCAAATTAAATCTTTTTTTGTGTGTAGAAGTCCCTAATAATCAGAAAAATCTAAACATTTTGTTGTTCATTTTTCAGTGGGGTCTGACTATGATCTCATTTAGGTTTTCTTGGCAAAGACACTGGAGTAGTTCACCATTCCCTTCTCTAGCTCATTTTCCAGATGAGAAAACTGAGGCAAACAGGATCACACAGTAAGGAAGCGTCTAAGGCTAGATTTGAACTCAGGAAGATGAGTCTTCCTGACTCTAGTACCACCTAGCTGCTCCTAAACCCTAGCTTTTTTATAACTTTTATATAAATCTAATATTGCCTACAAAAAGAAGATGTTGTACATCTGTGTAATATAATAGAAAGAGAACGGGATTTGGAGCCAGAGGAAGGAAACAAGCATTTATGAAGCACCTATTATGTAGCAGGTACTGCACTAGGTGCTTTACAAATATTATCTCCTTTGATCTTCATCACAATCTGGAGAGGCAGGTGCTATTATCAACTCCATGCTATAGCTGAGGAGGCACAGGGAAAGTGACTTGTCCAGGGCCACATAGCTTCTAAATGTCTGAGGCTAAATTTGATATCTGCTAACTAGCCACTGTACTACCTAGTTGCCTGGGTTTAGTTTCTGCTTTTCCTGCTCCCCACTGTGTGACCATGTATAAATCACATCTCTGAACCTCAGGTGCCTCATCTGAAAAATGAGGAAGGTAGCTTGCTGGTTTCTAAGGTCCCACCTGGTTCAAAATCCATAATATAACACCATCTTTTCATTAGTTTCTGTTAAAAAATAAAGGAACATACTAAGTCTATCTACAATCCATGAACTGTACTAATAGTGATAAAAGGTTGGCATGAGAATGGATGTACATTTTTACAAACTCAAAGATACCCAGAGATGGAAGGTATTTTATGGGTGATATGGTATAACTCCATTTTACAGAGGAGAAGACTGAAGTCCAGAGAAGGTAAGCTACTTGTTATTCATATAGATAAGTGTTATTTGTCCTGTGAAGACTTTAAACAAAAGGTGAATGGCCATTGGACATTTAAGGATATGAATAGGACCTAGGTATTCTTTCTATTATAGCTCATAGTCTCCAATCTCTAAACATCTCCAGAAGGTACCATTTCAAATACTGATTATTTTTCCATGTTCACGTCTTCTTTGGAAAATTACTGTAGGATAAAAGCCTTGTCATTGCCCTAATCCCATGCAATCTGCAAAAATCTTCTGAGAGGACCTGTATATGTTTGCTTTTCTCTAGGTGACTATTTTTTGCTTAGTATGGCCTTTGTGGATTTGGGGCAACAGAATGTTAATTACGATACCAATGGAAATATAAAAATTCTATAAATGCAAAATTTCATTCAGTTTGTAGACTGTTGTTGTTCAGTTATGTCTGACTCTTCATGACCCCGGTTAGGGTTTTCTTGACAAAGACCCTGGAATGGTTTGCCATTTCCATCTCCAGATCATTTTACAGATGAGGAAACTGAGGCAAACAGGGCTAAGTGACTTGCTTAGGGTTTCCTGGCTCTTAAGTGTCTGAGGCCAGATTTTTAAGTCAGGAAGATGAGTCCGAGGTTGAAGTCATGAAGATGTCTTCCTGATTTTAGGTCCAGCACTCTATCTACTTGCCTCTGTGTGCCATATATCTACCCCAACTTGTAGAAGCCATGTTTATTTGTTAATTATGTCATTTAGAATCACAGGATCAGATTTAGAGCTAGGAGGGACCTCAGAAATCATCTAGTTAAATCCCCTCAGTTTGCAGATAGGGGAATGGATTCCAGGTAATGAATGCTTCAAGCAAGAAGGATTTGAACTCAGGCCCTGTGACTACCAAACGAGTGATTTTTCCATTGTTCCATGGTGTCCATGTTCTTTTCATAATCAAGAGAGAGACACTGCTTTATATATACTTTTACTCAAGTTAAAATGACATAGTTAATATCACATTTATTTTCACAACATTACTGTAAAGTAGGGAGGAGAAAGTATCATTAAGTTCATTTTACAGACAGAAAAACTTTGCTAGAACAAAGTTGGTCATGAACATAACCAAGTTTCTGGTCATCTGCTCTAATCATGCAACCCTACTGCTTCTCACTACCTAGAAGAAATGCCATTACTCAGAAATTAATTAATTATATTCATAGGAGAGGTCCCTTTGTTCAGACACACCTGAATTCATTACAGCACAAGACAAACTACAAAAACACCTCTCTTATCTTTTGACAAATTGCATAAAAGGGAATTTTCCAGATTTAGAAATCTGACCCCTTCAAACTCTAAAACTTTTAATAATTTAAACATTTTTGATGAAAATCTTTGTAAAAAAAATGGCATACTCCTCTACTTTCTAAGCCAGAATACTGCTGAATATAATTTAAGATTTTCTTGACAGCTGAGGGTCATGATTGTGAAATTCTGATTTTTTTAAAGATTTTTTTTTAAATTCTTTAGTGCTGGGCTGCTCTCAGAGTACCTGTTTCTACCAGTGTCATATTTATTTTTATCCATGACTTTGAGTTTCAATAGTGACAAAAATAATCATATTTGTTAGAGTCATATATGAAATAGGATTCAGTTCAGTTTTTTTCAGTTGTTTCTGACTCTTGTTGACCTGATTTGGATTTTGTTTTGTTTTTTTTAAAGATACTAGAGTGGTTTGCCATTTCTATCTCCAGCTCATTTTAAAGATGGGGGAACTGAGGCAAACAGGGTGAAGGGACTTGCCCACATGGAGTGTCTGAGGTGAGACTGGACCTCAGATCTTCTGACCTCAGGCCTAGCTCTCTATCTCCTGTGGTTCTTCCTTGAATACCCCATACACACCATCTATGTGTTATATCACTTAGCTGTAGCACAACATTTCTATCCCAGTGCTTAAACACAAAGCCTCACATGTAGCAAACACTCAATAAACTGAAGTGAATTATTGAAAAATGGTTGTTTTGGAAGCTTTCTCCTTTAAATACAAATGAAAAACAAAATGCCAGTCCTTGAATACTAACTAGAGTTGACATGATTGGTGGTGTTCAGTGGCATCTGAAACCACAATGTGATGAAAGAACCCAAAAGCCATGAGTTGGTCAACTGGTATAGGAACCACTTATTAAGTTATGTGACCTTGGAAAACTCACATAACCTCTCCAAGTCTCAGTTTCCATAACTGTACAATGAGGTTACTAATACCTGTCCTGCCTAATTTGCAGGGCTGTTGTGACCTTCAAATGTGATCGTATCACACCAGGAGACCTAGGTCCTAACTCTGTCACTTACAAGTTGTGTGAGCTTGGTAAAGTCACTTAGTTTCTCTAAACCTCATGGCATCATTAAAAAAATGAGTTGTTTGGGCTAGATGACCTAAAAGTTCCCTTTAGCCTCTAACATTGTGTAATTCTTGGATTCTACTCCAAAGTGCTTTTTAAAAACTATGAAACACTCTACAAATGCAATGTATTATTAATAACATCATCTTGAATTTATATGTTGTTGATTCTGAGGACTTAAAAGCAGAAAGAAGAAACTTCAGGCACAATAACAACATTGATTACAAAAATTTGTCTCATTTAGGATTAATGGTAAATTTGTGATAACAATATATTCTGTAATAACACTTTTCTAAATAATCTCCCATTCAGATAATAATGATATAATAATGACTTTCATCTTTATAGTGCTTTAAGATTTGTAAAGTGTTTTTTAAGTATCATCTCATTCCACCCTCACAACAACTGTGGGAGGTGGGTATTGTTATTACATCCTTTTTACAGAGGAGGAACCTGAGCAGACAAAGGTTAGACTTAACCCGGTGTCACACAGCTAGTAAATGTCTGAAGCAAGACTTGAATGCAAGTTTCCCTGACTTTGGGGCAGATAGGTGTTACAGCAGATACAGCACCAGGTCTGGAATTGGGAAGCCTCATCTTCCTAAATTCAAATCCTGCCTCAGACACTTCCTAGCTGTGTGACCCTGGACAACTCACTTAACTCCATTTGCCTCAGTTTCCTCAGTTGCAAAATGAGCTGGAGAAGGAAATGGCAAACCACTCCAGGATCTTTGCCAAGAAAACTTCAAATGGGGTCATGAAAAGTTGGACACAACTGAACAACAACAGAAGGCTTGTGATTTCATTGGTATAGTAGAGAAAATACTCTCTCCTAATGCAATCTACAACGTAAGTATTAAATTCCCCAGGTTCACACAATGAATATGTTATACTGGTACAAGATCTGAATCCAGGCCTTCATGGTTCCAAGAACATCCCCCTTTACATGCTATCATGCTGGGATTTTCCCTTGGTAGGAGGAGAAAACTACATTTTAAACTCACAAATTCAAATTCCTTCTCTCCAAATTTCCTCCTTCTGAATGTGATTAAACACGTGCTAGTTTAAACACTGTTTATTGACTCCACTCTTAATGGACCCTGCGAGGTAATTTAGTGTATTAGATAAAGGACCTGATTTCTGCCTGCGACGTTTACTAGCTGGCCTCGTGACCAGTTCAAGAAGATCTGGCTTCTCCGATGATTAGCTGAGTGACCACATCCCCAGGCAACTCCGTAGGACTGGAAATTATAAATAACTCGCCAACCTAAGTCCAGTAGAGTAAGTTTCTATGCAGGGAGTTCCACCCCCTCCCCTTTCCCACTTAAATCACAGATCTGAACTGATTTTTAAAAAACATAAACACTAGGATAACGTGAGTTGAAGCTAGTTGTAAGCTGTGCGTGTAGAAAGGGGAATAAACTAGAGTCTCTCTTAGGTTCCCTCTAAACTCTAAATCTAGGGTATTATTTCATGACCTTAGTTCCAGGTCAGCTAATAACTTGCTGTGTGACCTTGGGGAAATTCCCTAGGTCCATAGTAAGGACTTCCCCTCCCCCCGCATCAGACAGCCATTCATTCACTTGTAAAATAAGAGAGTCGGGCTCTGGCCGCCCCGAGATTCCTGGGTACTAAGATAGGCTTTCTTAAATCGGAATGGGTGAGGGGGAAGTGTTTTTACCTGGGGGGGGGGGGGGGGGGGGGATTTACCCTATCCTCAGGAAAATCAAGTTTACTGGAACTTGACTAAATAAACACCAACAGGACCAGATTCAACATTTCCTTGGGAGTAGTGGGAGAAGGAGGGAGGGAGGCGGAGATGGGGGGTCCCATTTTTCTTCCTCCCTTTCCTAGACCACACATTATCTTTCACTCTGGAGCAGGGCCCCTCTTTTCTCATCTGGGGCAAGAACTAAAGAATGATTTCATTGGTCTCCCTCCGGGCTGCCAGGCAGGAAACGCTCTCAGCGCTCGGATAAGCCTGGGTTTGGAAAGGGGAAAAAAAAAGAAAGGAAAAGGAAAAGAGAAAAAAATAAGGAACAAAGCCAGAAAAACTTGACAGGGGCGCTTGCTCCGAGCCCAGCGGGATTACTACAGGTTTCTAGTTTCCTAGAAACACGGATCCGACCCCCCCACCCCAGCGCAGCAGGGCTTGTGGGCGGTGTTTTTAAATATATGCTAATACAGCTGACAGGAGGTGCTGCCTAGGCTCGCTCTGCCCGGTCTTCCCTGACAGCGGACCGGGACGGTGTAGAGGCGAGTGGAGACCTCGCCTCCGACGCGCATGGCCTGGGGCCGCCCCGGGGTCCGTCCGTGCCGGCCGTCGCCTTTGTGGTCTGGGAGCGGGGGAGACATGCGCCTCTGAGAATGGAGATCAAGGACTCCGGCAGCGTGGTCCTGACCGCCTACCACTCTTACGCACCGTCTAGGATACCCAGAATCGAGCCGAGCTTCGTGCCGGAGATCGCGGCCGCCTCGCCCTCGGGCCAGCCGGTCAGCAGCAGGTAAAGCGCCCCGGAGGCTGGACTCGGAAGCGGTGCCGGGCTCGGTTTGGTTTCGGTTTGGGGAGGAGTAGCTCTCCGGCCCCGGCACGCTAATGATCCCTGGGCGGCTGATTAGCTCGGCCGCTTAGTCACCTTGTCACGCCTGGATTGTTGCTGCGCATTCTTCCGCCGGTGATGGGAACTCGGTTAGACAGCTCTGCGTGTGTGTGTGTGTGTGTGTGTGTGTGTGTGTGTGTGCATATGTGTGTGCCTGTGTGGTGTGCAAGTGCATGTGTGGTGTAGGTGTGTGCATGTGCGGTGTGTGTGTGTGTGTGTGGTGTAGGTGTGTGCGCGCGCGCGCCCGCACGTTCTTGAGAAATGAGTACTGGAACTGGAGATTGATCACCCCACATCTGGCTTGCAGAGAGCCAAACGCGTCCAAAACAAGAACGAATAGCATTTATTTTGAGATACAACCCTTCCTGAAAACAAAACAAAAAAGTTCCACCAGTAGTTTATTAAGAAAACTTTTGGGAGAACTCTCTTCGATAACTTCTAGCACATACAAAAGAAGTGGAGGAAGTCTTTAAAAATTAAATCCCAGTAGAAATGTTGCCCCTCCTCCCCCTTCTTTCCGTGGATATTCCCCGCCCTGGATTCCATGTAGTGAACCCTTTGGTCTTGTAACGCGTGCGAGGGTCAGGGCGTTATTATGTTGCACTTGGATTCACTTTTTGCCCGGTGATTTTCTCCTGATTTCAGTTAGTGAATTTCACTGGTCTTATAACATGTATGAGGGTCAGGGCGCTATTATGTTGCACTTGGATTCACTTTTTGCCGGGTGACTTTCTCCTGATTCCATGTAGTGAATTCGGTTGGTCTTGATAACGTGTGAGGCTTAGGGCGCCTCTGTCTTACTTCTGTAATCACTTTTTTGCCCGGCAAATGGAAGCGTTCTTGACGCCTTTTGTTTTGAAAGGGGACGACGACAGGGAGCCTATCTCCAAGTGTCCTTTGGATGAAGTAAAACTGTCTTAAACTGTCTTAAACTATTGTAACTATGTTTCAACTTCTTCCTTTCAGAGAGCAGGGACGCCTCCATTTACTAAATTGAAGGAGGGACTTTTGGAAGGTGTAGCTAGCTTGTTAAATACTGACTTGGAAGAGGAAGAGGAAAAGTGCTTACGGAGGGTGACGCTTGAATATATGGGGGAGGGGGGCCAGATTCCCTAGTGGATACTTCTGCTTTGGTGCGGGCAGTAATTTACGAAGTGTTTTCCTTAAGAAAGATAACAATCTTTAATTGTCTCTTCCTGTCCCTTGAACTTCTCTCAGTTTTGTGACTATGATTACTTCTGCTTCCTAACTTAATTGACTCTTGAGGTTTCAGGCGATTATATCCTTTTATTTGAAGGAGTTAACTTTTGGCCTACGCTCGTAAGAATGCCTACAAGAAAACCCTGGTGACTATGGTGAACAAAGAAAATATTATTTCTTCCCCAAGAGTTAGCCCAGTGAAACCTTTTTTTAAAATTCTATGGAAATGAGAAAGTGACATTTTGCTTTCATTTTCCCCCTTCAGCAAATTATTTTAAAGGCAACTTGAGGGTGCAAGTTGATAGACCTGCGTTTCTTGAGTCTGTAGAGTATATTCCATATTCCACAAGGCTAGTGATAATCACCCAGATTAGGTAGCACCCAAGTAGAATGGATATTAGTGATGTGAGAGGCACAGCATACTTTGGAAGCCTGACCCCTTAGTTAAGACTTGTGCAATTTGAAAATGGCTCTGAGGTTGTTATCTTGTCTGTAAGGTCCAGCAGCTGTCTGGTTGTAATAGCCAGATTCTGCCATATGGACTGTCAGAAACAACATCCGTGTTTCCAAAGCGAGCTCTGGGGAGAGGGTTTATTAACGCAGCATGTGGCTTTGTGGAATGCATAATAGATAAAGGCCAAAGAATTGGATGTTTTGCTAGTGTACAGTACAGTTGTCAATTTATTCTTGATTGTTCCAAATCCTTGTCCTATGGTATGCTTCTCCACTCCCCAGGAGAAACTTTTGTTGCAGTCTGCCTTTTGAGATATGGATTTAGGCCTCTATATGCCTTTCTGAATCATATTGCAAGAGTGTAATTCATTGGTTCCCAGCAACTCCAACCTAAGAGAGAAGGCCCTGTGTTTACTTAGCCGGAGGCCATCATTAATCCTGTGTCTGATAACAGAAAATTATCGGACCTAAGTTATTAACCTTTGACTTACTAACTGCTGATCAATATACTCCTTCAGGGCTTTAGGATCTTTGTGTGCCAGCTGAAAAGAGAACTCTCTTCCCCCTCTTTTCATCTGATTGCTAGTCTAGTATCAGGAGGGATACCCTGACTTTGCAGGAATCATCCTTCTCAATCACTGCCTCACTTAAATCCATTTCAAAGAAATCTATTTCTCTTTAGTTCTTCCATTTATCCATGGCTATCTACCAAGGTTATGGAGGGCCCACAAGACAAAGTTGGGTAAAAAGACTAACAATAAACTCATTAAAAATCCAGTGAGCATATCACTACGAATCTTGGCATCTGTTAAAATAAGTATAGAATATTCATAGAATCCATTGACTGAATGAAACTTTTTGAGAAACCTCCATAAAATTACACAATTTCAACTGCCCTCAGTAAGAGATAGGGGTAGCCCCACCATGCCAGGTTGGGATTGCTAATAAATCACTCTAAGATTAAGATAAATTTAAACTGGGTTTGCATTAGATGACTTCTGAGGTCCCATACCTAGAACTAGTATCCTGTTTCAGTCACCTAATAGTGATTTCATCCGTGGTCCATATGAACAACTTCTGCTGAGACAAATGGAAGTTCTGCATGTTCTTTGGATTGTAGTGTCGTAGAGTTGGAATCTGGGAGGATGGGGATAGGGAAGATGCATTTACAAAGCACCTACTATGTGTCAGATACTGAGCCAAGTGCTTTACAAATATTATTTCTTTTGATTCCCACAACCATGGGGATGTAGGTTCTGTTATTATTCCCACTTTATGGTTGAGGAAATTGAGATTAAGTGACTTCCTCAGGGTCACACACAATTTAAAAGTGTCTTAGACTGAATTTGAACTCAAGTCTTCTTGACTCCAGGCCTAGTGCCCTCTAGGGACTTCTAAGGCCATCTAAATCCACCACCCTCGTTTTACAGAGGAGGGCGCTGAAATCCAGGGAGATTAAGTAGTTCATGCAAGGTATTGGAAGAAGCCACTTGGCAGAGTGACATCACTAGACTAGAAGTCAGAAGACTTGTGTTCTAGTTTGGTGACACAGTGGAGTCAGGAAAACCTGGGTGGAAATTCAGCCTCAGATACTCACCAGCTATGTCACTTTGAGCAAGTCACTTAACCTCTGATTGCTGTTTTCTTCAACTGAAAAAAATGAGGATAACAACATCTCTATTTCACTGGTTGTTGTGAGAATTAAATGAGATAATATTTGTAAAGCATCTGGCACACAGCAGGCACTATATAAATGCTTATTTCCTACCCCTCCTCTCCCCTTTCCAGTTCTAGTGATTTCTCCACCCCCTGTGTCTTGACCCTGAGTAGAGAACTTTAATTTATTTAATGTCTCAATCTGTAAGAGGGGATAACCACATCTCACTGGTTTGTGGTAAGGATCAAATGAGATAATGTCTGGTCAAATGAGAAATTGCTATACCAACATAAACAAGATCCTCCAGAAAGTCAGCTCCTTGAGGGCAGGGAACTGCTTTTACCTTTTGTCTCCTAGTAGAGTTCCTGGCACTTTTATCTCTTTGTGATGCTTTGTGGAGAGTTACCTGCAGATGAGCTCAGTAAAGGTTTTCCTGCTTTTTCACTTCTTCCTTTTAATGTCTGAGGTCATCTACTGTGGGCCTTTATAAGACAGATTTACTTCCCTTTGATTCCATGGGGTATCTTCTTCATGTATTCAAAAATTATTTTTATTTGAAAAATTTTATAGCGTATTTTTTAGAGAATAAAGAGACATAGACTTTCTTCCTCATTGTCACAATCTAATCTGATTCATCCTGGAAAGGAATTTATTTTATAATCATCTCCATAAATGTGAGATTTCTTCCTTTTTTCATTTTGTTAAAAGTCATAATTTTCCTGTAACTTCAGATAGTGGCTAAAATATTTCACTTTGACCTGCCAATGCAAAGTCCATGAATGAGAACTAACATATATATTGATCTGCTTCATTAACTGAAGTAGGTTATTAAGATAATTTTCATTGATCTTTTTTTTCCTGGAGCTAAAAGCCAAAGGAAAGCCTTTAAAACACGAAAGTTGTTTTCACGCAAATCCAGTAATTTATAGTGAGGCATTAAATAACTCTGAGCGAGTTCTCCCTTGGAAAAGGGGAACTGCATTTGTAGATAAATAAGACTTGACCAAAACAATTTCAAAGAAGAATTTCCATCTGAGATATTTTCCATTTCCATCTGAGTTAACTAACTTCAGGTAACAGCTATGTAGAAGCATTGGGTTACTATGCAGAATTCTAGGTTGTTGGGTAGGCAACTTAACTTTGTATCTAATTAGCAAAAAGTAGCCTTTTATTCTGAGCATCGCCTATTCATTTAACTAATTTGACTCAAATAAAAACCGTGGGTGTCCCATGTGTTCAATTCATTTAGAAGATAGGGTGGGATAACTGATTGTTACTAAGCAAACAGCATTTGGTAGTTGAAGGAAATCTCATTTCCAGTTTTATCCACACTTTCTATAGAAAAGGACCCGAGAGAATGAAAAAGGATGAACTCAGCTCCATTAAAAAAAAAAAGTTGAGAAGAGACATAGCATTGTTGCAGAGTTCCTTGCACTGAACGCTCTCCCTGGTGTGGTTCAAACTTTCAGGGGAACCATCACACACACACACACACACACACACACACGTCACCCCACCCACAAAATGAAAATTCTCTGATGATAACAAGCTATCTGAAGCCTTCAAGAATTTTCCAAGTTATATACAAATGATAAAAAGAATTTCTTCTGTGAAGGTGTAGTGTAAACAGCTTGAAGTATTTCTGATGTTTATCTCATTATACCATAAACTTCCTGAGAAGGCAAAAATAGTAGAGGAAAAGAACCCACTCTTCCTTAAAAACAAGTATAAAAGCTGCCCAAGGTGATCATGGAAATTCAAAGGCTATCCCACTATTTTTTTACTTTCCTATGAAGTCTTGCATTCTAACTCATCTCAAAATCACTTCAAAACAAGTCTGGAGAGATTTAGTTGAAACATCCAATTAGAATATGCATTTTTATTTTAAAGAGATTATTATGTTTGATTTTAAAGAGATTACTAGCAACTTCATTTTGTCAACTGGCACTCATCTAGGATGGAGTTTTATTATTTAGTTAAGACGACATTTATTTTTAACTGTAAATTCTTGCTAAATCAGGCATTTGCACAAGGAGTGTGCATGTGTGCAGGAGGCTGTATGTACACCCATGTACACATTCCAGGCAATAGTAGACATGTTTTTTTTTCCTATAGGCTTTAGAAATGCCCATGGAATGTCCTCTGGGATACTTATGAGGGAATATAAGGTATTTATAGACCATTCTTCATGTTATGGTTGAAACTAGAGTTAGATTCTCTGGTTTCCTTTTACTGTGGTACTCCTGCTGATCTCCTTGGTACCTCCACATGTAGAGCTGATGGAAAACATCTGGTGCTGTCCCTTAGAGATCATTTTATTTGGCTAGTTGCCCAATCCACTTTCAACTAGGTCATTTCTCTCTGATTACAGGATGGTTGGATTTGCCCACAAAAATGTAGGAAGCTAAAGATGATGTAGAGTTGCCCTAACAGGGATCCTGATTTCATGCCTCATAGCAGCCATTTATGACATTCTTGCAGAAGAGGGTTTTTCCACCTCCAAATTCTCCCTTATAAAAAAGTCATCTTAATACTCCCAGGTTTCAGTTTTCATTTAGCACAGTGCCCTTCCTCCAAGTAAGTTTTGTTTTCTCTATCCAAATTTTGCCCCACTGTACCAGAAAAGTCCTGGTATTCCTAATGATGACAATACCAATGCATAATACTGATGTTGGAGTTCATGAAAATTTTAAGGTCTACCTCTCCTGAGTTTTGAAGGAGCTATTTATTATTAGAGGTGATGTTTTATTAGAGGCACAGCTCATTGAAAGCTGGCCTTGTCACTAGGAAGACCCAGTGGGTCCAAGTCCCATCTCTGATACACTCCAATTGTATGAAGTCAGGAAAGTCATTTAACCTCTGAGTTTGCTAGGCCAGGGGTCAAGGATTTCAGGGGGTCTCTAAGACTTTCGGTGGGTCTTCAAAGTCAAAGTTTTTTATTATAATACTAAGATGTTTTAATTTCTAATATGATCCAATAGCAACAGATATAACTCACATTAACAAAAGCTCTTTGAAGGGTCCTCAATAATTTTTAAGAGTGTAAAGGGCCCTGAGATCAAGAAAATTTGAGATTTAGACCTAGATCCTAAAAACAAAGTTCAAAAATGTTTAGACCTGTCATAGAGCATTTAGGTCATGTTTTTTTAATGCACCTTCATCTATCAGATTGCTCCTTCTTTGTCTCCTTTGTTGGTTCCTTGTTAGATTTATTAACTGTGGGATTTCCCCCAAGGGCCTGTCCTTCCCTTTTCTTATTTTCATTCTCATCTATCTCATGGGTAATCTCCTCAGTTCCTATTGTCATTGTTACTCACCTCTAATAATAAATAGCTCCTTCAAAACTCAGGAGAGGTAGACCTTAAAATTTTCATGAAAATTTTCATTTTCAGTCAGTTCTGACTCTCCTGACTCCATTTGGGGTTTTCTTGGCAAAGATGCTGGAGTGGTTTGCCATTTCCTTCTCCAGCTCATTTTATAGATGGGGAAACTGAGGCAAATAGAGGTAAATGACTTGCCAAAGTTCACACAGGTAGTATCTGAGGCTAGATTTGAATTCAGGAAGATGAGTCTCTTGATTCCAGCATGGCACTCTATCCACTGCACCACCTAGCTTGCCCTATGTGATTGCTCTATGTTCGTCTGGGTTTGATTGTTATCTCAATTTCTTTGTTATAGTATATCCAACCCTAGTCTCTCTCCTGAGCTCCAGTCAGCTGCCTTTTGGACATCTCGAGCTGGATGTCTTGTTGGCATCTCAAACTCAACATGTCCAAAACATCTTTCCCTCTCCCCCTACCCGGCCAAGCCTTCCTCTCTTCCAAATTTCCCTAAGAGAACATTACCATACCATTAGGTATAGGAGAGTACCATTCTCCTATTCACCCATGTTTGAAACTTTTGTGTCAGTCTTGACTCTTTATTGACTCCCCATCTACCTAATTAGTGGCTAAATCTCTCTTTTTCCAAATCTACCAGCATCTCCAGCATATGTCTCCCTTTTCTACCAACATATCTGTAACCAATATCCTATAAAAGATCCCTGTCACCTCTCAGCAAGACTATTGCAATAGCCCCCCAGTTGATCTTCCTGTTTCAAGTCTTTCCTCACTGGAGTCCCTCCACTCAGGTGCCAAACTAGTTTTCCCAAAGACCAGTTTTGACCATGTCTCCTCCCCACCACCGATAAACTCCACTGACTCTCAGTTACATTCAGAATCAATGAGAAAACTCCTGTATTTGAGGATCCTCCTAACCTGTCCCTTCTTACCTTTCTTTCCAGTCTTCTTACACTTCCCTTCCTTTCATGCAGATGTGACATACCTACAGTGGCATCCTTTCTGTGTTGCTCACATATGATGTCCTATGTCCCATCGATGTCTTTGTGGACTTTTCTCCATTTCCTTCCTCTTCCTCTTTGGTACCTTTTGGAGTCCCTTATTTTCTTCAATCCACAGTCAGACAAAATTTCTCTGGCACCAGGAGACCTTTCCCAGTCCTTCCAGACACCACTGCCTTCCTCTCATGTTCTTGTTGATCTACTCTACTTCTTTTACATACCTAATTATTTATGTATTATGTTCCTTATTAGAATATGAACTACTTAAGGACAGAGATTGTTTTTGTCTATCCTTAGCTTTTAGCTCTCCTGGAATACAGGAAGTGCTTAATAAATGCTCATTGATTGATTGATACTGCTGATGTAATTTTTTTCTGAAAATACATGGATGAGTTTCTTCCTAATTTCAGATGAAAATCCAATTTCTATTATGGTAATTAAATTGTATCCTCTCTGATCAATACTCTCTGGTGGCATTAACCTCCCTCACAACCTGCTCTTATCCTACTTTCCAGGCCTTATTACACATTAATTTCTTCAATTGCACTCCAGTGTCCCAGAAAACTGGACTTTCTAATCTTTACACAAAACATTCCCAGGCCTTTGACCTGGTTGAGTTCCATGACTGGAGTACATGTCCTCCTTCTCCTCACCTCTGCCTTTTGGAATCGCTGGTTTTCTTCAGTCCTTAGCCCAAGTGCCAACATCTACGTGAAGCCTTTCTTGGTCCCCTTAGCTGCTTGGTTCCCCTGCACTTCCTTTCCTTCCTCTCCCCCCTTGTATCTGCTTTGTGTTTTGTACATGTGTCTCTGTGCCTGTTCTCTTCTGTTGGAATCTAAGGTCCTGGAATGGAGACCTTGGTCTTTTACCTTTGTGTACTCCTTCCCCCTTCCCCATTCCTGTCTCATGGTAGGCACTTGTTGATCATTCAACTAATTAATCAATGAAAAGCAGTGTTTTTTTCCTTACCAGTTTTCCCACAATGCTTTTCAGAATACTCCCTTTTTTCCCCTCTGAAATTTGAGATAAACCATGTATTTTGTATGCAGTAAAAATTTCTATCGTTTCTCTCACATGAAACCAATTCCTTTGTGAGGCCCACATCTGGGATAATTTTTTTTTACTAATTTTCTGATCCTGCATTCTCCTGGAGTTCTGGAACCTGGGGGGAACTTTTTTTGGTAGTAGTGATGGGGGGAGGGAAGTCAAGAGGAAAAGTCAAGGGAGCTGAGGAATTGGAAAGCCTGTTTACCTCAATCATATTCTATTTGTGTCCATTAGAGTATAAGTCCCATAAAGACAAGTGCTGTTTTTTCAACTTTGTCCCCTTAGCACAATATAGAAAAGTTGATTGAGGTTGAACTGAATTATTACAAACATCATTTCTTTTTTGTAAAAATCATCCTCTTGAATGAATTTTATTAGTATTCTGCATTAGGAAGGCATCAGCTGTTTCAAGTTTTCAATGTATGGCACAGACAGAAACTAATAGATTTAGAAGCAGTTCAGCACTTAAATGTAAGATTAACAAAGGAGGCACATCTGATTATATTTAGCAGTTTATATCAGCTAGCAGAAGACATTTTGCAAGCAACAGACCACATTTATTTGCATTAAGTAAGAACATATTTTGATCAAGAAAATTATATTTTTTTTCAGATTTTCCTTTAGATCACAAATCTCAGGGTAAGGCAGATCCTTAATGAATCATCTGATAAAAACCTTATTCTCCAAGAAAATATATTAAACATATTCTGCTAACTGTAATTTTTCAAAGTAAAGCTGACGTACACCACATAACAAACATCATTTCTTGTAGAATTTATGTTTCTTGAGTTCAGGAATAGTCTCCCTTTTTCTTTTTATTTCCAATGCCTGCCTAGCCCAGTGCCTGGGAAATATGACACACTTCACAAATGCTGCTTATTGATTCATTTTCTCCTTTGCTATTTCTAAACCATGCTAGCCTACACTTCAGATTTCCTCTTCATTCTTCTCCCACAGGAACTTAGACCTGCCCCTAGGAACGTGGCCTCTGGGAGGTGAGCTTTTGTCTTATCTTGTCTAGGAGGGGGCTGCTATGCCATTTCTAAGCCATGATGTGGCATGTATAACCATCCCCTTTTCTAGCTCCTGTTATGTATATTGTCACCCACCCCTTAGAAAATAACCTCCTTGAGGGTAGGTACTACCTTGCTTAATCATATTTGTCAACCCCAGTGCTTAGCACACTTCCTGGTACATTGTAAGCTCTTAATAAATGCTATTTCATTCATTTCCAGAGTCTTCCTTTGATAGTATGCAATGGTAATCTCAGATGCTAATAATGTAAGGTGTGAGACTGTTTGTACACTTAATGGAGCGGATCACAATTGTTTTTGAGTACTGATGTCTGTTTCTTGTAGTTTTCCTGTCTTTTTTTTACTTTTTGCAGAATTTAGTTCAGTAGCAACCTGCTTCTCTGAATTTGTTCAAAAGATTGTTGATTTAGATTTGGAAGGAGGGATCTGAGAAATCATTCTAGTTGAACCTTCTCATTCTTCAGTTAAGAAAACCCAGAGACAAAGTTATTTTTGCCCCAGGTCAAACGGTAGCAAAGTCAGGATTTGAATTCAAGTTCTTGGACTCCAAATTGTGTTGTTTTCACCCATTTTGCTGAAATGACAGTTTTTTGTGCTGTTTTGTTTTACTACATTGCAATAAAAAATAAAGAATAATACTTTGTTGTTCTTACAACCAATTCTTAATTATCTTTTTATGGATTAATGAGATTTATTAGACCCTTTGTCTGCCTTTTCAGTGTTTTGCTGTTACTAAATATTTCTACCTTTAGCTAACCAGAGTAAAGTTTATATACCATGTAACATACAAGGAACTGGATTATTTTGAAGTCAAGGTCATCTATTGGGGGAATAGAAAATCATATAACTGAATTTAAGTTATGGGTAAAATAATACTAAATTGATTCTGAATAAGGACCGGAGGAGCTCTAGGATGATTAATTAATTAATAGTAACAATAATAGTAATAGCATTCTTGCAGCACCTTAAAGGTTTGCAAAGTGCTGTGCCAGATCTCATTCTGTCATCACAACAACCCTGAAAGGTGGGTACTGTCGCTATACCCATTTTACAGGCGAGGAAACTGAAATGGATGGAGGTTAACGTGGCTTGTGCAGGGTCTCACAGCTAGGAAGCAACTGAAGTCAGATTTTGAATTCAGGTCTTCTGACTCTTCACTGTGCCACATAGTGGCCATGTTCATGGATCTGATTTGCCCATGTCTTGCTTGAACATGGTTCTTTCTTGTTTGTTTTCTTTTTTCTTGGGTTCTGGGTGGCTGAAGTTAATAACTTCTCTATCCATGTGTTGTTGCTATGATATCTTTTTGTAAATGTAACTGTATATACAATATGTGTGTGTGCATTTCATTTTTACCGATTCTTGAAAGATGTACAAAAATGTGAGTTAATAATTTCTATACTTCTTTGTATTTGAGGTAATAGAAAGTTGATCGGGTGAGATCTGAAGCCAAAAAATTGGCTCTTCTGTCTATTACTTTTGTGACTTTGGATGAATTGATTCTCCTTTCTCAGTTTCTTTGTAAAATAAAGCAGTTCTTCTAGATAATCGTTCTCCTCTCTAGAGTGGGAGGGAAGAGAAGAAAAGGAAAATGAGGAGAGCAGTAGTCTTTTATTGCCAATTCATTCTGTCAGGTATTTGGAAGTTATGACATACAATTTAAAATTTCATATAGTACATATATCTCTCTTCTCTCCCCAAATCAACAAAAGATATAATTTATGTGGAAACCATCAGCTTCTTTTCTAATTACTACAGTTATGGGAAGTAGTGTGGGCATCCCTCAGAGAACCAGCTGGAGCATCTCATGTTGTCCATCAGTAACACATACGCTAATTAGGGTCTCTACAGGATATTCTTTCCAAGACCTCTCATCCAGACAGATTATGAGTGCGCACATGGAGGATGAAATCTTAACAGTGAGAGTTAATCAACAATTTGACAAAAAATAATTGATAAAAAAAAATGTATTAAGTCATTCCTGAAGAGCATCTAGCTACGTGTTAGGGAAGTACAAAATTTAGATTAGCTTCAGTTCTCTCCCTCATGGACTTAACAGTATATATGTGTGTGTGTGTGTGTGTGCATATACACATACATGATATATACATGATATATAAGATAATTTAAAGTATTAGGCACTGGGGATACAGAGAAGGGCAAAAAACAGTCTGTAATCTCAAGGAGTTCACAATCTAATGGGGAGAGACAACATTCACAGAACTACGTACATAGAAACTGTATGTAAAATAAATCAGAGATACCAGATCCAAACAGTGCAATTCAACAAACATTTATGAAGAACCTACTATGTGCTGAGCCCTGTACTAGGACTAGGGGAGATAAAAAGTTTAGGTGAGACATGATCCCTGCCCCCGTGGAACTTCCTCTTAAAAAGGGGGAAATGACATTGGTACAAATAACTCCAGAATGAAATGAAAGTGCAAATATTAAATGGCAAATAATTATGTGAAGATGGGATGGGGAAAAGGAAAAAGACTCAGGAATCAGTGAAGGCTTCATGGGGAAGTAGTACTTAAACTGGATTTTTTTTTTAAATATTAATTAATTTATTTTTAGTTTTCAACATTCACTTCCATAAGTTTTACATTTTCTCCACCTCCCTCCCCTCTCCTGTCCTCAGAATGGTGCACAATCCGATATAGGTGCTACATATACATTCTTATTAAACATATTTTCACATTAGTCATGTTGTATAGAAGAATTAGAACGAATGGGAGGCAACCATGAGAAAGAAAAGACAAAAACGAAACAAAAAAATCAAACAGTATGCTTTGATCTGCATTCAGACTCCATCTTTCTTTTTCTGAATCTGGGTTCCACCATGAGACTTTTGGAGTTCTCTTAGATCTTTGCATTGCTGAGAAGAGCCAAGTCTATCAAAGTCAGTCATTGCAAAAAGTGCCTGTTACTGTATACAGTGTTCTCCTGGTTCTCCTCATTTCACTTAGCATCAGTTCATGTAAGTTTAAGGTGGATTTTTAAAAGGTAGGTAAGAATTCAATAGATAGAAAGTAGTTCAGTTTGACTGGATTGTGGAATATGTGGAAACGAATAGTTTGAGATGAGACCAGAAAGACAGAGTGGTGTAGATAATAGAGGACTTTTAATGATCTTTAACTTGGTGGGCATTAGGGAGCTTCTACAGTGTCTCAAATAGTATAAAGCAAATATGCCAGTCTGAACAACAGACTAGAGGGAGGAAAGACTGAAGGCAGAGATTACTACTTAAGAGACAGTGTCAGAGATAAACAAATTCTGTAATTAATAATTGCATGGAACTGTACCAGTAACTGAATTTTGGTCCTGAACTTTCATGCTTACAAGAGAACTGGCAACTGCTCACCTGTGTGAAAATCCTGTGACCAATCTGTAATCTTGTGTTAAATATTTGGGGAGAAAAGTCACAGAGTTCTAGTGACCTGCAAGGCCATCTCTTCCTAGTTGTACCAAAGCAGGAACTGTGCTCCCCTCCTCCCACTAAACAGATCCAACATATAATCATCCAACCTTCATTTGAATATCTCTGTTACTCAGGAAGGCATTCCATTCCATTCCATTTTTGCACAGCTCTAACTAAGATGTTTTTCTTTACCTTGAGCTTAAATTTGCTTCTCTGCACATTCCATGCATTGCTACTGGTTCTGACTAATGCAGCCAAACAGAAAAGGGTGAATCCTTTTTGCACATACCAGACTTTCAAATACTTGAATTGCTATTAGATACAAAAGGCATCTATCCATAGAGAGCTGGACCTGGAGTCAAGACTTGAGTTCAAATCCTGCCTCAAATACTTACTGACTGTGTGACCCTGGGCAAGTCACTTAATTTAGGTCTGCCTCAGTTTCCTCCCCTATAAAATGGAGATAATAATAGTCTCTGTGCCTGGGATTATTGGTGGGGATAAAATGAGATGTGATTGGTAAAGTGCTTTGCAAATCTCAAAAACCTCATGCTAGTATTTCCATTTTGTCTCTACTGAATCTTTTCCAGGCTAGGTTTCCCAAGTTCTTTCAATTCAAAAAAAAATTTGCAAAGCAAATTACTATATGAGACTCTATGCTAGTTTCCAAGGATACAAAAATGATGAAACCATTCCTTCCCCCAAAAAGTTTGCATTAAACTAGGAGATAAAGCAGCTAAGTAAATGTAAAGGAGGGAGAGTGCATTAACAACTTAGAGTATTCAGAAAACTTTGCCTTAGGAGGTAGCTGAGTATTAAAAGATAAAGGTGAGATGGGAAGTGTTCCAGGATTGTAGTAGAGTCTGCACAAAGGAAATGGAATGTTCGGTTTGAGAAAAGGTTGGTAGACCAGTTTTTGTTGGAACACAATGTCTGGAAAGGTAGGCGAGAGCCAGATTGTGGGGGGCTTTAAATGATAGTCTGAGGAGATTGTATTTTATCCAAGATGCTATTGGGAGCCCCTGAAGAGTTTCGAACCAAGGAGTGACATGGTTAGACCTGTGTTTTAGGAACATTTGTTTGCCATCTGCATGGAGGATGGGTTGGGGATGAGAGAAACTCTAAACCAGGAGAACAGTTAAGAGGCTATTGTGGTAGAGGTGATGAGATTCTGTTCTAGGGCTGATGGATGTGAGAGTGGGGAAAAAGGGATCAGTTCCTTTGCAAGATATAGTCCCTAATCCTTGAGCCAGCTTTCTGTCTACCTTTCTTAGGAACCATAATTCATTCATGAGAAGCATAAAACTCGTCATTGTGCCATATGATTGCACTTTAATGAAACCATTGGAGAGGTGTTGATGAGGGGGTAGATGGATAGGACTGTGGGGGTGGGGATAAGACCACTCAGAAATGAAAAGTTTCTGCATGAATTCTGAGTCTTTCTTTCCTTCTTTGTTTTTCCCTTTCTTCTGAATGAATTCTAATCCTCCCTCCCCCTCCCTTCCTTCCTTCCCTCCCTCCCTCCCTCCCTCCCTCCCTCCTTCCTTCCTTCCTTCCTTCCTTCCTTCCTTCCTTCCCTCCTTCCTTCCTTCCTTCCTTCCTTCCTTCCTTCCTCCCTCCCTCCCTCCCTCCCTCTTGTCCAGGATCACACACCTAGTAAGTGTCTGAACCTCGATTTAAACTTCAGTCCTCTTCATTTCAGGGCCTGTGTTCTATCTACTGTGTCAACTAGCTGCCCCTTGAGGCTCTATTTCAACGTGTACAAGTTTTTCAAATCTACCCTCCCCTCTTTGAACTCACCTCTAACTTTCTTAGCTCCCCATCCTGTGTCCCCTCCAGAAAAAAAAAAAGAATTACATTGTAGCTCATGCTGACAATAGATGCTGGCCATTGTGATCAAATATACATTTCTGGGAAAAAAAGAAAAAAAATGGTGAGAGAGGTAGGACTAAATCTATTCCATATTACCTTCTGAAGCTCCCCCAAAAACTACTATATAATGATCTGTATAATTCTCACCACCTTGTGAGATGTCTCCAGTTGTTTTCTTGAACTATTGCTTAAATAAGTTCTCAGGAATTTAATTTAATTAACATGTTTATATATTATCTCCCCACCTAGATTCTAAGCTCTTTGTGGGTCAGGATTCTATCTTATACTCAAATGAGATAATAGTTGTAAAAATAATAATTACAAAAATAAAAGCACAGTAACACAATATTTGTACAAACTACAGTGTCTGGCCCCTAGTAGGCACTAAATCACTCCTCCATCCCTTTTCCTTCTCCTTACTTGGCATATCTCTCTACTACACTCATACCAGGGCCTTGAGCTTAATAGATTCTGCACTACTGTTTGTTGGTTTGATTTTGTGCTCTCTGTTAATGGCCATTCCTCTGTCCTGTGATACAGGGACAGATGTAAATGACTTATTCAGAGATTCTGGGGATCACTTGGAGGATTAAAAAGGACATTTTTAGGATTCAAGAGCCAATTACTTAGTCAATCCCATCTCTTATTTACCCAAGTGGTTGTAGTGTGTGAAAACAGATGTTCTAAAAGAGACATTCAAATTAATTACATAATAGATTCGAGCAGCTAGGAGCAAGGATGTCTTTCCCTCAGTTGCAGAAATATCCCTTAGCTCATGTTTTTCATAACTCACTCTTGGACTTGATTATCTTATGTTAATTGCTTGTTTTCTGAAACTGAGCAAAATAATGCTGCATTACAAACGATCCTTCATAGCTTTAACAGTGTTATTCCATGACTCCTTGTAATGTGATTTACACTTAGAACTTTTGGGGACAAGAGATGTGGAGACATGAAATCCTACTTGAAAGTAACTCATGGTGCCATCTCTCCTCCTTCTTTTAAGTACAGTCCCGCTTTTACTCAGCCCCGATTGGACGAAGACCTAGGAGCTTCAGCCAAGATCATCTCTAGTTTGGAGGATTCCCAAGACAAAAGTTGAGGCCTAAAGCTGATACACAAATTGGAGTCCAATCTGGGGCACTCTTGGGAACTGATGGGGTCAGAGTCTTCTACTATAGTTTGATATCCGTAAATTTCATTAATGGTAATACTTCTCCCCTAATGAAGATCTTAGCCGACCATCCTTGTGGGGTACGATGAAGAAAAAATTCATCACTCTGTGGCTAACCTGGTAATATCTTTTTTTGAGTTATATAGAGTAGCCTACAGACAAAAGATAAAGGCAAATCCCAGATTTATATTCAATGCAGTTTTGTAGGATCTCCTTGGACCTATGCTCCATCGATATAATGTCCAAGGAGCAAAAGGTTTCCTCCTTATTTGTATCTAGGATAAGCTTCAAAAAATGCATCTGGAGCAAGTTTCACAAAGGTAAAAAATTTAACAAGCCCCCCAAAATAACACATTTTTGAGAACAAATTGAATTGATGTAGGAGGGAGACAGGGCAGAGATCTCAGACACATAAGGCCCAGTGTGCTGTAGGGAAGGCTGTCACTTAGAACACAGGTCAAGGAAGGAAGAAACAAGGGAAAGAAGGAATGAAGGAATGAAAAAGCATTTATTAAATGCTCACTGTATGCCAGGCAATGAGGCTATCAATAGAGAAAGCAAATCAGACCCTGCCCTCACTGGCTCACCCTCTAATTGAGGGAGATAATATGTGAAAGAAAGTTCAGCTTCAAGGAAGACTGAAAGTCTTAGAAGTTCTAAGGGAACAGCTGCTGGGAGGATGGCAAGGCCCAGGGGTCTTTAGGTTACATAAGTAGGTCATCTGAGAGTGCTGGGGGACTGTACAGCTTGGAGACAGGGCAGATTGTAAATCCTGGAGGACATTGGGAAACAGTGGCAGGACAGATGGTAAGGCCTGGTGGTTTTCCTCCAGGGACAAGATAGAGTTGTTGACCCAGTCTATCTCATCCAAGTCCTATGAGCAGTCAAACAGCACTGAAGGGAGAAGGCAAGGGGGAGGTGGGATTAGGGAGGATGTGGTGGTAGTGAGTGGGAGGCAGTCTTCTCACATCTCCCCCTAATCCATGCGTCCTAGATAGATTCTGGACATCCTGAGACTGGAGGGGGAAGGAACAAGAGGGAGGAGAGAGGGGAGCCTTCACTTAGCAGACCTGGATTGGTTCTGGGACTGTCAGTGTTTGGGAATGGAAAGAGGAAGACAAGGGCAGAAGAGCTGCCAGGGTATTGGGGTCTTCTTTTTCTACTCTGCTTTGCCCAGTAGGGTCTAGAAAGGAAATAAATTACCTGAAAGCTTCCTGTTTTAACTATTTTTGCTCTATAGATGCTAAACTGGTTCTGTGCTACTGAAAGAATTTTAGAATTAGAATTTTCACAGAATTTTAGTGTTGGAAGAGAGCTCAATGGCCTACTACTACAACCGATACCTGGAAAAAATTCCTACTAAAACATACCCATCAAGTGGTTATTGGGCCAGTTTTTGTAGGGCACCATGCCACTTTCTTGAGGCTGCTTCGTTCCCCTTTTGGACAGCTCTATTCATTAGGAAGTTTTTCTTGACTTCAAGCCTAAACTTGCCTCTGTGCAGCCTGGAGTACAAAGTGACCAACACCCTCAAGCAAAGTCCTGGTCATCCTGCCATATTTGAGGCTTTTGGTGTGATTTCTAATACATTTGAGGGATAAAAATAGGCCCTCATCCATTTTATATTCTTGAATTCACCCCAGTGTCTCAGAGGATCTCAGCAACACCATCAGATGACTCTGTGATATCTTGGCCCTTGAGGGGTCCACATGGAAGCAAAACTCCTCCTCAGTCAGCATCAGACTAGCCTTGAGGGGGGACAGGACCAAAATTGTCCTTGTTTTTAAAGGAATTAATCCTGTGCTCTTTGGTGCTGTTTAGGACACTAGAACTGTACCAAGTTCTCAGAATCTGGGCAGAAACCCAGTCCCCTTCCATCCTGTATTTCACACTGGCTAGCCTTCCCTCTCAGCTGATTGCTTTATCCATAAGCATCTGGGAATTCCAAAGTACATTACAAAAAGGAAGGGCCATTTTGTAAGAACTTAGTAAGAAAGAAGCTCGCAGTGTCACGATGAGGGGAAAGCAGAGGAGAGTAAGTACCGTAGCCGAACTCCCACAGTCAATAACTGGTTGAACAAGAATTCGAATTCTGAACTGCTGACACCCAGGTAGCTGGTGTAACCACAGTGGCACTGGCTTCGTCTCCAACACAGTGGTAGAGTATATGCAGAGAAAAAGAAGGCAAAACACAGGAAAAATAAGGAGGAAAAGAAGAATGAGAGTTGATATTTTCATATTTTCTATATTTTTATATTTATATATATTTTTATATTATATATGAATATATTATGTATTTTATATGTACATATATTTGCATTTTTATATCTACACATATATGGATAACATACACACACATATATGTGCACATACATACACATATTTCTTTAAAGTTTGCAATGTACTTTTACAATTATCTCATTTGATCCGCACAATAACCCTTTGAAGTCAATCCTATTATTACCCTCCTTTTACAAACGAGGAAACAGACTGAAATGTTAAGTAACTTGCTCCTGTAGTTACAAAGTGCCTGAGGTAGGATTTGAGCTTGTTTTCTTGACTGAGTGCAGCATTCTGTCAACTACATCCGTTTGTTGTTCAGCCATTTCAGTTGTATCTGATTGTTTGTGACCCCATTTGGAGTTTTCTTGGCCAAGATACTGGAGTGGTTTGCCATTCCTTCTCTAGCTCATTTTACAGATAAGGAAACTGAGACAAACAGGGTTAGGTGACTTGCCCAGGGTCACATAGCAAGTGAGTGTCTGAGGCTGGATTTGAACCCAGGAAGATGAGTCTTCCTGACTCCAGGCTTGGCTCTCTATCCACTTCTCCCCCTAACGTTGCCTTAACTACTCAGAAAATGCATTTCCTAACTAAGAAGTAATCTGTGAGAAATAATCTACTGAATTTAATTTAACTGGAGAAAAAAAATGATTTGGATTTTGAGGAGGGAGGACGGAGGGAGGCACTAGGATTTTAACTTTTCAGATGTTACAGCTGCCTAATTTGTGTTCATCTTACTATCAGTATCTTGGAGAGCTTTGAAACAGTGACAGGGACTTTTCATGAGCAACTTGAGGAATAATATTTTCTGACCTCAAAAGAGTAAGCAATTTTATTAAAAAAAGAAGCTGACTAAGTTTCTTGAGGCTGCTTGGGCCTTGGTATTTCAAAATAACCACAAGTCAAAATCTCTCTCCCTCCTTTCTTTTAAAGTTCAGTGATTACAAGGTCAGCTTTCCACGTGGGCATGATGCTTCACTGTGGAAAGTTTTACCATAATGGACTCCCAACTCTCTCTAGTGGCTACAGCTATATAATTTGGAAAAGAGGGCTCTGCCAAGTATGTCTGAAGTTAACCGTGTCATCTCTTAGGAGGCACTGAGTCAATACTGGCTAACCCAGCATGATGATCCATTGTCTATGGGAAGCCTAAGTAACGCTTGAGTCCATTATGTCAGCGCTCGTGAAGCAGACAGTACAATTCTACATAAATATAATCCTTTTCTAAACCAGACTCTGAAAAAACTCTAATAAGGGAGTTTTTTGGAAAACAATTCCATGATAATTTTCTTTAGTGTCAACAGAAATGGATTGCTGCCCAATGAAACTGTTTCTAATCCCCCAAAGGGAAATAACTTTCCAATCATCCACACCCCTCATTTTTTCCCACCTCCACATCTTTTCACACACACACACACACACACACACGTTGCAGATTTGGTAGCCAGTTACTTTTTTAAAATTTATTTTTAATTTATGGAATAAATAAGCATTTCCCTAACATAGTATAATAAAAAAAAGATGATTACACATGAAACTGCAAATCTGTTATGTACAACTTGCTACTTTTTTAAATATAATAAGGTTATCATGTAAGTTTCTTTTTTTTCTTCCTCCTCTACTTTGTTTTTCAATCTGATGCTGATCTTACTGAGGGTTTAGAGATCTTATCATCCTCTTCTAAAGGGGTCACTATAGAGAGCACTGTCTGCTTGCCATTTGCGTGACATAAAATCCCTCTCATGTAATTTCCCATCCCATTCAGGGTCTGACTGCTTTTGCAAAAGAAATGAGGTAAATTCCCATAATTTAGAGCAGTGGTCTCCAAAATGGCAGACGAGCCCAAGGGGGCTTATGGTCTGGCTTCATGGAGTACATGATTAACCAATAGGAAACTGGAGAGATGGGTCACCTCATACCTCCCCCATGAGCATGTCTCCAACACAACCCCATTCTAGCCTGATCTCCCAGCACTTCCTTCATTCTGTAAGCTACTAATTTTCCCCACCTGATCTGGGCACTGGTCCCTCAGGAAAGTTATACCCTAAGGAGATCTGGGCACCCAAAGTAAAAATACTACTGGGAAACCTTTCTCCCCTCCCATATACCCTCCATGTGTATATCCACTCCTTACCCCTCATATCATCTTGTGGTTGTGGTAGAGCCTGACTCCATGCTTTGGAGTCAATGACTAGTGATTTAGGGCCCTGCTCCTGTGTTTTCATTTTGCATGAATTAGAACAGGTATAGATTAGTTGAAGCAGATTGTGGATCTCTGATTATCTTTTTTCCCCAAGCTTGCTCCTCTTCTAAACTTTCGTTACAATAAAGGACACTGACAGCTTTCTGATCACTCAGGTCTGAAAACTCAGTGTCATCTTTAGCTCCTTTCTCTTACCCACATATCTAATCAATCCTCACATCTTGGTATTTTTATTGTCACATCTCTCTCATCTATCTCCCTCTTTGTTGGTGGTGTTTGTTTTGTGTTCTCAAAGAGGACCAGTGTATCAGGAGATTGATGCCTTGACTTGCAAGTGAATTGGATTTAAGTGAGGCAGAGCTGTACAAAGTCATCAGCCTCACTCTGTCCTCCAGGGTCATTGGAGTCCAGTGGCAAGACCTAGGTTAAGATATGACTGGTCATGACCCCAGATGGGGACCTTGGCCTTTTTAAGCTAAGATCTTTCCCAGGTCTCAGATAGTCTGAGGCAATACCCATTCAGTGATTAAAGGCTAGGTAAGAATTGAGGCTAAAGATTCCCTTCACAAAAAAAAATCAACCTAGGTGGGCAAGACTCTCAGAGTTTCTGGCCAGAACAGAAACAATTGCTATTTACATTCACTCTGAGCCATTATAACCCAAACACTATCTCTCCTCTTGATTATTGCCATAGCCTCCTAAAATTTGCCTCCCCTGCCTCAGGTGTCTCTTCCCTCTTCATTTCATCCTCCACAGAGCTGCCAAAATAGTTTTCTTTCCACATCTTCCTTTTTAACTCTTTCTTTCTTAGCTGGGGACCTTTGTTTATTATTTTACTGGGAAAATTGAGGTCATTGTAAGTGAGCTCTGGTGAGTTCCGTCTTCTATTCTCTTTATCTGGTAACCCCTTACCATCACCTCCCTCGGGTCCCCCACACCACCTCTTTATGGAGTCCAACCTTTCTACATGTACACCTGAGGCTATCACGTCCCTTTTTCTCTAGTAGATTGCCTTCACAATCATCCCCTTTGCCTTTTGAATCCCTATCAACCGATTCTTTCCCCAGTGCCTTCAAACATGTTCATTTCTCCTCCACTCTTAAAAAAAAAAGCCAAACAAATAATCAGCAAAAAAGCCCCACCTTCCATTAGACCCTACCATCCCTTCAAGATATTGTCCCATCTTTCTTCATTTTCACTTCCTGATTTCTTGAAAAAGCTAATTCTCCTCTTTCTAGAACTTCCTCTCTTCTCACCACTCCTCAACCACTTGTAATCTCGTTTTCTGCCTCATCACTTAACTGCTTTCTCCAAAGTTACCAATGATCTCTTAATTGCCAAATTTGATGGTCTTTTGTCAGTCTTAATTCTCCTGGATCTCTCTCCTTTATCTGATACTTACTCATTCCCTCCTTCTGGATACTCTTACCTCCCTGAATTTTCATGGGTCTAGTCTCTTCTGGCTCACCTCCTACCTCTCCATCCTTTCTTTTTCAACCTCCTTTGCTGGCTCAACATCTATATCATGACCCCTAATTCTTGGCGTTTCCTAAGATCCTGTTCTAGGTTCTCTTGTCTCTTTATACTCTCTTGATAATCTCAACAGTTCACATAGGTTTAATGACTGAGATCTATCCAGAATCAGCACCAGTCTCTCCCTCTCCCTTGAACTTTTGTCCTATATTACTAATTTTCCATAACATATTTAAAACTAGGTATCTTAAATTCATCATGTCTAGCACTAGACTTGTTATCTTTCCCCCTAAACCCTCCCTTTTTCCAATCTTCTCTTTTTCTTTTCAAGACTCTCAAGTTCATAATTCTGGCATTATTTTTGACGCCTCCATACTCTGAACCCAATATATCTCCCAGGTTAGTAGTCTTGGCATTATTTTTGAACTTTCAGTCTCTGGAACCCAACATAGCTAATCAGTTGCCAAATCTTTGCATTTCTCCCCACCTTAACAAGCTTTCTTGCATTCAGCTCTTGAATAATAGCCAGCTTAGTTTAGACTCTTATCATTTTTCATCTAGCTTATTGCAACAGCCTTATGAATGATCTTCCTTCCTTGAGTCTCTATCCACCCCAGTCCACCCCGTACACTGATGCCAAAATAACTTTCCTTAAACATACATCTGACCATGTGATTCTCCTCTTCAATCAACTCCAGTGAATTCCTTTTGCCTTGAAGATAAAATATAAATTTCTCTGTTTATCTTTTAAAGCTCTCTACAATCCAGCCCCAAGCTTTGTTTTCAATGTCATTGTATATTACCCCTCCTCCTCCATTTTGGAATCCAGCCAAACTGGCTTCTCTCTGTTTCTCATTCAAAATCCTCCATATATCTCTTTTTGCATGGTTTGGAATCGTCCCTCCCATCCTTTATTTAGCTTCAGTACCTTCTTCTGTAATGACCTTATTGATCTTCTAGCTGTTAATGCTCTCCCTACCTTGTATCTAACAACTTTGCATGTATTTGTATTTATTGACTTGGTGATGTATATATTTTTATGTGTACTTGTCGCCTCCCCCGATTAGAATGCAAGCTTCTTGCTTGTAGGTATTGTTTCCTTTTCTTTTCTCTTGTATTATAAGTACCTGGCACAATGACTGGCATATAGTAGGTATTTAATAAATACTCTGAAATCTAGCCATGTCACTCTACTACTTAAATTCCAGTGGCTCCCTATTGACTCTAAAACCAAATGTTATTCTGTCTGTATTTTATTTTTCATTTTCAATTTTTGTCTGTTTCACAGTATGCATATTTATTGTATATATGTATATAATTTATAAATAAGTAAATACACAGATATTGGGAATGAAAGCTCAAGCATTAACTTACTAATTGGTATGCATCATAAAAAAGTTTTCAGACTGTTAGTTTAGAGCATTCTGTGAAACTTTCAGGGACAGCTTTTCCTTCCAGATTCATCTAAAAAAAAGTTCAAGTTATCCATTCCTTCCTCTCACCCAGTGGGCAGTCAAACAAATCTCCATTTAGATAAAGCTCAATCCTGGTCCCATTGCTCATTAGTGATGCCAGGAAAAAGCAAAAGGAATAAAGGCAAGGAGCCATGGGATAAGAAAAAAAAGAAAAAAACATTTATCATGGCCATGCTATTTTCTAAGGCTATGAGAGAGTTCAGAAAATGAGCTGAAAGTCTGTACTGCCAGCCATAATTCTTTGTGTGAATAAATCCAGGTGCTGGTTTTCTTTTCAGCATGGGATTTCATACTAAAATTAATATTAGTAGAGTTTATTTATAAAGTGACTTTCAGATCCTTTAGGACAGTAGCATTTTTAACATATGGTCCATTGTCTGAATAGGACTCACAAAGTATGATTTTTTGGCCCATGAGTACATATTTATCATGTTAAGAATTCAATATAAAGTTACATCATTATTGAATGAGTCACTTCTATACCTTATGGGACTTGGAATTTTAAACCAACAGTTTGAAGACTATTGTTTACAAGGAGAGAATCTCCCCAAGGTTAGGTGAAGGAGAAAACACACTCATAAGGTGAAAGTTTGAAGGTCTTTTTTCTCTTGAGAGACAAAGGAACCATGGTGGAGCTAGGAAGGTTGGGGCAAGTGTTTCCAAACTTCCCTGTGATGTTTGACTTTCAGATGTCTGTTTTTTTTCTCTCTCTCCATATTGTCCACACATTTGAGAGCATATTAGAGATAAGTTTGGGCAATACTGAATTGGCAGCTGAACAGGAGTGACTCACTGACAGCCAATCAGGGAAGTATGCACAGAAAGCTTCTGTCAATAAAGCAGAGACAAACATTGAGAAAAGATTTTAATGGAACATTTTTCCCTGAGTTAAAAAATGTTCTTGTGGTCTAAGACCAAAGAACACAACTGTATACACAGGCTAATTCCTTCCTGAAATATTTTGCATGCAAGTCTGTAAGCCCCAAATCCTTGATATTGGCACTTTTAATCTCACATAATAGCAGCTCATCTCTTCATAGGATTTTACAAAGCATCTTCCTCACAACAACTCTCTGGAAGAAGAGAGTGAAAACTATTTTAGCAGATGAGAAAGCTAAGGTTCAGAGGATGCCACTTGTCAGTGGCAGATGGAGGATTTGAATATAGGTCCTTCAGACCCCAAATTCAATATTCTTTTCACTTTATCTTTATATAGAGAAAAGGAGAAAAGGTGGCAAAGGACCCATCTGGTCAAGAATGCCTCTCTAGCTGATGCTTTAGCAACTGAAGAGAGGAGGGAACAAGAGACATAAACAAAAGTCATGGGAAATTCTGGAGTTAAAATAACCCCAAACTATGCATTCCATATTGTAATAGGTCATTTTCCCTCCCCAGAATTAAATTTCACATATACTTCCATGACTGGCTGGAGTATATCTAAGAAAGTTTTCTTGATGGGCTCTGGGGGAAAAAAGTGAACGGTGGGTGTCATGGAATGATCCACATAAAGATAACCTTAATTCAGAACCAATTACAATGGAAGCTGTGATATTTTGAAAGAAACACGTCATTGATAAACTGCAAAGGAAGAAAAACACCTCAGGGCAGAGCCAAGATGGCAGAATGGAAAGACAGACCTGTAAAAGTTCTCCCCCATAGTCCACAAAATACCTGTAAAAAATAACTCTAAACAAATTCTAGAGCAGCTGATGCCACAAAACAACAGAGTGAAAGAGATTTCCAGCCCAAGACAGCCTGCAAGATCAACAGAAAAGGTCTATCACACCGGTCACAGAGAGGACCACAGCCCAGAGTGGGCCGGGCAGCACAGTAGGGACAGAACTCAGAACAGGTGTCAGGGAGCCATTGGCAGCAGTAGTTCTCAGATTGCTCAACCCACAAATGCCAAAGACAGCTCAAAGGTCAGTGAGAAAGCTCTTTCACCCAAGAGAAGGGAAAGCGGTCTGAACTGCCAACTGAGAGGCGGCATCCATTTTTGAAGCCCTCTGCCTAAAGCCCCTGGGGGAATTGAGCTGCTGATCTGGGTTTCAGCCCTGAGTGGGGTTCCTGGGGTGAGGAGAAGGGCTGGCATGGTGGAACTGGAGGCGATTGTGGAGAGGGAATTCTACTTGCAGAAAAGTTTTTGGTTGCTCCCAGACCAGTACACAGAGCAGGAGAGGAGTAAACTCCTCCCCCTTGATTGTGCCACCTTGGAGGAATTGAGAACTTACAGATCCCCAGAGTATACCCTCTTCTTGACAAAGGACTCAAAAGTCAAATAACTAGCTGGGAAAATGCCCAAAAAAAGGGGAAAAAATAAGACTATAATAGGCTACTTTCTTGGTGAACAGGTATTTTCTTCCATCCTTTTGAATAAGGAAGAATAATGCATACCATCAGAGGAAATCAAGGCTTCTGCATCCAAAACTTCCAAAATAAATATGCAATGGTCTCAGACCATAGAAGAGCTCAAAAAGGATTTTGAAAATCAAGTAAGAGAGGTGGAGGAAAAATTGGGAAGAGAAATGAAAGCAATGCATGAAAATTGAGCCAACAGCTTGCTAAAGGAGACTCAAAAAAATGCTGAAGAAAATAACACCTTTAAAAATAGACCCAAATGGCAAAAAAGGTCCAAAAAGCCGGTGAGGAGAAGAATGCTTTAAAAAGCAGAATTAGTCAAATGGAAAAGGAGTTTGAAAAGCTCACTGAAGAAAATGGTTCTTTAAAAGTTAGAATGGAGCAGATGGAAGCTAATGACTTTATGAGAAGCCAAGAAATTGCAAAACAAAATCAAAAGAATGAAAAAATAGAAGATAATGTGAAATATTTCATTGGAAAAGCAACTGACCTGAAGAATAGATCCAGGAGAGATAATTTAAAAGTTATGGGACTACCTGAAACCATGATCAAAAAAAGAGCCTAGATATAATCTTTCATGAAATATACAAAGAAAACTGCTCTGATATTGTAGAACCAAAGGGTAAAATAAATATTGAAAGAATCTACTGATCACCTCCTGAAAGAGATCCAAAAAGAGAAACTCCTAGGAATATTGAAGTCAAATTCCAGAGTTCCCAGGTCAAGGAGAAAATATTGCAAGGAGCTAGAAACAATTTGAGTATTGTGGAAATACAATCAGGATAACACAAAATCCAGCAACTTCCACATTAAGGAATCAAAGGGTTTGGAATATGATATTCCAGAAGTCAAAGGAACTAGGATTAAAACCAAGAGTCATCTACCCAGCAAAGTTGAGTATAATACTTTAGGGGAAAAAATGGTCATTCAATGAAATAGAAGACTTGCAAGCATTCTTGATAAACAGACCATAGCTGAATAGAAAATTTGACTTTCAGACATAAGAATCAAGAGAAGCATGAAAAGGTAAACAGAAAAGAGAAATCATTCCTACATGAAAAGACAATATTTGTAACTCTTGAAACTTTTCTTAGTATTTGGGTAGTTGGAGGAATTATACACACACACACACACACACACACACACAGATAGAGAGCACAAGATGAGTTGAATAGAAAGAATGGTATCTAAAAAAATAAAATTAAGACCTAAGAGAGTAATATATTGGGAGGAGAAAGGGGGAAATGAAATGGGGCAAATTATCTCTCATAAAAGAGGGAAGAAAAAGCTTTTCTAATGGAGGAGAAAAGGGGGGAGGTGAGAAGGAAAAAGTGAAGTTTACTCTCATCACATTTGACTTAAGGAGGGAATAACATGCTCACTCAATTTGGTATGAAAATCTATCTTACACTACAGGGAAGTAGGGGAGAAGGGGATAAGTGGGGTGGGGGAATGATAGAAGATAGGGCAAATGGGAGGAGAAAGTAATTAGAAGTAAACACTTTTGGGGAGGGACAAGGTCAAAAGAGAGAATAGATTAAATGGGGGCAGGATAGGATGGAGGGAAATATAGTTAGTCGTACATAACATGACTATTATGGAAATCTTTTGCAAAACTACACATATATAGCCTATGTTGAATTACTTGCCATCTCAGTGCGGGTGGGTGGGGAAGGAGGAAGGGAGAGAAGTGAAACTGAAAGTCTTAGGAACAAATGTTGAGAATTGTTTTTGCATACAACTGGGAAATAAGAAATACAGATAATGGGGCATAGAAATCTATCTTGTCCTACAAGAAAAGAGAGATGATGGGGATAAGGGAAGGAAGGGGTATAATAGAAGGGAGGGCAGATTGATGGTAGGGGTAATGAGAATGAACGAGGTTTTGGGGGTGGGAGAGGGGAGAGATGGGGAGAAAATTTGGAACTCAAAATATTGTGGAAATGAATGTTGAAAGCTAAAAATAAATAAATAAACATAAAAAATGGAAGAAAAAGAAAAACTGTAAATACAGAATGATGGTGAGCATGATCAAGGAATCATAGGTCCTAAACCAGAGGTGGAGTGATTCTAACATGGAATAGAAAGCATATAACTGCCTGGAAAATTACCCCTGTCAGAACTGGAAATGTGGAGTGTTGAGGAGAAAGAAAGCAACTCATATTGTTGTGTACAATCACCAAGCCAGTCACGACAGAGAGGAGCAGTTACAATGTAGGGCCAATAATACTGATGACAACCAAGAATTCACAAGCTGCAATATCCATGAAGAAGGGCAATGGTTATGCATCCTCTTGGCCTCAGCCATCTGTAATTGAATTCAGAGTATTGATAGTCAACAAAGTGAAATGGAAATCTTCATGCTGTGTTAAATATAATCTGTAAGTATAATTAAGATATGGTAGGATGGCATTTGTAATGGTAATGTGGCAATGGAATTTAATCTACAAGCATTTTTATGGTACCTACTATGTGGAAGACATTGTGCTAGGTGGAAGTAGGAGAGGGACCAGAAAAAAATAAAAAATGAGATAGTCCCTAATCTGAAGCAGTTTGCATTCTATTGGGGTTTATTTAATAAACATTCTATTTACATTCTATTACATTCTAACATTTGCATATGTAAGTATAGACAGGATAAATACATCTAACATGTGCATATGTAAGTATAGACAGAATAAATACAAGGTAATTCTGTGCTAGTTTTGGCCTAATAATTAACACCTAGAAAACACAGGTGCTCCATCAGCCACCACCACACCATCCATATGTGGAACCATGGAACCATCAGTTACAACAAATGGAGAAGTTTTGAATGCTGTGAGTAAATTCACTCACCTTGGTAGTGTACTTTCCTGGGATGTACCCATTGACAACGAGGTTGACACATGCATTGCCAGAGCTAGTTCAGTGTTTGGGAGGCTCCAAAGAAAAGTTTGGGAGAGAAGAGGTATTAGACTGACTACCAGACTGAAGGTGTACAGAGCCATTGGTTGATCTGATTGTTGTATGCCTGTGAAACAAAGTAATTAAGGAGGAAGAGAAATAGTATTTGGACGGTGTGTGTGTGTGTGTGTGTGTGTGTGTGTGTGTGTTGGGGTGAGGAAATAATAAATTCAGTTTTGGATACATTGAATTTTAGATGTCTCTGGGACAAGAAGTTTGAAATATTCAGTAGACAGTTGGTGATACATGACTACAGCGCTGGAGAATCATAGAGATAATAATTAAACCCACAGGAACTGATGGGATCACTCAGAGAAGGTATGGAGAAAGAAGAGAGTAGACCTTTTATTTTATATTTTTTGGGAGGGAACAGGTGAGGCCATCAGGGTTAAGTGACTTGACCAAAGTCACACAGCTAGTAAGTGTCTGGTGTCTGAGTTCGGATTTGAATTCAGGTCCTCCTTACTTCAGGAGGACTCCACCTAGCTGTCCGGAGAGTACACTTTATTAAAAAGAAGCAGGTTAGAGAAAATACACTTTTATGTGAAGGTGCATGAACTACTAGGGGAAAAGAAACAATGATGTGGTGGGCAGACCAGCTAGTCAGAAAGAGGAAATGGTAAATGGGTTTCAAAGTGGATCGTTAAGCCAGTCTAAAATAAGATGCAGTTAGTTATGGGTATGTCAACTATCCAGGTACATTCTAGAGGGCTTAGGAGCCGAGAAATTCTTGACTTTGCCTTGCTGGTAATTTAATGTTTTAGGAAGTAGAGAAGCCTAAAAGGATGGTTGCTCTGGAACTTATTTTTGATCAATAAAGAGAACTGCTAAAGTACAGATGATGGGAACTTGAAAAAGGAAGAAGGAACAAGAGCATCCTAAGAGTCTGCTGGATTATTGGGGAAAGCTAGGCATAGCCTAACTTGCCACTAGATTATGGGTGCATGGATTTTGAAGAATTCAGAGTAAGGATAGATATGATCTCATGACCTAAAATAAATATGATGGGAATGAGTTCAAGATAAATGGGACGCTCTCATAAATGGCATTTTGAGGACATAAACACAAATGATTCTTATGAGGAAGAAATTGGGTAGCTATGGAAAGAGTCAAAAAGGCTTGTACAAGAAACAGAACAACTCAATCAGATTCTAAAATAAATTGAGAATCCATAAATAAGCATTTGTTAAACACTTAATATGTGTTGGGCACTGTGCTAAGCAATGGGGATACAAAGACAAATGATGTAATAATCCCTATTCACACATAAAAAAGTCAGAAACAAAGGTGGGGAGCTAAGGGTTAATGTTTGGTTGTTGTTTTTTAAAAGGGCATTCTTGTAAGAATATCAGGAATGACAAGTTTAGAACATTCACAGATTTCTGATTGAATAAGAATGAAAAAATGACTAAAAATAGCTAGGAGGAAATAGGGCTACTGTTTGGAAATGATGAGACAATAATAATTGATGCCTGAGAGAAGGCAGAAATCCTCAACTCCTATCTTTTGATTTCTCTACCATGGAAATAATTTTCAGACTAGAGAAGATAGAATAAAAGTGATTTAGACGACTTTGAAACCCAAAGTAAGCAAAGTGTTGTTAAGAGGGCACCTTGCTGTCTTTAATCAATCAACAGACATTTATTATGCACCTGTAATGTTTCAGGAATCATGATAGGTCCCTGAAACATACCTGAAACAAATACAAAATTTAAATGTTAGAAACCTGAGAACATCCCTGTTCTCAAGGTGCTTCTGTTCAATAAATTGAGTCACTAGGCTCAGATAAGTGTTATCTCAGGTTAGAGGGGGAAAAATAAAAACTAGTGAATGTGACTTCTTCAAAAACCCCTGGAAAATATCAGATATGCTGTAGGATTAGGAGGGGCAAATGAGATCCCAAATTATTTTCATTTTTTTTCATTAAAGGTTTTTATTCATCTCTTTTGTATTTCTATACCTTTATTCTCCAATATCCACCCCCTCCTCCAGCCTCCTCCAGCTATAGAACCAATCCTTATAACAAGAATATTTAAAGAGGGCAAAGGTGAATTTTTTCCAGATAGACCAGCAAGCTTGACTTTATTTCTTGGCAAAATTCTAGAGTATATTATTTAAAAGATGATTTGTGAGCACTTAGAAAAAGAAAGCAGTGATGACTCTGAGTCAGAATGGGTTCATCGGGAACAAATTGTATCAGTCTAACAATTTCCTTTTTTGATCAGTATTTAAACAGGAAGATGAGGGGAATGGCTTAGATGTAGTATATCTAGATTTCATCAAGGCATTTAGCAAAGTCATTCATGATATTCATATGGACAAGGTGAAGAGAATGTGGACTCAATGATAGTACAATTAGGTAGATTTGAAATTGGTTGAATTGTAGGGTCCAATGACTCCATGAATTCGATAGATCTTTGTCATTCTGGATGAAGCTCGCTGTTGGAGCATCATAAGTCCTTGGCTTGTTTTGTTAATTTGTGTGTGTGTGTGTGTGTGTGTGTGTGTGTGTGTGTGTGAAAGACAGGCAACTAATAATGTCAGCTTTTTAAGAGCATGCATTTTGTTTTTCTCCTTGTGTTCTCAGCATTGAGCATGATACTTTGCACATAAATGTTTAATAAATGTTTGTTGAATGCAACTAATAGAATCTGGATCCAAAAAGAGGAAAGATGATCGCTTGTTGGGAATATTATAGAAGAGATTCAGGCTTTAGGAAGGAATTAGATTAGAGTACCTCTCAAAATCCCATCTTACTCTATGATTCAGTGTTTTCATCACCCCTAGGAAGAGTTTTAGTTGTAAAGAAAAAATGGCTCTTTTTTCATCTCTTTGCATTCAGAGAGCATTCTCTCAATTCTGCTTTATGCTCATTGGAATGAGCTGAGATCTCAGTGGAACGTATTTTATTTGCTTAACCTTGTAAATAGAATTGATGATGATAATATCGCATGAAACTCTTGGATGATGCTATTTCACGGTACGCCGAGGTTCCCTTGACCCCAGACCATATCTGAAATCTTGTTTTTGCTATTCTGTGAAGTAAGCTGTATCCTATTCTCACACAGTACTTGATTTCTCAGGATCTCCCTTGGAGTTCATGTGTACATACAATGGCTTGAACTGTTGACCATGTGACCATGTGGAAATATGGCTAGAGTAGGAATTCAAAACCTGCGCTTGAGGTCTGGATCTTTTATATTCTAGCTTTTGAACCTAGGGCAAGTCATTTCCTCCCTCTGAGACACAGTTTTCTTACCTGTAGAATGAGGATCATAATTATTGGTTATCCTAAGGACTTAACAGGGTTATGTTGAAGAAAGTGCTTTTTTAAGCCTTAAAATGCTTTAGAAATGCTTTAGAACTACTGCCTAAATAAGAACAATGAGAAACAATCAAACTCAGCTACAGATATAAAGAATGTGCTTCGGAATATAAAACTGGAGGCAACTTAGAACTGATATTTAGAAAATTAAAAAAAGGCCACCCATAATGCACTTCTGATAAAAATTCACTTGAAAGGCATTGCAGGAAAATATGTTAATGAGCTCCAACTATAGAATTGAATCCCATGATTATAGTAAAAAAATATTTTACAATTTTTGCCAACTCTACACTAAGTGAATTAGGAAACTGAGGCAATTAGAAAGTGTAGGGTTTTCCATCAAAGCAGATATTTTTGGCTTAAGTAATACCAAGTTTCAGTGAAGCAACCACATCTTTGGCTAATTGCAATGCAAGGAACAGTGATCCAAGAAATGCACAGCAGGCTTAATGTACTTTATTATTTCAAGGATTTGTGATTCCTTTGGTGTGGATGGTGTGAATATTCCCTCCGCTGGCATAGATTGCAACTCAATCTCCTCTCTGTGACTTTGATGGTCTTTGAGAGTTGCTAAGGTTGAAAAATTCCTCAACTTGTGGCTAGTCTTGAGATAAGAGGCAGACATGATCTATCCCCGGGTCCATGCTTGAAAACTTTATAGCTGGTGAAGACTTTGCCCAAGCTTGCAGTCCACTGTGAGAGCCTTGGAGGATGCAGGGCCTCCTCCCCACCACAGTGAGGCATTGGAGGGAGGGAGGGGATGCTGCCAATGGATTCACTGGTCAAGGCCCTTAATCAGGATATTACACAGTGAAATGTTCCCCTGACCTGTCTGTGAACCCTGCAGGCTGCTGGGTAAGTAGACCTGCTTTCTTTTTAAGCCTTCTGCTAATTGGGTGTCCAGTAGTTTTGGAAGGATCAGGGACTGAGTCTGAAACCACTTTCCTGTCTTTGTATCAGAATCAAAGAGGCTACTTGGAGGCAGAGGAACTCAGGGAGGAGCTGGTCCAGCTTCTCATCTGATACAGTTGGAAAGGGATAATCACAAAAACTGTATTCTAAGGGGATGGGGGCAGGAGAGACAGACAGGGAACTAGAGATAGAGAGACAAAGAGACAGAGGGAGAGAGAGTCAGAGAGAGAGGCAGAGACACAGAGGGAGAGAGACGAAGATACACACAGAGAAACAAAGGGGAGGGAAGAGGAAAAAGGGGAGAGAGATGGAGAGATAAAAAGGCAGAGATGGGGGAGGGAGAGGGGGAAGGAGAAAGAAGAGAAGAGAGAGGAAGGGGAGGGGAAGAAAAAAGATGGAAGGAGAGAGAGTGAAAGGGGGAGGAAGAGAAAGACAGAGAGGAAGTTAGAGAGACGGAAAAAGAGGAGAAAGACTGAGGGGGAAGGAAAAGAGTAAAAGAGATAAAGAAGGGAGAGAGTGGGGGGGGGAGAGAGGCAGAGAGAAACAGAGAGAGGGGAAGAAGGAGAGAGTGGGGGGAAGAGAAGAGAGAGAAATGATAGAGATAGATTAGGAAAACAGAAATAAATTAGATAATGTGCCTGATTATATTTATTATTGGTAAGCAAGGATCAATAGTGACCTCAAAAGACTGATGACAAAACATACTTTCTGTCTCCTGGTAGAGAGATGATGGACCAGAGGTGTATAACCAGACATGCATTCTTGGATGGAGTCAGTGTATTGGTTTGTTTTGCTTGACTTTGCGTATTAGTTATATGTTTTTTATGTGGAAAAGGAGGTTGAGGTGGAAGGTGAGTTGGTGTGTAGTAATAGATATGGGGAAAAAGGAAAAAATAAATAAAGATATCTTATTCATTGACATAAATTAACTACAAATGACTTAGTTGATGATGTTGATGTTCAATATTGAATTTTTAAATAGAACATTGAATAAAGCTGGTATAAGTATCATCCAGCATAAAGATGTAGGTAAAATCTTTTGCATCACCTAATGTGAATAAAATTAATTTATGCTAATAAAGAGGTCTAAACAGAAGCAGAATGATGCATTTTACACAGGTCACTTGTGGCTTCTTTCATTTCCTCATCTGTCTCTCAGATGTCAGCCAGCTGTCTCACAGCCGTGTGTTGTTAATCACATGGGGGACTGCCTGGGCAAGAATGTTGGTAGATTGGAACAAACTCATCACTAGTCCTAGAAAGCCAGCTAAGAGCTCATGCAAAGTAGTTTGTATCATCTTTATGAACAAAGCTTGGGTAGCCACAGGCAAAATGTTGAAGCAGATCAGAATCTTCTCAGGTGACTTTCTTCTACCCAGTTACCCAGTTGGCTCACAGCTAGCTGTCAACTAACAGTTAAGGTGTTCACTGATAATTAATTGCTTCTGTGTTTGCCTCTCCTAGGAATGCACCCCTCACTTCCTTTGTAAATGGTAGAATTAGCCTTCCCAAATGTTCATGTGGACTATTGTGCCCAACCTGTGGAGCTCACATTGGTTTGTTCAGCCACAGTCAGACATACACCCTATATTGACCCTGACATTGGGATGTCACTTTGGTCTTTTTTGGCTACAAAGAAAAAACAATAATGAGCAGGATTATGAATTCTCTCTCAAGTTTTTATTACCTTTTTGGTGTCTGAAGACCATTTTCACTCGATGCAGAGATAACTGAGTACACTACAAACAAATGCAGTGTGGAGCTATGTATGAGCCATTATACCCAGCTCCCCAGGGGGAATAATCTATGTCCCTCTCTTCTTTATTCTGTGCCCTTCCCATCCCACCTCTAGTACTGTAATGTTGGGTTAAAGATCTTCCTTTTCCATTAATGGGCCTCACCTGAAGCCCGTTAAGGGAAGCTTTTGTTAATTTCAATTTCAAAATTTGTTAATTTCAGTTTCTAGCACTGGGTCTGGAGGATCAAGATGCCCTCCAGTTCTGATAAGTGTATATACACTCTGAGGTGAGGTTTTCCTTTGGGGCTTACTCATTGAAAGAAAGTTCTTGTGCTAGATGAGATGCTGGGCATCTCTTAAGGATCCCCCTGGCTTTGAAAACCCAGCTGTCGTTGCTTCTCTCTCTGGTAACTATGTATGTATGTAATGGTCAGACAGTGGGATCTGCCTGTTGATCTGTGATGTGTATTGCTTATGGTCAGATAGGTAGAAACCCTTTCTATCAGTCTTTATTTCTCTGCTTGTATTTTCTCTGTTGGTGAATGTAATTAAAGTAGATTGTTGGCCCCTCAAAAGTTGCTTTCCTTTTAGAAAAGCAGATCTAAGAACCTGTACAGCAGACCTTCCTGTGTATGCTGGGTATGTGGTATGCAAGTACCACAGTGTTTAGGACAAAATTTTTACCAATCCTAGCCCCTACTTTACTCATAGCTCAACTTCACCTCCCCACAAGCTGCCTTGCCCACCTTGATCATCTCCTCTTTTGATTGGTGAGTCCAAGGTTATGATTGCCATTTTTTGAGGGGCCCTAGTCTTGTTATGCATTTCACTTCTAGGTCAGCTAACTCTCAGGCCTCCTCCAAAGTAACTGTCTTATCAACTACCTTGTGTCCATGGGTACTGTACTCTCCTGCCTCCTCCCTTCCACTTATATTCCTCTATCAGAATGCAAGTTCTTTGAGAATAGGGAAGGTCTTCTTTTCTTGTACTTGTATCTCCAGTGCATAATTCTGGGCATATGGTAATTCCTTAATAATTGTTCTATTTCTGTCATCTATCTCTATCCCAGATACATCTGTCTTTCAAGACATGGTATTTATAATCAGCATAACCTAACCCTTGTTTAGAAGACCTGTTAGAATCAGGTCTTACTGAAAACTTCTTCCCCTGCCCCCACCCCCTCTGTCCCCCAGGCTTCTCACTGCTTTTTATGACATGAAAACCTTATGGAAACTTCCTTTGCATAATCTCTCCTGTAACCCACTTTCCAAAGGCTGCCCAAACAATTACCACCACTATGTTGTTCCAGACAGTGGGCAGCTAAGTGGTTCAATTAGGTAAAATGTGGGACCTGGAGTGAGGAAGGCTTGAGTACAAATCTTGTTTCCAATACTTACCTGTTGTGTCACCCTGGGCATGTCAGCCTCAGTTTTCCTATCTGTAAAATGGTGATAGTAATAGCCTTTACCTTACAGAGTTTTGTGAAGATTAAAGGGGATAGTATTTATATAGCACTTTGCAAATCTTAAAGTGCTGTATAAATGCTAGCTATTACTGGACATCAGCTGGGGACATACAGGCAGGGGAGAGGTCTAGTTGCCATTACAACTGTTGGTAATTCTTTATTCAAAACTTATTTTATACCTCTTAAAGAAGTATTTCCTTAACTGAATATATTACTACTTTTGTATTTAAAAATAAGGAGGGGTTTTTTATTTTGACTTTTTCAGGCAGTCAGAAGTAATTGCTCAAGATTAATGGTATTTTAAGCCTTCGACAAATTTTCACTTAGCAAGTTGTTTTCAGTGCACTAAATACTCTTGTAATTTGAGGGATGGAAGTATTTTAATTTATTTTAATGTGATCTTTAGAATGGATAAGCTGTCAAGTCCTAGTGGAACAAATGTCTAATGGTAAAAGTGCATTCATCAAGTGTAGGGTGAAGGGAGATATTCTGGAACCTGGGGAATTGTTGAAGACTCCTCAATTCCTATCACATCCATAGCTTATGACTTTGCCCACTGATAAGATCATCTCAGTTTAACAAATGTATCATGGACTATTTGAGATTTGTTTTTAAAACTCAGAAATTATAGAAATAATTCTATAATTGTACTTAGAAATTTAGTGGAGGAAGGAAATTTAGAAATGACCTAGTTGAATCTATTTTACTTACATGAGTCCCAGAGAAGTTAACTGTCCTGGCCAAAATCACACAGCTAGTTAATAGCAGAGCTGCAACTAGGTCAGGATTCCTAACTCAGATTGAGATTTAAGGGCAACCATCTCTACTTCTATATTTTCATATGAATCAAAATAAGATTAAAGTAGGAATTTGGGTGATAGCACCCAGGAAGTAGGTCAGCTGATAACACATGATAATTACAAATTTGGTAGAATGACAAGACAGAATTTTTATATTAAATGAGGGGAATGAGGAGGAATAGGGAAATATCTGGACCAGTGATTTTAGAGTGTAAGGAGCTGCTGGTGTGGAAATTCCCTCCACCAGATCAGAAAGGCAACTTTTCTGTAACTTGTAGTTTTAAAGAGTTTCCTGGGATACTCAGAGATTTAGAAGCTTGTCTATGATCATGCTGTTAATATGGGTCAGAGGTGGTATTTGACCCAACGTTTCCAGACCTCATGGCCAGCCCTTTATCCAAGATACCAAACCACCTCTATAATGATGTTAAATTACCAAAAATCATGTTACAGATATACTATGTGCAAGGATTGAATTGATATAATATATTTTTTTCCAATTTGGGAAACTGTTTTTAAATAATGGTTTATTTTCTCTTAATTACATGTAAAGACAATTTTTAACATTAGTTTTTAAAAATTTTGAGTTCTAAATTTTCTCTCTCCATCCCTTCTCTCTCCCTTCTCTGAGACAGTAAGCAATTTGTTATAGGTTATATGTGTTCAGTTATGCAAAACATATTATCATATAAGTCATGTTATAAAAGAAGACAGATCCAAAGGGGGGAAAAACACACAAACAAAATGCAGAAGATGAAAAATAGTATACTTCGTTCTGCATTGAGACTCCCATCAGTTCTATCTCTAGAGATGGATAGCATTTTTCATCATAGATAATTGTATATCTGAGAAGAGCTAATTCAGTTATAGCTGATCATCTGCACAATGCTACTGTTTACTGTGCACAATGTTCTCTGGGTTCTGCTCGTTTCACTTTGCATCAGTTCATATAAATCTCTCCAGATTTTTCTGAAATTCACCTGCTCATCATATCTATGACATTCGCATCCCACAACTTGTTCAGCCATGGATGGGCATCCTCTCACTTCCCAATTCTTGGCCACCAGGAAAAAAGCTGCAATAAGTTTTTCTTCCTTCCTTCCTTCCTTCCTTCCTTCCTTCCTTCCTTCCTTCCTTCCTTCCTTCCTTCCTTCCTTCCTTCCTTCCTTCCTTCCTTCCTTCCTTCCTTCCTTCCTTCCTTCCTTCCTTCCTTCCTTTCTTCAGAAAATCTGTTAGTAAGAATAGATATTAAAGAGAAGTTGCTGACCTGCACTAGTAGAGGGGGTTTCACCACTTACAAGTTCTCTGTTCCAGTGAAACCACAAGTCTAAAACCCATCTCTAGCCCCTTCAGACAAGGACTGTCTTTTACCTTTATTTGTATCCCCTGCACTTAGCAGGGTGCCTTGAACTTAGTAGGTACTTAATAAGTAAGTACTTGTTAACTGCCTTAAAAGCACAAGAAAAATTCCACTTAAGATCTGAAGGGGAAAAGGTTATGGCTGACTGGGGGTACATAAACTTAAAGATACACAAAGGAGGTTCTTGTTAGCTCGATTCTAAAGAATGGATGGGATTTCAACAAGTAGATGAGCAGGGGAAAAGGAATTCTACTCACAGCATGAGCAAAGTCACAGAGGCAGGAATTGATGGGACGTATAAGAGAAGGCAGGGAACAAGCGTTATTAAGCTTCTCCTTTGCGTCAGGCAGAGTGGCACACAAGGGTGGCACACAAGTCCTGCACAATTGACAACAACCCTGTGAGGTAGGTGTTATCATCATCCCCATTTTACAGATGAAGAAACTGAGGCAAACAGAGCTTAAGGTACCTGCGCAGAATCACACAACTACTGAGTGTCAGAGGCGGAATTTGAACTCAGATCATCCAGACTCTAGGTCGACTCCTATTAGATACCAGTTCTTCTTATACCTGTAACATGTATGATTTCATGTTATAGTTTTTATATATGTGTCATATCCCTTAACTACCCTGTAAGAACTTTTAAGGGACATAGTGAATATTTCCTTTTAACTGAGAAAATAAAGTTATGTGGAGAACCACAGTATCACATGGCTGTAAAAGAAGGGTTGGCACCAGGTTGTGGAGTGACTTAAAGGTTAGGTTGAGAAATCTGAATTTTGTGCAGTAGGCAATAGAGAATCATTGAAGGTTTTTGAGTGAGAGTGACAAGACCGGATCTGTGTTTGGGGAAGATTGTTTTAGCATCAGTTTGAAGAATGAATGAAAGGGAGAATGAATGAATGACAAAAAGAATAAATGAAAGAGAGAACCAGAAGTGACTAAGAACGGCTTACTTATGGAGGAGTTGGTAAATAATTTTGAGTGTATTATATTAAGTTATATTATATGTTAATATAGTAGTATATTGTATAATTGATTAGTATGATATAGATAGTGTATTATAGTATGTAATCAATCCCAATACTGCTTTAGCTCTGAAAGAATTAATGTAAAAATTAAAACACTTTGCATTTCTCCCACTGAAGAGCCAACACACTGGGAGTAGCCAGGTCAACAATTATGACACGTTGGAATACCATTCACTCAGCCTCATGCCTCAATATTCAATTTAGAAGTTTTGTAGCGTTACAACTTTTCTTCTTGGTGAGTCAAGTTTTCTTTGGGTTTCACATGATTGTGACCAGATGCTGCTTACAACGGAGCATCTCAGGGCTCTTCTGCAGCTTAGAAGGAGACACGAGGTGCAGAGAGATGGAAAATGCGCACTCAGCAGAACCAAGTTTTGGCCTGTGCCGACATTTTGGTAATCCTGTGGAGTCAGGGATGTTACTATTAACAGAACACGTTTTGGAGACCATCTCAGACTCAGTCAGCTGTAGTTAAGCCTGTATTGAAACGCTTCCCTGTTTGTATCTGGGAAACAGAGAGATTGAATTATAACATTTCTCCCTTGCTGGCGTGGCCCCCTCCCTGATTACCCAAAAAGGTTTGGACTTCCAACTCAGGCAGATGTTATATGAACAAGCTGGTACTTAATAAGGGGAGGAAGATGCTCACCTACTACGTGTTATTTCTTTACAGTTATCTCAGAGATCCTCACAACAACTCTGTGAAATAGGTACTGTTAATGTCCCCATTTTATAGTTGAGGAGACTGAGGCAAACAGAGGTTAAGGCACTTGTCCAGGGTCACACAGCTTGCCAGTGTCTGAGATTGCATTTGAACTCAGGACTTCTGGACTTCAGGCTCAGTGCTCAATCCACCGTGACACCTCCTGCTTGCCAAAGTGAATTGCATTGCATACCAACATATTTTGGGAAGCCAGCTCAGCCCTAATCTTCAAATCTTTCATTTTAGTCTTAGCAACCATGACCATGTTATATATTTGGGAAAAGATGTCAAAATACAAAAAAAAAATAAATAAAAAAAATAAGTTAGCAAATAAATAAAGAAAAAGTGCCTTGAGACTAAGTTGGCAAGATTCATCCGGAGCCCTTCAAATAGAAAATATTGTAACTAAATATGACAATTTAGTTTGTTTTTGTGTTATCGTTTCTTAAAGTAATACTTTCAATTCTTAAGCTAAAATACGTAGAAAATGCAAAAGAAAACAGTTATGTTGAAATGCAGTTGCCAATTACAAAAAAGTTTCTGCATCTCAGACTGATAACCCTAGTGTGAATGGGGCCTCCCGTGTCTCCATTTGAAGTCAAGCATTCCAAGCATCAAGTCTATTGGACGGTTTCTTACCAGGTATAACTACTGTGATGGAGACATTTCTGCTTACATGAAAAACTGAGAAAGCCTGGGCTGGGGCTGACCTAGGAAAAGGTGGAGGAGAGGAAGGGATGGGATGTCTCACTGCACAGGTGAGGAGTTTATATTTCTAAACTCACCAGTGAAAAGCTGGCAAAATGAAAACAAAAATTGGCAGTTGGAAGACTGCCTTTTTATTTTCTTTTTGTCTTTTTCCTTGGGAAAGTATAGAGAACAGTGCAAATCCTTGAAAGCGTCTCATATGAGGTACTGAAAATATACATAAACTTCCCATCTGTGATTGTAGTGCATGTTTACATAATCTTTGTTCAGTCATTTCAGGTGTAATCGACGCTTCCTGACTCCCTTTGGGAGTTTTCTTGGCAAAGATAATGGAGTAGTTTGCCATTTGCTTCTACAGCTCATTTTACAGATGAGGAAACTGAGGCAAACAGGGTTGAGTGACTTGCTAACGGTCCCACAGTTAGTATGTGTCTGAGGTCAAATTTGAACTCAGGTCTTTCTGACTCCAGAGCCAGCACTCTGTCTTCCCTGTGCCATCTTCCTGCCCATATATCAGATATTTAATAAATGTTTGTTTTATGGAATGAAGGCCTACTATGTGCAGGGATTTTAGGTGCTAGAAGAGATTTACTATTTATGTAAGACTATATCTGTTCTCAAGGAGCTTAATAATAGAATTCAAATGCAATTAAATACCATTGGAATCAAAATATATTTACAATAAAAATAATAGTAATTAACATTTATATAGCACTTTAAGCTTTGCAAAATACTTTTCATTTTATTTTATCTTCACAAGGGTAGGTTCTATTATCATCCTCATTTTACATTTAGGAAAACTGAGGCTAAGACCATAGGTGACTTGCCCAGGGTCACACAGCTATGTAAAGAATTTGAAGCAAAGATTCAGACTTTGGCTTTTTTTTGACTCCAGGTCCAACTATGTATGCCCTGTGCCACCTACCTCCCTGTTCCCTATACTACAAAGAGTATGAAGATTTATTTCATCAATTTTTTAAAAAAGTTGTCTTTATCTTTTTGTGCATTTCTCTTTGTGGTGTTACTTCATAGCTGTGTAGATAAAATATTTATTAAGTGCTTCCTCTGTTCTGGGCATTGTGCAATTTTATAATTTCCCTTTCCATTGCCTTTCCTATGTGGCATCCCAATGTATCATGGCCATACCACAAATGGTAAGATAACACGGACATCATCCAAATCCAGTCATGCAGGAGCTCAGTACTGCACTCCTTTCCCTGGCATAGGGCATTTGTGGCATTCATTATGACAAAGTTATCTTTCCAAAAAAGCAGTATTTTCATACTGGAAAAATGACTGTTTTGTGTTAAAAAAGATAATCTACAAACCACTTCCTTTCAGAGACATTCTTAATAGGGTAATGGATTACAACATAGCCACCCTATTCCCTTATATAAAGTCATGTTTGTTGAGACCTACAGGATAAACTCATTGCCTCAATGTCTCATCTTTGTTTGTCTTTTTCTTCTGGTTTTTTCATTTTCCTTTCATCCACCTCACATAGAATATCATAATTCCCCTTTTCCAGTGTGAATTTCATTTTGAAAGTCACTGGAGATATTATGACACTCTCTCAAGGGTAGCACCATTCTTCTGGTTCCCCACGTTCAAAACAGTTGCATCTTCAACTCTTCATCCCCGTACCCATTGTGGCTAGCTGAGTGATGTGGTGGATAGTGTGCTGGGTCTGGAATCAAGAAGATCTGAATATAATTTTGACTTCAGATACTTACTAGTAATGTGACCTTGGGCAAGTCATTTTTACCCTGTTTTCCTCAGTTTCCTCATCTGGAAAATGAGTTGGAGAAGGAAATGGCAAATGACTCCAGTATCTTTGCTAAGCAAACCCCAAATAGGGTCATGAAGAATCAGACATGACCGAAAGGCTATTGATTAGCAAGAAACCCATTGCTAAGTTTTGTTAATGTTACTACCTCCTCCACATTTCTCATCTGTTCCTTTCTTTCAAGTCATACCACAGCTGACCAGATCTAGACCTTCAAGACTTCTCATCCTTGACTGTGTCACTCTGTTTTATGGAGGCCAGAGACAAACTGTCCTACCCTGAGAATATCTAGCAGGCCAATTTGAAGCATAGAATATGTGAGGGGGAATAATTTCTAATTATTCTGTGAGTGTAAGCTAGATCCAGATCATGAAGAGATTTAAATGAAAAATGAGTAGTTTATATTTTAACCGAAAAGCAATCAGAAGCCACTGACATTTGATGAGAAAAAGAAGAACATGGTCAGATTTAGGAATATCAATTTTGCCTTTCTAAGGATGGTGGATTTGAGAGAGGAGAGACTGGATTCAGGGAAACTAATTAGGAAGTGATTGCAATAATCCAGGCAAGAGTCAGTCAATAAACACTTATTAATTGCCTACAATGTGCTAGGCACTGCGGAGATACAATGGAGATACAAAGAAAGACAAAAGAAAATTTCTATCCTCAAATGCATGAAAAAGTCTTACATTCAGGTAGGAAATGATGAGGCTGCCCTGAGCCCCTTCTTTCAAACGAGAGTCTGAGAGGAACTCCCTCATGCCTATCTTTCACCCTCTCCAGTCAGAAGAAGGAGAGATGATGAGATCCAAGAGGTGATGAGAGTAGACTTAGGTAGTTGGGTATTAGTGAACAGGAAGGATTGTATGTGAGGAATGTTGAGGAGGTAGAATCTGTAAGAAAAATGGTATCACCCTCAACAGAAATGAGGAAATGAGGAGGAGAATAGAATTTAAGGGGGAAAAATCAGTTCTGTTTTGGACATGTTAAATTTAAGATGTCTCTGGAATAGACATATGTGAGACGTTGGATATAGGATGCATGGGGCAGCAGCTAGGTGGTGGACCTGGAGCTAGAAAGACGCATCTTCTGAGTTCAAATCCAGCCTCAGATACTTACTGTGTGACTCCAGGCAACTCACTTACCTTTGTTTGCCTCAGTTTCCCCATCTGTTAAATGAGTTGGAGAAGTAATGACAAATCACTCTGGTATCTTTGCGAAGAAAACCCCAAATGGGATCATGAAAAGTTGACCGTTAATGAAAAACATCACAGCAACAACATGGAATATGCAGAAAAAGCTACCAGGCATGTGATTGAAAATATAGAACTGGAGCTCAGAAGAGAGGCAAGAGCTGGATGTGAAGATTTGGAAGGTGTTTTTTGAAACTGTGAGTGCTGATGAGATCACCAAAAGAGGATGGAGAGAGAAAGAAAGGGGAGAGCCTGGTACAGAACCTTGAGGCATGGCTATTCATTGGAGACAGCTTACAGAGAGTACCTGGAGGGGTAAGAGCTTATAATTAGATTGAGGAATTTAGGTGTTGAGATTGTCGAGGCGCACATTTATGTGAGTGATGATATGGTGGAAGGCAAAACCATTCTTGTTTGTGGCTTGAAAGTAGGAGTGGAGCACAGACCATAGGAGTTGAATAAACTAGGCAATAAGGTTATTGGAGGTGATATCAATATGTAAGTTGAAGTCCCAACTTAAAGGGCAGAGTTTGGGGAGGAGAGATTATAAACTAAGTTTTGAACTTGATCTAGGGGCCACTGAGAACCTCTACTGAAACGGGAATGGGGTGATCTATCTGAATGCATTGAACATCAAAGGAGGAGAGATTGCTGAGTAAAGGTGGTAGAAGGAGGACCCAGTAGAAGAATGGGTGCTGGCTACGTTTGTCTATGGGCAAGAGAGAAAATATAGCCAGTTCTGGAAAGGGTGGCCAGGGACATAGTATCATCAAGAGATAGCTGGCTTTATCTGATTGCTAGGAGACAGAATGTGGGAGAGGAAGAGGTCTAGACTGGAGGACTGGGAGGTTGAGTGCATTTGTTAAAAATTGAAGGAAGAGTTCCACAGAGCACAAAGAAGGGGAGGGTGGAATTTGATAGGGGCCCAGGATGGACAGGGCTGATGTGGACAGGTTTAAGGGAAGACACCTTAACACGGGCACTGTGTGTGTAAATCATCTGGGTGACATGTGCCTTTCTAAATGTCATTTATGCTTTTTTTTGCTTGAAGATTTGGTGAACCTGATAGCTCATGGGCTAAGCTCTTACCAGTGGGTAATAGTTGAGAAAAGCAACTTTCTTTTGCCTCAGAAAAACAGTAGTGCAATCTATTTTTTTTTCATTCTTTAGTGATATGTAGGATACTTTAAAAGAAAGCTAAGGTAATATTTTCATCGGAAGATACTTGGGAAACATATTTGCACCTACTGCCATGGAAATAAGAGAAAAGATGTGCTGTGTTTGTAGAGCAGATGTATTATGTATTAGTTACTACACTGATGAATAGTGAGTTTGGTTATTCTGTACCTTATGCATTTAATTGATACTGTCATATCAATCATTTAATTTAGGTTCCATTAGCAGATTTGCTGATGCCTAGTCATACTTGTTAATGTCTCATAACATTTCTACTTCACTACGCTCACTATTAATCTTTGCTATTACTGTGGGGGTGAAACTTTGGTGGAGCCGGATGGAATTCTTTCCCTATCCAGTTCAACGTTCACGATTTCTGGAGCCGTTTCAAAGAAATGTGGGCATTATCACAAGCTACCACAGGGCCCCCAAACCCGAATGAAAACAATGAAGGAGCACAGACCTTCCTTCCTCTCCTGATTACAACACTGGAGTCATTAGTTAATAAAGGGACACTGTATTTGATTTTAAAACTTCCTTATAGGCTCTCTGTCTCTCCTTTCTTGTCCCTCCCAATTTGCCTCCAATGTCTGCTTACACACACACACACACACACACACACACACACACACACACACACACACACACACACACACACACACACACACACACACACACACTCCACTCCTCTCGTGTTTCCCACCTTCATTCCTGGCCATTTGCCCAGGTGATTGATTAAGTCTCGAGTACAAAGGAGGGACAACCCAGGCAGCAGCAAACGCTGGAATGAATGGTCTCTCCTCCAATGCCATCCAGAGCTCTGACTTTGGAACCTTGCACAGGAATGTGGGCAGGCCAAGCAAAAGGTGTACAGTGAAATGTGCCCTGGGCACTTCAGATGCCTTGGGTCATTCCGTGAGTGCTCCTCTCTGAACCCAGGACTGACACACCAGGCTTCGCTCCTTCCTTTTACTTAAAGAAGGTACACATAGGTAACAAAAGGGTGGCTGTTTTCACTTTCTCTTGGTCTCTGCTTCACTGCTATCCCTCGTCACAACTGCAAGGATGAGTGATTAGATTTCTAAGGAATTATGTGAGTATGATTTTCTAAGTATGAGTCTTTTTGCTGCCAGCTCCTACTCCCAACTCCCTTTATACTCTTAATAGTTCCATTGGCTTTTGTCTTCCACTCACTGACTTGACTGAATGCTTTCCCCCTCTTCTGTTGTTGCTATAAACCCTATACTTAGACCTTCTGGATGAAGTAAAAATAGAGTTTTAGACCTTTCAGACTAAATCAGTTGCTATTGTGTCTTCCAGAAATGCTGCCCATTCGAGTGGGTATGATTGCAGGCAATAACTGAGGAGAGAACAGAGAAAGGAGGGCTTGGTAATAGCTGGGTGCCTGATTTGAAATGGCATACCATGGATTTATTTTGGGAGTAGATTGTGGCAGGAGATGGCAAAGAGTGGCCCTGAAATTAGATCTTTCAGTCTTCTCTTGTTTACATCAAGTAAAATAATTAAATTTTAGAAGGAATAAGTGACGTAAGGAAAATGAAGTTGAAATGAGAACCTTTGCTTTTGGTTAATTAAAAATGAATTCCTTCTAGCTCAGCTTTAAAAAACACTATTTTAGATAGGCTTACATTGACTGCTAATGGGGGTAGACTCTGTACGTTTTTGTCTTCTCACTGAAACCAAAGAAAGAGAAATCACATTTTTCTCTGAATAATCTCAGTTTCCTACTTTTAGGAACTCTGAGAGACAATTCCAAGAGACAATTCAGTCTTAGACAAACGGTGGGCAGTGAAATTTCAATTTGTGGAATTGCACAACCCGAAGTTAATAAAATATAATATTGAAAAACTAGCTGGGAGTAAGGTTTGTTTTGCTTAACTTTTTAGCATTTCCATTGGATTATAATGGTTTTTTCTTAAAACAAATGAACAAAGGAGTTTCAAAGATCTGAAATTGAAATGTTTGGGTATCTTGTTTGTGGTTAGAAATTCAAGCAATTTTTTTCCAGGTTGAATTCTGGACATCCATATAGAAAACAATATAAAGTTATTGGAGTCTTTTCAGATGGTTGCTTTATATAAACACAGAAAGGCACAGTTTACATGGCTCTATTCCAGACTTTTATTGATCAGAGTTTTGTGAGATTCCAGTCTTTGTTAGTAGTCTCATAGTTACTTTAGGTATCTCTAAAACAGATAATGTTGCAATAGATTCTGTCTTTGCCATAAATTCACCATAAATCCTTATGTTTACTTAAATGAAATGAGAACATTTGCGTGAAAGAACAAGGGAGCAGATAATTACTTGGGAAGAAATGACATGAGTGATTCAAACATTGTTATATGATTGAACATACAATTTATTCTTCCTTGATCCTTGGTCATGTCACTCTGAAGTTGTAATTAAATTCCTTAAAATTTTCTGCATAAATTGTTCTAGATAATGTAATCATCAGTCTCCCTTAATTTCTTCAAATAGGTGAGCCACAAATTTATCTTTTACAGATTCAATAAATCATCCATTATAAATCACTGAAGCTGTTGTTTAGTGATGCTGTAACATGATAAGAAGAGGTTAAAAAAAAGAAAGAAAAAAATAAGGTATAAACAGGTAGCATCCAACTTAAGAGTGTTTAAAAAGTTTGGAACAGAAACTGTCAGTTTAGAATTCCAAATGTATTTTCCTCATAGAAGCCATTTTGTCAATGATATTACATTTTTACCCCCAAATTACCCGTTTGACTCATAATGAAATTCAATTTCAGTACTAATTATACTAATCTAGGCCCAGTAATATATCCTAAGGACAAGGGATACTGAGGTACAAGATAAGCACAAAGGAAGAAATGCGTTTTCTCCTCCTTTTCTTGGACGTGCCATGGCCCAGACATAGGCAACCTTTTCTGTACCCTTCTAACATCTACTCAGCCTCTCAAGTCATTTAATTCAAAACACACTTTTTAAGAATTTTAGATCCCCCCTTTACAGTTGAGAAAGCTGAGGTAGATAGAGCTTAAGTGACTTGTTCAGGGTCACCTACCTCACTGAGTTGTTATGAGTGTCAAATGAGATATCTGTGAAGTGGTGTTTGCTTTGCACAGTAAACTGACACATAGTAGGCCTTAGTAAATGTTTATTCCCTTTCCCCTCTAAAGTGCTTTGCAAACCTTAAAATGCCCCATAAATGTTAGCTATTGTTATTCCATTCCACTTTGAGGGTCTAAGATATTTATGAAGAAACGTGTAACCCAAAACAAATTGTAATAAGGATAAATAAGGAGATAAATAGGAAAATTTGTGGAAGGAGTGAACACTTTTTCTATTGATAATCAGGGAAGATGTCATAGAGCAGTAACCATTGAGTTGAGCCTCAGAAAGAAAGAAGGATTCTTGAAAATTGAGTTGAGGAATGAATTTCAGACATAGGGTTGCTGAAATATAAGGTCTGCCCTATTAACTCGATGTACTCTGTGTTACAAAATGCCCTGCTTTTCGTCTCAGTCAAAACTCCCACTCCCTTAGTGCAGGGAGTTTCAATGAACCATTTGCTACCAATGTGTGTATGAATAATTTCTCCTTTATTCCATAGGTATTTGTATTTTTAAAAGAAGATCCTGGTTAAACCAAATGAATCAATGTTGGTCATACTTTAGGTAGGATAATTAAGAGAAAAAAATAATTAGGCAGTATAAGAACCATGACCCAATGGGGTTACAAAGAATTGGACACAGCCAAAACCACTGAACAACATGACCCATGACTAATATAACATGCAAACAAACCTAATGGTATTTGATTTTAGAAAAATAAAAATCTGCCTAGTATTTGGATGGAAGATTACCTGAGAATGCTGGATGTCATCCCAGGAAGAGATGATCACACTTCATCAAGATTGGGTCGTAGCTGGCTAACCCCATTTCCTTTTCCGTCAGGATTACTAGACTCCTAAGTCTGGAGGATGCTGTAGATGTCATTTACTTAGGTTTTAGCCAAGCATTGATAGCCTCTCATGCTGCTCTTGCAGACAAGATGGAGGGACATAGACCAGACCACGGGGATAGTTAGGCCAATTCAGAACTGGTAAAGTGTCAGGATCCCAGAATAGTCATTAGTGGTTGGCTGGCAGCTGGCAAGAAGGTTTCTGGGGGAGTGCCCAGGGCATCTGTATGGTACGATTTACTATTTTTATCAATGATTTACAGATATGGATGACATTCTTATCAAATTTGTCATCTGAGCCAAACCTGGCTTTCATGTGCGCTTCAGAAATAAGCAGATCCTTTCAAATCAGAGTTCAGTTTTTTGGCTTGTTGATTGTCCAGACATTAGAAAGTGTTAACAATGCATGTTAAACTTAAAGTTGTCTGTGTGTGTATGCATGTGTGTGCACGTGTGCACTCACTTTTCTTCCCCTGCCCCTCCCAATCGGTCTGATTGTTGAACATTCACCACCGTAAGTGTATTGCTCCCTAAGTCATTGCCAGACTACAGGATAATAATAAGTATTATTATTATTATAGAGAAGGAGAAGAAAGAGAGGGAGATAGCAGAAAAGAAGGAAGAAAATGAGGAGGGGGGGAGGAAAACGATAAAGGAGGAGCTGTCATATAGTACTTTCAGGTTTGCATATATTATCTCATTGGAGGCTCACAAATAGCTAACCCATTGGATGACTGAATCAGAGACCAAGAGAGCTCATTTAGCAGAAACTAACAAAATGAAATTTGATGAATATAAGTGCAAAGTCTTACCCTTGGGCTCAAGAAATCAATTTTGAAAGTATAATTTTTGTGGGAAAAGCATAATTGCAGGGCAGTTTGTCTGAAAATGAAATGGGAGTTTTAGGGGATTGTTAGCCCAATCAACAGTGTGATAGGGAAAGAAAAGAAAAGAAAATTAAAGGAAAGAAAAGAAGAAAAGAAAAGAAAATTGTGTCCTTAAGAAAGGCATAGTGTCCTGGATTACATAGGCAATAGTCCCATTGTACTATGCGTGGTCAGATCACCCCAGGAGTAATTACGTTCAATTTTGGAGACTGTTTTAGGAAGGATAATGATAAAGCTGTTTCCAGAGGATGGCAACCAGGATAACCAGTGGCCTGGACATTATGTTCTGTTGGGATCAGTTGAAGAAACTGGAAAGAAAGGGAAAACCTCAGTGATCAAGCGAGGGAACGACTTGCTCTGCTTGGCCCCAAAGGACAGAACTGGAAGCAGTGTCTGGAGGGTGCAGGGATGTAGGCTTATTGTAAACAGCAAATTGGAGCCATCCAAGAATGGAATGGGCTGCCTTGGAATGCTAACAATTGTGGATTTCATAAATATTCTCCATAGATATTGTCATTCTCCAAAGATAAAGATTTTATAAATTAGAACATGGAGGGAACTTTATTTACAAGAAATATTTAAGCCTCAGTGGGGTTCCCCTTCACTGGAAGACCTGTCAGGAATATTTTGTGTGGTGTGTGCGTGTGTGTGTGTGTGTGTGTGTGTGTGTGTGTGTGTGTGTGTGTGTGTGTGTTAGTAGTGGTGGAAATCCCTGTTCGATTTGTTTGAAATAGATGGCTTTCTGAGATGTCTTCCAAATTGTGAGAATCTGTGATTATCTGGGGGAATTTTATTTTCGACTGGAGTGGTGATTTGATAAGATGAGCATGGTATAGAGAAGCCCTAGAACTATCTCCTTTAATCTCTTCTTCAGAGCTTTTTTCTCTTCCTCTTAATTTTTCTTCAGCCAGAAGTTCTTTCAAAGCTATCATTCTTCCCCTCCCCCTCAACGTTCTCAGTGACTCCAGAGGACGTCCCAACCTGGCATTCTGTCTGGGTTGATGGTGCTGTATGGATCTGCTCACTTGTACGGACAGTTTGAGTCATTTGTAAGTCCAGCTTTTGCATGTTGGAGACTGCATAGATGTATAGTGTTTTCTTTCCAATTACATTTAATAGTAAGTTTTATACAAATGCATGATGAGAAATTTTCTTTTAAAGTGTGGCCTTCTTCATTTTTTAAGGCTTAATTATTTCGATGGATGATTATGAATCAGCAATTATGACATAATATACTTTCCTCCTTATGATAATCTCCTTTCACTGATAGAGGACTGTTTTCCAAAACTAGTACAATACAGTTTTAACATCTGTAACTGCATGAGCCAAATCCGGGTAAAGGTAATTAAGCTTCATGATTCCAGGTATACATGTAAGCCGATTTTCCGCAAGCCATAAGAAGAAATCTCCTTCCCTTGTATTGCTGTGAGCAGTCTTCTAAGGTTCCTTGTAATCAATGAAGAAAACTTAAGCAGAATAATAACAGCTGGGACCCTAATCTGCTCATTTTTAGGAATAAGCTTCTTGTCTATGTCCCTTTTTGCCACCACTTTAGTGCAGGCTCTCCTGAACTCTTTCAGTAGCTCTCTACTTAATCTCCTTTCTGTAAATCTCTGCCTACTCCAATCCATTCTCCATTTATCTGCCAAAGGGATTTTTTTTGGAATTGTAAGTCCAACCATGTTACCTCCCTACTCAATAAAATCCAGTTGCTTCCTGCTACTTTCAACATCAAATATAAATCATCTATCATTTCAAATCCTTTACAAGTAGGCCCTTTCCTACCTTTCTTATCTTCTTACCCTTTATTCTCATCTACATACTCCATGATTTAGCTACACTGGCCTATGTGCTCTTTCTCATATGCACTCCTTCCTTACCGTCCCCTCCCAGCTTCTCCAACTTCCTTTTGGACTCTGCTCAAACGCCACTTTCTACAGGAGACCTTTCTCAATCTCCTCCTCCTCCCAACCACCAGTTCAGTGCCTTCCATCAGAAATTCCGTTCCATTTAGTCTGCATATTCCTCGTGAGGCAGCTAGGTGGTGCAGTGGATAGAGCACCAGTGTAGGAGTCAAGGGACCTGAGTTCAAATCTCACCTCAGACACTTGACACCTGCTAGCTGTGTGACCTTGGGCAAGTCACTTAATCCCAATTGCCTCATCCTGGGTCATCTCTAGTCATCCTGGTAAATATCTGGTCACTGGATTCAGATGGCTCTGGAGGAGAAGTGAGGCTGGGGACCTGCACAGCCCTCCCTCACTCAAAACAAAAGTCAAGTGCAAGTCATGTCATCATTTCTCTGATGGCGTGGTCTTCTTTGGCAACAAAGGACAAACACACACATATTCCTTGTATAGAAGGTGAGCTCCTTGAGAGCAAGGGATTGGTTTTGCCTTCCTCTGTTCTACAACAGGTAGCATAGTGTCTGGCCTATAGTAAGTACTTAATGCTTAGTGACTGATGAATGTGACATTATGGTAGAGGATAGAGCTGATTTGTGTTCAAGGACAAGCTCATCGCAGAGCTCTTGGAAAGAAATTGGTAATTTCCCCCACAGGATTGTAAAGGAATAGGGAAATAATAATATACTTACTAAAGAGATTTTTTTTTGAGTCAGAGGTACTAGAAAAAGCTGTCTGGGACAAGGTAAAATGGGTTAGCAGATGGGAGTCAGACTGTGAACACAAGGCTCTCAAGGGTATGACTGTTAGAGAAGAAGGGGATTATAGGCCAGAAAGAGGCTAAAATAGAAGAAACCAGTGGTCTGGCCAAATGGACTGTTGGAGATCAGGCAAGGAGGTGTTGGATTAATTAAAACTCTCAGAGGTCGATGTGGAAAAGAGGACTGACAAGGTAAGGAAGAAGAAAAATCTGTCAGGTTCCTAGCACCTGTTCCTTCCTAGGCTCATTAATACCCTTCAGATACCTTTCAACTTTTACAGGGGCATTGGCTCAATGATTTTCTTTTATTGGTCTGTTTATAACCTTTTTCACATGTGTGTTTTGCCAAACCTTGCAGAGGAACCTGCAAAAAGAGGACACAAGGTCCCTTCTTATTAGTTTACAAGCTAAACAAAAGACAAGACAGATTCAGTAAAATTTAGAGAGAGGCTATTTTTATACTAATGCATGATGAGAAATTTTCTTTTAAAGTTTGGCCTTCTTCATTTTCTTAAGACTTAATTATCCTACTAAATTGTCCCATTGAATTCCTGTGGGTAAGAGCGTCAGCACAATATTTTTGCTTAGGAGTTTGTAGGAGTTTTGCTAGGGAGGAGGTAGGAATCTCAGGGGGGAGTGAGTAGAAAAGGAGGAAAGACAACACAACAGGAAACAGGTCTCAAGATAAGGGAAGAAAACGAATTCTGGGGAGTAAGCAGACATCAGTCAGCTTGTCAGCTTTCTGTTAGGCATGTGCCAATGGCCTCAGGAGTTGTTGCACAAATTTTGGAAACCAGTGTGACAAAGAGATCCTATCTGAAACCTTAGGTCAATTGACTGCAGCTGTTTCCATTGGATTGGCATAAAGTAGAACACCTTTGTATTCAACCCATATCTTGTGGCCTAGCTATGAAGTCACTCCCATGGGCTCCAATCGGAGGAGCACTTTCATAAGCATTCATTGTTAGGAAGCAGCCCAAAGGCCAGGGATTTTGGCAAACATAGCAGAGACTAGGATTAATGTACTAATTGTGAAAGAATTTGAAAATGTACTTGAGAGCCCCAGAGAAGTTTCACTGTTACCTTCATGGATGATGAAATAATCACAAGAGCTCACTCAAACCTGATTATGTGATGGTGACCTAATGGCCAATTCTTCAGTGTTTATCTTTTAATATAACTTGGACTCAAGAGACTGGAAATATCAAAATAGCCATATTAGAACTAATATCCTCCTGTGAATATTTAGGGGAGAAACAGTCTTTCTAATCCCTCACCAAAGCCCTGCTGATGTCATGATCTGTACTGGTTACTGAAAAAGGAATTCTTTCTAGAAACTTACCATTCCCTTAAAGGAATTTGCTTTTAACATGGAGAAGTGTTGGGATATGGTAGTTAGGAAAATCCCTTTCAGCAGGACTGGGGTAATGTAGAGGTTCTTACCTTTTGGAGATCCATGGATGGATTTCAAAGGGTCTATGGATCGTAACACAAATTTCTAAAAAATACATTTTAACTGTATTTCATTGTAATTGATTTCCCTTATAAACCTGTGTATTTAATTTGATGCATTTAAAAACATCATTCTGAAAAGAGATTCATAGGCCTCACTAGATTGCCAAGGAGCTGGCGCTCTCTCTCTCTCTCTCTCTCTCTCTCTCTCTCTCTCTTCCTCCCTCTCTCTCTCTGTCACACACACACACACACACACACACACACACACACACACACACACACACACACACACACACACACACTCTTTAATTCTACCTGGTATAGTAGGTAGAAGTCTTGGAGTCAGGAATACCTAGGTTCAAGTATTGCTGCCGACACACATTATATGTGTGACTACTGGCAAATCACTTCATGTTCAGTGTCCCAGGCAATCCTTGAAGACTTAAATGTTACAGATGAGTTGTCAGTCTCCATTAGTGGAGAAAGCTTCATTCCTTTTTTCCTCTCTCCTTTTCGTCCTTCTTTGCCTCTTCCTTCCTTTTTTCTTTCCTGTTTCTTTCTTTCTTTTCTTCCTTCATTCTTTCATTTCACAGATAAGGAAACTGAGGCCCAGGCAGTTTAAGTGACTTATCCAAACCCACACAGGTAATAAACAAGCCTCAGAGGGTGATATTAGAACATCATGCTTGACTCCATCATGCTTTCCATGATGCTACAATTGTATTAATAAAGTTTTAACACAAGACCCGAGATTTTAGAGTTATCCTTCCAATATCAATTTCATAGCTCATTTTCATGCCCCAAAACCCATTCAACATGTAACAGTTAAGGAAAGAGATCATTTAAATGGAGGATGCTACTTCTACTCTACTCATTCTATTTAGTCAAACAGTCTTTGGCATATGCTTTCCAAAACATTACTATCCTATCTCCCCATATCTCACTTCCTCATTTCCTTCTTTCTGTTTTCCCATATTTCTATCGTGAACTGGATCACTGATGACAGTAGCCACCAGAAAAGGGTGAGTATCCAACATTTTTAGCCACTTACTTCAGTGTCCTTTAAAACTGGTAAAAAGGATTTTATAAAACAAAGTGTTGACCACCACTGCTAAGAGTCAATCAGTCACAGCCCAGCTTGAAGTAAGACTAGCTCCTTTACCAGGCTCTTGAAAACTAACTCTTTGGAAGGAAATAAATAACCTGTATGTATTGATCTGACCCCTCAACGAAGAGTTTTCAACTTTTACTCTGGTTTTTCATTTTCCAAACATTATAACATTAACTCTCTGTTTAAAAAAAAAGATTTTTTTCCCTCTAAGTTTATCTCACAACTGAGAAATACATAGTTGTTGTGAAAGGGGGAAGCATATTAAAAGATACCGGTTTCTTTCATTATATTTCTCCTTGTGGCTGCATGTAATTTTCATAGAAATATTTACCTGTGGAATCATGGCTGAGAGATGAAGCAAGATATCTAGGTGGCAGATGTGAGGTGATTAAGGCATAAGCTGAAAAAAGGTGTGAAAAATCAGCGTTCTCAAAAAATTAAGAGTATTTACTTTGGATAGGTAAGTGGTGCAGTGGATAGAGTGCTGCACCTGGAGTCAGGAAGACACATCTTCATGAGTTCAAATCCAGCTTCAGATGCTTACTGGGTGTAACTTTGGGCATTGCTTTACCCTGGTTGCCTCAGTTTCCTCATCTGTAAAATGAAGTGGAGAAGGGATTGGCAAAGCACTCCAGTATCTTTGCCAAGAAAACCACAAAAGGGTCTTGAAGAGTCAGATGTGATGCTGAGAATTCATCAACAATTCATTTTGCAGTTATTTGAAAGCTGCTTAGAATCACTGGTAGTACTGGAAAGGATTTTTGAATCTCTCCCCCTCCCTTAACCAGATTAATCTGTCATTAAGCACTTATTAAGTGCCTAGTATAGCATTAGGTGGTGGGTGTTCAGACAACCACTTTGTTCTATAGGAAAGAAACTGAGGTCTCCACAGATGAAGTACCCAAGGTCACGTAGTTACTTAGTGGTACAGCCAGCTGTAGAAACCAGGTCAAGGCCTACCCCAGTGTTCTTTCCATACTTTAAGCAGACCATTTGCTTAGAATTACAGAGCCATAGAATTTCTGAATTGGAAAGGGCTTCAGTGACAGCTTAATCCAACCCTTGCCTGAGAAAGGATTCTTTCTCTATCACCTTATTTGGATGGTAGACCCCTTTGACAGTCTTATAAAACCTATGGACCCCTCAGAACAATGTTTTAATTATGTAAAATAAAATGCATTGGATTATAAAGGAAATCAATTATATTGAAATGCAGCTATCAAAAAAATTTTTTTTTCAAAACAAATTCACAGAACCCTAGGTTAAGAACTCCTCTTCTACAACATAGTCAGTTAGTGCTTAACCAGATATTTCTTGAAGACTCCAAAGGAGGCAACCCATTACACTTTTGGATTACTTTAATTCAAAAGAAGTATTTCCTTACAGTAAGCCTAAAAAGTGCTTGCTCTCTCTTCCTCTGTGTTGTATAGTAGCCAGTACCTAGCTTGTGAGAGTAACATCAGAGAGGAAGGGAAAGAGAAATCACAAACAATTGAGTTGTCTTAGTTGTTAAAGATTGCTGTGAGAATTAGAACTAAAACTTTGTGCTACTTGTGGATTTCATTTATTGACGCTACCCAGGTTCCACTCTACCCGCCAAGTCAGATAATTGAGAACTGATTGTATTTGGTAATGTGGATGACTGCATACTACTACCACCACTACTACTAGTACTACTGCTACTACTACCACTACTACTGCTGCTGCTGCTGCTGCTGCTGCTGCTACTGCTACTACTACTGCTTCTATGACTATGGCAGTTAGTAGTAGTAGTAAGTAGTAAAGTGGATAGAACATGTAGACACTGGCTAGCTATGTGGTTCTGGGCAGGTCATTTAACCCCTGCCTAAAACTAGAGAAGGCGATGAGAAAATGCTCCAGTATCTTTGCCAAGAAAACCCCATGCACTTGTCTACAGTCATGAAGAGTCAGATACAACTGAACATGTACTAAGTACTGCTACACTTACTACACTGTATTTTAAGATGCTGGGGAATGAACACGTTAGGTTTTTTGGAAGATTATAATTCCATTATTTTAAAATTTACACAGAAATGCATAGCTCTTCTGCCACAAATTGATCCGGGTTTCAAAAAATAGTTAAAATATAAGTACCCAAACTTCAGGACGGTCTGGCCATGACCAAGAGGGTCTTTGTTTTATGATCTGGTTTTTATCAGCTTCCTGCCTGCCACATCTATTGATAAAGTGAATTTTCCTAATGCTGTTTCTGTAGCTACAATAACCAAAGTACCATGGTTTGCTCTTAGTGGATCTATGACTCTCAAATCTTTTTTTTTTTTTTTAAATGAAATCTATTATTCATTTCCTATTGGGAGTTGTCTAGCCTCCATCATGGTCAAATTAAAAAAAAAAATTAGGCCTTGAACCCTTAAAAGCTTCTCTATTTTTAAAATGTCAGTAATTCACAGAGGCTTGTGGAATATTCTTTTTTTTTTTTTTTAGCATTGGAACCAACCCTGCAACTTGTACATGACAGGAAATAAATCATATCATGGAAAGGAAAGGAAAGGAAAAAAAACCCAGCTAGCAGTGGCATAGTTTTAAAAAATGTAAACCTGGTTACAGATTCCCATCTTGAAGTTAATGTAAGGAATAAGAGCAAATTAACACCCTAGCTCATCAAGATGAGCTGCAGTGTCTTCTTCTGAAAAATGACCTTACCTGGGTAATGAGGCCCTAGGAGCTGATAGGGACTGATGTTGGTAAAGGCAAAGTGAGCATTAGCCCAAATCCTAAGTGTAGGTGGAGATTCTCTTTCTAAAATGAGATTCATTAAAATGCCTCACTGGGTGCATCAAAGCTACACCTTCTTACCCAAGATGGGTACAGATGGAATTGGTAATGGGTGATCTCATTAGTTTATACAGAGAAGTTTAGGGTAAAGAAAAGGAGATTGTGTTCAAATGACTTGACTTTCAATGAATTGGTTTCCCCCAATGAGGAGAGGAGATATATGCTATACTCAAGCACAATTCTGCCCTTTAACTGACCTATATTTTAAAATATAGTTAAGTAACACAGTACAGCTTCAGGAAAAAGATAATTTTCCAGTTTTTCTTTTAATTTGATAGCTTAATAATACCTCCCGTAAAAGTCCAGTTGTGATGCCTAATGTGGGGAGGTGACCCTGTTCTCTCTAAAAGTCATGTGGAGAACAAACTCTGTTTAGTTTTACCAAGATCTAAAGTGAGCTTGTATCTCTGGTGATCCTTGAAGCATTAAATAATAACAGATACTTAATGTTTATTTAATATTTATAATCTCTACCACTAAGGAGAGAGGAGGTACTCTAAGAGACCTCTGCCCATTTCTAACCTCAACCCTTCACAGATTTCAATCTATCTCCACTTTAGTCACCATTGCCATCAGCTCCCCTTATCTCGTCTATCCCTTGCCCTAAAATCCATATACCTCTTTGCTTGTCCTTTTCTTTAGTCTTAGAGGATAAGGTAAGGCCATCCTTCCCTCTGTCATTTTCCCAACTGGTTAGGTAGAGGCCACTGCACTGAGGCAAGAGGAGCCTCTCCCATGGAGGAGGTAGAGGGCACAGCTACCATGCCCAGCCTCAGATTCTAGCCCTCACTGATTGTGAGAGTGCTGGATATCACCACCTGGATGTCCTACCAGCATCCTGAATCAATATGTCTTTTGTTGTTATGGAGTTGTTTCAGCCACTTCTGACTCTTCATGACCCCATATGGGGTTTTCTTCGCAAAGATACTGGAGTGGTTTGTTATTTCCTTCTCCAGCTCATTTTTCAGATGAGGAAACTGAGGCAACCAGGGTAAAGTGACTTGCCCAGGGTCACACATCTTTTAAGTGTTTCGGGCCAAATTTGAACTCAGTCCTGATTCTGGGGCTGATACTCTATCCACGGCACCACTGAGTTGCCCTGCAATATGTCCAAAACGAAAATCATATCCATCCTTCTTTCAAATTTGCTTCTTTTGAAGGGCCTGCATTCCTCCTACTCACCCAGAAATAACCTTGGAATGATCTTTGACTCTTGGCACATAGTAAGTGCTTAATAAATATTATTGACTGATCCTGTCTGCCTCTCCCTTGTGTATCAAATCAGTTGCCAAGTCTTGTCAGTTCTCCCTCCGTCACCTCTCTGAAATCTGTTCCCTTCTCTCACACAGCTATTCTCTGAGTCCAGGCTCTTAGAGCCTCTGGATTAAACTATTAGAAAAACCTCCTAATTGACCTCTTTGCTTCCTGTCTGTCTCTCCTACAGTCCTTTCTTCACACAGCTACCAAAATATTCCCTTGTCTTCTTCATAAACTTTCTCTAGTTTCATATTGCCTTTAGACTATAAAATATAAATGAAATATCAATCAAGCCTTTCCATCATCTGACCTGATGCTGCCTTTCTGATCTTATTTCACCGTACCCTGCCCCCGCCATACTCAACCATCCAACCAAGTGGGGCTGTTGAATGTTCTCTGACCTCTACATTTCATCTCTTAGCCTTCATGTATTTGAACAGGTCTTCCCCTATGCCTGGCATTCACCCCCTCCTCATCTCCACCTTTCACAATACTTACCTTCTTTCATGATCAGATGCCACCTCTGCAGTGAAGCCCTTTTCTAATTGCTACCCAGTAGTGGTCTCTCCCTCCTCCAAGCACTTGGATCTCTCACTGGTTTTCTACCCTCTCTACCCAGTGTACATTTCTCTGTACATTTTGTATCCCCACATGGAATGTAAGCTTCTTGAGGACAGGCACTGTTTCCTTACTGTCTTTTTGCTCCTGTTGCCTAGAACGGTGTCTTACACATAGTAATCACTTCCTACATAATATTTATAATTGACATTGATACGCTACTTTAAGCAAAGTATTTTTCATTTATTCCATTTGATACAACAATACTGGGAAGTGAGTGCAAAACCTTTCTTCATGAAGATGAATAATTAAACATCAAAGTTGTAAGTGCTTTTTTTTTTCATTTTCACAGAAAATACATTCCCTCTCCCTCTACCAGCCCCTGCCCCCCATCCCCCCAACTTCTAAACAGGTCTTGATAAGAAAAGAAACATTACCCACAGATGAAATGTAAAGGTCAAGTTTTACTGAACCTAAAAAAAATTCCACCAGGAAACTGTAAGGCATGTTTAAGAAAAAAATCCATAGAAAACAGGAAGTCAGTTTAAATGTATACAGTGTGCAGCTGTGTAATGTTGAAGTTGAGGGCATGGCTTGTTTAAGAAGCATTTGCTCCATCAAACCAGATAAAATCTACTGAAGTTTATTATGTTTCCAGTGAAACTGATGACTATTTTTACAACGTGGTAAAAAGCATTAGAAAAAAAGTCATTTCAACTTCCAGTCTCTTGGCCAAAGGAGGCAGCTAGGTGGCATGGAGGAAAGAATGTCTTTAGTTCAAATCCAGCCTCAGACAATTGCTAGTTGTGAAGCCTCTTAACTCTTTGTGCCTCAGTTTCCTCATATGCAAAATGGGGATGGTAATAGGCTCTACCTCACAGAACTGTAGGGATAAAATGAGACAATATGTAAGGTATTTTGCAAACCTTAAAGCTTCTTAAGAAAGCTAGTTATTATTATTGCTATTAATAAATAAGAATACAATTAGATTTGAGATAAAACATGAAGATTTGATGAAGCAAAAAGATCCCCTTTTTTATACCAAGCTAAAAATAATACTAATTTTGAAGTTGTTTAAACTCAGAATTCATGCCTTGCTATCTCTTTAACCATCCACTCATCCATCTGTCAGCCCATCCCTTCACCTGTCTATCCACAGCAAATGTTTGTTGATTACTTGGAGCATATAGTAAGTTGCATGCTGTTTAAAGTGCTTTCTTTAAGCTAATGATAATATTTTCCCTTAAAAACCTTTTTCACTGCTATTTTACCTTCTAAGCTGTAATTCATATGAAGGGATTTGTGACAGTAAGGGTAAGAGATTCCATCAAAGATAATTTTTAAAAAAAGGAGATTTCAAAAGAATCCTGAAACAAGCCTCCTTTCCCCTAAAGCTTGAAGGGGATTAATTTAAGATCACTGCTTGTACCTACATTTCAGGTCATCAGATCTTCTGTACTTGTGCACAAATATGACATTTATCCTTTTGTGAGATGCTTCAGAAGTCAGGAGAAAAGTAATTATAAGAATTATTCCAGAAATTAGCAAGAGAGAAGTCCATGCTTTAGGTCAATTTATAAATGGAATATTGTATAAGCTCCTTGAGGGCAGTACTGGACTGTCCTTGGATTTGTCTTTGTATACCCAGGGCAGGGCTTTGCCACAAAGAAGACATTTAACAAATGTTTATTAAATTGTACCCTGACAAACAGCATGGTGCTCGCTCCGTGCATCCTGATCTAGCAAGGAAACCTTTCTTGTGTCAGAATAGAGAAATATATAATAAATGATGGAAAGCAATGGCCATTAGCGTGCTAGACTGGTGTGCTCTGGTTCTCACGTTTTAAGCATTTCTGTCAGCATGGAATTAGGGGGAGGAGAACAGACAACAGAAAAGTGAACGGTAGTTGAATAATCAGTTGTTAAAGCTGTCTGCCCTTGTACCTTGCTCTAACATTGTACCTATACTTGAGCTACAATTTGATTGAAATTTGCAAAAATCCTTGAAAATAGAATATATGTACACTGCTAGGCAATTTAGTTTGCTTATGGAAGGATTTTAGGACACTTATAATTAACCAATGAGATGTCCTAATTTCCAAAAAGTTGATAGACATTTCCTTTGTTTGAAAATATTTTGAAACATGGGTTATTGAAAATAGATACTTGTTCTAGAATATCCCAAGTTTGAAAACTTTCCTACAAATTCAGTGTACACCACTTTACAATGGCAGCCATGCCCTTAGGGCTTCACAATTCAACTGAAAACAGAACCAGAACATTCCAAGGACAAAACTTGAAGGCAGAGTATGATTGTGACCATGAAAAATGTAGAAGTGTACACACTTCAGAGTTACAGAAAATTATGAAGGAATAATTATTTACAGTATAAGAGGCAACAGGGCTGGTCTTGGAGTGATGAGGATCTGGATTTAATTCCTACCTCTGACATACACTACCTGGGTGGCCTTAAGCAAGTCACTTATCCTCTCCATGTCTGAGGCGATTTTCATTAGACTCCAAGTTCTGGATGAATTACTGATCTGTCTTAGTGTAGTGAATTCTTATGGCATGAAGTCACAGGTGCAGAAGAGTCCCCCCTTGTTCCCAGAGGGAAAAAAACTACAACAAACCAATCAAATATTTCTAATAATAACTTTTAAAAATTATGACTGTAATTTTATTTAAAAATTTGTTTTCAGTTCTAAATTGTCTCCTTCTTACCACCCCATTCCCTACCCATTGAGAAGGCAAGAAATATGATACCCATTATACATATGAAGTCATGCAAAACACATTTCCACATCAGCTATATTGCCAAAAAAAAAAAAAAAAGATGTTTCAATCTGTACTCATCAGTTGTGTCTCTCAGGGTGGATAGCATTTTCAGTATGGGTCTTTTGGAATTGTCCAGGGATCCTTACGTTGGTTAGAGTAGCTGAGTCATTCGCAGTTTTTCTGTCATACACTATGGCTGTTACTGTGTACAGTGTTCTCCTGGTTCTGCTCATTTCACTTTGCATCAGTTCATGTAAGTCTTCCCAAGTTTTTCTGAAACTATCCAAATTGTTCTCCAGAACAGTTAGACTAGCTCATAACTCCACCAACAATACCTTAGTGTCCCAATTTTTCCACATCCTCTCCAGCATTTGCCATTTTCTTTTTTTGTCATGTTAGCTAATCTGATAGGTGGAGGTGGTATCTCAGACTTTATTTGCATTTCTCTAATCAATAGTGATTTAGAACTTTTTTCATGTGACTACTGATACCTTTGATTTCTTCTTCTGAAAACTGCCTGCTCATATCCTTTGACCATTTATCAGTCAGGCAATCTATAAATTTAAATGACTTTAGGTATTACATTTATAAAATTCACATTGATATTTAAAATTTGCTTCTGTGTTTCTGTTTTAGATTATATTTACTAATTCTACATTTTATTTTAAATCATATTGATGATATATTGACACCTGGGTGCAAGTAAGTATTATTTCATTATTTATACAGTGTCTAAGACAGAACCCAGCACATAGTAGGTAATTATTAAATACATGATTAATTAAATGGCATTATTTATATTAGCCAGTACTTCTTGCCACACAAATGAGGAGGAAGTATATCCCTGGCATTACTACATGCTGATAGAAAGGAAGATTTCTAGTCCCTGCTCTGTACAAAATATAAAACAGTATTAATACATATATGGACAGATACACACAGTAATCATTTATCTCCATTATAACAAAGTAAAGAGAAGTTTTTGTATAAGTGATAGCACATCACTGATCTAAGTTTTGATTATTCATGTATATATGGGTGTATATATGTAATATTAGCACATAGATTGATGTCAGTTTGGTTATGTAGAAATAAAGCCATCTTTGGATTTTATACCATAGCACCTATTCAAACACTAAGTGTTTTTGGGAGGAAAAGCTCAGTCAATATCATGTGTATTTTTCCATGAGCAGAAACTGTATTCTTTTACTTGTATACTTTTAGATGTATTGACAGAATCCAGATGTCAATTTCAAATCCCACTTATAACTTTTAATAAGTTGATTAATAATATTTTAGTATTGCTTATAGACACCAACCAATAAGAAAGAAGGTGAGAAGCAGCATAGTAGAAAAAGAACACTGGTCAGCTAACTAACAATTATTAAGTGCCTACTGTATGCCAGGGGCTGTGTTAAGCATTGTGCACTCTGCCAAGCTCTGATCTGAAATGAGAAAAGGCCTATATTAGAATCCCATCTCTAACACTTATTTGTTATATTACCAATAGCAAGTCACATTACTGTCCCAAGACTCAGTTTTTACATCTGTAAAATGGGTATAATACTTGTTTTATTACTATAGTCTGTAGTATTAGTAGTAGTTCACAAGGTATCAAATGAGATACTGTATGAAAGCCATCGTTACTCTTAACATACTCATGAAATTACCCAAAACAGATCCTGCAATGTCTGAGTTTGTCTAGTAGGACTTCTATTTATACACTTGAGCAAGTTGGAGCCTCTTTATCTTGGGAAACTTGATAATCTTAACTGGCCAAAGTGCTATAAATAGACATGGCATCCTTTTCTTTTTCCAAGACTTAGAATCAGTTAACAGCTTGCTGTTGAGAGCCAAATTGATTCCTTTTCCTTTTTCCTCTTGTGCTTGCAAGAACCCTGAACTCTTCACTGGATAGGTCCGTCCTTCGGTTGCAGTACAACACTTCTTAATGTTTTGTTTCTCTCTCATTTGCAAATGCCATTTATAGAACTGGGGGGGACACGACCATGACAGATTTTCTTCCTTTGACAAGTTGGTGTGCTTCTGAGAAGCTTATAGATGAATCCTTTTGTTAATTGCATATACTGTATTCTAGTTCTTTGCTGTAATAGATGTATCAGGAGATGAAGCTAGATATAAAATATCTGAGGAACTCATTGGGAGCTAGGTGGTTCAGTGGATAAAAAAAAATCATGGTACAGCAGAGAAGTCATAAAGGTAGTTAAAGTAGACGACTAGAGCTCTAAGAAGCATCTCATCTGATTTATCATTTTGAAAACCAGAGGAGCTGAAAAATGCCAGCACAATGTCCATTGTTCATCCTGTCTTCTCAGTCCTGAATTTTTCTGTCCCAACCACTTTCATAGGCACAGTTGGTAAAACCATGAACCTGGAACCAGAAAGATTTGAATTCAAATCTTGCCTTTGGCTCTTCCTAACTGAATGACCTTGGTCAAGTCACTGGACCTCCGTCTGCCTCAGATTCCTCATCTGTAAAATGGGAAGACATGTGCCTACTACACTGTTGTGAGGACCCTATTTGATAACATGTAAAGAGCTTTGCATAACCTCAAAGTACTATGGAAATGATAGCTATTATTATTACTGGAGCAGCAAGGCACAATGAATAGAGCACTGGGCTGGAATAAGGAAGACTCATCTTCCCAAGTTCAAATCTGGCCTCAGACACTTACTAGCTGTGTGGTCCTGGGCATATTACTAAATCATGCCTGCCTCAGTTTCTTCATCAGTAAACTAAACTGGAGAAGGAAATGGCAAGAAAAAAAAACATTACTCTAATAACTTTGCCAAGAAAGCCCCAAATGGGGTCACAAAGAGGCAGACACAACTGAAAAGTGACAGCATTTATATTGTTATTATCCAGTTGTGAAATCCTTGGGAGTCTGTAGCCAAGAAGAATAATTAGTAAATGAATCCACCATCCTTCTGTTTATAGACTCCGAAACCAGAGACTGTTGGTTTAATTTGTTCCATATCACCTCAGCTTTTCCATGTCAAAGTGTTCACTTGACTCCGGGTATGAAATGCTAGTACATGACTTCATTCATTAGGGATCACTGGTGATTAGAAGTCATCAGGGATCCCTAATGAATGATTGGGATCACAGCAGGACATTAAGTAAAAATGGAACAGCTGGAAACATACATTTGCCACATTAACAAATTTGCGTATTGTTTGAAGACACTAATGATTCGATGCCGTTAAATGATCCATAATGGATGATTAAGATTTAAAAAAAACCATGAGAAATTAGAAATCATAAATACATGGTAATTAACAAATTTGTTTGTTGTCCGAAGATACCAGTTATCACTCTGTATATGTGTCACTCAGGTGCCGCAAGATACAGAAATCTTGTTTGGATCTGTTGCGTGTTACCTATGGAAGAGTTAGTAAAGGCTGTTACGCACCTCAGAATCCAATAGCTTTGAAGACAGCTTTAGGACAATCATAGGGTAAACAGCAACAAGCGATGATGTGGCAGGAGGTGCTTACTTAACGTGTTATTCACTCAGTAATCATTGGCCTTAAGCGCTCAGTGCTCAAAGCTACCAAGTGTTCACAGCTTCCATAAACAAGAATTGGTTGCTAGCTTAGCTTTAGACCACATTTTCCCTTGTGACAGTGAAATTAATTCCTGGTATGCCCAGTCATCTCTCGGGACCCTTTCTTGGTGTCAAGGAAGCTACAGCCTCATTTCCAGGTTTTGTTACCCTAAAGCACAGACTGGCTAAGATGTTGCCAATTACATTACAGTGTCTAGGAAAGAAAAAAAATGCCGCCTATAATTATGGAGATTAGCTAATGATGCCTTTGTCCTAATTACACAAGTACTACTGGGGAGGCATGTTCCTCCTTCTTTTCGCTGCATCCTTCTTTTCCCTCCTCCTCCACCTTAAACTGTTACTTTATCATGTCTTTGAGATTTTTCATCCTTTGTTCCCATAAAACCTTTGGAAAATCGCAGTCTTGTCCTCCACATTTTTCCCTTCTGTGCCAGATGTGGAGCCATGTTAACTATGTGCCAGACCCTGTGTTATTTTATTTATATTTCAAGTGTGCTTCGTGATGATGCTGCCAAAAGTTTTTTATTTCATTAAAAATGGTCATGTTTGCATAGATAAAGCCAAACTTCCTAACTAGATTAATAAATTACTGTTTATTAAATGCTCACTGGAAAAAAAAATAATGGCATCTGATTTCAGTAGTTTTGGTGCACAGCTGTGATTTCAGCCATATAGGGAATTAGTATGGAAAGTTCCTCTGTCTTTGTGACCTAGACAAGTCACTTAACTTCTCAGTACTTTAGACTGCTTTCTAAGATTATACACTGGAAGAGACAGTACTGGGGCAGCTAGGTGGCACAGTGGATAGAGCACCTGTCATGGAGTCAGGAGGACCTGAGTTCAAATGTGACCTCAAACACTAACTAGCTGTGTGACTGACGGTAGGCACCTGATTGCCTCCTCCTCACCCAAAAAACATGTAGAGAAAGTGCCAACATGCATTAGTAGGGGTAGTTTCCTCCTTTGAGGACTTTGCTAAAATCACAGGTCCAGTCCCTATTCCTAAAAATAGATTGCTATAAGTTCAATAAATGAGGGTGGTTTGGGGGCCATCTCCAGTCATTCTGATCTATATTTTGTCGCTGGACCCAAATGGAGAAAGTGAGGCTGGTGGCTTTGCACAGCACTGCCTCACTTAAATTCAGTTCATTTGCAAGTCATGGTATCTCCTTCCTACTGTCATGGTCCTCTTCTGTAAGAAAGGACAGACAACAACAGCTTGTTTGTTCATGCTTGTCTACTTGTTGTGAGCTCCTTGAGGGCAGGGATTGTCTTCTGCCAATTTTTGTATCCCCAACATTTAACGAGGTACTGCACACATAGTAGGCCCTCAATAAATGTTTATCCACTGTTTCTTCAGTGGTTACCTATGTTTCTAAACAGTGTCTGGAGTTCTTTATTCCATTAAACTGGAAACAACATCTCAACATCTGGAACAATTTTCTGGCTTCACAAAACAGCACCGTGAAGATTGTTGACCCTAGAACGACAGCTGTGTGTCCTTTGGCCTGGTTTTAAGCATCCCTGAGCCTACGATGAAGAGTTCCCAGAACGGCTGCTTCCCAAAACAAGGTAGCCTCTGCAGATGTTGGGGGCTGCAGCCACCAGCTCACCATGTTCTCTGTGATGTCACAGAGTGCTAGGAGGTCTGTGTGACCACCAACCCCGGGAATTCCATTCACGTGGCCTGTAAATTTTGCATAAGAATGAATTTGCTTGGAAGTTGCAACACATTTTCTCCACTTTGCAACTTCATGGAAAGAATTTAATTTCTTGCCAGTCTTTCAAAAAATTGTGATTATGTCAGCAAGTTTACACTCAACCCCCAGCCCTCCAAAAAAAACAAAGATAAAGGTTCATAACAAACCCTATGTCATCAGGTTGATATTCTCAACCCTTTGAAGAAACTGATAATGTAGATGCAAAATTCTGGAGTATGTTTTCTGAATCTCTCACTTAGAAAAGTGCTTTCTCTCCTCTGGACACTTACCTTGTACTAACCTCTATTTTTGATATTTGTGTACTTTTCTCTATCAGACTATAAACTCCTCAAGGGCAGAGCATATCACTCGTTTTTAAAAATCCCCTCAGTGTTTAGCTTAGTTTTTTGTGAGCTATTCAGTTAGAAAAAATTCATTTTTTAAAAAAATTTTAAAAAATAACTGGCTGAATTTGTCTAGCTAGCTAATTATTACATCTATATTATATATGTAGCAGAAGAGAGATTCCTTGACTGAAGTATCTATGCCTTTAAGTCTGTAATAGGAACATCCTCCCCCCAAATCCAAATAGTCTAGATCAGCTCTTCTGATCCCTTTGGAACAGACAACGTTTCTAAGTTTTCTGTTTAGGGACAGACCTTTAGTCCTTGGTCCCCTAGGGGACAGTTATGTTGTCACCTGTCCCATTGGGCAGATCTCTAGGAGGCTAACTGGTTTTTGGACACCCTCCCGAGCTAGGGAACAGAACTCTGGCTATCTGTCCACCAAAGACTGCTTATTCTCATGTCTTGTTTTCCATCTGTCAGGAAACAGATTCCTGGCTGCTTCTGAATAGTCTAGGCATCTCCTATCCACTGAGGAATAGATTCCTAGCCATTCTATCAACAACCTTTATCAATTGGGGTTGATGTCTTTGGATATTCCAACTAGATTAATGACGAGGAGTTTGTGGAGCGCCCACAAGCCTACTTATCTTCCCAAGACTATTCATACTCTGGACATCCTCTCAATTTTTTTTTTTCTTTTAGGAAACAGATTTCTGGTTGCCTCTCCATGGACTAGGGATGTACATCTTTCCTCATAGCCACTACATGCACAGTTTTCCATGGGTCAGTCTTCTTGACTATTTCCTGTGGTTTTCTTCTGTTAGCTGTGGTCTATATTATCATGGCTACTAAGTGATACATGGCTACTAGGAGAGCAGTGGGCCTGTACTCAGGAAGACATGAGTTCAAATGTGGCCTCCCACACTCAAGCTGTGTTACTCTCCACAGCCATTTAACCCATTTATCTCAAGTTTTCTCAGCTGTAAAGTCAGGATCAAAATAACACATACCTTAGTGGGCTGTCATGAGGATCAAAGGAGATTTCTGCAAAGTATTTGGCACAACGACTGGCATACAGTTGGTTCTTAATAAATACTTATTACCTGCCTCCCTATTCTCAGTGGCTTTCTTTTTGGACACAGACAGCATAATGAGTTTATGAACTGAGGCATATTGTCTCAGATAAAAGAAAGAGATATTGTTTACAGGTTGTAGTATTTTAGCTAACACTACAGAGAGAAAGGGCTATGAAAGAAGGTGGAGGGAAGAATGATAACTAGTGAGGGAGAAGGAGGAGAAGCAGAAAACGAGATAAAGACATATTTACACAGAAAAGGCAGAAGAGAGAAAAAAGAGACAAAAGGGCAAGAGGCTGAACTATGCATATTTATTACAAGAATTTTGTTTTTCTTTTTTTTCCCAGTAGAATTGGGAGGGAGGGGAAAAATACTTGTTAGTTGAAAAAAAATGTAAAATTAAAAAAAACTTTCATGAAAATTTTTTTTTAAAGCAAAAAGAATGGATTCCAGCAAGTTGTTCCCATATATATAATCAATTTTCTTCCAACAACAATCTCTTATTTGGCAGTAGGCCACTATATGATGCTATTTCCCAATGTTCTGGCTCACTTTCTGTCCCTGAAAGAAAAATCTGGGAGAGAGGCTCCTCTCCCTTAATTCCCTCTCATACCAAATGACTTTTTGACTATTCCCATTAGGTTTCACCGAAACTAATGAGCCCATGTAACTCTCGGTAAGCCTTCTCCTGCCTCCTAGACCTTGTATAGTTCATATAACTTCTTCCTGTCTCCCAAAGACCCTAAATCAGTGGTCTTTCTTTTAACGTTATCTCTTTTGTCCCTGGAAAATGAGAAACTCTAAACCCTTATAATTAATTTACTTCCCCCAAATGTTTTCTGAGCAAATTAATTTTTAATGGTCACTTTCTATGTTAACATGTTATTCCTAATAAAACTAGATTGTAGTATTAAACTAATAAGGAAACAGCAGTCCCTTCTATAAAATTTAATGGATACCAGAAAGAAAAAAAAATCATTACTATTCTCTTGTGGAAATGTATTCTGTTCTATCCAGCAGTCTGGATACTCTGGAGTGACATGTTCTATATTATTTCCTCCCTTTGGTCATGCTCTGTAAATCTTTCCCTCCTACATGACTGGTTTTATGTTTTTAGTCCTATTAAGGTTAAAGGTTTATTAAAAGAAAACATGTTTTTGCTGCATTGTACAATAGAAATAGCCCAACATGCCACATGCCTCTCCAATCAGTAATGTGATGTCAACTATCTGTTTGCTAATCAGGGACAATGCTCTCTATAAAAGATTAGGAACCTAGTTCTTGGCAGTGTGTGGGATCAAGCTCCCCTATGGGAAAATGCCATTGACCACGACACCAAAGTGACATCAAGCACATTTCACTGCAACCAGGCATTGTAGAAGAATTCATTCATTTTTCACTGGGGAAAGAATGTATCAGTCAAACATTTACTAAGGGACAAGATTATCTTCTTTACATGAGTTCAATTTGAGATCTTAAGGAATGGTAAGAAATAGCTTCATATCATTTAAAGCACATACATGTGTATGCAGATATGTGTGTTTGTGTGTGTATGTATACATAATGGTCACATGATCATTAATATTTTGTGTATAGATATATGCATATACAAATGCATACAAATGTGTGTTTATATGTGTATACGCATACAGTTATATGCGTATACACAAGCGTACGTCCGAATATATATGTGTTTGCATATTTACGTATTATTGTTCAGTTGATCCAGTCACATCCAACTCTTCATGACCCCTTTTGGGGTTTTCTTGACAAAGATACTGGAGTGGTTTGCCATTTCCTTTTCTAGTTCATTTTACATATGAGGAAATGGAGGCAAGCTGGGTAGACTTGCCCAGGGTCATATGTCTAGTTTGTGTCTGAAGCCAGATTTGAACTCAGGAAGATGTCTTCCTGACTCCAGACCAAGTGCGCTATACATTGTACCACCTAGTTGCCTGAATGTATATACATATACATAAAGAATCAGCTCCACTTTAATAATTCTTAGTTCTTTCTTGAGGTGTTACAGTATAGACTGCTGAGACTAGAGTCAGGAAGACCCTTGTTCAAATGTAGCCTCAGACGCTTAATAACTGTGTGACCTTAAGCGAGCCACTTAACCTCTCTGAGTCACAATTTCTGTACTGGATAGAGTGCCCATTGGATAGAGACCCAGAAGTCAGGAAGATCCAAGTTCAAATGTAACCCCAGACACATAATAGCCGTATGATCCTAAGCAAGTCATTTAACCCTGTTTGCCTCAGTTTTCTCATTTGTCAAATGAGCTGGAGAAGGAAATGGCAAATCATTCCAATATCTTTGCCAAGGAAACCCTAAATGAGGTCACAAGAGAGTCAGACACAACTGAAAAACACCTTGAGTAACAAAAATGGGGATAAAAATAGCACCTACTTCCCAGGGTTGTTGTGAGGACTAAATGAACACAATGCTTGGCACACAGCAGGCACTATATAAATACTAGATGATGATGAAGGTGGTGGTGGTGATCGTTGTTTCAACACGGTCAAACAATATATACTATATAAAAGTCCAGGCAATCCTAACTCAGTTCAGAATATAGTTTGTTACCCAGAGCTTTAGAGTAGTGCTATTATACACTGGAAGACAAGCAGCTGGATTCTTTTTCAGATGCTCCATCAGATATCAAGGACTGTTGGAATATATAAATCATGAATACATTAGATAAAGATACACAGCACTTCTTGGCAGAGTTTTTAAAATATATAGTGGGCTGAGGGGGAGTGGAGGTGATGGATGGATTTTGCCTGCATTTATCTGTCACATATTCCAGTTATTGCCTGTCCCCCTCTTTCCTGTGGGTATATGGGCACCATCTAGCTAGAATGCTTCAGATGGATTCTTTTTCAGATGGTCTAAGAGGTATGGGGAACTTTTGTATTTTATAAATCATCAATGTTCAGTAAAGATAAGTAAGACTTGTTGGTTGAGTTTTTTAAATATATGTTTGGGGGTGGGGGACAGTGGAGGTGATGGATGGGTTAGGGTTTTCTTGTACTCATGGATTATACATTTTAGACATTTCTGTCTACTTGTCCCCCTTTTCCCTGTGCACAAATGGCATCTGGCCAGAAGGTTTCACTCCCACTTTTTGCCAAAGTGCTCACGCCTCATCTTTTGCAGCAGTGGTCTCAGGAGAACAAAGGCTCTGTAACAAAGCACCAACCTCAGGGAGTGGTACTGAACTTGAAAAGCTTCACATATACGGGCTCAGCAGCAGCCTGGGTTTGCCATTAGAAGACTAACCTTTTCTGAGTTTGGAGAATTTGTCACCAGAATATTGGCAAACTGGTGGTAAATTTGGGGGCCACAGAAACTTCCAGGAAATGGAGGTCATATAGCCAGCTGTTGGTGAAGAGAGAACCTGTAGAGTTTATGAATTATTGAATAGTTCATTCATTCCAGGCCCAAACAGAGGCAAACTATATAAGTCAATCACAAGGGTCAAACTACCTGAAAAAAACCTATGACAGCTTTCTAGAATTTGAAGGCTGCAAATGGGACATAATTCAATTACTTTCAGTTCAGAAAACACCTATTAAATAGCTGTTGTGCACAGAATACCAGGCTAAGCATTAGGAAAAATACAAAGTTTGCATAAGATGTAGTACTAGATATCATGAAAATTATAGTTTAAGAGAGAGATTTGGTGATACAGTACATAGAGCTTTCAACCTGGAGACAGAAAGACCCGAGTTCAAATTCTGCCTCAGAACCTTGCTAGCTGTGTGACTCCTGGACATATCATTTAACTTTACTCTGCTTCAGTGTCCTCATCTGAAAAATGGGCATAATCGTAGAGTCTACCTCACAAGGTTTCTATGAGAATCAAGTGGGATAAGATATGTAAAGTGTTTGCAAATAGGAAAATGCTAAATAAATTATGTTGGAAGCATTCAGAATGCTTAGAAAGCCTTCTTCAAAGGCAGAAGAAAATAGCTTAGTGTTTGATCTTGGAGGAGTATTGATTTTCCAATCATTTAAGCAAATATTTTAACTTTCCACTGAAATTTTGATTTAAATTGATTCTATACAATTTCTTTTCACAATAAGAAACTAGATCATGGATTCAGTTTTCATGTTCTTCTTTAATAGTTTTTTTTTTTTTTTAATTCTGTAACTGGTCAGCTTAAAATTATTTCCTGCTGGTAAATTATTTCTTTCTTGGTAAATGATAGTAGTGTAATGATAGCAATAGCATTAACAGTATATAAGTAGCATTTATATAATTGTGGTTGTTTGTTCTTCCTTCTTGGAGAGGACCAGGGACATCCTGAGGGTGTTATCTTCACTTGTGCATGAATTGATTGAAGTGAGGCAGGGTTGCACAGAGTCATCAGCCTAACTCTCTCCTCCAGAGTCATAGATGTCCTGTGGCAAGACAAAAGTCAGGATGGCTGGCATGGCCTACGAGGTGCTTGAAGGGTCAAAGGACTCTTTAAATATCTCCTTTTAGCCTCACAATAACACTGGTTGGTGGGGGCTATTATTATTCCCATTTTTTTTCAGATGGGGAAACTTAGGCAGGCAGAGGTTAAGTGACTTGCCCAGGGTCACATAGCTAATAAGTGTTGGAAGCATGATTGAAATTTGTCATCCTATCTTCATGTAGAAAATTCAGTCTGCTGTGCCACACAGCCCCCTCATTACATTATAAATTTCATGAGGCCTAAGACCACATCCTATCCAAACTTTGCATTTTTTTCAATGCCTAGTCTGGTTTCTGTGCACAATCGCTACCTAATATGTGTTTTCTGAACTGAAACTAAGTGCATTATATCCCATTTGCACCTTTCAAATTCTAGAAAGCTGTCATAGCTTGCTTCAGGTAACTTGGGCTGTTGTGATTGATTTATAGTAAATCATTCAGTAATTTATAAGTTCTACAAATTCATGCATTAACATTGAAACCTGGGCTTTCTTGACTCTAGGTCCAGGGTCCTCCTCAGTGTGTCACATAGTTGCCTATATAAGTGGCAGGGGCAGGGAGGTCTGGACTGTAAGACCAGAGCTTGACAGTTCAGAAAAGGTATGGCCACTGATGGACGTTGTCATGATGTTTTTCTGGTTCTTAGGTTTTCAGGATGGTTAATTAGATGAGCTACTTCTTGGAGCTCTAGTCATCTGCTTTAATGAACAGCTTTTCTGCTGTACTAAGATTTTCTTATGGGGCCCATAGCTGTAGAACTTTTTAATTCAGTAATTAAATAAGAAGTTCTTCCCTGTCTTATTGAACTTTCAGGGCTTCATTGATAACTGCACCTTTTAGGTTTTTGAGTATACAGACTTCTGACAAAATTTTTATCCAGAAAATTAGAAAAAATGGATTGAAGGAGTAGCTCAAATCCAAGGTCAAGATGGGGCTAGTTCAAATTAATTCCTTCCTTCCCCTTGTTTTGACCTGATCCATTTGGGCTTCAGTACACCCAAAAGATGGCCTCCAGGGAGTAAGGTAGATATTCAGTGGAGGTTTATGAGTAAAATATGGCCAGGATATAAAGATGACAAGTCATGGAGAAGGTTAGATCTTCGGAGAAATGAGCACCCACCTATCCACCCTCATCTAATTATGGGTCATTCAAAGTCTCTGACCCCTGGTGCTCCCCATCTCTTTCCTCTCTGAGCAATTTTCTAATATAGACAATTGTCCACGTAGATCACCTTCTCCCTTTATGTGTAATAGAATAATGAATAATCATGAAAAAGAATGGATGTTTAGCTTCTGGTGACCTTAGCTGAATTCAAGTTATAATGAAAAGGTGGAAGGTCCAATCTGGATGCAGTTATGCCCGATACAAGTGGTTGGATCACATATACCACCAGGAACCTGTGGTTATCCATATTTCATGTCTTCATAGTGCTTTTAACAAGATCAATATGTGTATTTTTAAATCAGATTTCATTGCCACCCATCTGGGACTCTAAAGAGAGTTTGCCTTTCTAACAGAAAAAAAGCCAGAGGGACAGGTTCCAATACTTTGGTGACTCAAGCTAATTTTTTCCCCCAGCAAATTAATTCATATTAAATCTTGCTTATAAAACCCACGCCACAGAAAGGATTTGTTTGTACTTTAACCATCTGATTAGTCTGTTTAAATAGGGTGAGCTAACAAAACATAAAGTTGTTTATAGACTTTGTTATTTTTGTGTAAATTCTGTCATGTTTCCAACAACTGATATCATGCCATGATACTTCTTTGAATATTACCTTAGAAATTTCTCTTGCTGAAATAAAGGTCCTCAATTCATTTGTTCATTCATTTATTCCTGCAAGTGTGTTTTCTTTTATTCATAAATTTATTCCATTCATTCACTCCATTCATTCAACCTGTGTTTATAGACAGTTCATTTAATGCTGTGCATACACTGTAGCAGGTCTATGGGTTTAAATTATTTGTAATTCTTTTCTTTGCACACTTCAGGTTCAAGTTCTGGAGCAGGTAAAACTTTCAAGTCCATAACAAATTAAGGTTTGTTTGTTTTTTTTGAATGCTAAGTTTTTAAAAAGTACTTTCATAGATCCTCATGCCTTCTTTGTGGGAAGAATTAAAAAAAAAAAATCACTGGTTTTTTTCTTCTTTCCCTTACACTGCATGAGTTTTCATAAATCCTAGGCCACTAGAAACTGATGAGACATTTCATTTTCTTCTTAGGAAATGGATGAAAGGTTTAAGTCCTGACACAAACAGGAAAGTACTGTAGCAAGTCATTTGTCCCCCAGGCACCGCCTCTTTAAATAACTGCTCCGGCTGTGTGAATGAGTTTTCCATTTAGACCAGAAACCCCATGGCTCTTTGTTTCTCTGGCTGTGTCTGGCTGGAGGCACCAAACGTTATCCTATCCAGGAGTGTTTAGATAGTCTTCAGAATGTATGGGCTGGGGAATGTGGGCTGGAGGATGACCTCTTGCCACTAGGGCCATGGGGAAATTTGGTTGTAAAGATGTTTTGCCCTTCTCCCATAAGGAAAGGATATCACCGGTGGGGCTTTTAAGGTAAGACCCAGATCTTACTAAACCAGGAAATTTTGACCATTGATTTCATTTTAAGGCCTAGTTTCCTTCCTTTCCTTCCTCTTTTCCTTCTTTTCCTCCCTCTTTTCCTTCAAAGGCATGTGGAATGGAGAGAGCAAATACTGGGGGATATTAATTTTGGAAATTTTCATTAGTTTAAGAGTGGAGAAGGTGGCACTGTTTTGTAGGTAGTTAAAAAGGTAAAGGTAATAAAGTAATATTCAACTTTCCTTGGGTCTTTACAGGGAAGGATTCAGTCTTACTGAAGGAGAAAAAGGCAACTAAATTCTGAAAATGTAAAAGCTGTAGGTTGGTCAGGTATATTTTCTATTGCTTTAATACAGCAGGAAAACATAACACACAAATTAAGCATGGATACCTGTTTCCCTCTTTTAAGCAAGCAGTAGTCACTGAAGTTAATACCTTTTCTAAATATAAAAAGAAAATTCTTTCCCAATTAGATTACACCTTTGAGCCACTGAGTGTTGTTGGGAAGGTGTTAAAGATTTGAGGGGAATAGATCCCAGATTTAATGTGGTAATAATCAAAAGAGACTGGTTAAATGGTATGTTAATGGAAAACTAAAGAAGTGGGGAAAAGGGGAGAATGAGGGGGAGGGGTTGGAATCTACTTCCTGTCATAGTGTAGAAGCTTCCAGCTATCTAAACCAATCCTTGCAGGTAATCATTTACCTCTTTTTTGTAAATCTACACTAAGAGTCATTCTGCAGCCTAAGTTATCCATTCCAGGCTCTAAGGGAGTGAGCCAGCAGCTCCGTTTGGTCTTTAACCCAGCCATGCTCATCTTTCTCCCTCCTTGTCCAAGCTCCACTCTCTGCTTTCTACCAGAAGGTAATGGGGTGGAGACCATCAGGCAGGATTAGGTTGCAGTAGCCTTTGCCCAGAAGAAATAGGTAGGTGAATAAGGAAAATGTTCTTCCTCCTCGTGCTCATACCTCTATAGAAAATTTACTCACTTCTGCACTTAGGTTGTATATTTTAGACTTCTGTTTATGTCTTAATTCTTTGCCCTCTCTTAAAATATGAGTTGCTAGATTAGAATGGTAGGAGAATATATTACCCTAATTCAGGTCTTTTCAGTAGCAAGGGACTACTTGATATATATTGCAAGCATACTGTTGCAAAGTATTCTTGATTGTCGACGTCTTTGTGTATTTATTTTGGGGTGCACTTTGATATGCTAGATATTTGTGGTGATTTGGAAAGAGCTTCACATAGACCCTAAGATCTGAGTTTGATTCCCTGTCTTTCTTTACCTCTTATATCCTCAGCTTTCTCATCTGTGAAATAGGAGTAATGATCCCTGAACTCCTCCACTCAAGCTCTACTCAGGTGTTCCTTTGTGGGTGGAAGGGGGTGACCTTGGGTTCTCAAAGTCTAAGAAAGTAGAAGAGCTCAGATTATTATGTATTAAGCATTTACTGTGTGCCAAGACACAGTGCTAAGCTCTGGGGATAAAAACAAAGACAACAGCAGGGTCCCTTGCCTTCAAGACTCTCACATTGTAATGGAGGAAACAACAGAAGAACTTCTAACTATGTACACATTTGAGATTTATAATGTCAGTAGAAAGTAATCTCCTTAAAGAAGGGGGAGGGGATTGGACTGGGGAAAGGTCTTAAGCAGAAGGTGGAATTTGAGCTGGCTTTGTTGAAAAGTTAGAGAATGGAATCTCATGTCATTGAAGAATGCCTAGATCATAGAGTACCAGGGGGGTCAGGTGTGAGAAGACCTGAAAGGTAGGAAGGGAATAGTGGTTAAATGCTAAATGGAAGGTTTTCTGTTTGATCCTGGAGGTCATAGAGAATATCTAAAGATGGAATACTTAGAGTGAGGGGGTAGCATAGTCAAGGTCCCCTTTGGGAATCTTTGGCAAGATCATTTTGAGACTGGACTGGGGACAGACTTGAGGCCAAGCAGCAGGCTAACACAGCAGTTACTGATCCGACCAAACAAGAAAGACTTTGAGCAGAGCCCAGGTATGGAACCAAGACCTAGCTAAAAGCAAGGAAAGGGGAATCAGGATAGGCCTGGTCAGCCAGTGAGTTATTACTCTCTCTGTTTGCCACATTGCCTCACAAAGACCAAAGTGTGGAGAGAGGACCCATGCTCAAGGGATGCTTGTGCTACTTCCCAGACCTGCTTGTTGTAAGGATCCTTTGGAGTAATGTATATAAAGGGTTTGTTTAACCCAAAACACATATAAATACCAGCTATTGTTATTGTCTGTGCCGTATATTACTTACTAATAATATTTTGCTTCTAGTTTCCTTGTTTGTGGGGTGTAAGGGAAGGGGAGTGGAGGAAGGTTTTTGTTTTGTTTTGAGTGGGGCTTGGGAGGGAGGAAGAGGAGAAAGATCTTGCATCTGATGTATTTGAATTTCCCTTCCTTTAATTTGGAGAGGTTGAGCTCCTGTGAAGTTGTAATCTTGTCCATCAGACCTTGGTGTGCCTTTCCCTTTATGTAGAATTGGAAGTGAACTTGTGATTTCATTGATACAGTGAAATCCCAGGTGAGAAAACTCTACCAATGCAGGTCTGCATCTTCTCTGAAATTTATAATCTTAGAAATTTACCCAGATTAATTCAACTCCAGTCAACAAGCATTTATTAAGCACTTACTATGTGACAGGTCCATGAGACAGTGAAAACCTTCGAATTAGGAGAGAAAAGTGTCCTGGGCAAGGGACAGCAGGGTGGCTGTGTCACTGGGTCATGGAGTATAGGGAACACAGTAAGATAATGAAGACTAGAAATGTGGGAAGGAGTTGTGAAAAGCCAAACAGGATTTTACATTTGATTGTGAAAATGATAGGCCCCTGGAGTTCATTGAATTGGGAATTGGGAGAAGAAGGGTGGTGATAAGGTCAGACCTGGGCATTATTAGCAGGGTCAATTTCATGACTGAATGGGGGATGTACTGGGAGTAGGGAGAGACTTGAGACCAGAAGACCAACCAGCAAACTATGGCAGTAGTCCAGAGATGAGGCGATGAAGGCTTGCACCAGGGTGATGGGGGTATCAGAGGAAAGAAGGCACATATAGGAGAGGTATGTCCTCTACAAGAGTTAATAAAAAGGTCTTAGGTCCCATTAGATCTTCCTTATGACTAGTTCCAGGTTAGTTTAATGGGTGTTAAACAGACCTGGATGATTTCTAGGAGTTTTAAAGCAGAAACGTAAGTTTTTAAGGAATAAATTATCCCAGAAAAGACAGAGTTCAGACTGGGAGAAATTTCTAGAGATTCGTGGTCTAAGTAGAAAATGATATTCATACCTTGACCTGCTCATTTGTTTGTAAAATGAATACTTTAATTTTTATGTGCCTTAAGGAAAATTGTAAGGAATCTAATTCCCCTTCGGCTGTTAAGAAGTTGTCTCTAATTCATTCCACACCTTAATTTTCATGCTACCTGTAGTTGTGAATAAAATGACCATCCCCAGGTGGGTTTTTTAAGGTACATTTTACAAAACCCTGGTTCAAATCCCTTGTTCAGGGATCAAGTGAATGACAGTTATGCTAATCACAAGTAAGTTTCATAAGATAAGATTTTATGTTTAGATCTGAAAAAGTCAACAAAGGGCTTTGCTTTACTATTCTAAAGCAGAAAAAAAATCCATGGGACATGGAGCCATTGCAAGTTTGGGGCCTCCCCAAGCCGGGCGGAATTTCCACAGATAAGGAATTCCAAAGACAATGGGCACAGTGATCTAAGACTGTGTTAGCCAATGTCTTGGCAGAAATGCAAGGAATAGATAACAAAACAGCAGCAGCAACCCCCTCCTCCCTCCTTCCCCCACCGCCAAGCATGTGAGAGAGGAAAAAACCATAGCTTATTAGATGAACTTAAAAAGAACACACCATATTAATGCAAATAGCAGAATTATACACTGAAGTCTTGGGAAGACAGCCTCTTCCTTCTGCAGACTGATTCTCCTTCTGCAGAGTGCAGGAATATGTTTTAATTTCTGTTAAAAGCCCCCGTAGTGCATCTGAATCATTGGTGATCCAGGTAAACACAGACCCTGGCTGGACGTTTTCCAAAGTTGGAAACAGTTCAGCCAAGATGCACACACAGTATTATTATAACAGAGGTATGGAGAAGCAATTCACTCCCCTCTGGAGACAGATAGCATTACAACCTTGGAAGAGTTGTCTATGGATAAAGCTCTTGTTGTTGACTAAGTCTTGTGCTGGTGAAAAGATAGACTGATCACACCAGGAGTAATCATCCTCAGGATAGATACATATATCCAAGCTCAGATCAGAAGAGAAAGACTGAGAGTTGTTTCTCAGTGGTACTAAAGACCAAATAAGAATAAACCTATGATTGAAAAAAAAAAGCAACTCAATTTAAGAGTAAATGTTTCAACAGTATAAACTTTGATTCAATAGACATTCATTTCTAAATAACTCTAAATAAACTCAGTCATTTTTTCAGTCATGTTCAACTCTTTGTGCTCCCATTTGGGGTTTTCTTGGCAAAGATTCTGGAATGGTTTGCCATTTCCTTCTCTAACTCACTTTGCAAATGAGGGAATTGAGGCAAACCTGAGGTGCCCAGAGTCACACAGCTCGCAAGTGTCTGAGGCCAGATTTGAGCTCAGAAGGTGAATCTTCCTGACTCTAGGTCTGGCAGCCTATCCACTGTATAGCCTAGGTGCCCAGGGGGAGAATAAATGCTAGATAAGAATGTCAGGTTTGGGTATCACAAAGGCCTAAAAAGAATTATTAGGAATAAGTAGACTTTGAGTCATTGTTAGTATGCATTTATTAAGTGTCTGCTGTGTGCCAGGCACTGGGTTGAGTGCTGGAATACAATTTTATGAAACAGTTTAATGGAGAAAGAGAATGCACAAAAAGAAATCAGAAAGCAAAAACCTTCCCTTTGAATTGGAGTTATGTGTAGCATATTTCATCATCTCCCCCATTTACTAATTGAATAGATATGAAAATTTGAACATTAGTTTTTTGTTGTGGTAGGTGTTATGACTGGTAATATTTTCTGCTTTTGGGACTAATGGGGAGTCAGGAAAAAAACTGATGAAGCAGTCAGTGCTGGAAGCAAGGGCCACTTTAATTTGGTGTGTTCCAGGGAAGGCCAGGTAGCTTCACCAGAGACAACCTGAGAGTTTCATTTCTAATTGGGGAGACATATATAAATACATAAAGAGTGGGTGGATACAAGGAAGTCTACAAAAGGACAGCACTAGCCACTAGGAAGGTGTCATCTGAGCTGAGTCTTAAAGAAAGCCAGGAATTCCAAGTAGCAGACGTAGGAAGAACATTCCAGGCATGAGCAAAATTCGGTGCTAAGCATCAAATTTTAATGCAATATAAAATAACTACCAAATAAGTAAAACTAAAGATGCTTCATTTAATAAAGCTCAACAACCTCGCTTTAAAAGACTTAAACCCATTATATTTCAAGGATTTGTGCTTTGGAGAAGCACTTAGCTGTAAAGAAACCTGAACATGGGATGTCAGAGTTGTTTGAGCTGATTCCAAATAATCCTTCCCTTGCTTTCAAAGAAAGCTACCAGCAAAGATAGACTCATAGGGATGGGCTGCAGAGTGGGCCCCTTGAAAGACCAAGGATTCTGGGAAACCTGAAGTCACTGCTGACCAAATGCCTGCACCATTTGGGTAGGATGCCCAAATAGCCTTGTGAATATTCAATTTGGCATGCTTTGTTATGAACATAATTAAAATGGTTCAAAGGAATCCTTTCAACTAACAGCACATCCTGTTAGGTTACTAATTGCCTTTCATTACATGCCTTGTCAACTTAGTATTATCAAATACCCTTACAGGGCATTTTAATTAATTTGTTATGGGATGCATGGTGGGACTCTTCACCCCCTTGCAAACTTTTTATTAACAAATGGACTGAGGCAAGGTCCCCTTGTGAAGCAGGTGACAGGGCGGGGATAGAATTTGGTAATAACAAAACATTTAAATGGTTTGGAACTTATAAAGCATGAAAGAGAAGGATATGGTATTTACTGAAATTCTAAAAGAAGATCGTAAGATTGTGGTAATGTGTGGAGGACGCTGCAGATAAAAGCCCTGGACACAGGTGTGCTTAGCAGATGGTCCCACTACCACGATGTCCTCATGGATTGGATTCAAAGAGTATCATTAAACGGAGGCTTGGAATGACCCCAAACACTCTCCCATCCCCCACTAGAAAACTACCGATAATATGAATTGTGGGAAAAATCATTAGCTTAAGGGTTCTTTTAATTTAAAATTTTTATTGACTTTTTTTTGTTTTTACATCACTTTCATCCCTACATAGCCTTATCTCCTCTCCTCTTATAATAAAGAATAAAAAAGAAAAATTAAGAAATCAGTAAAATTAATGCATCAAATGGGTCGAATAGAAAGTGTGATTTTTCTCATGAAGCATGTCTCATCACCTCTGAGAAGAAGGGTATAGAAGATGAATTTTTCAGCACTTTCTCATTTGAACAACTTTTAATTTCATTGCTTCAGTCAGTGGCAACACTAATCATCAGTCTCTCATGTGTATAATTTGGGAGTTATCTTTAACTCTTCCTTTTCCTGTACCTCTTTCTCTTTCTCCTCCCTCATATACATTCCTTTTACTTTCTTTTACCTTTTACCTTCATCTCTCATGGCCAGTATCCTAGTGGTTGTTCAATGGGTCCAACTCTGTGAACCCATTTACTTGGCAAAGATACTGAAGTGGTTTGCCATGTTCTTCTCCACCTCCTTTGATAGATGAGGAAACACAGGCAAACAGGGTTAAGTGACTGGCCCAAGATCACACAACCAATAAGTCTCTGAGGCTAGATTTGAACTCACCTAGAGTTCTTGACTTTAGGCTTCTTGGCTCATGGACTATGGCACCACCACCTAACTGGTACAACTAAGTCCTCTTTGTCACTCCACTGAATTATTGCAATAGATTCTTGGTCTTCCTGCCCCTAGTATCTCTCTTTACATTCTCCTTTCAGAGTACAACTAAATAATCTTCCGTATATGGAGAGTCATTCATATCACTCTTCTACTCAAGTTTTTACAGGTTCACTTTTAACCCCTGAGTAAAACTCAAACTCCTTAGCCTGGCATTCAGGGCCCTCCACAATCTGGTCCCACCCTACCTTTCCAGACTTCTCTCATAGAATTCCCCTCTAGGAACATGATACTACTAGCAAACTATCAACTTATCTGTTCTGAACATATCTAATCCCCCCCACACCTTTACTTATCCCCAACTTACTTTCCTTCTCAGACCTCATGTACTACATTATTTTGCATTTTCTAATGAACTTGACATTGTGTATTTTGGTTATTTATATCCAAATTTGCATTAGACTATAAGTTCCATGAAAGCAAGGGCCCTGTCTCAAACTTTGCACCTTCCCTAGGACTTAAAACACTGTTAGAATAGTAATATTAAAATGTGGGCTTTTGTTTCTGTGTGTGTGTGTGTGTTTCCGTTCTGATTCTTCTGATGCTGGAGATATTAAGAACCAATGCAGTTAAAAATCTTGTCCTTTAGATAGATTGCCTTGCATATATATCTGTCTGTGTATTGTCTCCTCCTTTAGATTGTAAGCACCTTGAGGATAGAGATTGTCTTTTGTCTCCTTTTGTATCCTCAGCACTTAGCTCAGGGCCTGTCTTTGGAAATTAATAAATGTAAGTCAATTGATTTCTCTGCAAATGCACTGACAACTGCAACCCATCTCTTAGTTGATTATTACTGAGTACCTACTGTAGGCCTAAGTGATATGGTATCTGTATATATTGGTAGTGGGGGTAACATACAAAGAAATATAAAATAAAATTTCTGTTCTTCATATTACTGGTTAATAATCCATTTGGTGAGACAACACATGGACTTTAATGGACAATCTGAGGTATGTTTTGATGAGTTTAGAGTAGTTTCATGAGATCTCCATGAGTTAGAGTACATAGGGAGTCTTCATGGAAGGAGATTGGTTTAGAGCTGGCACTTGAAGGTGTAGGTAGGAATTTGCTACATGGAGTCAGGAAGATAAGCTCACCTAGGTCCATGAACTATGGAGACTACCTGGCTAGTAACCATATTAGGAATGGACAGAGTTTGCTTCTGGACTTTATGTTTAAGTCCAGAACTAAGAACTGAGATAAGCTTGAAGGCAGAGCCCAGGGGAGAAGCACTATCACTGGTCCCTCAAACTATGGGTTTTGGGAAACATGGAGTCATGCTTCATTCCAACCCAAAGTCCAGGGAGGTTAGACCCAAAGCTGGACTTGTGTCCAGCACTTGACTGTCAGTACATGCCTTTTGGCATTTACTATCTTCAGATCATGAGATTCTCCTCACCATCTCCAACTTTTGAACAGAATTTGATCCTATTGTTATATTTGCCTGTACAATCTAAGCTTCATAAAAAAAATGAAGAAATATTTATCAAATACTTACCATATCTTTAATACTTCACCACAAGCTATTAGGGAAAAATAAAAGAAAGTAATTCTGCGGCAGAGATAAATGCCCTTCTAGCAGATCTATGACCTCTGCTCCAAAGTAGCATATAGTCTAGCTGGAAAGACAATATGAAAATAGAAACAATGCAAGAGGCATTAAACTTACAACAGGCAGTGCTGTGGCAGTTGCAGAGGAAGATCCAAACAGGTTGAAATTGTCTGATCAGGGAAGTTTAATGAAGGAGATGAAACTAGATGAATGGACAGGATTTGGATGAGTGGAGAGGAGGAAAAAGAGCAGTCTGGTAAAGGGAACAACACGAACGAAGACTTGGAGTGTGGTGTACCAGACAAGGCTCCAGACTTGGAATCAAAGGAACTGGGTTCAGATCCTTACTCTAATATTGATTACCTGGGTAACCTTGCTCAAATCACTTCCTTTCCCTGTGCCTCAGTCTCCTTGTCTATAAAATGGACCAGATGAAGCGCTAATTGTGTGATCCTGTAAGAGGCAGTGTGCTCTGGTGAACAAAAAGGTGGCCTTGGAGTCAGAAATCCCTGGGTTGATCCCACTTAAGACACATGGTGGCCACGTGACTCAAGTAAGTCACTTAACCTCTATGTGCTGCCGGGATCTTGCAGTGCTTCTTCTTCAACTGTGGAGTTGCAACTCACAGTTTAAGAAGTGCTGAAGGGGCTGCTGGTGGAAAAAGTTTAAGAAGCCCCACTAAGATAAATCACAGAGAAAGTGCCAATCTATGTTGGTAAAAAAAATCCTCATTTAGGATTTCTGTTGTGTTGTCATTTGATTGTTTCAGTCACGTCTGACTCTTCATGGCCCTGTTTGGGGGTTTCTTGACAAAGATACTGGAGTGGTTTGTCATTTCCTTCTCCAGCTCATTTTACAAATGAGGAAACTGAGGCAAATAGGGTGAAGTGATTTGCCCAAGGTCACACAGCTAGTAAGTATCTGAAGCCAGATTTGAACTCAGTACTTCCTGATTCTAGCTCTAGCACTGTATCAACTAGTTGCCCTTCGGATTTCCCTATTATTGATGAATCAAAGGTCTAATCCTTATTCGTGTCGACTCAAAATGTATGTGGCATCTTAATGAAACACTTGTAGTACCACCCTCTTGACCAAGGGTACCAAATGTAGGTAGGAATTTGCTACATGGAGTCAAGAGGATAGGCTGTCCCAAATCTATGAACTAGCATGAGTAACTGACTGATAACCGGGTTAGGAATGGAATGAGTTTGCATCTGGACTTTTTAAGTCCAGAAAAAAGAACTAAGACAGACCTGTGTGACATAGATAGATAGATAGATAGATAGATAGATAGATAGATAGATAGATAGATAGATAAGTTTCCTTAGAGGTAAAAAGAAACTGAGATCACAAAGATTCCAGAATGTTAAGGGGTTCTTTGAAAGTCAGCTAGAGGAGCTGGGTTTTGATGTGCCTAGAAGTGGGTATCCATCGCAAGGGTTTCTTAGAATTGTTTTTGTTATTGTTGTTTTTTTTTTTGAACAAGGGAGTAACATGATGAAAAAGAATAAAAAAAATTCATAAGGATTTCATTTCTTAAAAATTCCTTGTAATTTAACAACCTTGAGGACTAATCTCTGATCATAAACCCTTCCTCTAGCTCGGTTCTAAGTGACACGCTTAGGTAAATAACAGCATCTCCCCTAGGAACTTCAAACAGTCTGGGAAGTCAGAATTGTTTATGTTGGAGCAGCTGTTGAGAAGCAAATGGCTTTAAGCTATATGGGGCCCTAAAGAATTTCATGAACTGATTTGTAGCCCATCAAACCAGCAAACAACCATGTGAAAAATAATAGTTTTAGGACATTTTTTTTGAAGGCTCATTCCAATGCTCCTTATATAACCCAAATTATTCTTACAGCTGGCATATTTATCAAATTTGCAATGACAGAAACCCAGGCAGGATAGTCAACATGTTAGGTAGTCCAAAAAGGTCTTGACAAGCTAGAGGATTGATTGGGCTGAACCTAATAGGATGAAATTGAATATAACTAAAATATACTAAATATTTCAATAATATATTGAAAATATACTAAATGTATATTTTAAAGAGGTTCAAAGACCAACTTTAAAAATACAAAATGGGGACATAAGACTAGATAATAGATCAATTTGAAGACGATCTGAGATTCTTAGTAGACTAGAAGCTCAATGTGATAGCCAAAAAAGCTATTGCAATCTTAGGCAGCATGAGAAACGACACAGTGTCTTCTAGATCTAGTGCAAAAATAGACTTGAAAAACTCTGCTCTAGTCAGACCATATATAGGCTGTTGTGTACGGTTCTGGGCCCCATGTTTTAGGAATGATAGTAAGCTTGAAAACTTTCAAGGGAAGGCCACCAGAATTGTGAAAGGCCTTTAGGTCATGACATAAGTAGATCAGTTAAATGAACTGGGAATGTTTAGCCTGGAGAAGAATAGACACATGGAGGATATAATAGCTGTGTTTGAGTATTTTACAGGCTGTTCTATAAAGAAGGGTTAGATTTGTCTTGCTTGGGTTCATATGACAGAAATAGGAGCAGAGATAAAAACTGTAGGAAAGCAAGTTTAGTCTTGACTCCAGGGAAAGCTTCCTTACCATGTAATCCAAAAGTGAAATTGACTGCCTTAGAAGGCGGATCTCATTGGAGGTCTTTGATCCCTTGGGTTTGGTATAGTTGAGTTGCATTTTGGGGGGAAGGATACAAACTAAGGTCCCTTCTAACTCTGTGATTTTGGAAGTAGGACAAATCCAGTGTGTATTAAAATTCAAGTCACTGTGCTGTTGGACTGAATGGATAACTTATTGGAATGCTGTTGAATTGCTAACTGTTTTTGTCAAAACAAGTCTTAAAGCACATTTTAATACTATAGTAGAAAGATGTAGGGAGGGGTAAAAGAAAGTATTTGATCTGTTGAGTGTACTATAATTAGATTCAGTAAGTGAGAATATAAAGACCTGTTATGTAAAATTAGAATTTACCCTCCTCCCAAAAGTATTTCATTGGTTTTCCTTATTTGTGACCTCCCTATTCTTCCTTAGTAGAATGTCCCCTTGGCATCCCCTCATTTACCCAATTCCCATTTCTTTCTTTCTATAAAATCATTCTGAAGTATGTATAATTCATAGATGGATAAACTTTTTGAGACAGACTTTTAGTTACACCATATTTAATTTGATAAGATTGAACCTGCATTCTTTCCTGGGTACATCTTGTTTTTGTAATAAAGATTCAGTAGGGATAAAGTCTCTGAAATAGCAAACTTTTTTGCAGATGTCAAATCCTTTGTAGACCTGTTTATTCTCTTTCCAGCTTTGTGGGGTAAACCTGGTATAACAGCATAAGAGTAAGGAGACCTTGGCCTTGTTACTGATTTCCTCTGTGACCTTGGTCAAGGTACTTTCCATGACATGAAATTTTCATGTAAAAGGGAAGTATTGCAATCAATAATCTCTATGGCGCCTTACAGCTATAATTCTCAGTGATCTGATTAGCTCTATAAATATATACTAAACATCCTAATGTGGATTATTTTATATGATTTTAATATTGTTCTTGGGCACAGGATTTGAAATAAGAAGATTTGAGTTAGTTCTGACTTTATAACTTACTAACTGTGACTCTGAACCACGCTGAACCTCAGTTTCTTTTTTATCTATAAAATAGGAATAAGAGTTTGTGTTCTTTCTACTTCATAGTATTATTGTAAGAAAGGCACTTTGGCAACTGTAAAGTGCTGTATGCAAGAGATCTATTATTATTATCTGGAAACTTTTTGAGAAAAGGAAAAGTCTACTCAAAAATACAAATAGTAATTTTCATCATTCTTTTTAAATGTAAATTTTTTTTAACAAGTCCAACAACTGAAAGAAATTATTAGGATTGTCCTAATGAAGGGTGTGCTATGTGCAGGGATACAGAAAGAGTAAATTTCTGCCCTCGAGGAATTTATCATCTATTTGGGGAGACTACATCCAAACAGATGCAAAGCAGGCTACTTACAGGATAAATAGGAGATAATTGACAGAGAGAAGACACTGGAATTAAGAGGGAATGGGGAAGGTTTCCTATAAAAGATGGAATTTTAGTAAAAGTGAGAACTCGGAAAGATCTTGGCTTAAAAAGGCCAAAGTCTCCCACTGCATCTGGGGCCATCTGTAGTCATTCTGATGTGTATCTGGCCACTGAACCCAGATGACTGTGGAGGAGAAAGTGAGGCTGGTGACTTTGCACAGCCCTGCCTCACTTAAATCCAGTTCTCTTGCAAGTCATGGTGCCATCTTCCTGATGTCATAATTCTCTTTGAGAGCTAAAGAAAAACAACAAAGGAAGCTAAAAAAGTTACAAGTACAGAGGACAGCTAGAGAAAATTCCCAGAGCTGAGAAATGGAAGTCTTGTTTGTGGAAACAGTCAGGAGGCCAGTGTCACCAGATCAAAGTGTATGTTTAGGGGAGTAAGGTGTAAGAAGACTGGAAAAATAAAAAGAGGCTAGCTTAGGAAGGGCTTCAAATGCCAAACAGACTTTTGTATTTGTTTTTAGAAGCTATAGGAAGTCAACTGGAGTTTGTTGAGTAGAGGGCAACCTGTGCTTTAGGAAAACCAGCTGAGTGATTTAGTGCCTTAGTAAAATAAAACAGAACAAATAAATACACACACACAAATACATACATATGTACATATATACCTACACACACATATACATACACACATACGTATTTCTATGTGCCAAACACTGTGCTAAATACTCCCTGCTCTCGAAGGAGACAACATATAACTACGTGCAAAGTAGCTAGAGACAGGATAATTTAGAATTTATTTAAAATTTTAAAGAAAAGCAAACTCCTATGCAATTAGGTATTTCTTTCTAATTCTTAACCAAGCTAACCCATGTGTTTCCCGAAGCAAGGTCTGAAAAGAGTGCATGTTTCAACTCATTCTGAATCTTTATGCACGTTTCTAGTTCTACTTCTCAAGCCTTCAGGACATCACAACTTTTGTAGACTTCTAGCATTACAGGCTCTAACTCTCTCTGCAAAAGTACTCTAACTACCTGCTTATGAGTTTGTTGAGCCATTTTTAAGTTGTGGCCAACTCTTCATGACCCTCTTTGATTTGGTTTTTGGCAAGATTTGAACTCAAGAAATTGAGTCTTCCTGACTTTAGCCCTGGCACTCTATCCACCGTACCACATAGCTGCCCTTAATAAACACTATTTTTTTCCTTCTAAGTTTCCTGCTCTGAATACCTTGTACTTCTCTCCCCTTATGGAGAGACAGAAAGAGAAAGGGGGAAAGTAGGGTTAATAGTAATGTGATGCTTCCAGTCTGTGTAAAAATTTTGAATGATTATTTCTCCAATCAGAAAGGATTAATTTTCCCTTCCCTCCTTAACTTTTTTTTTTACATTCCCTGTCTCCCTTTCTTCCTCTTTTTAAGATAAAAAAAAATGATCCACCCATGGAGGTAGAAGTCAGTTTCTCTCCTCTTCTTTCCCCACCTCTTATCCCATTATAGGTCTTCAAGCAAGGACTGGATTACTCATTGGAGATCATGGAGAGTAGATTCCATTTTAGGTATAGTTTGGGCTATTTGACTTCCAATATTGAGAACCTGTGATTCTTTGATTTCTGTATATGTACAAATAATTTTGGGAAGACTCTCCTGCTCTTCCTTTCTTTTATTTCTCCCTATTCCTTCCACTTTCTCGTTGTTCTTTTTCCCTTCTTCTCTTTCCAAAAGCCCAAAGTGGACAAATTTCAAGAAGGAGAGAAAAAGCAGGGTTGGGAGAGTGCTGGTAAATGTTTAACAACCGACTCTCTGAAGCCAACACACTTTAAAGTGTAATCTTAACATTTTCTCCCTTGCTTTCTGTAATCCAGGTGGAAATGATGTAGTAGATGTGTGTCTATTTGAAATTTCCATTGTTTACTCTCTTTCTCTGGCACCAACCTGTTGAGTACATCTGGCCAATCCTACAACATGACTTGGCAGGGAAATTTAGTGCACAGTAGTATATGTTCTCATTAGTTTGTTTACCTTAGCAACAAATAAATATCACCTTTCAGTGTACTGAGAATTTGATTCAGGCACATCAGTGTGCCAGAGAAGTTCTGTGAAGGATAATGGAAATTAATTAGAACCTTGGGAAATAGAATTCAATTTTAATATGGAAGTTTACACTGACAATCACTCTCTGTATGTAGATTAATTGCTAAAAACTGCATTAGATCATTCATCTAATTTTTATAAAGGAGAGGGGAAAATTTATCCTTTGTACTGTTTATCATGGAGCATCTAAGTGGTGCAGGGGATAGAGCATTGTGCCTGGAGTCAGGAAGGCATCTTCCTGAGCTCAGATCCAGCCTTAGACACTTAGCTGCTGTGTGACCCTGTTTGCCTCAGTTTCTTCATATGTAAAATGAGCTGGAGAAGGAAATGGCAAACCACTCCGGTGGAAAAACTTAAATGGGGCCATAAAGAGTCATACATGACTGGACAGCAACAGTTTGTGACCTGGTGAAGATAATCAGATTAATTATGTCACTCAGCATTCATAATAAATATCAACTTAGATACAGGAAAATTTTTTTAAGACCTGTATTGTTGTTATTTTCTTCCTTCCAAAGAAAATTAGATATATTTTGGAAACCATTTACCTTTCAGGTATGGTGGATTTTTTACTACTGCTTAATATAGGGTATTTATAAATTAGCTAAATGTGATTTTAAAATATTTGAAAAAAAACAACAGGTATCAGGAGATGTTTTCCAGAAGGTAACTCACTAAAATAACATCAACTCTCCCATCACAACCCTTCTCCCCACCAGATAATCCCCACACTTAACACACTCAAAGATATGGCATTAGGCCAGCATACTCTCAAACTATGTTTTCCTTGTCCTTCATGAATTAATAATCCATAACTATGTGCTGGAATTGTGCTAAAGATTGGGCATACTTGCTAAAACTGGAAGAGACAAAGCAGAAAGAAAATTATAGACCAATTTCCCTATTGAATGTTGTTGCAAAAATTTTATATAAAATACTAGCAGAGAGATTATAGCAATTTATCATGAGGATGATACACTATGACCAGATGAGATTTATGCCAGGAGTACAGGGCTTGTTCAATATTAGGAAAAATATCAGCATAATTGACCATATCAATAACAAAACCAACAGAAATCATATTATCTCAATAGATGCAAAAGAAGCTTTTGACAAAATACAGCACCCATTCCTATTAAAAACTCCTAGAGAGCATGATAAATAGTATCTATATAAAACCATCAGCAAGCATTATGTATAATAGGCATAAGCTAGAAGCTTTTGCAATAAAATCAGGGGTGAAACAACGATGTCCTGTTGCAAGATATGAATAACCACTGTTACTCAATATTGTATTAGAAATGTTAGATTTAGCAATAAGAGAAGAAAGAAAAATTGAAGGAATTAGAATAGGCAGTGAGGAAATATAACTATCACTCTTTGTTGATGATTTGATGGCATACTTAGAGAATCCTAAAGAAAAACTACTTGAAATAATTAGCAACTTCAGTGAAATTGCAGGATATACAATAAACCCACATAAATCAGTAGCTTTTCTATATATTACCAACAGAACCCAACAGTAAGAGACAGAAAGAGAAAAATCCATTTAAAATAATGTAGACAGTATAAAATATTTGGGAGTCTACCTGTCAAAACCAACCCAGGAACTTAATGAACATAATTACAAAACACTTTTCACACAAATAAAGTCAGATCTAAACAAATGGAAAAATATCAGTTGTTCATGGGTAGGCTGAACTAATATAATAAAAATACAGTTTTACCTAAATTAATTTAATTATTCAGTGCCATACCAATCATACTACCAAAAAATTATTTCAAAAAACTGGAAAAAAGAAGAACAAAATTCATGTGGAAGGGAAAAAAAGGTTGAGAATATATCAAGGAATTAATGAAAAAAAAATGCAAAGAAAGGTGGCCTAGCCATACCAGATCTAAAACTGTATTATAAAGCAGCAATCATCAAAACTATTTGATACTGCCTAAGAAACAGTATAGTGGATCAGTGGAATAGGTTATGTACAGTTGTAAATGACTATAGTAACTTTGATAAACTCAAAGACTCCAGCTTCTGGGATAAAAATCTCATTATTTGACAAAAACTACTGAGAAAACTGGAAAATAGTATGGCAGAACCTAGGATAACCAACATCTCACACTATATACCTAGACAAGATCAAAATGTTACATGATTTAGACATAAAGGATGATCTCATAAGCAAATTGGGAGAGCAAAAAATAGTTTACCTGTGAGATCTGTGGAAAAGGGAAAAATTTTGTGATCAAACAAGAGATAGAGAACATTATGAAATGCAAAATGGATAATTTTGATTCCATTAAATTAAAAAGGATTTGTACAAACAAAATCAATGCTACCAAGATTAGAAGGAAAGCAGAAAGCTGGAAAGCAATTTTTACAGCCAGTGTTTTTGATAAAGGCCTAATTTCTCAAATAGAGTACTGAGTCAAATTTATAAGAATACTAGCCATTCCCCAATTGATAAATGGTCAAAGGATATGACTAGGTAGTTTTCAGTTGAAGAAATTAGTTATCTATGGTCATATAAAAAATGCTCTGAATCACTGTTGATTAGAGAAATGCAAATTAAAATAATTCTGAGGCACCACCTCAAAGTTATCATATTGACTAGTATGACAGAAAAGGAAAATGATAAATGTTGAAAAAGATGTGGGAAAATTAGAACATTAATGCATTGTCAGTGGAGTTGATCCATTCTTTCTTGAGAGCAATTTGGAACTACACTTAAAAGACTTTTGTGCATATCCTTTGCTCCAGCAATACTACTACTATAACCATATCCCAAAGAGATCATAGAAAATGGAAAAGGACTTACATGTATAAAAATATAGCAGCTCTTTTTGTAATGGCAAAGAATTGGAAATTGAAGGGATGCCCATCAGTTGAGGAATGACCAATCAAGTTGTGCCGTAGGAATGTAATGGAATACTATTTTTTATAATAAATGACGAGCAGATGAATTTGAAAAAAAACCTGGAAAAACCTGTATGAACTGATACAAAGAACCAGGAGGACATTGTATATAGTAATATGAATATTGTGTGATAATCAACTATGATAGACTTAGTTCCTCTTAGCAATACAGTGATCCAAGACAATTCTGGAAGACTCATGATCAAAAATGCCAACCACATCCAGAGAAAGAACTATGGAGTCTAAAGCATACTATTTTCATTTTTTTAAATTGTTCTTTTGTTTTTTATTTTCATGGTTTTCCCCTTTTCTGCTCATTCTTCTTTCACAACATGAGTAATAAGGAAATATGCTTAATATGATTGTATATGTATAACCTAAAAGAAAAAAAGATTGGGCATGCTAAGACCAAGAAAGAAACCATTCTGATCCTCAAGGAGCTTTAAAAGGAGATAAGATATACATATATACACACAAATACATATACATATACATATATATATATACATGAACTCACGTGTTTTTATATTTATATGAATGTGATTATTATGCATGCACATACAAAATAAATAGAAAATTAAATAAATACAGGGTCCTTTGGAAGCAAGGGCCCTAGCAATTGAGAGGGAGATCAGAAAAGGTGTTATGTAGAAGGTTATTCTTAAACAGTGTTTTGAAGGAAAAAGGATTTTATAAAACCAAGGGGAGGTGGAAGTGAATTCCAGCCATATAGAAAGGCACAGAAATAGGAGAAGGAATGTACAAAGAGCAAAGGGAAGGCCAGTTTGGCAGGATTACAGAAGAGGAGTAATTCGTGATGAGACTGGGAAGATAGATTGGGGACAGGTTGTGAAGGAGTTTAAAAGTTAGAGAATAGTTTAAATTTTCCCATGTGGATGATAGTCACTGTAATTCATTGGTTAGGGGGATGGTCAGATCTGTGTTTATGGAAAACTGCTTTGTATATTGGATCCCAGAATCCCAGAATGCTATGATCCAAAAGGAATCTTAGGGATTATCTATTCTAGTTCCTACATTTTAAAGAAGAGGGCACTGAGATCAGTAGATGTTAAATGACTTAACTAAGGCCACCTGGCTAGTAAAAGCTGAAACTGGGCCTAGAATTCTGGTCACTTGAGTGTGTTGATTCCAAGTCCAATGCTCTGTCCATTATATCACATAGTGCTCCATGCTTCTGCCCATTTTCCTAAGCATGGTTGCATGCCCATTAAGGCAGGGGACGGAACAGGCAAAAACACAGGGACTTAGAATGGGAGAATAATTTGAGGCATTGTCAAAACTACTTGGAACTACCTTGCCATTCCCCTTCCTCCCAGCTCGGTTGAATACATCTGACCAATCACAGAACATGGGTTGTCAGTGAAATTTAGAATGCAGTAGAAGATATCGGTCCTACCTGGTGGTTGAGCATTCTGTGTGTGAGTTATTATGAACAACTGAAAGTCATCTTAAAATAGGGGCAGGTGGGCACAGAGCATAGAATACCGGCCCTAGAGAGTCAGGAAGACTCATCTTCTTGAATCCAAATCTAACCTCAGACACTACCTGTGTGACCCTGGGCAAGTCACTTAACCCTGCTTGTCTCAGTTGCCTCATCTGTAAAATGAGCTGGAGAAGGAAATGGCAAGCCACTCTAGTGTCTTTGTTAAGAAAAGCCCAAATAGGATCAGGAAGAATGGGGCGTGACTGAAACAACTGAACAACAAATGTTAAAATTACTGCTTTGATAGGTTCTTGGAATTCCCCCTCCACTATTCTCAAACATGAATGTAGAAACTGTTAGGCCAAGGATCTTTACTGATTCCCAAGTGACACACAAAGACTCTTGTTTTCCAAAACATAAAGCGTGAGTGTAACTTAAAATAATAATAATGATAGCTGGTATTTGCACAGTACTTTAAAGTTTATAAAGCGTGTCACTTCCAGCTGATCCTTATACCAACTCCGAGAGGTAGGTGCTCTTAATTTCCCCATTTTACAGATGAGCACCTGAGTTCAAAAGAAGTTAAATGAATTATCCAGGATCACATAGCCAGTAAATATCTGGGACAGAATTGGAATGTAGGTCTTTCATGACTTGGTCTAAAACTCTGTCCACTATGCAACTTTCTATTAAGAGATCCTGTTTAGTTAGAGTAGAAAGTTCAAGAAACTTGAAATAAGCAATGAGTTTGAATGCTTCCTGTGATGCTTATTAGCGGTGATATCTTGCTTCAGTTAATTACCCACTCGAAGCCTCAGTTTTCTCATTCATATAAAAGGAATAAGAACACTTGATCTACCTGCTTCACCGAGTAGGTGGGAGTAAAGCATTCTGCAAACCTGAAAGTGTCATATAAATGTGAATTCATTTCATTGTAACCTAAAGAGCATCATTATGCCCGTTCTAATGATAATTTAGGACCCAGTGTTTCCCCTTAATATGGTAGGTGCTTAATAAATATTTATTGAATTGAAATCCTTTGTGAAGAAAAAAAATGAGGGTAATATAACTTAAGTAGGTTTCTTCTTGGTCAGTTTTAATTAATCAGAAGATTAACTTTTTTGAAAATTTTAGTTTTGCTTGTAAACATAATAGCTTAAGTTTAGATAGCTTTGGGGTTTACAAAATCATTCTCTTCGCTACTTTCTTAAGAATTTAGCAGTACAGATAGTCTAGATATAGAAATAGATATGGAAATGAATAGATATAAAGCTAAGACTAAACATATCACCCACGGTAAATTAATTCTAGTGGGCATTGGAGCAGGATCTCACATCCAGGTCTGCTGTCTCCAACTCCAATTGTTTCTACTCTACTAGACAATGAGATTTTTATTTTTAGAATAAATTTATGTGTATTATTTCATCTATAAATATTGAGGGTGAATTCATGTATAGTACTGTTTTGGCCAATAGTCACCTCATTTTGGCATCTGGCACTAGGCAGATGATACTTAAACTCTCAGATTCCACATTTCAGAAGTTAGGGAAGAAGTCAAAATCTTTTGGTTCTGTTTTCCATCCACTCTGGCCCAATCTTTACATGCAACATAGATTTGCAGCTAAGCCCATATGAAATTGGATCAGATGATCTGGAAGATCCCTTCCAATGTTAAAATTCTCTGCTTTCCTGAATCTCTTTGTGATTTGTTGGCAAACTAACCTACGGAGAATTGCTTGAAATAACCTACAGAGAATTAACTCAATTGAGTTAACAGAAGAGGTTTCTGGATGTCCCTTCAATATCTGAATCTTTCCTTTTAGTGCCTTTATGAATGAGAATGAATGCCTCAAATTACTAAGTAAAGAAAGAATGCAATAAGTAATAGATTTCTTTTCCAGTGTTGGTCAAAGGGCCTACCTATAGCATACCCTTAGGAGAACATCTTTTTGGGGAAATGAGCAATTCTTAAATGGTAAATTCATGTACCTATTATTAGACTGAAACATTTCTAGTAAATGTTTTTGTAATTCTCATACAAGGATTGTCACATGTAAAACAAATCAACAATTGGCAATAATTTTGACTTGTATTAAACACTTTCTTCTTTGGAATGATTTAGACCATTTGAGATCAAGCCCTCCTAACTTGGTGGTGGCTGTAACAATATCCACAAGCCTTTTAAATAATGAGACTGTCAAGGTGCACCTCTTTACCCAAGGTCCATTTTGTTTGTGTGTGTGTGTGTATGTGTGTGTGTGCTTGTCCTTTGTTGCTGAAGAAGACTATGCCATCAGAGAAATAATGACATAACTTGCACTTGACTTTGCTTTGAGTGAGGGAGGGCTGTGCAGTCACCAGCCTCACTTCTCCTCCAGAGCCTTCTGAATCCAGTGACCAAATGTTCATCAGGATGACTGAGGACCATTAAACCCCTGGTAAATAGAAAAGAAAAAAAAAGAACACAACACAGTATGAAGGCAAAGTTCTGGATCATCCTAAAAATTATTTCTGGTTTTCCTTGTCCTGATTGGAAATATTCAGAAATGGCTTTATGGTTTCATAATTAAAACAGAAAATAATTTAGAAAAATTATTTGAATTTTGAAGTCAGCAAAAATATGGGGGGTGGGGTATCTTGCAGTTGTTTCAGTAGTGATGAGGGCACTCATAGCACAAAATTACCCTCAGAATTAATGGCAGATTATTATCTTACAAGAAAAAGCCAGCTACTGTGCACAGGAAGGGTTTTTTTTTTTGTTTTGGTTGATTGTGAATTTTAAAACAAAATGTGGTCAATGGGGAAAATAACTGCATTAGAATCAGAGGACTGAGGTTCACATCTTGGCTTAGTGTATATATGACTTTACCTCTATTCCATAACTTCCTTTTTAAATGTCAGATAAAATGTCACCATCTTCAGAAAGTCTTTGTGAATCACTCTTTGTGCTGGTGATTTCCCTCTGACAATACTTCCAATTTGCCCTTTATGTAACTTATTTGTACATAGTTCTTTACATGTTGTTTTCCCCACTAGACTGGGAGCTCTTTGAGTTTAGGGACTTCCTTTTTTTGCCTGTTTTGTATCCTCAGTAATCCTGGTGCCTGTCACATAGTACATGTTTAATAAATATTTGTTCCAGTAAGTGAATGAATGAATAAGAACTCACTTTGTTGCTTAGTATTCAGTTTCTCCATCTGTAAAATTACAAAGTTAGACTACATGATTTCTAACGAGTGTTCATGCTTTAAACTTTATGATCCATATGGCAGAAGGAAATGTTATATCACGGGATGCACAATTCACCTGGAGAGGCAGTTTAAGAAGTATAATATATTTTAAGATATGGCAGTCAATGGAGTTATGACCAATTCCTACCAGGCTGAGGGTCTCTTGGCAGCAGGGTCATATATTGGGAAGATCTCTGGTTTGGGACTGAGTGGGTTGGAGCTGCGATGGTAGGAGGCAAGCATCCACACCATGACTTATTTCCTTCATTTGCACCATGGGAACTCCAATGCTTGCGATCACTTACCTAAAAGAATCATTATGAAAAAAATCCCTTTTTAAAATGGCAAAGCATTATGTGAATGTGAATGATTATCTGGAATCATTTCACCCCAAACTCCTGTGATGTCTAGAAAAAACAGGCCATGGAAAAGCCCGTTGGAGCTGAAGTCTGTGCCACCTTCAGACTGGACAGCAAAAGATGGTAGTGAACTCTTGCAAAGGCCTTTCTTGTTTCCCAGGTGTCTTTGTTGCTTACTCAGTCTTGGTTTTTCTTCAGAACATTATCTGGGTTCAGGGTCCTTCCCACAGTCACTTCATGTGCTGCGTAAGACCTCCCAAAGTTCTAAGCAAATTTCTGTGGTATTCCTTCCCCCACCTCCAAAAAAACTTGTAATTCCTTTTCTCTCCCACAATAACATAGTTTGCTTATCTCTTTGGAGTTGGCACTGCCTTGAACAGATTTCTACAGTTTAGAAGCATAAATTCAATGAGAAACTAGAGAACAGTCCTCAAATACAGATAACTTTTTACAAAATCAAATTTTCCCCAGTGTTAACAAAATCTTCAAAAGATCATAAACAATCATATTCCTTGTAAATGGGGATGAAAGAGAGACATTTATAGTATTCTTTTTTCTTGCCCACTGAATTCTGATTTGTGCTAAAACAGAGAACTAAAAAAGAGAGGCTAACAATAAATAATGAAATTTAAAACAGCTGTTCTAAATAACTTTTCTGGAATAAAAAGGAAAGTGATTTGTGAATTTTAAAAATTAAATTGACTTTTTTCAATTTAACAAGCATTTATTTTTTCTCCTTCCCATTTTCCCTCTTTCCCACCCTCCCCCCTCCAATTCTTTTAACAAATATGCACTGTCAACCAAAATACATTCTAATTGGCCTTGTCCAAAAAAGAAAGAAAGAAAGAAAGAATCTGTGTCTCATCCTGCTTTTTTAGTCACCTAAATATTTGTACTCTTTGTCAGGAAGTGGATAGCATTTTTCATCATCTGGAATCATTACTGCTTATTGTATTGATCAGAGCTCTTAACCCTTTCAGTTTATTTTTGCTATGCTGTTATAGTATATATTGTTCTCCTGATAGTCACTTCATTAGTTCATACAAGTCTTCCTACTTTTCTCTCACCTTTCACTTATTAGTTGCCTACTGTGTGCCAGACACTGTATTAAGTGCTGGAGATAGAAAGGCAAAAGACAATCCTTATTCTCAAGGAGTTCACAGTCTGATGGTGGAGACAACATGCACATAACTAAGTGCAAACTGGACATCAATAGATAGATATGCAGCCATATATGCTGATTTATGCAAATGTGTGTGCTGTATAAATAAATATAGATATATAGTATGTATAAATAAAACTAGAGATTATATGAGAGGGAAAGCATTAAGAGTAAGAAAATCTGGTGAAGTCTATAGGAAGCTTTTTCTGGTCCTTTGTAATCTTAGTGTCTTCCATTTGATATACAAGACAGGACCTTACCTGAGACGTATACTGCATCCTATTGCTAAGAAATAGTATAAAGGATAGTATCCAAAAGTGTATAAATAGAAAAAGGAGGTAGACATGTAGCAAGAATCCAGGCTAACAGTGGAAAATATTGGTATCCATGAAATGTGATCAGATTTAGGGTAGGTAGTGGACAAAATTTGCATGCGATGTGAATCCAGGAAAGTGTTGGTATGTCTGTTCTGAGAGGGAAACCTACATGGATGATACTGAAGATCCATTGAAACATTGAACCATGTGTGAGTCACACATAGATGCTCTGAGGAGTTATGCTCCAAGTACAGCATCTCTGGTTGTATGTATGTATGGATTATTGCAGTAGTTTCTAAGTCATGAATTGCCTTTAATGGATTTCCAATTTTTTTCCATTGAATGGTAATATAGCCTATGGACTAAAGCTCTTCACTAACCACCTCTCTGTTTTCTAGTTCAAAAAACCTAAGTATCAATTTCTTATTCCATTAAGGAAAGTGCTCTTGTTTGAAAGATTAAGAAAATCTCTTTTTAGAGAAGGTAATGTCAGCATTATACAGAAAAAAAAAAGGATTTTGTGTTTTTCATCTTTCAAGCAATTAAAAAATTATATTAACTATGTAGGACCCACCACAACTGAAGACAAAATTGAAAAAGTATTAACACCCTTTCCCCCCCGGACTTTCCAAGATCTGTTTTTAATTAGGATTGGACTACACATCTTTCTAATTCTCAGAACTATATGCCCACACCTCTTCTTACCAGGGATAAATTTAAAACATAACCATTGAAACATAAAAACTAGAGGTAGATTTTTAAAAAATTAGTATCTTCAAGAGAGTAACAACCGAATATGTGAGTTGTGCCATTTCATCAATTTGAGGTGATAGTCTGTTCCTTTAACGGGAGTGAAAGTCTTACAAATATGATGACAAAGCACATGTGTTTTGCATCTTCTTCCAGATGAGATGTGCATCTCTGGTTGGGAGGCCTCTCTGAACATTCTTATATATATTTTTTTCATATAAAAGATTATTTGTTCTTGGGGGGAAACAGTTCTTCACCTGCAACATTAAGTAAAGCTAAAAATTCAAATTATGTCAGTTCAAAGGATCTAAAGAAAAGACAACTTGACTAGGTCATGAATATATGTTGTATTTAAAGATCTTTGTTGGGGTTGGGTACCTATATGTCTACTGAAATCTCTGCTTCACCTCTTCTCATCCTCGTAATAACTTCGATTACATGTGGTTGCTTAGGGAAGGAGTTGAGTGATACCTTACCCTTTCTCAGTGTCTTCTCAGGACCTCTGTTAAACTCAAGGTCCCAGTGGGTGGGCTTGCATTGCCTCTTTTTTTTTTCCATTTAACTTTTTTTTTTATTTTTTTAAATTAATTTTTTTTTATGTTTTACAATCATTTCCTTAAAGTTAAGATTTTATCCCTCCCCCTTCCCCCTCTACCCCCTTCCCTCCCCGTGACAGCATACAATTCTGTATAGGTTCTACATATACTTTCCTATTGAACACATTTTCACTATAGTCATGCTATGTAGTCGCACTAAAATAAATGGAAAAAATCATATAACAAATCAAAACATAATACACTGAAACCCACCCACACACAAACATGATCTGCTACATTCTGCAAATGACTTCCATATTTCTTTCTCTGAGTGTGGAAGGCATTTTGCCTTAGAAGATCGACATTAGGATTTTTTTTTTCTCAGTAAGTTCTTGTGTTATTACAAAGTTCCAAGTCTACCAGAAAAACTCTCACATACTGTGGTCGTTGCTGTGCACAAAGTTCTCCTGGTTCTGCTCCTTTCGCTCAGCATCAGGTCATATAAGTCCTTCCAGGCCTCCCTGAAGTCTTCTTGTTCATCATTTCTTATGGCGCAATAGTACTCCATTACATTCATATACCATAATTTATTCAGCCATTCCCCAATTGATGGGCATCCCCTTGACTTCCAGTTTTTGGCTACCACAAAGAGTGCTGCTATAAATATTTTTGTACACATGGGACCCTTTCCCGTTTTTATAATCTCTTGGGGATACAGTCCTAGTAGCAATATTTCTGGGTCAAAGGGTACGCACATTTTTGTAGCCCTTTGGGCATAGTTCCAAACCGTTGTCCAGAAGGGTTGGATGATCTCACAGCTCCACCAACAATGAATTAGTGTTCCAACTCTCCCACATCCTCTCCAGCATTTATCATTTTCTTGTTCTGTCATGTTTGCCAACCTTATAGGTGTGATGTGGTACCTCAGAGTTGTTTTGATTTGCATCTCTCTAATCAATAGTGATTTAGAGCACTTTTTCATATGATTATAGATATCTTTGATTTCTTCCCCTGAAAATTGCCTGTTCATATCCTTTGACCATTTATCAATTGGGGAACTTGCATTGCCTCTTAAGAGAGAGCCTGTTCCTTTGCATTCTACTGCTGATGCTACTACTGTGCTGGAGTGTTACCAAAAGGACATGGCTGGCATGGCACATTGGGAGAAACATTGGCTATTGGGTCAGAGAACCTAGGGTGACATCCCACCTTTGATGTTTATTATCTATATGACCTTAGGCAAGTCACATCTCCCTAGACCTCAGTTTCCTTATCTGTAAAATGGGAGTGTTGGACTGGGTAGTCTCTGTTGATCCTTCTAACTCTAGACTTATGATTCTATGAATTATTTGTTAAATTGAATGGTGATGTTAATGCCACCTTGATGCAGGCTCAGAAGTGATTGAATGGTGATAAAATGGAGGCTCTGTGTGTGTTAGCGGGGGGAGACAGATAAATAAAGACATGGAGAGAGGGGAGGGGAAGAGAGAAAGAGAGGGGAAGGGAGAAAGAGGAGGGGGAGATCCTATCTCCCAGATAAGCTTATGAACTCCTTTGGGTCAGAGTACTTAGTATTGTAGGTACATATATATATATATATATATATATATATATATATATATATATATATATATATATATACACACATATATAATATATAAAACAAATATATATTACTTAAGTGTAGTAAGTGTAAGTATATATATACTTAACATACACACACACACACTCAAAGCAGAATACAAAGTAGAATGTGATACAGGAGCAAAGGAAAGGTTACAGAGTGCTCCTGGGAAAATCTGAGGGGAGAGAGCCCCTAAGATCCACAAATCAAAGGAATGAAGCTGCTCTCTATCTGACTTGCATTTCTCACAAAATTCTTTGATTCATGTCCTTGGGACTACTAGTACCTGGCTTCTTTTGGAGTCCCCAAAAGAATTCTCATCTTACCATTTTGGGAGTCATCTATGTAGAGATGATAGTTCAACCCAGGGGAACTGATGATATCTCTAAGAGAGGGAGAAGAGGATCCAGGACAAAATCTTCATGTACACCAACAGCTATGAAGTTGGAATGGGATGACGAACCAATAAAAGAGACCAAGAAATAAAGACCAGATAAGTAAGAGGAGAATCAAATAGAATGGTGTTAAGAAAACCCAGGGAATATCCAAGTGGATGGGGATGGTCAACTGTTTCAAGTTCCGCAAAGGGGTCTAGAAGGATGAAAACTAAGAAAAGGCCAGTGGATTTGGAAATGAAAAGATCTCTAGTAACCTGGAAGAGAGCAATTTTAATTGAAAGATTCAATCAGAAGTCAGATTTCAAAGGGCTGATAAGTGAGTGAGAGGAAGGGAAGTGGGGGCAGGGTTGTAGACGGCTTCTTCTAGGAATTTGGCTGTGAAAGGAAGAAGATATAGGATAATACTCTTGGAAAAGTGAAGTGTAGAAGATTTAAATCCCAAGAGGTAGTGTATTGGTCAGAGACTTATAATATGCTGGAGGTGGTCAGGGATCAGATAATGAATTAGTAAAACGCATTTTCTCTAAGAAAGCGATCATTACTAAGTATTTTGGTAGTCAGATTACTCATAATAAAAATAGATCACATTTATATGATACTTTACAAATTAAGATCAGTCAATGTGGAAGTCTTTTCTTGATACTCTGAAGATGGGTTTATTTATGTAATAATAAGAAGAATCGAAAATTGAAAAATGAGTATTGATTTAGAGCATTTTGCATATAACTATAAATTTTTTATACTGTTTTGGAAATGCATGTTTTATTCTGTAAATTAAGAAGAAAATTGAGTATTACTCTGTAGTACTCTCCCTCTCAAAATAGCTGTCATTTATATGACAGTTAGTATGTTCTAACCACACTGGCTTACTTGCTGTTAATTTATACACATTATCAGTATTATTTACATTTCATCTTTTATCACTAGAACTTCATACAGGCGTCCCTCCTCGGTGCAGTGGCACCCCTCTTCATTTGAACTTTGGAATCCCTTCAAGGCTCAGCTAAGTTGCTACCTCCTAACAGAAGCCTTTCCTCATCCCCAAGTTGCTAGTAATCTCACCTTTCTCAAATTATCCCATATTTATTTTTCTGTTTTGCATCTTTTATTTCCCAGTAAAAAGTAAGCTCTTTGAGGGAAGTGGCTGCTTTTTGTCTCTTCTCCTTATATATTCTAATACCTTGCCTCTCGTATAGACAAGGCTGAAGAAGTGTCTATTAAATTACATTAGACTGAACTAGTTTTGAGAATGACAGTCTATATATACCCTTATTCCTTCTCCCTTTTGTTGGTGTGTATCAGCTCCATCTTCCACCTTGCTGCCCAGTCAATGCCAGAATTCCATTTCTGACGTTGCTGTTATCCTTCAGGCTTTGTCCAAGTTCCAAACACTTGGCCAGTCATTGCACTGTCCTATGCTTGCCTTAGCTATAACTATGTTTATGATAGCCATTTTGAAACACCTTTCTAATAATAATCTGTCAATCAGACTTGTGTGAACTGATGCATTGTAAAGAACCATGGCAACAATTTGTGCTATGAACACAATAATGTAAAGGAAAAAGCCCTGGAAGACTTTAGAACTCTGGTCAACAGTGAGCAGTCCTCACTTCAAAATGTTGAAGCAACCATCCTACCTTAGGAGAGACTATATAATTGTGGAATGTGGACTGCATTTGTCTCTGCTTCTGAAATAAAATATTGAAAGGCATGCTTAATTGCAACTTTGCTTTTAGGGGTTCCCCATATAATTATCCTGCATGATATATTTATGCTCATTTCCTATGACTTGGAACATAATGTTACCCTTTGGGCCAGAATTTTACCCATGGAATATAACATCTTTGAGATCAGGAACTGTTTTTGTTTTCTCCTGTCTTTGTATGGCTAGAGCCTGGCATGATGCCCTGAACATAATAGATGCTTAATAAATATTAGTGGGTTTGATTGAGTTTTAAATAATTCTAGCAACAGAAGGTCCTTCTGTTTGTGGTTTTGTGATATAGGTGAACTCACGGAATTGATGCTGTCTTTGGACAAGCATTCAATTCCAGTTACTTCTATCAGACAAGCTATTCTTCCCTAAAATTTTATGATGCTGTTTTCAAGAATATAGTATGTTAAAAAGTGGGAACTAATTTCTAATTGGAAAGCGTTTGACCCTTTAGCTTTTTGCAGAGTTGGGATGTGGGGGGAGGGAGAAAAAAGTACAAATCCAAAGCATAGATCAGAGTCACTATTCTGGGATGGAACAAAGAAAGAGTCCTAGATTAAGAGTTAGGAGACCCATTCTAATTAGTTGTGTGACTTAGGACATCTCCATAACCTCCCTGTACACATTTCCTCATCTTTAAAATGAAGGGACTGCCTTAGATTATAGTTAATGATTTTTAAGGTCTCTTCCAGCTTTGAACTTCTAAGATTCTATAACTCAAAGGAGCTCTGGGTCATGGTTTGCCAATAAATTGTTTGTAGGAAAGAAAGCCAACTGTCAGCTTAAAGAGCTCTCATGGAAATGAATAAGTTTCAAGAAGAAAATAGTTCTACCTCATTCATGAAGACTTCCAGGTGCATGGCATTCAACTAAAAATCATCCTGGGAAGGGGAAACCTGGAAGACTATATAGAATCAGAATTGAAAGGGACTTGGATATCATCTAATCCAACTACCTCATTGTAAAGATGAGAAAGCTGAGATACAGAGTAGTAAAACTGCACAAGTGGTACAGTGGATAGAGTTCCAGGGCTGGAGTTAGGAAGACTCATCTTCCTGAGTTCAAATCCAGCCTCAGACAGTTACTAGCTGTGTGACCCAGGACAAATCACTTAACCCTGTTTGCCTCAGTTTCTTCATATGTAAAACGAGCTAGAGAAGGAAGACAAACAGCTTCAGTATCTCCGCCAAGGAAACCCCAAATGGAGTCACGAAGTCAGACGCAACCGAAATGACTCAACAAGAACAACAAAGGTTAATTGACCAAGGTCCAATATCTTCCATATTCAGTGGCAAAACTGGGATTGGAATCCAGGTATCCAAACTTATACTCTTAGAATATTGACTATTCCATCCATTTCCCCAGTTTTCCCTTTATTTTAGCTTACCCTATGAGATCCAGCGTTTTGTGCTAAAATTCCACTTGTTTCATATACAACTATTTAAATAATTTTAATCTAGTGCCCTAGTTGCAGGGCTCAGATGTGCCAGTCGCATTTGAAGAAGCTAATCAAACGTGACTTTGAAGAAGGATGCTCTCATGGTCAACCTAGTTACATTAAGCATTAATCCAGAGAGATTGTATGATGTCCCCTTTGCACTTGTGTTTTGATGCAACCCTCCTCTCTTGCCTGGTGTGCTGAAATGAGGGTAAGAGAATGTGAGGAGGCACTTGAAAGGATGCCTTTGGCATGACCATTCACTCAGGACTAGGAAGCAGCATCCCAACCACAGTGATGCTTTACAGTAAAGATAGACTGGGCAAATTCCATTTTGAACAAAAGTCACAGAAATCCATAAGGGAGAGACAAAGTCATATAAATTAGCATAAACCTTACCTATGAGATTTGGATCTGTTAAAGAGGAAAGAGATTCCATGTAGTGTAGGTTGTAAAACATTCAACTTGAAGTCATAAATACTTAGGTTCAAATCCTACCTCAGATCCTTACTAGCTATATGGTCAGTCACTTACTCCCTGGGCCAGTCACTCAACCTCTGTAACCTTTAGTTTCCTCATTTGTAAAATATGAACTCAATCTCTTCCTGCTGGATCACATCCAATCTGCTGGTAGCAATGCCAAGTTTATCAATCTCTTCACAGACACAGATGGTGAAGACAGAGTGTGCTACTCAAAATTAACTCAGCCCTTCAGAAAACCAGAGAACTAAGCTCCTTCCTTCAGTCACCTTCTGAAATCCAGGTGTCATCTACTTTTACAGCATATATCTGAATTAATTGGAGTGGAACAGTTTTCCAGGAACAAAAAAATTAAAATGACTAAGACCCCTGGGGTAGTGTACCTGCATCCAGTCCACATGGATGAAGGGAAGGATGTCACTAAGGAAGCTTGTTGCTCCATCGCCCATGCTTTGCCTTATAGATTCTTCACTGGGTATCACTTAATTAGATTGAAGATAGGAGTGATGAGCTATCATTACTCCAACATCCTCTCAGCAGTGATTAGGTGTCTCCAAGCTTGTTCTTACTCATTTTAATCTGTCTTCTCAGGTGCTGTGATAAGAACCACTTATTGGATTGACTGAGCTTGACCAAAATCAATATCTACACCAAGCTTCTAAATTAGCCAGGGATTTGACACAGGCAGGACAGAAAGCTCACAAAGCCCTTGTCTATTTACTGCTCCTCTATAAATCGTAACTTTTACATGTCATCATCATCGGTGCAGATGTTTAGTAGATAAGTAACAAAAACCAAAACAAAACCCTCATTTACTAAATGACTCGAGGAGTCAGTTTATGTAAGACAAAGAGGGTCCTGGGTTTGAATCCTGGCTCTTTTAAATCCTTGTGTGATCTTGGACAACTGAAAGGAAGGAAAAGAGGGAAGAAGGGAGAGAGGAAGGAAAGGAAGGGGGAAAAGGAAAGGAATAAAGGAACAAGGAAAGGAAAGGTTACTTAGGGATTATTTCAGCTACACCCCACTGGTGGTACCCTCCTCCTTTGGGACTCAAGGAGCAGAATGAGACATATGGAAATGGACAATGTGGGAATTTATTTTGTTTGACTATACATGTTTGTTAAAAGGCTTTGATTTTTTTTTCTTTTTTTTCCTCCCAATTAGTAATGGGAAAGTGGGAGGGAGAGAAAAAATTCTTTTTAATTGAAAAGAAAATGAAAAAAAAAAAAAGTACTGTGCCAAGTAACTGCAGAACATGTGTAATGTTTTAGCATCACTTTACCCGAATATTTTTCTGAAGTCTTTAGTGCCAGACAGGAGGTTTGGAGCAGACATGTTTAACTTTTGGCAGAACTTTTCAATCATTTAGTTTACTTTCATCTCTCTTTCCCCTTCCCCATAGGAGGGGTCTAAGAGGGCTAGAGGAGTGAGACACAGTGGAATAAGAATGGGAATGAGTATGCCAGGATGATAGATAAGAGTCCAGGATCTGGGGAGAAATAGATTGGAAAGTGTCTAGCACAGAGCAGGCACTAGATCTGGATTTGGGGGTCCATCTAGCCCCTTCTCCTCATTTTACAGATAAGGAAACTGAGGAACAATGAGGTTAAAGTGACTTACCCGAGCTTCAAAGATGGAGTTTGAATCTGTTCTCTGATTTCAGAGCAGGTGTTTTTCCTCACTGTAGCAAACCTAGTAAACATTTTTATCAATTTAAAAAAAAAAGAGGATTGAGAAAGAAAAAAGGAGCTGAGGCAAGTTCTCAGTGGCATTATATCCATTATTCTGAAACTACTGATTCCTTTTTATCATCAGAGCATTTCAAGTGCTTTCCTGTAAAACAGCTAAATCAAGCTTACTTGTAAACATTTAAGAATGTGAAGATGATTGAGAAGCTTTAAAAAGGGGAAAAAAAAAGAAAATCCCAGAATACCAAGATTTGTTCTTCTCCATCTGAGCTGTAGCTAGTTAGCTGGGAAGGTGTACTGAGGCTGTTCCCAAATGTCTTACCCCAGGGAGAGCTGTTTCTTGGGTAACATAATTTTTCTGAAGTTCAGTAGACAGGACTTGGGACCTTCCCTCTGAGATCCAGCTTATGTCAATGTGAATGCCATTTAAGAGGGAATGAAAAGTGCTGAGGTATTCATCACGACTTGAGCTATTTCTTTCTTGGACTTCCTAAACATTTTCAGGCAGAGATGGAGGTGACTGTATTCTCAGGGTACTTTCCTGGGTTAGCTTAGAGTCCTTCTGAACCAAATCCCTTATTTTACAGAAAGATCCTATGAACTGTCCAAGGTAACACATGTGCTATTTAAGTACCAGATGTGCCTTCATCTTTTGTGAACCCCCTTGCTCTTCTATACCCAAGGTGGGATTTGAATTCTCATTCTTTGATTCTCGATTAGGATGTTCACTTTCAGGTCCAAATCTTCCTGGATGGAAAAAAAAAAAAACAAATCAAAACTTCAACCAGCTCAGGATTAGTCAGGGATATACCAACAATAAAGGGCTAACTGCAGGAAGCATACAGAGTAGGATGTTAAAATTACAACAACCTATATAAGAAAACTCTTGTTATTACAAAGAGGCCATGAACAATGTGGCTTTTTTCCAGCCAAGGGCAAATCTCTTTTTAATATTCACCACCATGTGAAAGCTCAGCAGAACCTGTGTTTAGCCAGTGTGTTTCCTGCCCATAAAACTCCTTCCATCTGACATGTTGAAAATGTCCTCTGCTTTCAGTGACTGCATGATGGTTAAGTCTCAGCATAATGGTAAAATGCTGGGCATTTGGGTTTTTCCCATGACAAAAGTTGCTAATCACATTCTATTTTTTGTTTAGTTTCTTGCCTGCTAGTGTTTCACAATAAAGAAACAGGCGATGAAATCTCAGTTTCCTCCATATATGGTGAAGTCTAAGGCTGTAGATTAAGGCTCTCTAGGCAGATGGAAGCCTTGGGGATCATAATTATATGATGTTTGAGGAGGGAAAGGGCATGGTCATTCTCCACCCAGCAGAAGATATTTGGATATGACTTTAAAAACGAAGTCACTCTCATTGCTGTCATAATGGAGCAAAGTGGTTCTTTTACTAGGGGCCTCCGTTCTTATAAAAGGTCTATGATCACCCGATGGAGATGGTTTCACCTACAGGCACTTTCTTAGCTGAAGGTGGTTGTTCATGAGTCAGCTTTTAAAAGACTGGGCTCTATGTGCTTGGTTTTTAGGAAATCTTTAATAAAGCAGCTTTTCTTTGAAGAACCTTGAAAAAAATCTTTTGTGTAAGCAGACAGACTGTTAATAGGACATTCTCATTCTAATTACAGAAAGGAGGCGTGAATATCCTGGCCTCAATTAGCTTTTCCCATAAACAAAATCCTTTAGCAAATGACTCCCTTTAATATTTTTACATTCTTTGCTAAAGTAGTTTGGACATGATAGAAATGCATCCTTTGTATGATTTATGTTCCTGCTTAGTATATAAGATCCATGCCTAGCAAAGATGGCTATTCCTGTTAATCAAATGTCTGGGTTCTTAACTTGGAATTCTAAAAACAACAATAACACATATTTTAAAAAGTACTTAAAGATATTTTAAATATATATGTATGTATTTCATTATAATTAGTTTCCATTATATTTTATTTAATACCTTTAAAGCCATTATTCTGATAAGGAATCCATAGGATTCCCTAAATTGCCAAAGGGGTGTGTGATCCAAATAGTTAAAAACCTTTGCCCGCTCTAGAGTTTGTGAACTTTTTGAAGAGTCACCAGATCTCTTAAATAGTTTCCTGCTTACAAATGGGGAAGGAGGTCCAAATTTTACTAGATTTGGATATTCAAAGATTAGTAAGGTATAAAGTCCTTGGTGGCTCTTGGGGGAGTGCACAGGGGAAGACACAAACATTTGAAAAAGAATAAAGAAAACAGTTTCTCCCTTGGAATCTGTAATGGTGTCTTTGAAGTCTCAGCCATCCAGACCGTGGTAAAATAAAAGACAAAAAGGGCTTATCTTGTGGATCTGAAAGCAATGCTGTGATCAGCTCTAATCATGCTGCTGTTATGAATTTCATGTCTTACTGAAATTCTTTGATTTTGAAAAATTGAATAAATAAAAGTCATCATAAATGTCTGAAAGACAGAAATATGCATAATATCAGACAAAGGGTGAACAAAGGTATATTCTAATGAAGGGAAAATTTAAGACCTTTTTCTCCCTGTTTAGTTAGAAACTTTCTGGGAACATATCCCTTCCTTATCCTCCCATTCCTTTTTTTTTTATGAAGAATTCAATGTGTCCTTCTAATCATCCATGTTATGGCAAATGGGTAATTCTGGCAACAAACCACATATGTTTTCATCTCTAACTGAAACCAAAGCACAGCTTTTTGTGAGCTGTATTTTATGTATTTTATTTTATTTTATGAAGCAGCAAATGCCCAAAGCTGGCTTTCATTCATTGGCCTTGTTAGCATACTCCATCTTGAAGTCCAAATGTTGGCAGAAATACAAAGGCACTCAGACCACCCACTGGGGGAAGAACTCTCATCTATTAGCTAAACCATCACCTTAAACTTATACCTAGAAAACCAGTGTAATGGATAATATTAAAAGCAGTTATACTGATACCAGATTCTTAAATATTTTTCCAAAGGAAAACAGGGATGAAGGATGAAAGGGAAAGAACTGTACCTCTTCTTTAGGATGGTTTAGGAATGGGGTGTTATGTTTAATCAGGTTTTCTATTCAGCAGATCATTAGCCTAATAGGCATCAACTTTGTCTATGCTTCCAATCCAGAAAGGCTCCAAATACAAACTAGAGAATTGTCTGTATGGTATTTGCCAAGGATCAGGCTTAATTGGTTCTAGGAAGCTCATTCATCTTATGGTTGGATGATAGGATCATAATTTTATAGTTAGAAGAACTCTACAGATTGTCTTTTCATTTTACAGATGTAGAAATTAAAGCTCAGATAACTTAAGTGGCATGCCGAAACTCACATGTCATAAATGGTAGAGTCAGAATTCAGATTTAGTTCATCTGACTCCAAACTTGATACTCTTTCTTCTACTTTTTATGCCTCTTCTTGCCTGTAAGTTGATTAAATTTTTTTGACAGTAACAACTCTCAGAGACCATCTACTAGGTCATTGAGGGAGTGTCCCCCTGCAATGAAATCATAGTCCCATGAAGGATTGAAGAAGAAAATTATAGTATGTATCATATATACATTACTGATGAAGAATTGAAATAACATAATAAAGTATGCTTAATGTTACATTTCTACTAAATATAATTAAATACTCTGGTTGAATTATCAGTGGGTACATTTGGATTTTTTTCATGCCTCAAGGTCATAACATGGTTGTGAATTTTCATTGTATCATGGATGTATAATTTAAGTTAATAGAGATTCTTCATTAGAAGTCTGCTAAATAACTGAGAGAATTAATAGGCATTGATAACTGTCATTAAGAGAAATTGTATGCATAAGCTACTCATTGTAGAAGGGCTTGGAAATTTAAAATAAAATATGGGTCACGGATAGCTTATGAGATAGCTAATAGTAAATATCCCCCAAAGATCTATACTAACTCCTCTTTTCCTTCTACATTATCTGGCATGGTGATCTTATCAATTCCCATGACTTTGCTGATCGTCTCTATCTGGGTGGCCCTCAATTCTAACCCTAACTCATTATATTTGTCCTCCTAATTCTCTCCTACTTCCATCTTTGCTATTACTGTCAAGGGAGCACTGCCATATTCATAGTCACCAAAGCTGTCAGTCTTCGGGTAATTCTTGATTCCTCCTTTGCACTCATCCCCATGTGTCTGATATTGTCCAGTCTTATCGTTTTTGCCTCCTCAGCATTTCTTTTACATGATCTTCTCTCCTCTCACACTGCCACCACCTAGGTCTCAGTCCACATCACAGCATGCTTGGACTACTGCTGTAGTCTTCTACTTGGTATCCCTCTTTCAAGTATTTTCCCATTCTAATCCATCCTACACTTGGCTATCCATGTTTTTCCTAAAGGATTGATCTGGCCATCTCGTTACCCAAATACTCCAGTGGTTCCCTATTATCTCCAGGGTCAAATATAAAATCCTACGTCAGTTAAAGCCCTTTACAAGATCCTCATCCTACCTTTCCAGTCATTCTACACTTTAGTCCTTTCATACTGTAATCGAGCAATACTGGCTTTCTTGCCGTTGGTCACATGGTACATACCATCTCTTTAGTCTTTGCCTTTCCACTGGCTTTCCCTCATCCTACTCCTCATCTTCATCTCTTATCTTCCTTGACTTCCTTTAACACTCAGATCAAATCCCACCTTCCGAAAGAGACATTTTCTAATTTAACTCCCACTGCCTACCCCTATCACTGGTGCCTCTGCTCTGATTCTACCTTGAATCTATCCTATATGTGCGGAATTGTTTGCTTATTGTTTCCCCAGTAGAATATGAGCTCGTTGAGGGCAAGTTTCACCTTTTTTGTATCCCCATTGTTTAGCACTGTGTCTGGCACATGTGCTCAATCAATAACATCCAATTCACTGATAAACAACTGTAGATTTTAACAAGCACAAATCCAACCATATCTTGATAGGAATCAAACATCATTGATAAGCAGTGATGATTATTGAGAAATACAGCAAATACCCTTCTCTACTAGCTGTGACCCCTCTTGGACTCAGCAGTAAGACCAAGAAGAATCTTGGCAATAGGAACAGATTTTACCAACCTCTGCTTCCTTGAATGACCCTTGTGAAATCACTTAAGTAGCGTGAAAATTTTGTTTGCCCTGGATTGGTCTATACTTGTGAAATGGCATCTCTTTGGAAGGAATATCTCACAGACAGATTTACCCTCAAGTACCTCTCCCCACTTACTCTGGGTACATCTTACTTGGCTGAGATACATAGTACCCTCAGTCTTTCAAGACATGTTTAAAATATCGACTCCATTGTGGAAGAGTATAATACTTTTGTCAAGTTTTAACACTCAGTTGGCATGTGATTGAGTTAGTTAACTGTCTAGTAACTTTCCCCATCTTCTTCCTTTTGAATTGGAGAGTGGCAGAGGCAGAAGACAAGAAGATCAGGTGTGATGCTATAACTTGGGTTAGAGTATTAGGGACTTTATTATGGTGTTAGCTATATGAAGGAATGGGAAAATTCAAGAGCCAGCGTGAGGTAGAAATGGTAGGACTTGGCAACTGATTGACTAGATTGGTGAGGGAGAGAGAAGAGTCAAAAATGACAGATTTTGAGCTTGAAAATTCTGAAGCTGGTGGTCCTGCCAACAAAAATGGAATGTTGGGGGTATTTGGTAGGGGAAGATGAGTTCAGTTTAAACTTGCAGAGTTTGTAGAGATATCTAACAAGCAATTGAAGATATGGGACTAAAATCTAGGTGAAGGTTGGTAGTGGGAATATAAGAAAAGAACTGTGGATAGTGCCTGGGTCAATTCAGGGATCGAAGGAAGAATAAATACCCAAAAGAAATGGTCTTAACTAAAGCCTGGGAAGAACATCTAGAAGGAGAAGCTATCAAAGAGATTGGAGGTCTTGTGTAGCAAAGTCAAGTAAAATGAGGACAGAGAAGAGCCATTGAATCTCATCATTGAGGAGGCCTTGAACTTGGAAAGAATTGGTTCAGTCCTCTTTGGCAACCCTAAAGTTGTGTAGCCCTGCTTGAGAGCAAGGAGATTATTTTTGCGAAGGAAACTTCTGAGCTCTTTCATACCCCTCCTTATGGCAGGGCAGCTATTTGAATTGGTTAAACTCTCGGAAGTTATAGTAGAATCAGTGTGTTCAGTTGTATTAATTTCCATGTGTATGTATGTGTATATGTATGTGTGTGTGTATGTGTGTGTGTGGAGGAAGAGAGAGAGAGAGAGAGAGAGAGAGAGAGAGAAAGGGAGAGAAAAGGAGAGAGACAGAGACACAGAGAGACAGAGAAAGAGAGAGTTGACAGATTCTTTAAACAGACTGGATTGGAGCTGCAGCAATTTTTTACGTTGCCTCCTCATCTTTACCTTTTATGATTTCATGTTTACTTTGACCTTTGGCCCTACCAGTTGATGATGTGACAGCAGGCAGACAGCTGGCTCTCAAATGATTGCTATCTTTGGAACCAGTTGCTGTTATGTTATGATGTAGTCAATATCATTTAAAAAAATAGCATGTTTGACATTGATCTTAGCCAAAATCTGAGGCATTTTGGTATCACATAGAATTTGGAGTGAAAGGGCCAAGGTTCAAATCTTAGCTAGCTAGCTAGTGTCTAAGACCATAGCATCAAACTCAGAAAGCAGGAACCATTAATTCATAATAAGGATCCCTGTAGCTTCAATAATGACTTAATTTTTAAATATCATGTTATTCCTATATCAAATTGCTTGCCATCATAGTGAGGGAGGGAGAAAATTTGGAACTCAAAATTTTTAAATAAATGAATGCTAAAATTTTACTTTATATGCAACTGGAAAAAGTAAAATGCTATTAAAATATGTAACATTATACATCTATATATAATATATACTTATATAATATATTGTAGCTTATAATGCATAATTTATAAATATATTTGTTACATATAAATATATTTTCTGTGTATATATATATGGGTGTATATACACATATATATGTAGATAGATAGATAGATAGACAGACAGATAGATAGATGATAGATAACATTTTATTGTATTTGGAACAGCTAGGTGGGACAGTGGATAGAGTTCAGGGCCTGGAATCAGGAAGACTCATCTTCCTGAGTTCAGATTTGACCTCAGACACTTACTAGCTGTGTGACCCTGGACAAATCACTTAATTTTATTCGCCTCAGTTTCCTCATCTGTAAAATGAGCTGGGGAAGGAAATGGCAAACCATTCCAGTATATCTGCCAAGCAAATTCCAAATGAGATCACAAAGAGTTGAACACAATTGAAAAATGAGTAAACACATGTTTTATTGTATTTTTGTTTATTTTGTTGAGTTTTTCCCAATTATGTTTTAATCTGGTTCTTAGAACTGGGGAATGTTGTGGGCCTGAGACCCAGGCTATGTGTTTAACATAAGGTATCATCCAACATTTGACTCTTCTTAAATAAATTATTCCTAATACAAAGGCATTTAGCTTGAAAAGTCTGCAAGCTTTTAGCCTCATCCATTCCTTGATCTTCCAGACTACATGTTTCAACATAGTTTTCACCATCCTTCCTCATACCCACATTAAAATTGTTAGAGATGGGAACTAATACCGTGATTTAATTATTGTAGGGAACTCTCTGGTGAGGAAATTCCCTTTGTCCAAGCAAATTAGCCTTTTTTCTGAACTTATGGTCTTTGAGGGCTGTCTACCATAGACAGCTTGCCCAGGACCGAATAGCCTTCATGTCACAGGCAGGACTGAAATCCTGGTTTTTGAGGCTAGTCTCTTCTACAAGGCCTCCCTAATCCACCGCTTTCTCCTTTTTAATTATCTCCTCTTTGTCCTGTATATACCTTCGTTTGTCTGTGTTTGGATGTTGTCTCCCCCATTAGATTGTAAGCACCTTGAGGGCAGGCACTGACTTTGTCCTCTTTGTATCCCCAGTGCTTCCCATAGCGCTTGACCCGTAGCAAACGCTTCACAAACGTTTCCTGAGGGATTGATAGTTCACTTGCTCCCCAGAGGAGCTGAGCCAAAGTGCAGTCTGGCTTTTCAGTTATTGTCTAGTCGTTTCAGTTGTATCCAACTTTTCGTGACCCCATTTGGGGTTTTCTTGGCAAAGAAACTGGAGTGTTTTGCCATTTCCTTCTCCAGCTCATTTTACAAATGAGGAAACTGAGGCAAAACAAGGTTAAGCAATTTGCTCACAGTTCCAGCCAGCAAGTGTCTGAGGCCGGATTTTAACTCTGAAAGATGAGTCTTACTGACTTCAGACCTGGTACTCTATCCATTCTGCCACGTAGCTACCCCTATAATTTGACCTACAGTCATTTAAAATATCATTAGTTAAAGAATGAGAGTAGGCTCATAGAGTCATAAATTTAGATCTAGATAGGACCTTGTTAACCATTGAGGCCAATCCATTGTATAGATGAAGAAACTGAGGCATGGAGAAATTAAATGGATTGCTCTGGGTAACTGAGTTAGTGCATGTGTGAGATGGAATAGGAATAGTTCAGTTGAGCTAGAGCATAGAATAAGTACATGGAAGAGAGTAGCGCTGTATGAAGTTTGGCCTAGGTTGTACAAGGCTTTGAATGTCAGGCATAAGAATCTGAACTTTATATAGGAGATAGCAAAGAGTACTCCTGCCCAAAGATTGTTAAAAAAGAAGAGGGGTGTGACCCGATCTTTGCATTAAAAACAACAGTTTATTCTGGCAGGTATATGAACATCAGATTGGAAGGATTTTAGAGGGAGTGTGAAAAGATCTGTTAGGAGATTGTGGCTAGTGCAGTGTACCAGGACAGGGGCAATAGAATCCCAGAGGAAGGGTGGATGTCATGGAAGTGGCAATCAATCATGGAGACTGGTTGAATATGAGAGATCAAAGAGACAGTAGAGCAAAGATAATCCTAGGGTCACAAAAATGTAGGAGACAGGGTAAATAGTGAAGCCATAGACCAAATGAGGGAGATCTGAAGGAAGAGCAGGTTTACAGAAAAGGTTTTAGATGTCCTGAGTTTGAGAGCTGATGGAATTGCTAGATGTCCTGTAGACATTTTGATACATGGCTATGGAATTCATGAAAGAGGTCAGGACTAGATTTATAGATCTGAGGGTCCTCTATATAGAGAAGCTATTGAAGTTGATGAATGAAAGAAAAGAGAAGGCCATGAACAGAACCTTGGATTCAGTGATGAAGAACTCATAGGTGGCCTTGGAGAGAAGAGTTTCAGTAAAATGGTGGAGATGTATGCCTTATTACAAGGGGTTAAAAAAGAAGTTAAAAAGAGAATGGGTATTAAGTAGAAAAATTTATACTAAGTAGAAGTCCTTAGTACAGATAATCCTTGAAGCCTTTTCCAACCCAATCTTAATTCTAGTGCCTTCTCTCTGTTAATTATTTCCTGTTAATCCTACATATAGCTTGTTTATTTATCCTACATTTAGTTTATATATATATGCACACATACATAAAGTATGTGTATGTGTATATCTATGTCTCTGTCTGTGGGTCAATCTTTCATATATATATATATATATATATATATATATATTTGCTTGCTGTCTCTTCCATCGGATTAGGTGACCTTGTTTCCCTAGAGTTTAGCACAGTGCCTGGCACATACTAGATACTTACTAAATGGTTATTGACTGACTGCCATAACTTTTTCAAAACGTTTAGCAGTCAGGAGAGATTAGAACAGTAGCTGGATGGGGTAAAAGTGTTGAGAGAAGCTGGGGTGACGAGTATATTTGTAGAGAGAGGGGAGGGAGTTGGTAGAGGGAAAGAGATTGAAGATATTTGAGAGAAAAGGATAATCTTGGAAGTCTAGAGGAGGAGGAAACATGGAATCAAGGGTGTAAATGAGGAGTAGGGGATACTAAACCTTCTCTTTGACAAGAAGGAAAGAGAAGAAAGTACATAAAACATAAATGTCAATGTCTTTTATTTTTAATCTGCTGAAAATTTTGTTTTTCTCTACCAGGAGAAGCATATGAATCTCTCTGGAACTTTTGTGTTCCAGTTGGATTCAGTTTCCTGTTAGAAGTAATGCCATATATTATATTTAATGACTATGATAGAGCTTTCACTTGTAGGCTTGGGATACCCCAGAGATCTGATTTTCACCGGTGCTCAGCTGTAGTGTGATATAGAGGGCACCCAATGAAATTGAAGGCATACATATGTATGTTCAATGAAAACTCTCATGGATTGATAATGGAAACAGTTACGTTAACCCTCCAACTCCATTTCTATTTAAAACATTATGCCATAAAACATTTATTTTTTAACTCTATATTAATTTTGTAATTTCCCCAAATGCTTTAGACTTATTTTTAATTGAATTTCTTTATTTCCCTCAGAAAATCTATCCCTCGCTGCCGAAGAATTAACAGAATGCTCTCCAATGAATCCCTTCACCCTCCCACGTTTAGCAGATCCAACTCCCAAGCCTCCGTGGATAGTACTTCGATGGAGGATTTCTGGTGTGAAGTTGAAAGTATTAAAGAAAACAGTGAAGGTGGACAAGAAGAGCAGACAGTCACTGAGGTCAAGCCTGCTGATGGTGAGTAACATCCTATTTTGTTTCCCAGGTTCTGATTTCTGTGGCTATTTTTATTGCCTCCCCTATTCGTGTGTTCCTCCCAAATAGAGACCAGAGTAAACAGTGCGCCAAGAGACTTCTCTGTATTAATGACCTCAGGTTCGTGTAAGTTCTTGCCAACTTCTGGGTAACTTGGACTGGATGAAGGTCACATTTCTTCCCACCCATAGAGCACCACTTAAACCCTAGTATGAGGATATTTAAGGAAGGAGGTCAGACCTATTAATTTGCATTGACAAGGGATGAGCTTTCCTTAGGTTAGAGGCTTATTTAGGATTAAGAACCCTGCAGAAAAGTCTGACATCCAAAGGGGAGATACAGCCCTTCCAGCTAACCAGCCTGAACCCTTGGGCTATAAAGAACTTGGTGGAGATGGGGTGGAGAGCCTCCAGTGGGTGAATGTAACAGAAGGTACATAATCCGGGGCCATTTTTGAAGGCTTTCAATACAGTGGAGTGTAAGGGAGTAGGTCATCCTAGAGACAACCTTCAAAGACACTCTTTACCTTGGGTTCACAAGGAGAGCAAATCAGACTGCCCTTGATTCTAGTGCTTATCCTGATGGAGAAGCCCATTTGAGGCCAATGGTGATGAATGGTTAGATGCTGAGTTATCCAAGTGTCACTTTTTCTGAGTGTCCAGTGGCCTCAGCAAGAGAAAAAAGAGTGTGTAGGGAGAAGGGGGGTGGTGGGGGGGGCTGTAATGAGTGTAATTAGTGGCAAGTGGTAAAGTGCTTGCTGAGCAGGTGTGAACAGGTTTGTGGCAAGAAGCAGCTTGTTAGGGTAAGAAGAGAGTGTTTTTTCTCTGATTCTCCTCCCCACTCCTCCAGCTTCCATCTTGGCCTTCTGAAGTCAGAAGTATCCTAGAAGAAACCTGGATTTATCTAATAGTTTACTGAATTCACATAGAAATGGGAAAGCAAGTTCATTACCTTCACATAACTCTAATACAACTCTTTCCTTTTGAGTACCGGATTTCCTAAGGCACATCACCCTTGCCTGCAGTCTTATAGTCTCGATGAGGCTTACTCTCCACCATTTCCCCCTCTAGGATAGTTACTCAAACATCAGTCTTGTGCTGTCTTGTTCTCTCATTGGAATACAATTAGCAAATATTAGCAGAGCTCTGCACGTGCTTCATCCATAAAATCGCCAACGGTTTAGCATTCCAGTGGGCGGCTTTTGACTATCTTAATCCTGTTAGCATCATTGTCTCAAAACTCCCGTTCTTTCTGTGACTTGTTTCTCCATGTATCCTTGGGATAATGTTTAATATATTATCTATGTATAGGTACATATGTGTAGACGTGTGTATATCTATGTAAATATGCATATGCACATACATATGTGTGTATCTACATTGTATATGGACTTACTTAAGTACATGTACTTACTTTACAATATAGTTTATATACAATATATATTCTCCATAGCTTACCCTTTATATATAATGTATGATCTATATATATGTGTGTATTTTAATATATTACCAGACCTGTGATTTCATTGGTTTACAGAACTCCCCCTACTAAGGTAGATTTGTACCTTTTCTACCGTTTACCATCTTTGAGAGCTGACTGGGGTCCTGAGTGCTTAAATGGTTTGGCTAGGGTCACACATTCAGTGTGCGGCAGGACCAATACTTGTACCCAGGTCTTCCTGACTGTAAGATTATAAGCTCTCAGAGGACAGGGACTGTCTTACCTCTTTTGGTACCCCCAGCCCTTAGTGCAGTGGTGCTTAATAAAGGATTACTGATTCTTTGTGCATCTTGCCAGAGTAAGCTAGTAAACTAGCAAGATTATTATGCATGCTATGGAATTATATTTTGGGGGGAGCCTGAATAATAATAGCAGATAAGATTTATGGGAGACTTTACAGTTTGCAAAGTGCTTTGTCACTCTTATTTTCTCCTCAAAACAGCCATGTGTGGCAGGTACTATCTTAACCCTGTCTTACAGATGTAGAAACTGAGTCTGAGAGATAAAGTGATTTGCCTGTAGTATCTAATCCAGTGAATAGCAGAGCTAGGATTTGAACTCCAGAGAGTCCAGTGAGAACTCATTGCTTTATTAGACCTCACTTGTTGCATTGAACTGAACGCATATCTGAGTTATTATGTGGTAGTCATAAATCTATGAATATGTTCATTAGCCACTTGATAACTGTTTTGAAGAAAATTATGTGAAAACAAAGTATAAAAGTGTGAAAAGTTTTATAAATGAAAATTTACAAATAAAAACCCATATGAAAACATAAACAGTCTCTTCACCCCTTCCTGTTGCCCTGCCCTCCCCACATACATCCTTTTCAAAATTTGACTTTTTGTAGAAACCTTGTGCAACATGTGGTGGTGTCTGATATACAGTAAGTGCATAATAAATGTATGTTGGCAGATTTTTCCATAAGTGTACATTTGAGGGACTTCTGATGGGCCCCCAAACGACTTACTCAGTCTTCAAAGTATCAGTCTGTCAAGAAGCATTTATTAAGCACCTACTAGGTCCTAGTGCTAAACTCTAGAGGATGCCCTCAAGGACATCACAGACTAATGGGGGAGACAACATGTAAACAGTTAGATGCAGACAAGTGTTCGTTGTTCAGTCTTACGTGACTCTTCATGACCCCATTTGGGTCTTAGCAAAGATGCTGGAGTGGTTTGATATTTCCTTCTCCAGCTCATTTTACAGATGAGGAAACTGAGGAAACAGGGTTAAGTGACTTGCCCAGGGTCATACAGCTAGGAAGTATCTGAGGCCAGATTTGAACTTAGATCTTCCTGACCCCAGGCCTGATGCTCTATCCACTGCACCACCTAACTGCCCAAACAAGATACAGGCAGGAAAAATTGAAGGTAATCAATAGAGAGAAGCCATTCATTATCATGGAAGGCCAGCTCACTGACACTACCAAGAAAACATGGTACATTGGAAAGAGGAGTGTCTTTGAGGTTTGGGTTCCAGTCCTACCCTTGCCTTCTACTACCTATAGGGGTTGTCAGTTTCACCTTCAGGTCTCGGTTTCTTTACCTAATAAAATAATAAAATGATGGAGGTAGGGGAGGTGGACTTTAAAGTCCCTTCCAGTACTAAATATATGATCCTTGGAATTATTATTTAACTCCTTCCCTCTCTGGGAACCCCAGTTTGCCAGAGGTTATCTCAATAACCAAGGAGGTGATTTAGAATCTTCTCTGCTTCATTTTCTCCTTTAGCTCAAGGAGGAGAAAAAGAGGAAAGCCGTGTCCAGCAGGTTTCCAAAGACACGGGGGAGGATCTTGAGGTAGACGCTGCAGTTTATAAAACGTTTGAAATAGGCGATGCTATTAACAGAAGACAAGCACCATCCCTCAGAGAGATTGATGCTCCGTAGCATTTGTTTGAATCATTCGAATAATTGCCTTTATCTTTTATTTCATTCCAAAGTTACTCCCCTGAAATTGAGTTGTCTCTGATGAGGAAGAGAAGTTGGAGGTTCATATTTTTAAGCTGTAGACATTCTCTTCATACCCTGTGCCCCTCACCTCTTCTGCTTTTTGTCATCTGTGTGCAAGACAGGGCTTAAACTGATCTCCCATCTTTAAACAGTCTTAAATATTCTTGGAACTGCATCTTAAAAACTGATTTGGCTAAGTCATCTACCTAAATTGCAGCCATATTGCATGTGGAGATGATCATTAAATAATGTGATTCTTGAATATCTGCTTCCTTTTTTGAAGGCCACAGAGAGAATGTATACTAAATGTGTATTTGGCTGGCAAGTAGGAGACAGGTTATTTTTATTTTTCTTTTTTTTTTTTTTTTTTAGCAAATCAGAGGCATGGCATAGTGGATAGAGAATTGGCCTTAGGGCCAAGGAAGTCCGAATTCAGATTCCACCTCTGACACATCCTGACTGTGTAACCTTAGACAAATCCCCTAACTTCTCACTACTTAAGGTTGTAGAGAAGATGACCAACCTACATCAGCAGAGTGAATTTCCTCACCTGGGAGTTCCCTAAAACATTGAAATCACAGGTACAGTTCCTGTGACTATTTTAGTCAAGTCCTATATCTAAAGCCACATTTTGCAACTTAAACTGAAATAAACAACTTGGGGTCTTCTTTGATGAAAACATCTCCCCACTACAGGAAGACAAAAGCACTTGCTTAAACTTTGTCTCCAAGGACAAAATGCTGTGTCAAGTTTTAAAGGAAACATCATCAGTTGAGGCTGACTTAGTTCAGATATTTGTAATAGTTTAGGCAGGGGTGGAGCTGAAGTTGATATTTGAATTATCTTTAAGTTTAAGAGAACTTCCAAAGCAAGTGGATAGAACAAACGAAATTTCAAATGGAATATTTTCCTACTTAAGGAAATGTACTTTAGAAGTCTCTGCAATTACTATGCAAGCAGAGGTCAGTGCTTCTACTCTGGTACTAATTCCAAACCATTTGAAAAGGTTCTTTATTTTTATGATAAACACCAACAAATAGGAACATGTTCATATGCAGTGAAAAGGAAAGCAAGATTATATGTGACAGTGGGATCTCTGTAATATCCTGTTTAAATGTATATGGTAAAAATAACATGGCACCCTTAACACTGCTTTGTCTGGGTCCCCTTCTGAATTGCCTTCTGCTCTTTCCCATGCAAATTAAAGAATATTTTGTTATTGTTTTTTCTATCCTCTTTAAAATATTGCCTTTATTAATAAATAAAATATTATAATTATAAATTATTATAAAACATAATGCTATCATTATACCCCATTCTGCCCCAATAAACCTCCTCTTATAGTTTATAAAAGTATAGTAAGCAAAATAAATCTATACATTGGCCATGTCTGGAAAATATCTCTTGTTCTGTATCCACCTCTGCTGAGAGGTGAGAAGTATGGATTATAGATAGTTTTATGGAATAGCTGATCGTTGTTATATATGGAATATATATATATTTATGGAATATGTATACACACATATGTATTCACATACACATATATATACACACACTATCTATATACAGGGTTCTGCATCTGTTTATATAAATCTTCCCAGGAATCTCTAAATGCATTAACTGTTACTTCTTCTGGCACCATACCATTCCATTCCATTTACAGCCATTCTTCAGTTGATGGGCATCCCCTTAGTTTCCAGTTCTTTGATAGAGCAAAAAGTACCGCAGAATATTTCTGCACATATATGGATCTTTTCCCCCTTTCTTAGGATATAAGCCTAGTAGGATTTCCAATCATTCTTACCTGTTCGTGAAACAGGATCTTTTTTAGGGAACACTTAGGGATAGTTTCAGTTCTTGGATAGATGATACATTTTGTGTCATTTGACATTTAATTAATCAGAACTCTCCATTACTGCCTGCTTGTACCTATAGTACAGTGAATGAAAACTGATGTTCATTATGATGACCTTGAGGCACTGAATAATTTGGAACTGCCTCTTCATCATCAAACCATTAATCATCTAATCATCAAAGATTAACTAATGTTTAGTTAAATTTTAGTTATAGTGTGAGGTCTCTTCTATTCTAATTCTTTGAAAAAATGTCCCTACCCCAAGGAGTGAGAGTACCCCTCCCCCATTCTTGACAGAGGTGGGAGATTGTAGGAACTAAATATTGAATGTAGTGTCAGATTCAATTGATGTATTGCTTAATTTTGCTAATTTGCCTTTTTCCTCACTCTCTCTTTTAAAAAAAAAAGCTTCATTTCAGTGGATAGCTCCCTGAGTAAGAGAAGGGAATTCATATATTTGGAAGTAAAAGTGACAAAAAAATCAGTAAAAATTTTTAAAAGAAAAAACTCCTATGCAGTGTTTATAGAGAATAATATACACACATAGATAGATACACACACTGTGTCTGTCTTTCTAACTATCCATCCATCTAGTATATTCATGGGTTTAAGAGACAGCATGTCTCTTACATGCTCTAAGTACATGAGAATGCTGGTTGGTTTGGGGGTCAGGAAGACTTGAATTCAAATCTTTTTCTTACCTTATACTGGCTTTGTGACTCTGGACAAGCCACTTAACCTCTGAGTCCCTCCAGGAAAATCTGTAAGATTACAAATAGCAGAATGGATCCCTGTCTGCATACAAATGAAATCACAGCTCTGGTTCTTAAAAAAAGCTAACACCTCTGTGCTACATATCCTGCCTTCCTACCCTCCATGTCCTAGTTCAAATCCTACCTGCTGCATCTCCTGTTTGTATGAACACAGGCAGGCTGCTTCAATTGTCTGTACCTCAGTTTTCTCATCAGTAAACGGTGACTGCCTTATTTTGAAGTTCAGATGGAATAACGGAGGCAAAAGTTCTGCCTAATATCCAATCTCATTCTTGTTCCTACAGCAAGTCTCATTTAATCGGGGTATTTGATTCACTAGGCCAGACTATGTTCTAAATAACAGAGAATCTACTTATTTTGAAAAACACAGAAGGATGGGTCTTTTAGTCAACTTTCTACAACATAGATTTTAATAAATGAATTCTAACAAGTTCTTGAAGTGATTCATCAGAAATGGTGGGATTTTTTTCATTTTGTTTTGTTTTTTGACTTACTGTGTTTTCTATTTAATCTCACTCATCTCTGATAATCCAGGAACGTGGCATCTCTTGGTCTGGAGAATGTTTGTAACCTCTCTCTGGCAACCCTTTTGCAGAAGGAGAGCTTGAAGCTGAGTGGTTGCAAGATGTGGGTTTATCAACACTAATCTCAGGAGCAGAAGAGGAAGATGGACAGGCCTTACTCTCCACCTTGACTCGAACCCAGGCAGCTGCAGTCCAGAAGAGATACAACACCTATACCCAAACCATGAGGAAGAAGAACAAACATTCAGTCAGGGATGTCCGAGACATCTTTGGAGTTGCTGAGTCTCCTGTGAGTAATGAATATGCTCTAAAAATATTTTATTATTTGCTTTAAATTGAAAGTAAAGGCTGGGTAAAGCTAAATCAATTTATTTTAATTGCAAAGAAAATGACAGCATCTTAGTTCAAAGTTTTACAGGTCATGACCTAAAAATGATAAATCTCTATCCCTCATCTGCAATCTCTCATCCAGACTCAAATTCACTCCCTCTCTTTCTGGAAGTTGGAGAGTTATTTTGGCAGTGACACACGTTTTTGTTGGCGTGAAGCACTGAGGTATTTACTTACTAATCTAAGCACTGGGGTTAAACCTGGGGATCAAACAGATCCATGTGGGGTGTGCATATGGCATTCTAAACCTGCTGAATATTGGTTTAAAAGGTAGTTGTGTGTTAATATCCTTTATATTTCTGATGAAAGCAAATCATGTCAAAGAAAGAGACAGGATTTTTAATCAAATATTCAAAATATAGATAGAAATATATATAGATTTATATCTAAATTTAGTGAAAGACACATCACATATTTAATGAAAAATATTTAAAATTTTATTTTATTTTATTTATGGCTATTTTTTGGCCCTAATTTTCCAATGGGCTTGCCATTTTGTATGGGAACTTGCTTCTATATCTGTTTTTGATTTTTCATTCATTCATCCATTCATCCTTTAACAATGTTCACATTTGTGTAGACTTAACATATTATTACTCCTGTTTTACAAATGAGGAAGCTGAAGTTCAGAAGCTCAGTAAATGACCTATCCAAGGTCACTCATGAATTGAGCTACTACTCTGAGCAAAGCATTGTATTGTGTATTGCCCCAATTGGAAGTCAAAGAGTAAAAGGTGGGGTGGGGGAGGGGTTATCATAAAAAGGTCAATAGGAAACAAAGACTGGTATAATGGATTCAGAAGATTTGGGTTCAAATCATATGCTTTAGTGGAAGTGATCTGGGTCCAAAATCCTGATCTGCCAATACATTTCTGATCTTGGGAAAGTCATCTTAGATCTTGAATCTTTGGGAGGTTTAGTTTGCTTATTTGCAAGAAAAGGAAATTAGATTAGAACAAGGTTTCTCAACTTTTGTGTATCATGGACTCCTTTGGCTTTTGCCATAACTCCTTTTCAGTGAGACAGAATAAGGAATGACGTCAAGGGAGTTTGAGCTGTAGAGCAGAAAAGAAGAGGGATCTCGTGATGAGTAAAGTGTCTCAATTTTATGATTTTTGTCAAAAATAAATGTTGTCAAGAATGACAACAAAGGAATGTTTGCCATTTGGTGTCCATCTGAATTATTGGCATAGTTGCCTCAACCCTTTAATTCATTTTGTCTTGTTAGTCTTACTTTCACAGAATTCTTTCAGTGGTAAAATTTTTGTGTATTTGATATGAATTTTATCTGGTATATTCAGGAAAAGAAAATTCTCTCAGTCCTAACACAAATATGCTACTAGCTCTTCAGTGAAAGTCGTGGTAATAGTAATAGTAGTGATAGTGGTAGTAATCACAATAGCTTTACTGTTGTTTAATCATTTCAGTCATGGCAACTCTTGTTACCCCATTTAGAGTTTTCTTGGCAAGATAGTGGAGTGGTTTCCCATTTCCTTCTCCAGTTCTTTGTAAGGACGAGCAACCAAAGCACACAGGGTTAAGTGATATGCCCAGGGCCACACAGCTAGTAAGTATATGAGGCCAGATTTTCTCCTCATTGAGAAAACAAGCAATTCGATATAGGTCATACATGTATAACAATGCAAAACACTTCCATAATAATTATGTTGTAAAAGACTAACCACATTTCCCTCTGTCCTATCTTGCCCTTCATTTATTCCACTCTCTCCCTTAACCTGTGCTCCCACAATAGTGTTTGCTTCTGATTATCCCTTTCCCCAATTTGCTTTCCCTTCTGTTACCTTCCCTCTCCTATCCCATCCCCCTTGTCTTCCTGCAGGGTAAAATAGATTTCCATATCCAATAGAGTGTATATTATTCCCTCCTTAAACCAAATCCTATGAGAGTAAGGCTCAATTATTTCCTTTCATCTTCTTTCCTCTCCCCCTCCATTGTAGAAGCTCTTTCTTCCTTCTTGTATGTGACATGATTTGCTACATTCTACCTCTCCCTTTCTCTTGCTCATAGTACATTCCATTCAACAGTAAATTTTGGTTTTTTTAGGTATTCTCTCTCATATTCAGCTTACTATATGTGTATACACACACACATACATTCATATATATATGCATATATACCCATACATACCTACATATATATGTTCCCTCTAACTACCCTAATACTGAAAAAGGTCTCATGAGTTACAAATAACATCTTTCCATGTAGGAATATTAAACAGCTCAATTTTAATGAGTTCCTTAAAGCTTCTCTTTCTTGTTTACCTTTTCCTTTTTCTCTTGATTCTTGTATTTGAAAGTCAGATTTTCTATTCAGCTCTGGTCTTTTCAAAAAGAATGCTTGGAAGTCCTCTATTTCATTGAAACTCCATTATTTCCCCCTGAACTAGTACACTCAGTTTTGCTGGGTAGGTGATTCTTGGTTTTAATCCTATCTCCTTTGACCTCTGGAATGTCATATTCCAAGCTCTTTGACCTCTTACTGTAGAAACTGCTAAATTTTTTGTTATCCTGATTATATTTCCATAATACCTGAATTGTTTCTTTCTGGCTGCTTGTAATATTTTCTCCTTGACCTGGGAACTCTGGAATTTGGCTACAATATTCCTAGAAGTTTTCCTTTGGGGGCCTCTGTCAGGAGGTGATTGGTGAATTCTTACCATTTCTACTCTACCCTCTGGTTCTAGAATATCAGGGCACTTTTCCTTGATACTTTCTTAGAAGATGATGTCTAGGCTTTTTTTTTTTTATCATGGTTTTCAGATAGACCAATAATTTTTAAATTATCTCTCCTGGATGTATTTTCCAGGTCATTGTTTTTTTAGTGAGATATTTCACATTGTCTTCTATTTTTTCATTCTTTTGGTGTTGTTTTATAATTTCTTGATTTCTCATAAAGTCATTAGCTTACGTCTGCTCCATTCTAATTTTTAAAGGACTATTTTCTTCAGTGAACTTTTCAACCTCCTTTTCCATTTGGTTAATTCTGCATTCTAAAGCATTCTTCTCCTCATTGGCTTTTTGGACCTCTTTTGCCATTTGGGTTAGCGTCTTTTTAAAATTTTTCTTCAGCATTTTTATGGGTCTCCTTTAGCAAGCTGTTGACTAACTTTTCATGATTTTCTTGCATTGTTTTCTTTTCTCTTCCCAATTTTTCCTCCACTTCTCTTACTTTATTTTCACAATCTTTTTTGAGCTCTTCCATGGCCTGAGACTATTACATATTTTTTTTGGAGGTTTTGGATGCAGAAGTCTTGACTTTGATGTCTTCCTCTAAAGGTAAACATTGTTCTTCCTCATCTGAAAGGATGGAAGAAAATACTTGTTAACTGAGAAAGCAACCTTGTATAGTCTTATTTTTTTCCTCTTTTTTGGGCATTTTCCCAGTCAATTACTCAACTTTGAGTTCTTTGTCCAGTGGAGGGTATACTCTAGGGACCTGTAAGTTCTCAGTTCCTCCAAGGTGGCACAGTCAAGGGAGAGGAATGTACTCTTTTCCTAGACTGTGCTCTGGTCTGGGAGCAACCACAAGCTTTTCTGCCCAGGATATGTGAGTAGAATTCCCTCTCCAGAGCCTCCACCAGCTCTACCACGTCTGTGCTCCTCCTTACCTCTGGACCGCCATTCACGACTGAGACTTAGATCAGCTACTCAATTTCCCCCAGGATCTTTAGGCACAGGACTCCAAAAGTGGACACTACTACCATTGCCACCCTGGGGCCAGGGCTGGGGCCAAGCCAGCACCCTTCTCACCCAGGTGAAAACTTTCTCCCTGACCTTTGGAGCTGTCTTTGGAATTTGTGAGTTGAGAAATCTGGGAAATGCAGCTGCTACCCGTGACTCCACACCCTGAAGCCTGCTCTAGTCCTGTCTATGTGACATAGCCAAGGCTGGGCTGCGCTCTGCTCTGAGTCTGGTGCAATAGATCTTTCCTGTTGGCCTTGCAGGGTGTCTAGGGCTCTTTCACTGTGCCATTTTATGGCTTCTGCTGCTCTACAATTTGTTTAGTCATTTTTTTTTACAGGTATTTTATGGGCTGTGGGAGGAGTGCTACAGCAGGTCCATCTTTCTACTCTGCCATCTTGACTTTGGGCCCCACCCCCCAAAAAAGATTCTTACAAGAAAGACTATCTTAGTTGTGACTTATTTCATTTGTGACTTTTTTGATCCATGTTACAAATATTACAGAATCTCTGGCGTTAATGAAAGACCAGTCCGTAAATTATAATGACCCCAAATGGAAAATACGGGTAAGAATCAGATCTTGCCCCCGTATTTAGCCGGCAAAAATTCATAGTCTACTGGGTGTACTATTCTCTAACAGGCCTGGAGAAAAAAGTTTACTTGATTTGTTTTGAAATTTTTAAAAACTTTTTATATATAATTAAGGTCTTAGAGTCAAACTTAAAAATACTTACTTTTTCAGTTTGAACTAAGTTTATAAATACTTGGAAAAAAGATTAATAACTACAGTTTTGGCAAACCCAGTTGTTATTCAGTGCACAGATGGTCATATTTAATTTCTGTTGCCATATGTCTATTTTTATGCGTAACACATATTCAGTCCAGGTTGGGTGTAATGAGCATCTGTACCAATGTGTCTGGTGGTACCAACAGGAGAAGGGATCCTGGAGCGCTACAAAGAAGACTGGGTAGGATGATCTAGCAAGTGATTGCATATTTATTCTTGAGGGAGAAAAAATGTGCAAGAAAACCCCAAGGTTGGAACGTGGAAGATCCAAGTCACTGTTTATACCACAGATAGAAATAGTGAAGTTAAAAGAATGGTCTTATATGGATGATAAATTATGAACTTGGCTTTGGACATGTTAACATTGATGTGAAGGTGGAACATCCAGGTAGAGATGTCTTAATGACTGTAACAATAGCAGCTGTTTTTGTTTGGAATAATAATAATAGCCAATATCTATACTGTGTTTTAAGATTTATAAAATACTTCACATACAATGTCCATTTGAGATGAATGGAGTAAAGCCTTCACTGAACCCTACCTATCTAGTACTTTTCCTCCTCCTTTCTTTTTCTCTTTCTCCTACTCTCCCAATAAAAGCCAGATCCTCCTGAGTTTTCTCCTTTTTTCCTTCAGTGGAGAATATCTATATCCCTTTCTCAATCCCCCTCCACTCCAACTCCTGTCTCCCATATAGACTCCATAAATGCTAGTGGTGAACAATTGAGGCCACAGAAGTTCAAATGGGATTTAATTTCCATTTTATAGGAAACTCCAGATTAAAAACATCTTGATTAGTCAATTTAGTTCACTCCCTCATAGTCATTTTATTTAGTCTTTAAAAAAAAAACACCAAATAAAACCAGTATTTCCAGGTGCTTAGTAAGGAAGAAAAGGATTGGACTTGAAACTGGAGTCTTTATTGTATACAGCTTGCTTTTATTTTTACAGATATAATCAATTCAATACTGATAATCTTTAAGCATAATGATGTAATTAGTTGAATAAACAGAAATTATACCATTTTGCTTTATCCCTTTGATAAAAGAAGTAAAAATGTAAGGATTAAGTGAATGAGGAAGAATTTTGAGTAGAGAAATAACATTACCAGATCATGAAGATAAATTATAAATATAACAAATATATATATACATAATGAAAATAAATATGGCAATGGTGTATAGGATGGACTGAAATGGAAATGGAGTAGAAGTAGGAAAATGTATTGGGGAAGTGTGGCATCTAGGTGACATTGTAGATAGAGGACTGGGCTTGGCATCAGGAAGACTTATCCTCATGAGTTCAAATCCACTCTCAAACACTTCTTAGCTGTCTGAGCCTGGACAAGTCACTTAACCCCATTTGCCTCAGTTTCCTCTTCTGTAAAGTGAACTGGAGAAGGAAATGGTAATGTGCCTCAGTATCTTTGCCAAGAATACCTCAAAATGTATCACAAAGTGTTGGACAGGACTGAAAACCTATAGAATAACAGTGGTACTCTAAGTAAATGGCCATGAGAGCCTATTCTGAGGTAATAGCTGTGGGAATAGAATGACAGTGTCAGGTTAAACCAAGACCCGAATCCATTTATCAACATTCTTTCAGTCTCTTCATTCTAGTTACAAATTTACCAGACTGTACCATCATTCATCCCAGATCTCTCTGTTTTGTACACAAACATGCTGTAAAAGTCCCTCGTTGAATGCCTTGCTGAATTCCTGATAAACTATGTCTACAGCATTCCTGGGACCTATCAGTCTAGTAAGCTCATCAGCAAAGTAAATGATGTCATATACTTCAAACATTGACTGCTGCTGTAATCTCTCAGCCAGTTTTCCTGCTAACAGTCTTTCCCTCTACTGTCTCACCCATGCATTTTACGGTGGGAAGAGCACTGTCTTTGAATTTACAGAAAATTGTTTGTCTAAGCCCTGCCCATTCCCCAGGCTCAAATTCCTTCCAGGTTCTTCTAATCTTGACTTAATCTTGCATCTTGTAAAGATGCTGCCTGGAAAGACAGGACAATCTAACCAGAAAATAGCATTCTTAGCTCTAGGTAGGATTCTTACAAAGAGGAGAAATTGCCTTCTCCTTCATAGATACGCAGCATTTCCCCCTTTTGTGTTTCTTTGTTTCATTTGGTTGTGTTGCAGTCCTTAAAGAAAACAGATACCAGAAGGGGGAAAAAAACAAAACCACACCACTTCATTAAAAAAAAAATTGGTACCCTCCACACAAAGAGACATCTTTTGAGTGCCTTTTGTCTAAAAGGAAAACCTGTTTTCTAAATACATTTGAATCCTGCTGGCTCAGTCCCTCTCATAATAGCTCCCAGCTGTTTACAGCAGTTTTATCTTCCAGGAACAATGGCAAGAACGCATTCTGCTTAACCACCCTCAAACCTAATTTCTCTTGCCTGCAACTCATCCAGAGGGGGTGTGCTGCTGGTGAGTGGGGGGAGGGAAGGCAGTGGAAAGAGAAATATGCTGGGGGTTGTTTGAAAAAGGGAAGTTCTGCGAGCCCGAATGTGTCTACACATCCCCACAGCTGCTGAACCCCAGTTTCTTTTCCTTGGGATTCTGTGGTGACTATTCAGATATGGATGAACTGGTTCTTTGCACTGGCCATGTGGTCCCTTCTTGTCTTGTATGACTTGTCTAAATGCGGAAGGACTCTAGGGGACATGACTGGCTCCTCTATATCATCTTTCTGCTATTCATATTTCCTCTTCTAATAGGAGTTCCTTTGTGCTGTGTGCCACTGAACACTGCTGGTATCATCTTTAACAATACTTAACTGGAGAGCAGAATTCCAGATGCAAATACATTTACCAGGCAGCCTGGTAAACATTACTTACCCCTATTGTGAAATATTTTGTTTTCTTCAAGGTAAAGAAAAAAAGTTAATTTTAAAACAAAACACCTTGTTGTGGTAGCAACCATGGCTTGTTTCAGTTCAACCAGAATCATTCTTTCCATGCTGCCTAAAAAATTAAGTGTATATTGTCCACTCAGATTTTCATAGCAGCATTCTGTGTAATTGGTGGAAAAACAAGAATGTCCAATAATAGGGAATTGGTTAAATAACTTGTGGTATGATAGTGTACACACAAAAGGCTGTGTGGTATAAACAGCCTCAGAGTTGAGAAGACCTCAGATCAAGTCTGTGTGACCCCAGGCAAGTCACTAAGGTTCTAAGTTGCAATAAAGGAAGCTTTTTTTCCAGGAATTCCCTACACTAGGGAAATCAGAGGTCTAGCTAAAAGAAAATATATCAATCAACCATTGAGTATGTATTAAGGACCTAATTGGTCCTGGGGATACAGAGACAAAAATCAAAATAACCCCTTCACCTCAAAGTGCCTCTATTTTTGGGATAGACATCTGTAAAACACAAACAAAGTAGACAGTAGGTGACCCAGGGTAGGACCGGGTAGAGCAGGTGGAAGAGGCAGGAACAGAACTGGAAAAGTGGAATGGGACTAGGTTGTGAAGAATTTTAAATGTCAAATCCATAAACTTTCATTTAATTCTCCAAGTAATTGGTAGCCATGGGAGTTTATTGAATAAGAGCGTGACAAGATTAGACCTGTCTAAGGAAAACCACTTTGGTAGCTGACTGGAGGATGCGTTGGAATAGGGAGAGAATGAAGACAGAGAAACCAGTTAGGAAACAATGAGGGCTTGAAATAGGTTGGTGGCTAGGTGTGTGAGAGAGAAGAAGCCAAGACGGGTATGTATGCCAAGAGATGATGTGGAAGTAGAAACCACAAGATTTGGCAATTGCTAAGATATATAGCATAATGGAATATTAATAATGTAATTAAGATGGGGAATACCGTATGAAGAAGTCTCAAGACACTTGTAGAATAATTTGTAAAATTATGAAATAAAAACTCATAATAAATAATAAGAAATAGAACTAGAAATGGAATACACACTGCTTTCACATAAAAGGAAAAGTTAATGAAAATGTATGGATGAAGAATCTTGATGAGTACTTAGAGTGACTAAAAATGTTTATGCTACTTTTGGCATTGAAATGAACTAATTTAAATGTAAATAGTTACATTTCTTACAATAGTTAGTTGACAATGACAAGCTTTAAGTAAAACATTTATAATTATAATTACTTCTTTTTCTTTTTTACATATTTTAAATTAATTTCTGACTTTAATGTCAAAGAAATCTTAAGAAGCTAATTCTGTTGACTGCCTATTTTAGGGTTTGGCAACTGGTGGGCAGTTAAGTGATGCAGTGAGTAGAGTACCTGGTCTGGAGTTGGGAAGACTCATCTTCCTGAGTTCAAATCCAGCCTCAGACACTAGCCATGTAACTTAACCCTGTTTGCCTCAGTTTCATCATCTGTAAAACGAGCTGGAGAAGGAAATGACAAACAGCTCTAGTGTCTTTACCAAGAAAACCCCAGAGTCCCAAAGAGTAAGACTCAACTGAAATGACCAAAAGACAAACTGGATTAAGTACATTTCAAGTGCAGCCTCTTATACAGTATCTTTCCTGTTCTCTCTAGCTGTTAGCACTTTTCTCCTGAAATTAAATATTATATATTTTGCATGTATTTATATGTGCACATATTATTTTCCTCCATAGAAATTAAGCTCCTTAAGGGGAGAGATTTTTTTAAAAAATTGTCTTCCCAGAGATTGGCATAGTACCTGCTTAATAAATGTTTATTGATTGCTTTGATTCTACCAGGAAATTAGACTTTATTTAATACATACACACACACATATGTACATGCATTATATTACATGTCATGTATGTGAGTATATATACATATATACATGTGTGTATGCCTACATACACACGTATGTATATATATGTATATATATTTATTTATATATTTCCAAGACCATATCTTCCATATTGTTTAGTATTTCAGTAGTGATGAGAATGATTGCTAACGCTAAAAAAAGGCTTATTTACAGAGCATTTGGCTTTTTGGAAAGAAACAAGTTCATCAATACATCCAGTTGATTAAAATCAGAACTGTCGCGTTGAAGAGTAAATGCCCAAATCACCTAAACTATCTAAGTTTCAGTTTCTATATCTTTGAAAGAAGGGGATTGAACTAAATGGTCTTTAAGGTAAAAATCTCTGTGATTCTTTGGATACATAAAAATTTCGGGGTTGGGAGGTCCTTGAGACCCTTTACTATGAATCCATCTCTTTCTGGGGTAGCTAGGTGGTGCAGTGGATAGAGCACCAGTGCAGGAGTCAGGAGGACCTGAGTTCAAATCTCACCTCAGACACTTGACACTCACTAGCTGTGTGACCTCGGGCAAGTCACCTAACCCCACATGCCTCATCCTGGGTCATCTCCAGTCATCCGGATGAATATCTGGTCACTGGATTCAGATGGCTCTGGAGGAGAAGTGAGGCTGGTGACCTGCACAGCCCTCCCTCACACAAAACAAAGTCAAGTGCAAGTCATGTCATCATTTCTCTGATGGCATGGTCTTCTTTAGCAATGAAGGATGAACACAGACACATCTCTCTTTCCACTATACCAGTGGTTCTCAAAAATGATGTGCCTCAAGTTTCAAATTTTGGATGTTACTACAGATTTTAAAAAAGTGTGTGTGTGTAGAGATAAAATTTTGTTCAATATTCATTTGATTTACCCAGGATACATACTATAATAAGAATAGTATTCACCAAAATAAGTAAGAGTCATCTATTACTAACTTCACAGTGTCAGACCTTCAGCTCCCAAAGAGTACACACACAAAATTGCTGCTCATTGAAAGCCATTTGTTTATGTACCAATCTCCAGACTGCCCCTGAGTATTGCCAGAGTGCTACAATACTTAATAGAAATTTTGTATACTGTGCCATGAGGAAAAAAGTTGGAAAACCACTGTCCTACATCATGATGCCCTTGACTTCCTTTTCTTGGCATACACTCGGCCATATTCATCCTTCTCAGTTAGAAAAGCCATGATGCTGATGAGGCTTTGAAGAGGAAATATGGTGTCTGGGACATAGCAGGCATTTAAAAAATATCCTTTATTCATTCATTGAAGTCAAATCCAACAAGAAATAGGAAGATCATTGAAGCTCCTCAAAGACATACCCCATTTTCTAAGGAAAACCCACCACTTCCAGTGAGGCTGCCTGTTTTCACCCCTTTGCTTTCCAGCTGTTTGCAAAGTTCCTATCCTGTTGTTGTTAAGAGTGGTACCTGGAGGAGTGATTTGTCTCCGCCCTTACGTCAAGTGTGTCTGAATGGTCTGTGCTCCCTGGCTCACACTCCTGGGCATCCTTACGCCCTAGTCCACATACCAAGGTGATCCTAGTCAAAGGCAATTTATGTTATTCCCTTTAGCCCCAACCTTTTTCCGTTAAATACAAATTAGATTTTTTCCTCAGCATGAAGCAATTTCAAGGTCACTGGAACTAAAGCAAACGGAGAGAAAATTAATTTCCATTTTCCTTTGCCTATTAACAACTGCAACGTTTAAGTCTATATTATCCCCTTGTCCATGATGCTTTACAGGCATTATTAACTCATTACTTTTCACAACCACACAGTTTTCTCTGTCACCCAGTCCCAAACCTCCCTTCATTGATTCCCTTTCTTTATCTCAGATACCAAGTCAGTTATCAAATTTTCTTTGATGTTTCTCTCATATCCTGCATTCCTTTTCTATTCCCATTGCTGAGACTCTAGTTCAAGCCCTCATCATTTTGTGCCTATAATAATTTATATATGTGAATTATGATTGAATTTTTCCTGACTGTAGTCTCCTCCCTTTCCCTACCACTTCCATTTCTTTGCCAGAGAATAATCTTTTAAAATTACTTCCATCCCTCCTCTTCAGAAATCTCCAATAGTTTCCTCTTGCTGATTCTAGCAAGTCTAAATTATTCTGCTTGGCTTTCAAAGTCCTCCATAATTACTCCAACTCTCTCTATCTAACTTAATTTTCTACTATTCCCCACATACTACCTTCACTTCAGTAGTCAGTCCTTAACCTCTAAGATCCCTTCCACTCCTGTTTTCATGTCTATGCCTCTGGCCATGTTCTTTCTTTTTACTGGAAGACTTTCTCCCACCTTTTGGGTATCCAAATTCTACTCCTAATAGTGTCACTTCATTTAGGAAGCCATGATTTTTTTACTCTCTCTCTTATCAATCATTCTCTCCTCCAAACTTATCAAGGCAAACAATTATCAAGCTATAGTTCCTGTTAGTGCTTCATTATACACTATACTCTTATTCTGCAAGTGATTGTTTTGTCTTCCCAATGAGATTTTAAGCCTTTTTCTATGATATACACAATGTTTACAACTGTGAAACAGAAGAAAACTGAACTCTCTATAATTATGATGGCCAAAGTTGGCTACTTATTTTCTTTTCAGAAGTGAAGGACATATGATATCAGACTAAGTTGTATGTTAGTCTCTCTCTCTCTCTCTCTCTCTCTCTCTCTTTCTCATTTGCTAGAGCAGCCCATTTCATTTAGGGGAAGTGCTTCTTTTTTCCCTTATACTAAACCTAAATCTGTCTCTCTGAAACACTTATCTATATGCCCCCTGGGACAAGAAAGTCTGATCTATCTTCCATGTGACAACACTTTGAATGCTTTAAGAAAGTGCTGAAGATTTGTCACCCATTGAACATTCTCCCTCCCTCCCCCCTGCACTTCCTTTCTTTTCCACTCTGTCATCTCTTGAGTTTTTGGTGCAAAGGATGACTAGATGAGTGTGTGTGTTTGTCCTTTGTTGCTGAAGAAGACCATGCCATCAGAGAGATGATGACATGACTTGCACTTGACTTTGTTTTTAGTGAGTGAGGGCTGTGCAGGACTGGATGAGTAGGAGAGAAAGGAGGCATGTATTCAGAAGTGATGGTGATAGGAATAAGTAAATGAAAGAAAAAGCTTTTATTAAGTGCTTACTATATACCAAGTATTGTGTTCATTGCTTTGCATTTTAAAAAAGAGAGACAAAAACAGGATCTTTGATTTCATGTACTCCCAAAGAGGGAACTCCCTCTACCAATGCAGATATCAGCACATTCTCTGAAATAAAAAATTGTACCTGCGTGTGAAGAGCTTACTTTCTGAGGGATGTAAAACGTGCACAGATAAATAATAGCAAAGTAATACAAAGTAATTTCAAGAAGCAGATAGCACTAACATCTGGAGAAATCAGAAGAGTCTTATAGAGGATGTTACACTTTAGCTATGCTTTGAAGGAAAATAGAGATTTCTGGAAACTTCAAAAGAAAAGAAAAGAGGGGGGAAATTGTATTCCAGAGGGAGGAAAGCCTGTGAAAAACCTCAGAGGAAGTTGAAATTTCATGTACGCAAAAAAGCTAGTCAATTGGACTAGGGTGGAGAGTATGGGGAGGAAAATAATATGAAATTAAAGAAGAAAAGTCATTCTGGGAACCAGATGTTGAAGGCTTTAAACTCTAGGCTGAATAGTTTTTAAAATTTTATCTTCATAGCAATAGGGAGTTACTTAAAATTTTTGAGTTAGGGGAGTATTATGTTCGAGTCTATTTTTAGGAATGCTACTTTCGCAGCTTGTGGAAGATAAGATTGGAGAAAAGAGAGAGTAGAAGAAGGGACACCAATGGGAAGTTGCAAGAGTAACCCAACCAAGAATGATGGGAGACATTTTATAGAGCTAACAAGACTTTTCAGTTGATTGGATGGGGTGGATGAGAGAGAAGGGAGACTCAAGAATGCCTCTAAGATTTTGAGCTTCACTAACTGGGAGGATGGTGGTATTGTCAGTAGAAGTAGAGAAGTGGGAGAGGGACAAGTTGAAGGGGAATTCTGTGTGCTCAGAAAGGAGGCTTCATTTCTTATAAAATCTTTTATATCTAGTCAGGTATCCATTTTGACCTTATCTTGGTAAATGGTGTAAGATATTTCTCTATGCCCAATTTCTTAAATACTGCATTTCAGTTTTCCCAATAATTTTTGTGGATAGGTGAATAATTTATGAATAAATAAGAGAGTAAAGTTAGTGTAAAATGGAAAATTTTGATTACATTGAATTAAAAAGGGTTTGTACAAATAAAACAAATGTAATCAAGATCAGAAGGAAAGCAGAAAACTGAGGGAAAAATTTTATAGATAATTTCTCAGATAAAGATCTCATATTTAAAATGTGAATAAAATAATAATAAAGAATAAAAAAATAAGAATACAAGCCATTCCCCAATTAATAAATGGTCAAAGAATATGAACAGGCAATTTTCCAAAGAAGAAATCAGAGCAATTTAGTCATATGAAAAAAATTATCTAAATCATTATTGATTTGAGAAATGCAAATTAAAACAACCCTGAGATATAATTTTATACCTACCAGTTTGACTAAAATGGTAGAAGGGGAAAGTGACAAATGTTGGAGGGCATGTAGAAAAATTGGAATACTAATTCATTGTGGGTGGAATTGTGAAGTGATACACCTGTGTTGGAGAGCATTCTGGGATTATGCCCAAAGAATTATTACACTACCCATATAACCTTTAACCCAACACTACCAAACTAGTTGGTCTATTTCCAAAGATAATTAAAGAAAAAGAAAAAGAACCTAAATATTCTAAAATGTTTGTATCATCTCTCTTTGTGGTAGCAAAGAACTGGGCATTGTGGAGATTCCCATCAATTGGGGGATGGCTGAACAAGTTGTAGTATATGATTGTGATGGAATACTATCATTTCAGGGTATTTTTTTCCTCTCCAAGTTTTTGACAAATGATAAATAGCATTCAATAAACAGCCGCATTGAAGCAGCCAGAGATAAGGCATAAAAAAATTAAAACCATGGTAAGAGCTATCTTTGAATACAATGGAGAAGAAAATGAGCTTCAGAGCCAGATATGTAGACAGAGAAGGCATCAGACTCTGGTGGGAAATAAAAGAATTAAGCCTCACACTTTCAGTCTGTGTATAATGTATTAAGGACTATTGATTAAGTAGATGTCTTCTCAACCATATTTGCATATGGCAATCATGAGCTCTTCCAAGAGGGTCATTTTAAGATATGAAGAATAATTCGTGTCTTACATAGACTTTACTTGTGTGTGTGTAAACTGGTTATTGGTATCTAACACCACCAAAAGATTAGGATACTGTGCCAAGACTGCAATCACACACACTTAACTTGCATATATTATTTCAGACTCATTCAACTCCCTCCTTAAAGACCAAAGCAGTTCTGAAAATAAAAGTACTTAGCTCCTTCATAGTCATTACCTTACTATAGTTTGCATGGAGTTTGGTCTTGAAGTAATTTAATAGAATATAATAAGATATAATGTGTCAATTCCAATGGAAAAACCAGATCCCCACTTGGGTAGGAATTTGTAGAGTATGACAAAAGATCCCATGGTTCAGAATGAAGTTAACCAAAGTAGCTGGACCTGGAGTCAGGTATGCCTGAGTTGGAAACCTATCTCATTTATAGCTGAGTGGCCCTAGACAATTCACTTAAGTTTTCTGAACCTCAGTTTCCTCATCTGCAAAAAGGGTGGGGTTGGACTTAATGACCTCTGATATGCCTTACACACTTTAAGTTTGTTAAGCTGTGTTTGTCTTGGAAGTGAGAAAGAGTGGAATCATCACTTGATATATCATTAAATTGATTACTTTATATCAAGGAGGCAAGTGTATAAAAGTATATGCAAACACTCTTTAGTAGTAAATGTAAATGCTATGAAAGTCAGAAATTTCGATCTACATGTGGAGGCCATATGTAAGCTAAACCAATGAAGGACTTACCAGGAGTAAAGGAAGAATTCATTAGAATTAATAATGTGCAAAGAGCACTTATTTGTAACATTAAAATAAGCAGATTGACACGATGGATAGACCTTTGGTCTGTTAATATTTATGGAAATATATTTGTTTTGGGGAGGGGAGGTGGAGAAAAGAACTAGGATCTAAGGAGATGACTTAGATTGCCTTTTAAGACGATTGGGAGAAAGCCTAACAAATTGTGACACGTGCATGTGATAGTGTTATTGCACTGTAAGGAATGATGAAGGAGATGACTTCAGGGGATTGTGGGTAGTATAGACTGATGCAGAGTTGGGCACACAGCCAGGGGACAGCAACATCATAAAGACAAACAGCTTCGAAACACAAGAACACTGATCCGTGCAGTGAGTGACCAGCGATGACTCCAGAGGCTTATAAGAAAGCAGATTACTCACCTTTTGACAGAGAGGTGAGGGACAGAAGGATAGAAAAAAAGAAGACTTGCATTTTTGGCATGCCTGTTGCGTGGATCCATTTTTCTTGATTGTGTTTATTTATTACAAGTGTTTTTCTCATTTTTAATTGGGGGTTACAGGGAGAGGGGAGGAAGGTTTAGCCATAAAAGTGCCCCTTAAAAAAGGGTCATTATACCATTTTTAAAATGAACAGAAAGAAATTCTGGAGGAAGTACAGACTGGAAGCACAGTTTTTAAAGTAACATGGATTTATTTTATATATGTGTATATGTGTGTGTATACATATTATATATATATATATATATATATATATATATATATATATATGCACACATATTTTGTTCTTCATTTGTTTCAGTCATGTCTGATTCTTTGTGACACCATTTGGGGTTTTCTTAAGCAAAGATACTAGAGTGATTTATCATTTCCTTCTCTAGCTAGTTTTTACTGATGAGAAAATTGACGTAAACAAATTTAAGTGATTTGCCTGGGGTATCTGAGACCAGATTTGAACTCAAGTCCTCCTGACTTCAGAGTCTGCACCCTATCCACTATGCCACCTAGCCATTGTACGCACACACACACACACACACACACACACACCCCTATGTGAATGTATATATATGTAAATAGGTATGTATGTATATTTATACATATGCATATGTATAGGTATGTGTATATCCATACACATATTTTAAAGCAATCATTATTTAGATAATAATAAAATTTATACAGAAATTTAAAACTTTCAAAATTCTTTCCAATTATTATCTCATTTGATCCTTATAACAGCCCTGGGAGGTAGGTGCAATGATTATCCTCCTTTTATAGAACGGAAAACTGAGGCAGATACTGGTTAACTGACTTGCTCAGAGTCACAGATGGTAAGCATCTGAAGTGGGATGCGGACTCAGTCTGCTTGATTCCAGATGTAGCACACTATCCTTTGTACCATGCTGAGAAGTATGAGTTCATATAAAATCTTCTTGTTATGTTCTGCTATGTGCATGAAAATGCCCCTTTTTGTGTTTAAGTGTAGAATTTTAAAAATAAAGCAAACAAAAAAAAATATGCATTTTCCTCATCTTTTATAGCCTCCCTTTGAGCCTGTTCCAGTATCTCTTGTTCCTGCAAATGGTGTACAGGTACCAGGGAAGAAGCCAGTTTGGAAAGCAGTTAATTGTGAGTAAGCTACAATATATTCAAATTGCATTTTTACTGTCTCTTCATCTTTTTTTGTGGGGGGAGAGGGTGGGAAGGTCATCATGCTATGTGTATATAAAACCAGTATTGATTGCCACAGTTTCTAAAGCAATCCACATGTAGGTATATTAAAAATGAATTCTCTCTTTTAATCATTTGTCATATACTTGAGAAATAAAAGAAATTGGATCCAAAAGACTTTGTCTTTTTTCAAGCATGTGACAAATTTCTTTGATTTAGAGACTGGTATTCTGAATCTGCTTAAAAGTCAAAAGTAATATGGGAAGTAAGTATGAAATCTGTTTGTGGATTACTGACTTAATTATATGTCAAGTTCTAAAGTTGACACAAGGATAGATTTTTGTGGTGGTTTTCCCCTGCAAGTAAGGTGGCCTCATTATTGAGGAGAGAATTCTCATGAGGAATACGGTGCTTCTGGCCCCTATTAGCAGCCCTAAGCAAATTACTTCATATATATGTGCTGTAGATAACCAATAGGGGCTACCATTTTATTGCAAATTTCTGGAAAATGCTGGAAAAGGGATGTTCCAGCAGTTATTATATTTTGCCCCTTTGCTACCACACTGTTATTAAACTTAGACCATGCTGCAAGAAAGGAGATGACCGTGTATCCACTGATGTGGGGCAAGGACCCTGGCATACACCTGATGCATAGATTCTGAGATCTGCTTTTCTAGAAGGAAAGCAACTTTTGAGGGGCCAACAATCTACTTTAATCAAGCACATATATCATTCACTTAGTTCAGGGGAAAAAGTCAGCCCCCTGAACTTCAGAGAAAATACAAACAGAGAAATAAAGACCAACCAAACGTAATTCCAATTGTCTGACTCTAAGCAATATATACATCACAGATCAACAGACAGATAACTGTCTGACCATTACATAGTTACCAGAGAGAAGCACCAACATCTGAGTTTTCAAAGCCAGGGGGCTCCTTTGCAGCTACCCAGTGTCTCATCTGCCCAAACAAACACTTCCAATGAGTAAGCCCCAGAGTAAAACCTCACCTTAGAATATTATGCACTTTGCAGAGCTAGAGGACATCACAACCCTTGAGAATCAGTGCCTCGTTAGAAATTAACGAAAGGTGCCGGCCTTCCGACAAAACAGATCTCCCCTAATCAAACTTCCCTTGATGGGCAGGCCCATTAATGGGTGGGGAAGATCTTGAACATAATTAACATTACACTATTTTATATGGGATAGCCTCTTCCAGTAGGTCCTCCTGATCCTTAGAAAGTTCTCAGAATTTCTAAGTTTGAAGAGACCTTTAGAGGCCGTACAATGCAATCCACATTTTCACAAGAATTCGTTCTATCATGTATTTGTTGAGTATAAATCTAGCCATCAATAGAAGACCTTCTAATAAGGAGGAATTCAACCTTGGGATAGCACCAACTGTTAGGGAGTTTCTTCTTATATCGAGCTTAAATCTAAATCTGTCTCTGTCTCTCTCCACCCATTCACTGCTACTAGTTCTGCCCTCCCGGATCAAACAAAAGAAATACTAAACTATTCAAGTTGAGTTAACATATATAAAGCACTTTATGCATCTTAAAGTGCCTTCTAAATGCTAGCTGTTATTGTTACTGATAATAATTTCTTTTCAAAAAATTAAAAACAATACTATACAACAAATTAAAATTTATTTTTATTTTTTATTTTATTCTTTATTATTTTATTTACTTTTTAACAAACAAATAAATTTTCTATTTATTTAAATGGATAAATTTTATGCATAAAATATTGACCGCTTTCAGTCACTGTATCTACATTTCCCCAAGTATTCTTTGATCTTTCCTTCTCATTCGCATTTCCTCTTGTGATCAAAGGTAGTGCGTGCTCAGAGACATGTATAGAATTCTGTAGGTATGTTGGTTCTCCCTGTAGTAACCGTTACTGTTGGTCTTTCCTTCTCTACCCAGGAGAAAGATCAATGTTAATATTTCCCCCAGGGTTTGCCATATATTCTGTTTTTTTTGTTCAAATAGGACAGGTCTAATATGTGATTTAACCAGCCTAGATCCCGAAATTCACTGACCCTTGCTGTGGCCATTAAGGCAGGACAGGGAAAGGATATCCACCTTGACCCAGAGGGTATCTCCACTCCTTTAGTTATCCCGCAGATAAACATTGCCTTTGCTACTCTTTGGTAGCAATCTACTGCTCTTTGGTGCCAAAAAGAATCCGTGTGATTCTTAGCCAAGGTTCCTTTCTCTAAACACTACTGCATTCTCTTTCATAACCAACCATGGCATATCCATCGTTATGGTGTCCATATCCCATTCTTTCCTACCTTAACTTTGTGCCCTCTGAACCCTCCAAAAACTCCCGTTCCCTTTAGGTCTGTGGTCTACCCCTACAAATTACTTGTATATATTTCATATTTACTTCTATGTATGTGTGTTGTTTTTTCATTTTCCTTTCCTTCCAGACTCCTTGAGGGCAGGGGCTGTATATATCCCTGGCCCCTAGAATTCTGCCTGGTAACTTGGTAGGTATTTAATACATGAATATTCAATTGAATTGCCTTCTTCCCTAAGCCTTCTCTGATCCACTGTCTTCCTAAAATGTAGCTCTTGGTACACTATTTCAGAGGCAAATTGGAATATGTGTCCAAGCGTACACAGGAAGAGGTAAAAGCAAAAATAAGAGGCACAGGTGGAATAGAAATGGGCAGTCTCTCTGTCTGAGCAGTAGCCACAGGACTGACTTCATGCTCCACGTTGGGCAGCATCAGATTATCGCTCGACTGAGCTCCATTGGTTTGAGTCTGATAGCTCACGTGTTCCTGTGAGCTCTGTGACCGCTCACCTAGCTAGGCGGGTAGGTGGAATGCTTTATATTATACAGTGTTGGGGGCACTGTTTGACAAATGGCTCAGAATATGTCCTCATATCCTTTGCTCACTTTTCCAGCCAACAGTTGTCTTGACTGTGGATTAGATAAAGACACGCCATCAGTAGCAGAGGAGTTGTCCTTTGAGATCTCTTTCTCAGAGTCCATCACAGAAATTCCCAAAGAAAAAGAAGGTCTTAAATCACAAAGGTTTAAAAAAGAAGATTCTTCCTTAACTGTGAGTAGCACCCTTCATGTTTATGCTGTTATCTATTCTCTATACAACTAGCTGGCTGTAACCTCTAACAAGTCACTTCATCCCTCTTTGCCTCATTTTCCTTATCTGTAAAATGATGGGGTTAGATTAGATGTCTTTTCAAGTCCCTTCTTTCTGAGATTGTAATTTCCTGCTGGATTCCCTGTAGGGCAACGAGCAGGATATTTGGTGTATGTGTGTGTTTGTTTCAGAATTTCTCATTCTGGAAAGGGCCATCCTGCTTTGCTTTTCCATTTTCTAGCCTTTTCCTGTAATATATGAACCATATTCTTTTTTGTAACGTAAACAGGAATAATGCTCTGATTAGGTCAGTAAACAGTTCAATGCTCCCATAGAATAACAAGCTTGGCCTCCTTTGGGGGCAGTTAAAACAAGAGGAAATAGAAATGGTATATTATTGTAATATTGTTACTACTTTCCAGAATTCATCTGTCCAGTAACTTCACCTATAAAGAATACTGTCAAGGGCCAGAAAACAAACTAAATATAGGTATCTGAGCAACCAAAATAGATTTCCCCAAAATCCATGTTCTAAGACTTATAGACATTATATATGAGAGAGCCTCTCAAAACCCTCACTCAGAGTTTACTTATATTTTACATAAAGTATTTTTCTTTTTCAGTTATATGTAAAAACAATTTTTATCATTTGTTTTTTAAGATTTGGACTTAGAAATTCTCTTTCTCCCTCTCCTCCCTGAGATGGCAAGCAATTTGACATAGGTTGTTATACATTACTTGCTGTTCTAACTACCTTTTTTGATGTGTCCTGGATAAAACAGATGACATCATTTACTCTTTCTAAGGTGGATGATAAGTAAACACTAATCATTTCTCTTTTATCCAGGAACCCTGAGGGTCATCCCCTCCCAGTTTGATTTTTTTTTTTTTTTTTTTTTTTTTTTTATTATTATTAAAGGGGCCATCCCTGGAGTAACTTAAAGAAGCCTATTCACTGAATGGGTGAGTCAAAGTGAGAATGTGATAAGACCTGAGCCTGAAAGGGCCAGGGTCTCACTTTGGGTCCTGGGACATCTCCAGCCATTCTGATGAAGATCAGGCCCCTGGACCCAGATGGCTCTGGAGGAGAATGTGCAGGTGGTGACCTTGCACAGCCCTCCCTCACTCAAATCAAAGTCAGCTGCAGTTGATGTCATGGTCCTCTTTGCGAACCAAGGACAACTAGGTACAATGCCTAAGAACACTGGAATTTAGAGGGCAGACCTTTGAAATAATTATTTTAAATGATTGTGTGACTTGGAAAATTATATTTTAATAGAACTGTCACTGTAGCAGCAAAAAAATTAGTCATCAGGAATACTTAATTGAATTAGGAAGAGATCGTTTAGGACACTTCTCCCTAGTAGCCACACACCAATAATAGAATCACAGTATTAATTTCCCTTCCACTTGCTCCTCTCTCCCCACCCCAGGGCCAATGTCCTGTTTTCTCTCCCATTCCCTCCTATGAACCTACAGTCCTATTATTCATTGTATCACCTAGCTGCCCCTTTATTACCTGTAGAACAAATAAACATAAAGATTATCTCCCAAAGGTCTTTTGAACATGCCTATTTATTATCTGTCTATGGAGCAATACGCTATCCAGAATTTCTGTGAGTAAAATCCTCTTTGGTATTTTAACATCATTTCAGGAGATTGCGGGGCTATGAACTGGGAGACAAAGAGAAAAATGCAAATTCCTTTATTTATGGAGAGAATGGGCCTTCTGTACCTTCTGTCATGGTAGTTGGTTGTGCTAACATTTCTGCCAGGGTATTCAGGAATGCCAGGAGGCAGGACTGCTGCTGGCATATCAATATTTTGATAGATGTAGAAACTGGCTTTCATTTAGTGTGACCTGGGTAGGGTAGGGAGAGTCCTGTTCATCATGTGCTGATCGAAGTGGATGAGTTAGAAGAGTACTTTTAGGGGAGAGATGAATGAGATATACTAGGAGGCACAAGCCAGTAGAATCTGTGGTGTTTAGTTTCGGGTCTTTGTCCCATGCCTCAGCTAATGAATTTGCTTAGGTAGGTACATCAGTTCAAGTCTACCAGAGGAGGGAAGGAGATGAAGGTATCAAGTCAGATTCAGACTGACCTTGTCTATCAGAATTGTAGGAGCAGAACTAGCTTCTGGTTTTCTACCCCTGGAGAAGCACACTAAGGGGCCTTGGGCAAAATAAGAGCAGTCAGAGGGATACTTTGATGAAATTCCTGCAATCTCTCCTTTTTTAAAAAGGTTTTCATTTTTTCCACATGCATTTGCAGAAATTCATCGTTCGGAAAAGCAGGTTTGGATTAACTGAAGTAGGAGATCTGTCTGTCGAAGACATGAAGAAGATTCGCTATCTCTCTCTCATCGAACTGACAGCTTTTTATGATGCTTTGGGGATTGAACTGAAGAGGAACCGAATGGATAAAGTGAAAGGCCGAGGTAATCTGAGTGATGGGTCCCACTGATTCACACACTGGGAAGCACTGCAATATCGCATTGCTTAACTGGTTCCCTTCTCTTTCTTTCCTTCTTTTTTTCTTTAACTTTTTGAAGAAAATGGACTTTTTGGTGTTCCACTTACTGTCCTGTTGGAGAATGATCAAAAGAAGTTCCCTGGAATTAAAGTTCCTCTCATCTTCCAAAAAGTGAGTAGAATGAAAATCCGTGTCATCAGTGGGAGTGAGATACTATACGTTTGATGCTTAGTAAGCCCATTATTGAATGATTACTTGGGTTTTTAGATATCATATGTTTGATACTTATTTAAATCCATTATTGAATTTTTACTTGGGTTTTTAGATATTGTATGTTTAGTATTTACTAAACCTAGTATTAAGTTATTATTCAGAGTTTAGAGAACAGTTGGGTAGTTGAATGAATAGAGCACTAGGCTTGGAGTCAGGAAGCCCCACGTTCAAATCCAGCCTCCAGCACTTGCTAGCTGTGTGACCCTGAGCAAGTAACTTAACCTCTGTTTGTCTCAATTTCCTCATCTGTAAAATGGGGATAATTATAGCACTTACCTCCCTGGGTTGTTGTGAGGGTCATTAAGTAAAACATAAAGTGCTTAGCGTAGTGCCGAGCTCATAGAATATAAGCAGCCATAAAACTATTAACTGTTGTTATTTTTAGATATTTCATTTTAGAAATTATTAAAACTATTATTAAATTATTACTAAGGGTTAGAAATACAAATACCTCATTTATACCTAGAGTCAAAATGGATATTTCTTAATCTTATTGCACACCCTTCTTAAATTTCCAACAAGAAGTCTGTTTGGAACCATGCAGATGATCTAAGTTGGTTCAGTACTTGAATAAACGTTTGTTAAATACTGGTGAGGTTCATGGCACGGTGGACCAGGTGCTGGAGATATGAAGCTGCCACAAGTCTTTGCTTTCTAATGGCTTAAAATTTAATGAGGGGAAGCATAGTACACAAATAACTGTGATACAAGAAAATGTGGATGAGGGGAAAAGATTCTCAAACAAAACATAAGAAATTTCAGAGGGGAGAGATGGTGGTGGGGAAAGGCAAATATTCAGGGGATGGTATCAGCCAAGGCATGGAGGGTAAGAATTAAGAGCTGGAGAGTAAGTCTACTTTGTTTTTGTCTGGAATATAGAATTCCTTCAAGGGAGTAAGATGCTGTAAGGCTGGATCCAGGTTGTGGAGGACCTTGAGTATCGGGCTTAAGAACTTTGCCTTTATTTAATAAGCAGTGAGGAGTCATAGAAAGTTGTTGGGTATAGGGGTGACATGATCACTGTAGTACATTATGAAGATAACTTGAGTGGTAGCATGGAGGATAAATGAACGCATGAAACAGGATGAACAGTTTGAAGCCTGTGGCCATGGTCTGGTTGAAAAGAGATAAGGGCATAAGATACAAAGCAGCTTGTGCAACGGAAGGAGCTCTGGATTGGTAGTTAAAAGGTAGGGGCTTTCATCTCAGCTCTGGCACTTAACTGCCTTTGTTTACCTTTTGGACCTCAGTTTTTCTCATGCATCAAATGAGGGGATTCCATTCTTGTTTTTTAGTTGTGTCCTCTTCCCTGTGACCCTATTTGAGATTTTCTTGGAAAAGATACTAGAGTGGTTTGTCATTTCCTTCTCCAGCCTATTTTATAGATGAGGAACTGTGGCAAACAGGGTTAGGTGACTAGCCCAGGATCACACAGCTAGTGAGACTGTATTTGAACTCGAACTCATGGGTCTTCCCAATTTCAATCCCAATGCTGTATCTACTGTGCCACCTACCTGCATTAGAAGGAGCTCTAAGTCTATGGTGATTGTGGCGGGAGTAGAGAAGAGAGTATGGCTGCAAGAAACTTTATAGAAGGAACACTAGGGCTTAAAAAATGAATGGATGTATGGTGTGAGGTCTCATATGAGGTGACATCAAGATTACAAACTTGGAAGACTGGACAAATTATGTTACAAATAGAAAGAGAAAAGGCTGAGGAAGGGTTAGTTTTGGGTGGAGAAATTTGAAAGGTTGGAAAGACATTCAGGGGAATATCTAGCAGGCAATTAGAAATATGGTGTTGGATTCCTCGGGGAGAGTTGTGAGTGAAGATGTCACCTCTATCAGGGTTGTAATTAAAACTACAAAAGACGATGAAGTCACTAAGGAAGAGAGTATAGGAAGAAAAGATAAGAGGACCTTGGCCTGAAGCTTAGGACACCCTCCTGATTAAGTGGTAGGAGGATGAGAGGAGCCAGTCAGAAAGTTAGAGAAGAAATGATCCAAATGGTAGAAGAATCTCAAAAGTGCAATGATGAAATTGTAGTGAAGTTAGAGGAAGAGAGAATGGGCTACAGTATCACATGACATAAAGATGTCAAGAATGATAAAACCAGATTTTTAAAAAAATCAAATTTGATGAAAGGGAGATCAATAGTGACACTACAGAGAACTGTTTCAGTAAGGTGCTGAGGATGGAAGTCAGATGGCAATGGATCAAGGGAGGGAAGAATGTGGCAGCAAGAGGAGAGAGTTTGACGATGAAAAGTTAGGAACCAATGGTATTGGGAAAATCATGGGATGGGATTCCCTTAGGAAAAGAGAAATCATAAAGATCTAGGCATATTTGCTAGTTGATGGTGGGAAACCAATAAGAGGGAGAGAATTAAAGTATATAGAGAGAGTGATAATTGATTTAAGAGGTGAGGTTAAGAGAACTGGTAGAAGGATTGGGTTTAGCAAGGACAGGGGCTACCTCTTTCTCTTAGACTAGAGGTAAAGAATGAATGGGTGAGGACATGGAAAAGAGGGGAGAGATGCAAGAGGGAAACTGAGGAGTTGAGAATTCATTTGGAGACAACTCAGTGTTGTAGAAAGAGAATTGGCATTGGAGTCTAAAGACCTGAGTTCAAATCCCAGTTCTTACCCTAACTACCTATGCTACCTTGACTAAGTAACTTCATCTGTCTTTCTTCATAACATGAGGGCCTCACTTTCCTCATCTGTAATATGAGTGGTTAGACTAAATGATCTCTGATGTTCCTCCCAGCTCCAAATCTATGCACCAGATGACTATATGTTGACTGTTCATTAAAACTCAGTGATGTCAGGTTTTCTCTATACTTTTTTTCACATGAAAGGAGAAAGCAGATACTTTCACAAGTTGCTTGCTTTATTTTCTCTCCAATAGTTTCTCCAAAATTAATATATTTGTTGTACAATTTGGAATAAAAGTCATGTTTTTGTAACCAAAGGCATTTAAACGAATTAACTGTTTGCATATACAACTGCATGTTAGATTAGCTTTTAAAAATACTTTTATATTTTGAAACTTTATTTTCCAAACACTGATGAGCAAAACTGGTTACTTTGAGGTCCTTTTTCTTAGTGCGGATATGACCCTCATAAAGAAATATTTTTAGAGAAACATTTTTATGTTATGAAAATTGTAACTGCAGGTATTCTTATTACTTTTTAAATAAGATTTTTTTTTTAATAACCCAGGAGATGTTCATTGATTTGCATAATGGTGAATCTAGAGTGACATCCAGTGGCATAGTTAAAATGTCAAAGCAAAAATATATTCACAAATTCAAACATTTCTGAATTCAAAATGGTACCTTTAAAATATTGAATGAACTCTTGTCATATGCTAGTTAAGAGCTAAAATCCTTGCAAGTTTCTTCTCCATTTTCCCTTCTTTGCATACAGGCTCACCAAATTGTGCCCCTCCACAGTTGAATATCCGGCAACAACTTGATCTTTTCCTCCTGAGTCACTTTCATGGTACCAAATACTGAATATGCCTATTCATACACTATATAAAAGACAAAGTTCAAAGAAACTTTATATAATTCAAGTCTAAGAAACCACAGTATAATACTTTTAGTTGATAACACATTCTTCCAGCTTTCAGTACTATTTTTTGTTGCCAGATCTAGAGATGATTGTATCTTTTATCTTTCTTCCTGCTGTGGACCTGTCTCCAGAAGGACTCTAGTTACTTAACCAAGGTTTACAAGACTGGCGATAGAATTCATGCCATGACGGATGTGGCGTAGGACCCCTGAAGCCTTCTTGTTAGTTCATACGCTCATTTGGGACAACTGAATTATACGATTTTTTAAAAGACATCACCATGAAAGAATTGTGATGGATCAGTGAGCGCTGTGAAGTTTGATATAACAAAGAAAACTAAAAAAAAAACCCACAGACATTTAAATATCTGAAAAAAGTTTTGTACATTAACTGTTATCTGGGCAGCAGGGTAGTACAGTGTGTAGAGCATTGGCTCCCCAATCAGGAAGACCTGAGTTCAGATCCAGCCTCAGAACTGTAATCCTGGGAAAGTGACTTACCCTTGTTTGCCTCAGTTTCCTCATCTGTTAAAATGAGCTGGAGAAGGAAATGGAAAACCATTCCAAGATCTCTGCCAAGAAAACCCCAAAGAAGGTCATGGAGAGTCAGACATGACTGAAACAAATTAAAACAACAGCAGCACCTTTACTCTTAAGTAGGCATGAGAAAGAAACAAGCATGTATTATCATCTACTGTGTTCCAGGCACTATGCTAAACCCTTTACAAATTTTTTATATCATTTGATCCTCACAAAAACCCTGATAGAGATAATGATAATAGGTACTATCATTATCCCCACATAGAAACTTGAGAAAGAGGTTAAGTGACTTGTCCAGGATCACACAGCTGTTAGGTGTTGATAAGGATGGATTTGAACTCAGGTCTTCCTGACTCCAGGTCCAGTGTTCTATTGATTGCACCACCCAGTGACTTGATTTCTGACATAAAAGATGTGTGAGAAATGTCTTGATGATTTTATATGTACGTATTTTTTAAAAAGTAATACTGTGGCAATTTTTTTCAAATCAAATGAAAGACATGTTTTTAAATGTACCATTCTATTTTAGCTTTTGCAGAAACTTGAAGAAACAGGTTTGGAAACAGAAGGAATCCTTCGAGTCCCAGGATCTGCATCCAGAGTCAAGGTATCATGCATTTCCTCTGTCCCAACTGGAGATTTAAGTTCAATTCATCCTTGGGCCATTTATAGATTTACCAGTTTTTATTTGAATTTGATGTGACATGGACAAAAACAGTAATGCTAAGACCTGGCATGGCCTTTAACTCTTATAGTTTATAGGTCTGTAGTTATGTTACCTGAATTATCTCATCTTATTCGTCAAAGCTACATTCATTCCAATTCATTTCAATGATTGTTTGGTTGTTTCAATTGTGTCTCACATTTCATGACCCCATTTTGGGGTTTTCTTGACAGAGATACTAGAGTAGTTTCTCATTTCCTTCTCCAGCTCATTTTACAAATGAGGAAACCAAGGCAATCAAGGTTGAAGGATTTGTCCAGGGTCACATAGCTAGTAAATATCTGAGACCAGATTTGAATTCTGAGAGATGAGTCCTGACTTCCATGCTAGGCTCTATCCACTGAAGCACCTAGCTTCCCCAATTCAATCTTTACGTATATGTGTGTGTGTGTGTGTGTGTGTGTGTGTGTGTGTGTGTGTGTGTGTATGTATTTATCATATGCAAGATACTGTGGTAACTTGTGGGTATGCACAAAGACAAACAGTCTTTGCTTTCAAGGATGCCTACATCCTACTACCAGGATGTGATATACTCAGGTAAGTGAACACAAAACTATATCTGTAAGCAAGAGAGAATTAAACTGGAAACTTTCGGATTAGATATTTGTTCTGCAAACATGACGACCAGACTGTTGTCTTGGGTCACCTATGTGTATTCAAAAACACATCCTACAAGAAACTCACTTAAGGTTTAGTCTTAATTTTATAATCAGGAGCCACAGGAATTATTTTATTCTTGTAAAAACTGGGGTTTTCAATTGTTGCTTTGTGTATGATAAACTCTCAAGTTGGAAACATTTCTCTATTCTAGGAAGTTAGTAAGTATTTTATAATGCCACATTGTTTCTATCATTTGCCTTAATTTGGTTTCTCCATTATCTTTACAGGCTGGCAGAAACCACAGTCACTCATGCAATTTTTTTTAATTGAACTTTTTTTCAAATATACATAAAAATAGTTTTCAACATTGATTTTTTTCTAAGATTTTGAGTTCTAAATTTTTCTCCCTCCCTCCCACCCTTACCTCTCCCCTCCCCAAAACATCAGGCAATCTGATATAGGTTATACATGTGCAATCATGTTAAACATAGTTCCACATTAGTCACATTGTGAAAGAAGCAACAAAACAAAAGGGAAAAACCATGAAGAAAAAACAACAGCAAAACACTGGAAATCATATGTTTCGGTCTGTGTTCAGACTCCATAGTTCTTTCTCTGGATGTGGTTAGCATTTTCCATCATGAGTCCTTTGGAGTTGTCTTGGATCATTGTGTGGCTGAGATAAGTTAAGTCAGTCATAGTGGATCACCACACAATGCTGCTGTTACTACGTACAATGCTCTCCTGGTTTGAAAACCCCTGTTCTCAGTAGGAAAACTTTGGACAATATAGGACATAGTTACTACTTAATTTTTCTTTGATTCTGGTGGAGCTCTAATTAATGGAATATGTACCTAAAAAGTCCCTCTCATTAAGTCCAGCTGTACAAAGATTACCTTTTCTCATACAGGATTCAACATCCTGAGAAAGAATGAGTGATTAGTGACTGGTAGAAGGTCACAGAAGACCAGTGGAAAGTGGGGAGTATATACTTGTTTTGGACCCAAAGCTAATTCAGAGAATTTGCAGAACTGAAAGGATATCCCTTCATCAATTCCACTGTTGTATACTTAAAAGAATTTCTATTTGTAGGGGAATTAATAGGGCAGCTAGGTGACATACTGGACAGAGTTCCAGGCCTGGAGTCAGGAAGACTTGAGTTCAGATCTGGCTTCAAACATTGTGTGATTCTAGGCAGATCACTTAACCCTGTTTGCCTCAGTTTCCTCATCTGTAAAATGAGCTGGAGAAAGATACTGCAACAACAAAGGGTTGGATTAAAAGAGAACAATAATATATACTGTATGGCACTTGTAGATTTGCAAAGCACTTTATGTAGATTATCTCTTATGGTTCTCACAACAACCCTGAGAGGTGGGTACTATTGTTATCCACATTTTACAGAGGAAGAAACTAAGCCTGAAATAGGTTGAATCAGGGGTTTTTCCTTTTTTGTGTTGTGGATCCCTTCTGTGGTGAAGCCTATGGAGAAACTCTCTTCAGTATTTTGTTCCTTAATGCATAAAATAAAACATATGAGATGACTAAAGAAAATAATTATATTGAAATAGCAAAGAATTTTTATTTAGAGACCATGGAGTCAAGTTTAAGAACTTCTGGTTTATATGATTACTAAGGAAACCAATTACACTGAAATAAATTAATTAAATATGTATTTTTTAAAGTTCCTGAATCCCAGGTTAAGAACCCCTGGTTTGAGTGATTTGTTTCAGTGTCTTACAGCTAGCAAGTATGAGAGGCAGGTTTTGAACTCAGGACACCTTGACTCCAAATCCAGCTTTCTGTCCTCTGTGTCCACCTAACTGTTCCTAAGGTGGGGTCAGATACTATTCCTTTTTTGGGCACAGAGCAAGAGGAAATAGGCTTTTAAATCACAGTATAGGGCAGGGGTGGGGAACCTGCAGCCTCAAGGCCACATGTGGCTGTCTAGGTCCTTAAGTGCAGCCCTTTGATGAAGTTTGGACTTAGTCCTAGTATAGGGGATACAAATTATAAGGCATAATAAAGAAAGAAATGCTCCTGAAAGAAAAGCCCCCATAAATGTCAGCTTTGTGAGGCCTCCACTCTGAAGGTATGCATACAAGAAAAGTTTGTTATTAGGCACAAGATATTCTTGAGAAAAGGACAATGGACTCGATGATGCCCTTAAGTCAAGTCTAAAAGTCTAGGTCTGTAGTTTCTGTAAAGCATATGCCTGAATCATGAATCTTGGCCCCATATGTTCTTATATAAAAATCTGAAGGAGAGCACTGGAAAGGGAGGAAGAAAGAGAGAGAGGCAGTCAGTCCGTAATAGGCGCGTTCTGAATTTACAGATGAAAGATAATGCTTTCGAGTTCAATCTTGGTTTGTTTAAAGTCTGTCTAATCAGGCAACCAATCAAAAGTCAAGGAAACAAGTTTCCTAAGCAGAACCAGATCCTATCTTTCCAAGCCTTCATGTATTATTGTGACATTTGAATTTGCAGACATTCCAACTGGCTCAGGTGGTGTGTGTGTGTTTAAAAAAAACGCAACATGTGGATGTGATTAAAAATCTCTTTCCTTTGCATAACCAAGTGCAGAAGACATAATACAAGACATGTTGTATATGTGCGTTACGGCACATTATAAACATTTCATGGGCAATCGCAACTTACTCCTAAGCTTTTGTCTGAAAATGCTTACAAATCTTCCTTTTAAGTGGGGTTAATGATTCTCCAGTGCCAGATTCTTTGTGGCTACTTTTACATGAGTATATCCCTGAATTGTGGTCAACATGAAAGTCACTGTGTTTTAAAAGCAGCCTTTTCTACTGATGGATTTAATAACATGTAAGTTCTTTGTTTCACCCGTCTTGTTCAAAAGAAGACTCTAATCCAAATATTCTAATCATTTGGCCTTCAAGAAAGCAAATAGGAATTGAGAGAACAATGAGGTAGAGCAGAAAGAGGGAAAATGTTATTAGGAAGGAATTGTAACCGTATATCTTAAATATTGGATAACTCTGGATTGCTTTTCCTTAGCCAGACTTTTTATTACATTATGTGTAACTGCATTTGTTAGGCAGTCTTCTTCTAGTCACGAGTGGAGAACATAAGTCATATATTTTTAAATAAAATACATAAAATTTTAAGTCTCCATTTCTCCAATAAGTTTGCTTCAGTCCGCATTCAGAGTTCATCAGATCTCTCTCTAGAGGTGGATAGCATTTTTCATTTCTTGGTAGGTTCAAATTCAACCAGTATAATGACACCAAAAACATGGTTTCTCAAATGTACCACTGTAAAATTCTTGCCCAGTTTTTTTTATGTATTAAAAACTTGATTAAAAATTACTGGAAGGCTGGTGTGGAGAGGAAATCACTGTTTTCAGCCAGACAGGACGCACAGATGCCAAACCAATCTTGACTTGTGAGGCCTGCGCTAGTTGGAAGCAGTTGAAAGCTTTTTCTTTTTCAGTGACTTTCTTCCTAATAAAGGAAGGACACTTGAACCAAGCACTGGGGAAATATATTTTATGGAAGAGGGTTGAATGTCTGATCTGTGAGATTTTCTTCATTCCAGGTTTCGGTATTTCTTAGGATGGACTGTTTTCTAATCATTTTAGCTCTATATTGGTTTCCTCGTTATTGAATCTAAAGATGCAGGCTCTTGCAACATTTATTAAAAAAACAAAAACCAGCCTTTCTCACAAAGGAGAGCAACATTTTCTGCCTTAGGGGTGACAAGTTCATGAATTTCTTAGTCTCTTATTCTCGTTAGCCTTGAACACATAACATGATGTCCTTCACAATCCCCTCTGCTCTTTTTTTTTCCTTCTATTTGGCAAAATACAGTTTTTACACCTGGTTCAGCTGCCTCCAGACTTTAAGCTGGGCCAACATTCTGCTATGGCAGAAACAAAGGAGGGTTGGTTTTCTTTCTAGTAATTAAAAAAAAAAAAGCAGCCCCATGGGATCCCTAGTACTTCTGGTGTTTGAATTCCCCAGACATCCACAGTTTATGTGCTATTTTTTTTTTTAAATGCTTCCCCCATTGTTGACCCATTTTACAGATTAGGAAGCAAAGCAGAGGTTTCGGTTTGCCTGTAGTCACATTATTGGACTTTGAACCCAGTCTTCTGATTCCAAATCAGAAGATGTTGCCACTGCACTCCCTTTCTCTTTCATTTCACTGCCTTAGGACAGACTTGCTAGATAATGCATGGCAGGAAGGAGCTCTTTTTAATGTAACCCTTCCCTCTGCTATTCTTTTCCGTGGTTATGTGGAGTCAGGAAGACCTAGGCTCAGCTTCCACCTGAGAACATACTAGCTCCATGCCATAGACAGGTCTTAGTGCCCAAGCGACTAAGACTACAAGTTACAGATGATTTTTTAAAATTTATTTATTTTTAGCAGTTCCAAATTCTCTCCCTTGCTCCACTGAGAATGAAAGCAATATGATATGAATTATGTATATGAAGTCATGCAAAATATATTTCATATTAGCTGTGTTACAAAAAAAAAAATCCCCAGAATAATCAAAACAAGAAACATAAAGAAAATGGGAAAAAAAGTTTGCTTCAGTCTGTATTCAGAGTTTATCAGATCTCTCTCTAGAGGTGGATAGCATTTTTCACATTAATTACCTTGGGTCATTATGGATGATTTATTTATCCTACTTTGGTAGAATGAGTTTCCACTTAGGAAGTGCCCTAAACCTAAGAAATCACATGCTTTGTCTCTTCCCTGCCCTCCTCTTCCCCACAAGGATATCTGCTATATTAAATATATTGATCATCTTTGTTGGGTTGAAAGTTGAAAAATCAGGGGCATAAATCAAATCTTCACAATTCTAAGGCATCCAATAGCAAGTCATTTTTCTGATGTATTTTAAAAATTTCCTATTTCTGCTGATTTAAATTAGGATGTAGTGGTAAAAAAACAGGGGGCTGTAGAGTAAATTGGTCACTACTTGGCACAGTACCTGGCACATAGTAGGTGCTTAATAAATATTTTTGATTGATTAGTTGAAAGTAGATCAGACGTGGCCTAAAATTCAATACTCTCCCAAATGAAATCTGGTTGAAATTGTCCATAAGCCAATTATTCTCAGCCTGTCTAGTCACGGCAATCAGTATCTGCGGAGGGACTCTACTTATATTTGTTTAAGGCAAAGCCTTTTATTCTCTTAATCTCATGTTAATACAAACAGTACCACATGAGGTTGGCTTTAAGGGGGGAAAGTGTTGGAAAAAAGGTGACAGGTAAAAGTGGGCATCCTGAATATAAATCAGCCAGGCTTATTAGACTAATTAGAGTCCAAATAATCTTTGAAAACCATTTTCAGGATTTAAAAAGCCGGGAGAGACTTTTTAAGTTATGAAAGCTCAGACACTCAAAAAAAAAAGCACATGTGGAAGAGGTCTGTGTGTCTTGGCTGAAAAAGCTTCCAGCACCACTCCTGGAATATGTCATTATTCTATGTGTGCAGAAAGAAGTAATATCATCTTTATTGGCCATGTTCCTATTCTGTATTCGAACCATCTGAGGGACATGCTTCTTGCTTGAGGCTAGAAAAGGAAGGGAAAGGGAAGCTTTGTCAAAGCCCGGAGCATTTGCTTTGTGGGAAGAGAAGGTATTTTGCCAAGACCACAGAAATGAAATTATGGTCAGAGTGAAAAAAAAAGTATGTATTTATATAGAATTAGTCATGCTTTCAAGATTGTTTTTTTTCTACAAGAAACTATTAGAACACCCATAAAAAACATGCATTTAGCAATTATTATTCAAATATTGTCATTCTCAAACAAATACCAGTACACAAACCTGCAGCATAGAGGGGCTTGCATTGCAGGTGACCAACCGCTGGGGAGAATGAATACTGATAACGTAGAGGCGTACATGGGCCAGCTGTTGAAGCAGAGGATGCCAGGGCCAAGGATAGCATAGTTCCTACGTATAAGAGCAATGCCTGTATTTAGGGACGGTGCTGGACGCTTAAGTACAGGATTGGAATCCAGAATGACACGGTCAGGTAAATGAACCAGAGAAGACACCAAAGCAGAGCTAGGGTAGAGGGTTGTGCTGGAAAGAAACATAACTAGTGATGAGAAAAGTGGATAAGAAGGAGACAGTTCAGGTTAATTGGGAATGTTCAGGAGCATAAGATAGAAAGTCTTAAGCCTAGAAATCGATGTGTTTTGGGAGGAACTGGGAAGGAGAGAGGAGGCAAAGCCAGAATCAAGGAGAGTCCCAGTCAGAAATCCAAGGGTAAAGTCCGAATACTAGTGTGTTAGTGTCAGAACACTGTCAAGGACAGAAGGGAACCAGAACAGCTGCCAAGTTGTTTCAACAAAACAAGCCTGACTATTCCTTTTGTAGAGGAACAGTGGTCTGACCATGGGCAATCAGGATTTTCAAAGCTCTTTACCCTAGGGGAGTCATGTGGGGATGGACTCCAATTTCTGATGAAAATGGCCGTTCAGTATGCCCAAAGGACTGTAAAAAGTGCATACCCTTTGACCCTGTAATACCACTTCTAGGGCTGTATCCCAAAGAGATCATAAAAATGGGGAAAGGACCCACATTATTTACAGCAACTCTTTTTGTGGCAGCCAAGAACTGGAAATCGAGGGGCTGCCCATCAGTTGGGTAATGGCTGAGCAAGTTGTGGTATATGAATGTAATGGAATACTATTGTGCTAAAAGAAATGATAAACAGGCAGACATCAGAAAAACTTAGAAAGACTTATATGAACTGATGCTGGATGAGGGGAGCAGAACCAGAAGAACACTGTACACAGTTACAGCCACATTGAACGATGACTAACTTTGATAGACCTTGGCTCTTCTCAGCAATGCAAGGTTGTAAGATAACTCCAAAGGCTCATGATGGAAAATGCTATCTACATCCAGAGAAAGAATTGTGGAGTCTGAATGCAGATCAAAGTATATTATTTACTCCTTCTCTTTTTTGTTGTGTTTCTTTCTCTTGCTTCATTTTATTGGTTGTAATTCTTCTTTGCAACATGACTAATGTGAAAATATGTTTAATGTATATGTAGAGCCTCTGTCAGATTGCATGCTGTCTTGGGAACTCACAAGCATGTGGAACTGAATGTTGTAAACTAAAAATAAATACATGAATTTTAAAAAAAGAAAATGGCAGTTCAGAATCTATGTAGTCACTGGAAAGGGAAGGGGATAAACATTCAGAAACTATGTGCTGGGGCAACTAGGTAGTGCAGTGGATAAAACACTGGGCTCGGAATCAGAAAGGTTCATCTTCCTGAGTTCAAATTTGGCTTCAGACACTTACTAGCTGTGTGACCCTGGGCAAATCACTTTACCCTGTTTGCCTCAGTTCCTCATCTGTGAAATGAGCTGGAGAAGGAAATGGCAAACCACTTCTCTCTCTTTGCCAAAACACTCAAAATAAGGTCATAGAGAGTCTGAAACGACTAAACAGTAGCAACATGGGCCATGCCCTGTACTAAACACTTTACAAATGTGATTCTTTCATGTGATCCTCACAACTTACAGTTGAGGGAACTGAGGCAGACAGAAGTTAACTTACCCAGTTTCACACACAAAAAATGTCTGAGGTCCAGCACTCTATCCAAAAAGTGCTGCTTGTTAATGACATTGCACAGAGGGAGGGGGAAGGGAGAACGTCAAGGGGCAGTCATTGATCATTTGACTGTTTCCTTTGGTTACAGAACCTCCACCAAGAACTTGAAAGCAAATTTTATGAAGATACGTTTGATTGGGATCAAGTCCGAAACAACGATGCAGCAGGACTACTAAAGATGTTTATCAGAGACCTCCCCAGCCCTCTCTTTACTGTGGAATATCTGCCTGCCTTCATTGCCTTAGTGGAAAGTAAGTGAAAACAGTATCTCAGCATAAATGAACCATGTGTCACAGTAGGAGGCATAAAGCAGAAGAAAGAGAACTGATTAGACAGGACCCATGAATAACATGGTGAAAAACACATTTGCCAGAAAGCCTCTACACCTCCCCTTTCAAAAAAAAATTTCTAGTTACTTGGGAGCATTTGTTGTAAAAATAATAACAGCTAGCATTTATATAGCACTTCAAGGTTTGCAAAGTGCTTTACAAAATATTTTATCCAATTTGTTCCTCACAACAACCCTGCAATTTTTACAGATAAGGAAACTGCGTCAGACAGAGGTTGAGTGACTTGTCTAGAATCACACAGTCAGTAAGTATCTGAGGCAGAATTCAAACTTAGGTGAGACTCTAGGTTCAGAATTGAAATTAATTTTTTTCCCCAAACATTGTCTTGTTTGCTTGAATGTTTTACGCTGAGAAACTGATGAATCTGCCTGGTTGATTTCCATGAGCCTCTAGCACACAACCCAAGGCTTGAGGTAACTTCATTTTGCCCAGATTTGCCTGTTAATTTGCTACCAGGTTCCATAGCCCAGAAATCAAGGTCTCTGTCTAAGAAATGGATATTTTACTTTTTCTCTGTTGCCATTATTATATTGTATTTTCCAGGTAATCTGGGTCAAGAGGTGGTGATAATAGCTGTTATGAGGAAAGGAATGAACAGAGACTCTTCTTGACATTTAATTCACTCAACAAATATCCCTAGAGTTAGCTAAAAATACAGTCTTCCTCCAGTGGCCTTAGCAAATACAGGCCAGTAATCCAGAAGACAGTTCAGGCACCTGGGATTTTATATGGCTCCACAAGTCTAGTTAATATTATTTAGCTAGGATGTGGTTAATGCTTTAAGGTTTGCAAAGCATTTTGCAAGTATTGTCTCATTTTTGTCTTCAAAAAAATCCTTAGAAATAGGTGTTAACATTCTCTCTATTTTATAGATGGACAAGCAGAGGCAAACAGAGGTCAAGTGACTTGCCCAGGGTCATATAGCTCATTTGTATCTGAGGGCAGATTTGAAGTCTGGGTTTCCTGACTCTAGGTCCAGTGCTTTCTCCACTATGCTGTCTACCTACCCCTAATATAGGAAGGTCTGTGACTGGAAATTTCCCAACTTTCTCTCTTTCAGTGGAATCTTTATCCAGGAACCTCACATACACAGTGGATTGAGAAAGAAAATTGGATTTACCCCATGCCTCAGTTCTCCTATCCATAAAATGAAAGGACTAGCTGTCTAAACCAGGCTCTAAAATTTCCTGCAAAGCCTAATTTACAGTACAGACAGTTAAAGTATAGTATGTTAAATACTTTGACCAAGGTCTCATAATTGATCAGTATAAGAACAGAGAGGATTTTTTTAAACTTTCTATCTGAAGTTTTAATCGCTACTTCATTAATCCCTTGTAAGAATTCAAATTGGATTTTAATCAACAAAAGGCATATTCATTTACAGACTATGTTCTGTAAAGGCACTGATTGTTCAGGAGCTGCAAAATCATTAAAATTATTATAGAAGATGGTAATTAGTGAGCTCTTAAATTGATAAGAAAAAGCGTTGTCCTAAAATTAGTATATTTCCAGATCTTCTTGGTTTTCAACTACCAGTGGTAGAAAAGAATTGTTAACTTCTCTATTCTAGAAGGAGAAATTTAAATTTGGGCTGTAATTATCAAAATCCAGTATCATTTGTCCTGTGTAAGAGCTAGTGAGTGGCAGTATGGAATAGTAGATAGAGAGCTGACCCCAGAACTAGGAAGACCTTGGTTTGAGTCTTCCCATTATCATATATGGACTGTGTGATCCTGGGCAGAGAGTTCTCAGCATTTCAGGCAACTCATTGACAAAAGTGCTAAATAAATGATAGTTATTATTAAAGTTTGCTAAGTACTTTACAATTATCATCTCATTTTTATCCTCACACCCCTGGGAGGTAGATGCTGTTTATTATACCCATTTTACAGTTGAGGAAGCTGAGCCAGACTGAGATTAAGTGATTTGTCCATGGTTACACAACTAGGAAGTGTCTAAGGCAGGATTTAAACTCAGGTCTTCCTGACTCCAGATCCAAAGTTCTTAATCTTCTTTGGTATTCTGATTTGGCCCATGAAACCCTCTCAGAATCATGACTTTAAAATGCACAAAATAAAATGCATAGTATTACAATAGAAACCAGTTATAATGAAATAAAGGTAAAAAATTATTTCCCATTCAGGTTTACAACAAACTCCCTGAAATCTCTCCACAGATAGTAGATTACAGAGCTCTGCTCTAAAACTGTAAGCAGCCAAAATGCCTACCAGCATTGGTAGAGGGACATTCCTCATGTGGGAATTCCTTATACCATTGAAATAGCAGGTGTAGACCCTGTCCACATGCTAAGATGGGATACTTACCCTGAATGGAACTGATTAGTGTAGAAAGGAGATCTGGCTCCTTTCATTTTTTAAATCATAAACTATAGAGCTTTTCTATTAAGGTTGTTGCCCTAGAAAAGACGGTGCAGACTTGTGAACCTCTCTCAGAGCCTGGCTGAATGATTCGGCTGACAAACGGTTACCGTTCAATTCTGCAGGTGTTATACCATAACTTGAGGTCAGTTTCAGCCTCTTTAAAGCAAAGTATAAAAATAAATTTGTTTTCTTAGTCCCTACAGTTCACTGCCTGATTGCTGGCCCTACAAATCATTGAGCAAAATGAGCCTGGAAAAAATATCCTAGAAAGAAATAGCTATGTGACTTGTAAAAGCTTCCACACTTCTTTGTCTTCCCTTGAAACTGAAAAATGCCATATTCCAGATGACTGATTTGCTATCTGGCAAACTCAATGTGACATTAAGGAGCTGGCTTGACACCCAGGGTGAAGAATGACCTTTTGGGCCCCAGAGTATAAACCCTAAAGGAAACAAATTTTCCCAAAGGGTAGAATCAGACTGTTATGTTGGGTTCTGTTATACATTTAAAGCCAGGGTTTCCAAGGATCCCAGAGGGGATTGGGAGAGAAGGACCTTATCCGTTACTATAATTACTTTTCTTTATCCAAAGTTTGCCCCAAAAAAGTCTCATAAAAGTAAAGCACTAATAGCCCATCAATCATAGCTTTGGACACATTTAGAAAAGTCTAATATCTTTCCCAGGAAATAAATGACCGATCTGAAATAGAAGAACTGCAGCTCCTTTGCAACCAGTGCAATCAAGGATTCTATTAACTACAAAAACAGTCATATGCCTAGGCTTCATCTGTAAAATGAAAGCTAGTCATTTCCCAGTTTAGTCTTTAAACCTTAAAGGCTATTTTGTCATTTACATGTTATTGATTGAGATAAAGGCAAAGGTGATCTAGGATAGAGATGTCAAACTCATAGCCCCCAAAACTCCCAAGTGTGTCCTGAACCAGATCAAAGTATGAGGTTTGTCTAACAAAGTAATAAAAATACAGTACAGTGTAGATAATGTTAATTTGTTGTTTTCTATACAGCCTGCAGGGATCTTTTTCTATTTGAGCATGATACCTCTGACTTAGCATATTAAGAGGCATCATGGCATATTAATTAATGGGCTAACTTAGAAAGAAGTTTGAAACTTCTGACATTTACTAACTGTGTGACCTTGGGCAAATCATTTCACCTCAGCAAGCCTCAGTGTGCTCATCAATGAAATGGAAATAATAATACTTCTACTCCTTACCTAACAGGGGTTTTGTGACATTTTGCAAATGTTAGATACTATTATTAAGAAATTAAACATAATGATCATTTCATCTAAAATTCCACATTTTTTCAGGTAAAAAAACAGATCTCCAATGTAGATCTGCAACTGTTTTCCTCTAGAATACTTTTCAAATTCACTTTGTTCAAGATTATACAGAGGCAACACTCGGCCTATGCCTTGGATATTAAGATAAAAAGCTTGTTTGTTATTTCAGAGAGTCTATTACAGACATTCCCTTTTAAAGATTCCTGGCTGAATAAAGCGTAGTCAAATCCTTTGTAGTATGACACTCTGTTTCGTCTGCCTCTGATCAGATTTGATTTACAAACTCTGAACTTATCTATAAAAGTTCACATATAGATCTTCAGACATGATGTCCCAATTCTAAATGATAACGCTCCCAGTTGCCAAATTCTTATTATGGCCACATCATTCATTTGTTTGCATCATTCCCTCGTCCTTTCTTCGTCTATACACATATGCGAAAGGGTCAGCTTGATCTCCTTGATGAGATGGCATCATATCATATAATCTAACACCTTGTCAGGAGAAAAAGTGTTTGCATGTTACTGAAGTGTGTTGTTCATGTATGCATTTCAATGACTTTCACTCTTTACAAAGAAACAAAGTTAGACTTCCCTTTTACTTCAGAATTCTCCATTGATTTATCTTGGCCATGATATGATCTAGTTCTCACATCTAAGGAGAACACAGGGGTAGCACAAGGAAGTCTGGGTTTTCTGGTGTGCTCTGAACTTTGGCCATAACCCAGAAGATTTTCCACCTTGTAGCAGAATAAGCAGGATTGCAGAGAAGGAGACAGGCTTCTGGCCAAATCTCACACATAAAAATTATAGAATCTGAGTTGATCTTGTGCTTCTGTTAGGAACACAGTGTTGCTGAGTCCCCAAAGATTATCCCTTTTATTTCTATAAATCTTCAAGTTAAGCGTTGGAATTAGGGGTCATTCAAGACATGAAAGCACAGCTTGTTATAATCTTTATAAAGCTGTTTACAATATCAAAGTGGCATAATGTGTGACAAAGCACTTTGAAAAAGTTTTGGTCGTTTAGAGCTGGAAGATAAATTGGAGACCAGTAAGTGCAACCTCTTCATTTTACAGATGAGTAAACTGAGGCTGAAAAGAAACTGACTCATCCGTGGTCATGCAGTTAGTAAATAGCTAAAGCAGGCTTTGAACTCAGCTCATTCTCGCTTCAAGCTCAGCACTTTATCCACCATATCACTCAGATGCCTCAGTTCAACGCATATAATAATTCCCTTCAAAATTATAGGGATTTTTCTTTTGCTAACCTGTCCATCATATGTCATGAAAGTGATGTGTTATGGTATATAAACAGCCAGAAGCCCTATCCAATCTGGGAAAACCTTGTATCATTGTGCTGAAGACACTTTAAAAGTTGCCAGTAGCCTCTGGCAATGCAAGATATTAGCAAGAAGTGTTTTCAGGACACATTTAAGAAGTTCACAGTATGTGATGATGTTTTGGTTACATTTTTAGGAATCTCCAAGATCAAATTGCAGTTACAAGCTTTGCACCTTTTGATTATGCTTCTGCCTGATGCCAATAGAGATTCTGCCAAGGTAGGTCATATCAGCCATATTGCCCGTCATCAGGGCTCTCTGTTAGGAGGAATTTCATACAGTGAAAGTCTCAAAACCTCACATTAACTTGGATAACTCTTGCAACCTAAGGCTACTACTTTATGAACTTTCAGATGTACAAGGGTCCCCAAAAGTTTTAGTGTAGTTTTAAGCCATGATAAACTTAAAACTGTACTAAAACTTTCAGGAGTCCCTATATAATTCTGGCTACTTAATTGTCTGTTTCTAGGAATTCAGTAGTTGCTACAGTACTGCATAGATTTTACCATATTCTTGCAAAAAAAACCCAAAACACCTGAAAGCTGAATTAATTAATAAATCTAGGCTCCTGAAGGATGTCCTTTCTGTAATTTCTTGTGGCAGTGACCTAATCTTGTATGAGTATCATAAATCTGTTGATTTCTGTTAACAAACCCTCATGACTCTTCTTTGTCAGCAATTCTAGATGAGTTTTGTGGCTGTCTTGCCCATGGAGGGTCGTTAGTTTCCACATTTTGAATCTTAGAAGTTTCATAGACTTTATTCAAAGATGAATTTATTTAGAAAGGTGAACCTATGTTCAGCCACTACTACTTCTCTGGAACTTATGATTATGACTACTACTACTACTACTACTACTACTACTACTACTACTACTACTACTGCTACTGCTGCTACTGCTACTGCTGCTGCTGCTACTACTACTGTTACTATTTTTGTTTAGTCTTGTGTCCTGTTCTTTGTTTCCTCTTGAGGGCTTTCTTGGCAAAGATACTAGTTGCCATTGCCTTTTTATAGATGAGGAAACTGAGGCACATAAGGTTAAATGACTTGCCCAGGGTCACACAGCTAATAAGTATCTGAAGCCAGATTTGAACTTGGGTCTTTTTGAGTGTAGACTTGGTATTCTGTCCACTGTGCTGCCTTGCTGTTGCAGCTGCTGTTGCTGTTGCTGATACTACTAATATAATACCTTGGTATATTTTTTTTTTACTTATTACACTTTTATACTTATTGGTTCTAAATGACATTTTTATGTCATTCTATGGGAAAAGATTCCATGAGACAAAGGATACATTTTACAAATTTTCAAATTGCATGGTGGATAACTTGACACTGGGCAGGTCATTCAACCTTTCAGTGTGCTAGCCAGTTCTCTAAAAGTATCAGTTACAGAGAAGGTACCGACTTGCATTGAGAAAGGAAATTTCTCCTTTGGGGGAAATGAGTAAAATCCTTCTGTCTTCAGTGAAGTCATATAGCTTGAAGTCATCTTTGTATATGAAGTCATTAATAAAATATTTTGGTTTGAATTTCCCTTTAATTGATATATGATGATAGTGACCATAATTCTCATTAATTATAGTCATCAAAAAGTGGAAAGAGCCATCTTAGTAGGTGGTTTTCCTTTTTGCTGGAAGTCCTCAAAAAAAGTCTAAATGTTTATAGAAATGCTGTAGAAAGAATTTCTATTTAGGGACAGATGGACATTTGAGGCCCCTTACAGCTCTGATTCTGTGATAGAATTATTGTCCATAGTTTTTATCAAACACATTCCTTCAAATCTCTTTTAGTCCCTGAAAGTTTATGAAAATCATGTTTATTTTGATGTCTTCATTGCTGAAGGAATCCATAAATCACGTGTACTTTGAAGTTTCAGAACTGAGGTGAAAATATCAGGGACTGAGGGAAGAAAAAAAATCCACTTCAACCCTCAGTATTTAAACCACCATATATGAAGCTGGGGTAGCTGGGTAGAACAATGGCTAGAATGCCAGGTCTGGAATCCGTAAGACCCATCTTTCTGAGTTCAGATATGGCCTCGGGCACTTACTAGCGGTATGACTCTGGGCAAGTCATTGTTTGCTTTGGTTCCTCATCTGTAAAATGAACTGGAGAAGGAAATGGCAAACACTCCAGTATCTTTGCCAGGAAAACCCGAAATGGGATCACAAAGATTTGGACACAACTGAAATGACTGAGCACCAACAAAGTAAGAAGATGGTGTAAAGGGATTCTTATTAGTTACACTAAGTACTACTTAGTTATAGACAGATGAGAATCAAACGTTCACCAGATTTATTTAAACTAAATAATAATCTCTCCTTCTACGTAGAATCCCAGAAGAACTCAGTCGTACTTTTGGGTATCTTGAAACATTTGATTATACATTTTCTCCCCATTTCGATGCAACTAATGTTGAGATAGAAAAGTACTAGTTGACCCTACAAGAGCCTCCATTTTCCCACAGTATCCCTTGTAGCTAGAAAACAAAACCAAGAATGCCAAAATTTCCTATCCTTCTGGGATTTCATCTCTACTTTGAGATATCCATGAGCTTTGGAAGGCTCAGCTAAAATGCATGGCCCCTTGAACCTCTTCAAAGCTTTCTTTTTCCCAACAGAAGTTTGCCAAGGATTGCTTCTCAACAGTCTTTCCAGTCTTTCTCTTTATAAGGCTAAAGAAGGAAAAGCTGAAAAACAGCAGAGGAAATTTTATCCAAAAAATAAAATCTTAGACTCATTCAGTCCTGTTTAAATTTTAGATGAAATCTTGGGCTTTTGTGCTATCTGAACAGGTTGTACCTCCTTAGTTTGGCTGAAGGAGACACTTCCCTGGGTAAATCATTTTAAAATGTGAAGTCACATGACTTTTCTCTTATTATGTTCCCCCACCCTTAAGAAAAATAATCCAATAAATAAACCTTTTACAGGAAGCCTTTCCCAATCCGTCCTAATTTTGGTGCCTTCCCTCTGTTGATTTTTCCTGTTTATCCTTTAGATTGCTTGTTTGTACATATGTCTTTACATGTTTTGAGGGCAGGAGCCATATTTTTCCTTTCTTTACATTCTCAGTACCTGACACATAGTAGGTCCTTAATCAGTGCTTATTAATTGAGCCCTGACTGGTTTCTGTCTTGAGTATCAGTATTTAGCAAGTCTTAAAAAAATTTTTTTAATCCTAATATCTACCAGATTTTCAGAGTTGAATATATTCAGATATATTCAGATCTTCAAAATGCTCAAATGAAAGATCACAGGGTCTCCAGTTTCATAAACTCAATTAAAATGGATCTGTTACGCAGCAGTCTATAGAAAATACTAACAAAATTACCTGTGTTAACACCTTTAAACAAACAGTGAACAACATGAAATATTGCACAGCTTAGCTCTGCTGACAGTGCCTGGAGGTGCTAGGGGGGGTTAAAGGGATGAGGAATAACCTTTATAAGGTCACTGATGCATTTTTATTACCTATTACATTAAATATTATATGTTAAATTTTTATAACATTTTAATAAACAATATGACATGATATAACATAATTGCATTATGTTATATTTTGTTATATCCTGTCATATATTATATCACATATTTTGATATATTCTATCATGTTAGGTTATATCCTATCATGTATTTTGTTATATCATATATTTTTTGTTATATTGTATCATGTCATGTTATAATAATAGCATAATAGAAATAATTTTTCCTATTAGGCCTTCTTGATATTCCTCAAGAAAGTGGTTGCTAATGAAGGGAAAAACAAAATGAGTTTGTGGAATGTTTCCATGATTGTTGCACCAAATCTCTTCATCTACAAAGGCAAACGCTCCAATCAAGAAGAGATGCAGGCCGCTGCTACCACTGCACACATTGTCCGGCTCTTGATTAGGTACCAGGATATTTTGTGGACGGTGAGTGATGGTTCGTTTTGGAAAGGAAGCATTTAAAAAATTTTCTTAATTTTTTGCTCTCCCTGGAATATGAGTCATATGCACAAGAGGCAACCAAGAGAAAAAGGCAATGATACCTGTTTGTCCCAGAGCCAGCCTTCTCTCAATATCCATGGTGTATCAGCAAGGACCCCAGCATACACTGCTGTACAGGTTCTTTGATCTGCTTTTCTAACAGGAAAGCAACTTTGGAGGGATCAACAAGTACTTTAATCAAACACATATATCATTCACTTAATTCAGGGAAAAAAGTCAGCACCCTATACTTCAGAGAAAATACGTAGAAATAATAATTAACGGACAGGGATTCCAACTGTCTGACCATAAGCAAGATCAACACATAGATCAACAGATAGATCCAATTGTCTGACCATTATATGTATACATAATTAGCAGAGAGAGAATCATCAACACCTGGGTTTTCAAAGCATGATGGGGATGGGGAATAGGGGAGAGGATACTTAGTGGCTACCCAGAGTCTCATCTGGCCAAACAAACACTTCCAATGAGTAAGCCCCAAAGTAAAACCTCACCTCAGAGTATTTAAACACTTTTCAGAGCTGGAGGGTAGGACCCTCTGATCCAGTGCCTCAATAGGCATTAACAAAAGATACTTGAGGCCTATTAATAGGCAGGGAATATCGAATTAACATTACACATGGGCAACATGGAAGCAGGATTGGACTCCTGGAGGCATTTTTTTGTGTAAGTTTCAGGGGCTTCTATTTGCCACTCCTATTTCATGATGCTTATATTTCCTGCTTTTAATAGTGTAACTCTTTTCTGTTTGCACTTAAGACTGAAATGCCAGTTTTCTCAGGATTTTAATATGCCTATTTATTCTAGGATATTCTTCAGCCTGAGCCTACCTGTGAGAAGAGAGTAAATAACTCCAAATATCAGTCTAATGTTGTCCCTTTAGGAGGTTCCTGATTCCAGGGCCCAGAAGAGCAACTTGGGAATCTTTGAATTCCTTTTTTCTTTCAAAACTGTAGTTCAGAAGTCTCCTTTTATATGAAGCCTTTCCTAATTTCCTCCCCTATCCCAACTGTTACTGTCCCCCAGAGTTACTTTGTATTTATTTTTTATGTGTTATGTATATTGTCTCGCCTGATAGATTTTAAGACAGCATGATACAGAGGATAGAACCTTGAACTCAGAGTCTTGAAGAGTTGGATTTGAATTCCATATGAGACATTTATTAGGGGTGACACTGGACAAGTGACTTAACCTCTCTGTGTTTTAGTTTCCTCATCTGTAAAATGAGGACATTGGACTTGAATTGAAAAAGAACAATTCACATCCCAATCCCAAAGAAAGCCAGCGCCAAAGAATGTTAAAATTATTGAACATGCCAGCAAGGTTATACTTAAGATTCTAAAAGCCAGGCTTCTGCAATATATGAACTGAGAATTACCAGAAGTGCAGGCTGGCTTTCGAAAAAGCAGGCAGTAGAACTAGAGACCAAACTGCCAACATTTGCTGAATTAAGCAAAGGTGTTCTAGAAAAACGTCTACTTTTGCTTCATTGATGACACTAAAGCCTTTGACTGTGTGTACCTCAACAAATTGTGGCAGTCTTCAAAGAGATGGGAGTACCAAAATATCTTACTTGTGTTCTGAGATTGAGAACCAACAGTTAGAATTGAACATGGAACAAATGATTGGTTCAGGGTTGGAAAAGGAGTATGACAAGGCTGCATATTGTCATGTTATTTATTTAACTTATATGCAGAGTCCATCATGTGAAATCCCAGGCTGGATGAATCAAAAGCTGGAATTAAGGTTGCCAGGAGAAATATCAATAATTTCAGATATGCAGGTGATACTGCTCTGATGGTCGAATGTAAAGAGGAATTAAAAAACCTCTTCATAAGGGTGAAAGAGGAGAAATAAAAAGCTGGTTTGAAGTTAAATGTTAAAAAAAAAAAACAACTAAACTCATGGCATCTAGTCTCATTACTTTCTGGCAAATAGAGGGAGAAGAAATGGAAGCAGTGTCACATTTTATATCTTGGGCTCAAAGATCACTTCAGATGGTGACTGTAGCCGTGAAATTAAAAGATGCTTGCTCCTTGGAAGGAAAGCTATGGCAAATCTGGAGAGCATAGTAAGAAGCAAAGATATTACCTTGCCACCAAAGGTCTGTCTAGTCAAAACTATGGTTTTTCTACAGATAATGTCCAGCTGTAAGAGTTGGACTATGAGGAAAGCTGAGCTATGCAGAACTGACACTTTCAAATAGTGGTGTTCCAGAAGATGTGAGAATTCCTCAGACATCAAAGAATTAAGTCAATCAATACTTAAATTAACTCTGACTATTAATTAGAGGGACATATACTAAAGCTGAAGCTTACATACTTTGGCCACATAATGTGAAGACACAACTCATCGAAAAAGACTCCAATTGTGGGAAAGATTGAAGGCAACAGAGTAAAAGGATGGTAGAAGATGAGTATTTCTTTTTCATCTTTGTCTTCCCAACAGCTAGCAGAGTGCCAGGTATACAATAAGCAGTTAATAAATGCTTATTGATTGATTGGGGGAATTACTGAACTATTAAAAAGTGGACAGTCCATTGGTAAAACCTAGTTTGACTCTGACTTCTTGCCATTTCTGCCTCCTTACTCCAGGTCCCATCTTTCCTGATCACCCAGGTGAGGAAAATGAATGAGGCCGCGATTAACAACACGAAGAAGCAACCGATATTTGACAAAAGTGTGAGAAAACTTCTCAGAAGGAAAACTTTGGAACGAGAAAGACCTGAAAAGATAGAGGTAGCTGATGCATATAATTCAACACCATGTTCCTTACTAGTCACAATCCCACTTCTCAGGAGAGGCATAATGTGACATATTTTTGGAGCAAAAAGAAATTAAATTTCTTTAATTTACAGAGAAGTGTCAGCAATAAAATATAGCCACTGCCCAGAAGGCTACACAAAGTTAGAGGGTATAGAGCAAAGGTGCCCTAATTATGCCCTAATTCAGGTGAGTATAGGGCTCCAATTATCCTTTTAATTGAAATGCTTGGACTACCATACTACTTATTAATATTTTTATTTAGTGCTAAGCACTCATAAACAAGGGTAAAATGACCTTGGCCAAAGGTGAAAGTTGTTATTTTAATCCCTATGAAACAGTGAAGAGGAATATCAGCACTGTCTTCCCAATAGCCAAAGGAACAGATGTCCTTGAGTGAAAGAATTCTAAAGTATTCATTCAAAATCCAGTGGTTAAGACCAAGGTTCAATAAGGAAACCAAGTCTAGGAAGATGACAGGGATTGCCTCCTTGAAGTTTCATTGTAAAGCAAACTTTTCTCTTGGATTTATCCTTTCATTAATCAGAGAAGATTGGGTAAATTTTCATATACATCATCCAGGTGAGGTCTCGTCAAACTAAACTGAGTTGAACCAGAGATAGTCTATATGATGTGATGGAAACAGTGGCAAACTTTTGATCAGGAGATCAGAATTTGAAATCTCTCCCTCACATGTTTTAACTGTGTGGCCATCAACAAGTAATGTAACCTTTCTGAGCCTTAGTTTCCTTGTCTCTAAAATGGCCTTAGGATATTTGCACTACTTTCCTGTCATGAGAGAAGTGTTATGTAAGCCTTAAAGATCTATATAAATTTCAACAATTATTATGGGTAGAATGCATGAACCTATCTAGAGAGCTGGGAGAAAATGTAAAATTCACAAACATAAAATGAGGTACTGAAAAGGCAAGACAGAGTCTCCATTGTATTCGTTATGCTACAATAGCATTCTTAAGGATCTATGTTTGTTCTTTAGGCTTCCAGTCCTAGGACTTCAAAAACTCTCCCGACATCCCCATCTTCAAGAAGGAAGGTAAGATAACTGTCTTTGGGGAGTGTGAAGGCATCTCTCTGTTTTCTTTAACCAGCCTCCTCCTGGCTATTCCTCTAGCTGTACAAATCTGTCAAAAATGTACTCCTAGAGTTAGAATGTGGCTGAAAAATGATGTATGTCATCGTGGAACTTGGAAGTGTGACTGATAAGTGAACAGTACCGGGAGTATCAAAAATTTCATAACTGACTCATTGATCTCATAAAAAATGATTCATCAATATTGGCCAGGCAGTATTGTGCAGTGACACCAGAGATACTGAGGCCATACTATCACTGATGATAGGAAGTTCAAAAGGAACCTACATTATGGTTGAGGGGATGATGAGAAACCCATTTTACCTTAGGAGGGAAGCAAGGTTATGTAAATAAGGTGCATTTTATTTAATGTAGCAATGTGCTTCTGAGCCCCAAATCGATGAACCTTAGAAATTGTCATTAGAATATTTTTTTCAGTTCTTAAAAATTCACTGGGCTACCAAATTCCAACATTTGGGGGCAAGTAAGACTGAATAGTTGTATGTTATATCTCATCTCTGAAAATGCATTCAAGGGGGAATAGGAGAGGTCTTTGAAAGTTTTACCAGAATTTGGTGAGGTTTAGACTGGGTGGTGAAACTTGAGAACTGACCATCAAGGCCCTACACCAGCCTGCAGATTCTACAGATGTTCATTTAGATCTTCATCAGAACTGCAAACTTTAAATAGAAGTGCATTCCATCCATAATGCTCAATGAAGCCCCACCTCTTTGTGCTTCACTAAGAGGGAAGAGCCACTGATTGCCCAGATAGATCTTGTGTGTGTAGAGATACACTGGCGTGGCTTGCTTAGGGCCAGCAGAAGGAAAACTACAAATATAAAATTAAAAATGTCAACACTGAACCACAAATAGTAACTGCCTAAAGCAGTAGACAGCCTACCCTCCTGCAATCAGATAGGAGTCAGCTAATTTTGAGCCAGAGGTATTTATCACACCACCTGTGGCTAAAGGGACACAGCTGTGAATGGTGAGACAACTCCCCCCCCCAACCATCACACAGAGAAGTGCCTATAACCAGTGCTAAGAATTGTGGGAGATGACTTGTATTTCCTAGTCATAAAAAAAAATGTCATCAGTAGGAAAATTCTCTCCCGTTAAATCAAGTGACCCCAATAGGTATGTACATAGCTAATGTTGCCTAGAAAACAGTTCAACAAAACATTCCTGCATTCATGTGGAAACCCTGCAATCTCCTACATGTATCAACCACCCAATGGTTCTTGAAAACCTACGACGTGCAAGGTGCCATGCAGAGTAGCCATGGCCCTGACTGTCACTGAGTTTACAACCTAGTGGAAGAAATAAAATATGAACATGTCAAAAATTAAATAACAGGATGCTAGAGGTAAACAGTTTGAAACAGGATCACCAAAGCTGTCAAAAGACAGTACAGGATGAATCACCCGATTTATAGGACAGTCAGTAAATGCTGTAGAAATTGAGAGAAGAGATATGCCCATGGGCTGGACAGGTCTTCAGAGTTTTCACAGAGGAAGAGAAATTTAATCTGGGTCTTAAAGAGTGAAAAAGAGTACAGTAAGAGAAAAGAGTAGAGGGAATTTTAGGCAGAAGAATAATATTACGGGTAGCAGTATGAAAACATAAATAGGATGTGTTTGTGAGACAGTGAATAGGCCTATTTGGACTTGAAATTGAAGGATCGAAAGATTAGTGTAGATAGGGTTGGAGAAGTCATGTGGGACCAGATTATGGAGTGTTCGGGCTTTATCCTATAGGCAGTAGGGCATCATTAATGGTTTCTGATCCGGAGAGTGACATGGTCAAAGAAGTGTTGTAGGAAGTTTAGTTTGTCAGGACTGTGTAAGTTGCTTAGGATTTGGGGAGAGACCAACCAAGAGGCTAGTGAAGCAGAATGAAAAAAACATTATTCTAATTAATTGGAGATTCTTATTAATGAAAGCTTTACTGCACTACTGATATCATTTGAGCAATGCCTTTAGGTATTTAGGTCTCTGCTAATGCAATTCTTCTAGTTCTCTTTACTTTGGCCATGACTTCCACTTTACAGCTCTCTGGGTCTGTGCTTCCATCTGCAAGGTTTCAAAGATACTCTCCTCTTCTCCCTTTAATGGTGGGATTTCCCACGTTTCAGTTATCAGGCATTTCATCCACTACACTCTTCTGTTTCATCTCATTCTTTCCATGGCTTCCACTACTCCATGTGGATGACTTCAGAACTAGACCACATGTCTAAATGCTTATTCGTGATGTGATGTGATAAGATATGAACTTTATCCCCTTTCCCTCCTACTTTCTTATAGGGTAAGATAGATTTCTATTCCCAAGAAAGTGTGTACATTATTCCCTCCTTGAGCCAATTCCTATGAGAGGAAGGTTCATGCTCTCTACCCATTTCCCCATCTCCCTTATCTTGCCCTTTACTGTGAAAGGTCTTTCTTGCCTCTTTTATGTCAGATAATTTACCCCATTCTACCTCTCCCTTTCCCCTTTTCCCAGCGCATTCCTCTTTCTCACCCCTTAATTTTATTTTTTTTAGATAATCATCCAAGAAAAGATACGACTCTAAACCAGAAGAGTGAAAACTACAATGGAAAGGAAAGGGCATCTCAGTTAATAGGATTTGGTGATTGATTTTATATGATCAGTTAGGGATAAGGAGAACTCAAGGATGATTTCAGATTTGCTTTTATTACTTTTCCTTTAGTATTTGTTTCATATAGTTTATTTTGGCATAATATGTACCTTCTAACAGACACTTCAGTGGATAAAATGGATAGGAGTAGTACTAGAGTGCCGTACTGAGAATCAGGAAGACCTCAGTAACATCTGGCCACACATACTTAATTGACTGTGTGATCCCAGGCAAGTCACTTAACCTCTGTTCACCTCAGTTTCTTCAACTGTAAAATGGAAACAACAGCAGCTTGTACTTTATAGAGTTGTTATAAGGATCAAAGGAGATAATATATGTAAACTTCTTAGCATATAGCAGATGCCACATAAGTGCCTATTCCCTTTTCCTCCCCCTTCCATCCCCGAAAAATACATTCTCTTGAAACAGTTAATCCAGATTCCTTAACAGAATATTTGCAACCAATAATATTTTTATGTTTTGTTTTCAGCTCTTATTTTGAATTTTTACTAGAAGGAGGAATATATGAATGCAAGATTTTTAGCTGAAATGACTACCACTAACAGAAATAAGTCAACTAGAAGGGAATTAGTTTTCCTCAGAAGAGGAGTTAAGAAATAGAGAGACAAGCTGAGTTTGAAGTAAGAGTAGAACATCCAGGTGGAAGTGTTGGAGAAGCATTTAGACCTGTGGTCTAGTTTTGGAAGCCATGGAAAGGATGAGATGTAAGAGAAGAGGGTAGTGAATGAAGCGCCTGATAATTGAGACTTGGAAATCCCACCGTTAAAGGGACAGGAGGAGAGTATCTGATATCTGGCAGATGAAAGCACAGGACACAGAGAGCTGTGACCCAGGAAGTCATGGCCAAAGTAAAGTGAAGAATTCCATTAGCAGAGGCTGAAATACCTAAAGGCATTTTTCGGATGATATTAGTAGTGCAGTAAAATTTTGATAAATAACCATCTCCAGATAATTAGAATAGTTTTTCTTCAGGAGAATAGGAGAGAAAGGGAAAGTCTGAAATCAGGTATTTATTTAAACAAAATTATTCAGGGCATAGATATATTTGGGGACCAAGATTAATTTAATTCAGTGTCCTCTGAGGAGAAGATATGTCCTGAATAATGGCCTTGATCCTGCAAGATCCACATTACGTAAGGAAAGAATGCCCACTATACTGACTAAGACAGGAAAAAAGATAGAAAGATAGATAAATAGAGATGTATACACAGCTATATATCTACAGATAAATATATAAATGCACACCCATATATCTCTATGTGTGTATATATATAAATATATGTGCACACACATGTATGTGTGTGTGTATGATTTTTAGCAAGAAAAGCTGAAACCAAAAGTTGGTTTCTAAGTTTTGCTGGAGTTAACTAGAAATTTCAGTTAACCGCAATAGTCAAGTTGGTAGTCCTTGATGAGTTACTAAAAGAGAAAAGGAGTGAACCTCCTGGACATCCACCCTCGGCATTGCACATCTTATTCAGGAGCCATTCTCTGCAACTCTTTCTGTGTTATCATTTGTGAGATTGCAACATAAATATTTATTAAGTTCCTACGATGTGCCAGGTACTGTGGTAAGAGCTGGAGATACCAAAAGACGTCAAACCTATCACTGTAGTAATAGACTTTAAAGATTCAAGATTCACATGGAGGACCTTTTGGTCTGATGTCACAGGAAAGAAAATTGAGATGTTCTTTGGAAGCTTTACTCTACCCTGATCAGTTACAGCCCTGGATTCTGCTTCAAGGAGGCCCATCTTGAATTCCATCCAAGGAGACTTTTATTGCAGGGGCCAGGTAGAATTGCTATAAAATCATTTTGTCAATAATCCCATTCTATATAGGAATGCCAAGGATGATGATGTCATACATAGTAAGAACTGAGTGTATGTTTAAAAAAAAAAACAAGATAAAGGTAAAAAGAATCAAAGAACTGATTCTCACCCCAGCTAGAATACAAATAACTTAGGCAGATTTTCTTTTTCTTCCCCTTCTTGTAGTCTGATATACCTGAAGGAGTCATTAGAGTACATGCACCTCTTCATTCCAAGGTGTCCATGGCCATCCAGCTTAATGGTCAGACCAAAGCCAAAGACATCCTAGCTCGATTTCACTGCGAAAACAGGTAGGTGACAGTGGGGGGTGGTTGTCTTAATTCAGTAAAGGGGATTTTGGTCAAGTTTGTTTTTTTCCTTGAACTTTGATCTTGAGCTTTCTTAATAACACTTCAGAGCAGAGCTTTCCAGACTTATTTGGCTTACCACCCCCTTTAAAAAAAAAATTGCTCAGCACCCCCCTGGAATTCTATTTCCTTTAACCCTTTAATGGTTTTTTGAAATTTGTGTTATTTCAAAAATATATAAAATATATTTTTAAAATGATACATCTTAAATTTAATAATTTATTGTAAATTTTTGTCTTTTTTCCTGCATTGAAATTTTGATGATGCCATATGGTATCATGTAATAATATAATATCATATTGTAAACAAGTCATTAGACGCACATATTCCAGCCAGTGCATGCTGGACTTCTTGACAATAATACATGACACACCAGCTTGCCAACACTTGCTTGTTAAGACCTATCTACGGACTTGACTGGTGATCAGTTATAACTTGCATTTTGTGTGTGTATTTGGAAAATAATGTAATCATTATGACTTTAATTCTGTTGCACAACAGATGAAATATGTACGAATAGTTTTTCAAAATATTTTACCTTCTTTCCTTATACTTCCACTGCCCCTTTATTTTTATTCAGCACCCCCCAATTGCACCCGAGGCTACTACCACTCTCCCCCAATTATTCCAACATACACCTTTACCCCAGAGAGCAGTATCACCCACTTTGGGAACCTATGTTTTAGAGCCTCTTAGTTTGGGTACTTTTTGCCTATACCCAGTAATTTGTTGTAGAGATAAACTTATATCCTCTGAATCCTCTGTTGTTTGCTCAAAATCTATAATTAAAATAACTTAATACCTTGAAGAATGTTTCCTCTAAAGGAAAAATCTAGACAGATGTATTTGGGCAAGGTGGCATTAGGAGTCTGTTAGGTTTTTGTTTCAGTTCAATTCAACAAGTGCATATATGATCCCTTTCTTTTACATGAAGCTTTTCCTAATCCCTCCTTCTGTAAACTTTCCTGAATTTATTTTGCATATATTATATGTATGCTAATATTTGTGTCTTTTGTCTTCCTCTTTAAAATGCAGTTATCCCTTCCACGTTACCAGGGTTAGGGGCACAGGATCCGGGAAATCCACATGCATTTTTTGACCCTCCACTTGTACTAGAGAAGAAGTCTGAATTTTTTCTTTTTCTTTTATGGAGTGTTTATAGTAACTTATTGTAAAATTTGGGTTAAGTATTTTGTCATAGACTTTGTGTCATCTGCTAGCCTTTGTGTGGCTTCTGTGGCTTCTGCAGACTGTGACTCCCCCAGAATTCCCATTTTATTTATTTTTCCCCATTTTTATTAGTTTACTTGTTTTCAGTTTTCAACACTCACTTCCATAAGTTCCAAATTTTCTCCCCCTTTTTTTCCCCTCCCTCCCCAAGATGGCATGCAGTCTTATATGGGTTCTACATATACATTCCTATTAAACACATTTCCACATTAGTCATGTTGCGAGAAGAATTAAAACAAATGGGAGAAACCATGAGAAAAACAAAACAAAACAAAGGAGAAAATAGTCTGCTTCCTTCTGCATCCCAACTCCATAGTTCTTGCTCTAGGTGTGGATGGCGTTTTGCATCATGAGTCCTTTGGAAATGTTTTAGCTCCTTGTATTGCTGAGAAGAGCTTAGTCTGTCAAAAGTAGTTCTCCCACACTGTGGCTGTGACCGTGCACAAAGTTCTCCTGGCTCTGCTCACTTCACTTAGCATCAGTTCATATAAATCTTTTCAGGTTTTTCAGAAGTACTCCTGTTCATCATTTCTTATAGCACAATAGTATGCCATTACATTCGTATACCACAACTTGTTCAGCCATTCCCCAATTGATGGGCATCCCTTCAACTTCCAGTTCTTGGCCACTACAAAAAGAGTTGCTATAAATCCCTTTTAATTTCTTATGTGACCTGCGATATATCATGACCATGACTGGGAAACTCATTATGTGGAAAGGATAACTGTTTAAGTTCTTTGAGAGCAGGAAAAATTTCACTTTTGTCTTTTTGTCTCAGTGTTTAGCGTAGTCTGTAGTACATAGTAAGCACTTAATAAGTGTATGCTGATGGTTCATTAATTGAGCGACCATTTATCACCAGCTTTCTTGGGCACAGGGAATGCAAAGTCAAAATGAAAGTGTTCCCTGTCCTCAGGTACAATGCAATGTAGGCCTACTTACAGCCAAGATGTGGTAGTCATGTATTGTATCTTTAGTGCTACAGTTCCTCTCAAATACACTACAGGCAGCAATCATTGGGGTCAATCTGAAGTTAGCGACTGGCTGCTTTGCTCTCTTGGCATATACTGGTTAATCACAGAGTAAGAACACTAAAGGAGAAGGACAAAAATCCCTTTGTAACCAGGCACGCTTACTCCAAGATGTGAATTTGTCCTGGGGTTTTATGAGAAGAGAAAAGGAGTATAATTCCAAACCCTGCTATCTGAAGGCAGACATGATTTAATGGGCTCTTGTACACCTTTGACATGTATCCTAAAGAAGCCTTCCAATCATATTAAAAAGTAATAGCCTGAGGCCAACAGAAACACTCTGGACACTTAGTCATCTGTTGCTGCCTATCCTAGAAACCTAAATCACTGTAATTGTTTCAACTTGACAGTCATATGGGGACTTGGAGAGACTTTTGAGGGATTTAGCAGACAAATGCCTGGCTACATGAATTGCATAACTAACTTGATGCTCATTATATTTAGACCTATGTAAAAAAAATGTTCCTAATAAAAGAAATATTGGAACAAAGAGCCTAGGTTGAATCAGCCCCCTTAGACTAACTTCTTGTGAAAGTTTTTCCCTGCTCATCTTCCTAATGAGACAGTGCCTGTGACATCTATTGCTTTAATTGCTAGAAGCCTGCCATATGTACTTCCTTTACACTGAAGGATTCTTTCCGCAGCGCAACACTCTTCATCTGTCTTCTATATGCCTCCAGTAAGGACTTTATCCCACTTCCTCCCCAGCAAAAACTGGGACTCAGCCCTGGAACACCATGGGTTCTCAGGAGTGGACTTTTGCTTTATCTTGTCAAGATCCAGTCCTTGATCTCACTTCCAAGCCATGCCATTGAGTACTTTGGGACCTCCTCCAACTTTGTACTGCTTCTTTATGTGGGGTTTTCTCCTAGTAGATTGGAGAATCTACTAATGTAGCTCTTGGACTACAGTAGCTTTCTTGTTTGTTCTTGGGATCTCAATGTTTGTACATAGTAAGTGCTTAATAAATGATTCTGTCAACTCTCTCTCTCTTTCTCTCTATCCTATCTTTCCATCCATCTTTCCATCTTTCTGTAGCTGTCTGACTTACTATCTATATGTCTGTTTATCTATCCATCCATTTTCTGTTTATCTTTCTATCCTATCTCTCTTGTTTCTATCATTCATCTTCCCACTATCTTTCTATCCTGTCTGTCTTTCTCTCTATCTGTCTCTTTTAACTAATCCAAGTAAGAAAAAAGCATTTGCTTCTCACTGTCAAAAGTGAGAATTTAGAGGTTAAAGATTCATAGGTGACCATCTTTTTTGTCCCGTTCCCAAAGAAAGGCTTTTCTTTGCTTCTTTCCTGTGGCATCTGAACTGAAAGTTCATCTTGTCTTCTTGATATGAGATGGATCTTTCACTAAGTAGTCCTATTTGTGATATGTCCCCTATCCCAGGGCTATAATTTGATCATGAAGTCTCAGATTTAGAGCCAACAAAGTACTGAAGAGTCATATAGCAGTATTTAACAGATGAGGAAACTGAGGCTGAGAACAGTCAAGTGACTTGCCCAAAGTCACACAGGTAGTGAATGGCTGAGTAAGGATCCCAAATTCATATATCTTTTGACTCCAAATCCATTAAATCCATCACTCCTTTCACTGCACCAAAGGCCTCAATCTTTTAGGGTCTCATCTTCTGAACATGAAATGTTTCCCACAACCTTGTTTGTCCACTCCTTTCCTAATTTGAGGAGTTAGGTCATTTTTAAAAATAATGGTCTCCTCAGAAAAGTAAAATTACTTTAGGGACAAGAAATATATCCATGTCTCTCTTTTCCACTTCATGAGGTACTATGATATTGTGAGTTAAAAGAACCCCAAGCAGGTACAATCCTCCTATAGATGTAGCTCACAGCCTAGTTTAGATCAACCAGAAAAAAGAAATAATGAGATGTTACGTATTCAGTAGTGGGTTTACATAGGGATGCAGAGGGCAGCGGAGCAGTTGGACTGATTGTGTTGGGTCAATGACATTTTAAAAAAATGTTTTCTGAAGTAGACCTTCAGCTAGATTTGAAGGACGAGAGGACATAAATAGTTCAGCAGTTATAGAATCAGTTGTTTTCCAGTCATGTCTCTCTTCCATTTGAGGTTTTCTTGGCAAAGGAACCTGGAATGGTTTGCCATTTCTTTCTCCAATTCATTTTACAGATGAAGAAACTGAGGAAAACAGAGTTAAGTGACATGCCCAGGGTCACACAGCTAATTAAGTGTCTGAGGCCAGATTTGAAATCAGGAAGATGTGTTTTCCTGACTCCCGGCCCAGCTCTCTATCCACTGCACCACCTAGTCACCCATAGAATTTGCAGGGGTTAGTTATTCTGGATGTCTAAAGAAATATTTTCATACCTAGAGCATAAGAACTAAAAATAAAAATATTTTCTTTCCCTTAGCCATGATTCACCAGGTAGCCTTAAGACTCAGAACCAAAGCTTATATGAAATTGGAGGCAATATAGGTAAGTGTTTTAAAATTTTAATTCTAAATTTTTTGATTCCTTGAGAAGAAATACTTGTTTTATTGTTTGTAAATACTGATTGCAATTATTATTTTATTTGTTGGAAAAGTACATTAGCATGAACTACTTCCCAAGTGAAAACAGCCTATACAAGTTGCTAATATTTTTAGTTCATATCAAAATAGTTGCATGACTTTTCTGGAGTGTTATTTAAATACGTTATAATATTTCAATGTCATTATTTGGCATTTATTCAGTATATAATAGAATATTCACATATTGCTAATTTCTTCTTATTCATTGAAGAACATGGTATTTATATTAATATTTACATAAATACAGAATAACCTAGTATAGAACTTTCAAAATAGAAATTAATCTCCTTAATACAACATAGTGCAATGCAATGCAATTAAACATGCAACACAACATGACTTAATATCATACAACACAATGCAATGCAATATGCAACACAACACAACTCCGTATTATACAATACTACACAGCAAAACTCAGTACTACTGCATATGGTACAACACAACACAATTCAATAATAATATACAATACAGTACAGTACAATATAACGCAACACAGAACAATATAACACAAGAAACATTTCCCAAGTACTTCCTCTATGTAAAACACTATGTTTAGTACCAGAGAGCTCCAAAGAAAAATAAGAAATAATACCAAACCTCGAGAAACTAATCAAGGCATAAGATATCAACAAACGTTGCATCCTAACTCCCTAATGAACTTATCAAGTAATACTGTGCATTGCAGTGAAATCCTACATGACATCTCAAGGGGAAGGTTATTGAACTGGAAGATGAGGAGACATTCCTGGAAGAACTTGACCTTTAAAAGATGGGTAGGGATTTAGCAACTGCAGAAGTAGAAAGAACATTTCAGATAGAGAGAAGGACTTTAGCCAAAGCACTTTACATCTAATGCTCATCTGAATGCTCATGTATTTAGATAAATGTCAAAGCATTTAGAAATGGTGTGGGCATATTTTGCATAAGGTTACAACAATGGAGCTGACAGGGACCTTAGAGGTCATCTAGTTCAGCACTTCTTAAACTGTGGGTCACAACCTACAGTTTAAGAAGCGCTGAAGGAGTACAGAGTGGAAAGAGTTTAAGTCCCGATTCCAGTCTAGCCTCTTTCTATTATAAAAAGAAATATCAAGACCAGAATGCCTTACCCCAGATCACACATGGAAGATTAGCACCATGGTCTCCTCTTAATCCAATAATATCCTTTTTCACTGCACCATACTACTGCTAGATAAAAGTATCTTTAGAAGCTTTCTTGAGTAAAATAAATTTTTGTCCCATCATGGGTTTCTGAGTTTGACAAGAAGTCTTTTTAGTTAAGAAGAAAATTGAGTTTTGTGGCTCACAATTGATATCTGGAAGAATAATGCCACTTCCACCTCCTCAAGCAAATAAACACATGTGGATTTGAGAATGGAAACAAGGCAAAATAGAGAAGTTGGAGGGAACTGTCATGAATTTTGCTAATTTATGTAGGCACGATACTTACTTCAGAGTAACTAACCCTAGGACAATTCATCTTCCCATTGACCTTCTAACCATAGCCACATCAAGGTAATTCTTTCATTAAGTGACTATTTTCTACATAATTTAATAGCCTCAAAGGAAATTAAGTGTGTTCTGAAGCTAATAGAAAGCCTGTACTTTAATGACATTTGCTTCATTTCTTATCATGAAATAGTTTAAGGCTAAGTCCAAGAGCTTTGGAAGTCTAACAGTAGTATGCTCATTTACATAGAAGTGTACATCTTCTGGCAGCTGTCAGTCAGATTTGACGATTGATATTTAAACTGATTCATATTTTCGTACCACCCTGCCCTTTCTCCTGGCTGCAGGGGAGCAACCATTTAAGGAGAATGAGCCAAAAATTTTAAGCATAGATAGAGAGAATAGTGCACTCTCCATTTGTCCTTAGCAAAAGAGGTATTTGATGGGATCAAGTGAAAATGCCGCAGAAGGCATCCTTTCTCATTAAACAAATAGAAGGGAAGTTCATGTTGGCTCAAATGGACATCATGGCTCTTCTTGCTGTCAATGAAAAAGGCTTTCTGGAAATATAAAAATTATTGCCGTTCAGCTACAGGACGAATTGTTTTCCCAGCACCATTTCCAATGAATAAATTTTGTGTAGCATTTAGATGATAGATCTGCTTGAGGAACTTTCTTTATATGTTCTTTCTGGTAATTGTCATAACAAAGTTAAGAAAATAGGAAATCCCAACAAATTCAGAAATATGACATGGCAGGTTTCTAACTATAGATCTGGCATAATTTTAAGTGCTAAGTGTTATTAATCAACAATGCACATAAATACTAAAAATAAACAAATGTATTTTAAGTTCCTGGAGATCAGAGACTTTCTTTTTTTATTGTGTCTTTTATCTCTGGCATCATAGCACAGTCATAAATACTTACTGATTGATAAAGGTTTATTATCATTGCTACTAATAATAGTTTATAATGGCCAACATCCATTATGCTATTATGATGATAATTATATTATTATTCAACATGCTGTATACATTTCTCAGAAAATCAAAGAATTACAAAGCAACATACCTTGAAATTTACTTAATGAGAATCTTTTGTGGTACTAGACTACTGTCTTCAAGGTATATTTTCAGATAAGAAATGAAATTGCATGTTAAAAACAATGCTTGCCTTGTGTAGTAAGGCTTTGAGAACTGAGTTTTGTAGTTTAGAGGGATAAACACTCCCGCTCTTCTCAAGGCTGAGTGGGAAGGCTTACCTGATGTAGGCAAAGTAGAAAGTAGTTCTGTTGTGGACAATATGTTTGTACAATCCTCAGTCGAACTAAAATATCCTGAGTGATATTCTACCAGGCAATCAGAAAAGATGACTTTTGGAAAGATATCCTAAGAATTGATCCACTTACTTCCAGCAAATGAGATGGTTAAAGAGCTGTGTTGGATTCATCTGGTCATTTTCTTAACCAGTACCATGTGAGCAAAGTGAACATGCTTTTCGCTTCTTTTTGTCATAGGGCAGCACTGTTTGGATCCTGATGCCTACATGTTGGATGTGTATCATGCGAATCCTCATGCAGAATGGGTGATAAAACCAAAGACAAGTTGAAACTTCAGGAAATAGCCTACTTCTGAGGGAAGAGACTCCACTTGTATTTTCTAGGCCAAGAAGGTCCTGAATATGGTGAAAAACCAAGTGGCTGCTTTTGACTCTATCCATCCCAGCCTTCTTAGTCTTGAGATGTTTCTCCAAGCCAGAGGGTATTGACGTGTTCGTTGGTTACCAACCTGTGAACCTTAAGATGAACACCAATTGTAATCCTCGAAGCAGGAGTCTTCTCATGCCAGTTACTTGACTTACAAAGGAAGGACGATGGTACTTTCAAAGAGAGGCCAATCTGGACAATGGAAAGTTTCATCCTCTCCAGGATTTTGACTTGATAATTAGACTGTGTCCTCTACTTGGATGCCTTCTTACTCAATCTTATAGCCTACGAGATGTAGCAAACACTACCGAACATGAGAGATGCTGCGGGGTGGGGAGGGGCTGGCGAGGTGATTTTGCTAGTATTCCAAAGCAAGATTCTTCTTCACCTTTATATATATATAAACACAGGGCTATTTTTCAGAAAAAGAATGGTAGAAATGCCCAGGGTAGTTGTGTTATATAAATGCAATTCTTCTATCCAAACAAGACTTATTCTGAAAGTAAAATATACAATATTTATGCTTCTGACTCACTCCTCATTATTTGGTCATTCTGAGGAGAAAGAACTACTGTTTAACGCAACCTGTACTGTTTATCTACGTTGTACCGTATTGTCATTTTCATCATTCTGATACCTATGTGTACTTCTATGTGTCTGAACAAATTGAATTTTTTTTAAGCTTTTCATCTTACATTATGGACGTAGTCTCTGAGTGAAGCGTTGTCAGACTAAGGATCTGCCTGTCCTTTTATTTCTCTTTTCTTTGTAAACATCAGTGGATTCTGTTTCCTAATCATTATTATATTATTTGATGAATGTCTTTCCATGTGCCAGTCACTGAGTTTCTCTCTTCTCCCAAACATTTCCTTATCTATATTTTATGATCATACTTAATTCTAGAGCCACAGTTTTGAAGAGACAGTACTGCTTTTATCTAGGCCTGGAAAATACAGCTGCCTCTGGTTCTTATGTGATATTGAGGTCATTTTTCACCTTTGATTATCAATCACAGGCATAGTTAAACACAAAATTAGGCTGTACAAATCTATGTATGTTGGGTAAGTAAGTTCAGTAGCATATATTTCTAAATCATCCTCATTTGGGAAAGAGAGCAAATGCAATGTGTTAAGGAATCTTACAGTATTGGCTTCTCTTTAGATAATAAAGGTACAGCCCCTTCTAGGATGAATTAAGTATAGCTATAGTTTCAGAATTGTGACAAGATATCTTGGGATGCATTCTAGTTATATATTGTCCCATTTGCCCCTTTTCCCATAAACAAACTCTGTTATCTTTCAACCTTTGGCTTGGGATCAACAGATAATGGATTTGAGGGATTAAATTTTGGAGCTATGTGGACTAGATCCTACACCTAAATGCCCCTTTCTGTTGCAACAAAGCAGCATTGCCTGGAACTCTGGTAAAAGTTTTACATTTTTTGCTTAGTTTCTCCTTTTAAGTCTCAGGTTCTAATGCATTCATGATAACTGCCAATATTTGTAATAAACTTTAAAATACACCTGCCTTCCAAAAAAAGAACGTCTTGTTTTCCCTATGTAAATAGTTATATTTCCTACAGAAAAATAGTTAACTTTTTTTATTTTCACAGAAAGGAATGTTATTTTGAAGTAAAATGTCCCCAAATCAAATTCCAGACATGTTAAACACAAGAACTATAAAGCATCCTAAGGTTGTCATACAATTTCTCTATTCTAATTTGTCATTAGTCTACTGTTCATGAAATATAGGGGCTGTGGAGAAAAAAAGTGTTTCTGTACTCTTCTACTTTTGCACTCATCAGACCTATCTGAATCAATTATTTCATTCACTTCACTTTGTTTATGGAAAATACCTATTTGTTACCAAAGATTTCTACCATCTGAGGGAGAGAAGGAAAGCCTTTCTTTTAAATAGTCTCATTAGCATTATTGCATCTGACTTTAATGTTTACTTATAAGGCTCTTAGCTTGCTGTCAAGAGAGGATTTTTGTAGTATACATGAGAGTGGGGAGAGAGCTACAATACAATTTAAACCATTAGACTTGGGTTCAAGTACCATCTGCCTCTCAGACTGATTTTATGACCTTGGCTAAATTAGTCATGATTTATCTTAGCTAGATGTAAATTGTATTTTTACGCAATACAATTGTGTCATTGGTCATTCAAACTATATAAATTTCAAAGAAGATGTTGACTTTCAATTGGTATTTTCATCACCTAGGAATTTTTATCCAATGAAATCGCAGGTCCTGTGCCCTCTCTCCCTATCTTTATATTTATATATTAGTCTTCCAAAAGAGGTAATTTTGGTGACTAAATCTATCCTTAAAAACATAAGTGGACCTTTTCACAGTTCAGTTCTGGGACAACAGCTGGATTGAAGATCCTTACTTTTGACTCTAAAGAGCCTGTCCCCTGTATTTTAGAGCACTTTTTTCAACATTTTACCTGTGTCATACTTTGACAACCAAACTGCAAAGCTGAAAGTTTACCTGCTAACAGAAGATGATGTGAGGGGAAACATGATGTTTCTGTAATTGTCTGAATTTGCAGTCTCCATTCCCCAGGCATCCCTACCACCTCCGTTGTCTAGGCTCTTAGGCAACTGCTAAATAATCTTGCAGTGAAATGTTGGAGGAAGGGAAAGGATTTTAAGGGAACTTGACCCAGTGACTTGGTAGCTGCCTTAAGTGTTTTTCCTTTTTCATTCTGCAAAAAAACCATAAAAGTTAAAAAATGAAGGCTCATTTTGCACGCCAGCACACTTTGTTTGGCGTAATGGTTCTAGAAATCAATGACCTTTGAAACATACTGGAACCACTCGTTGTCATTATAATGTACATACAAAATAAACTACCTCACTTGCCTTACTCAGACAAAAAGCATAGTGGATTATAATAGCTTTTGTTACGAAGTGTCCCTGAGTCTTATTATTTAATGTCAGCCTTGTTTTTGCTTTTGATATTCCTAGTTTAATGATGCACATGAAATGAGCAAATGCTCCGAATACCAAAATAAAATATTCTGTGAATGTTGTACTCTGAAAGCGTTGTTGCCGAAAACATATTCTCTCTGTCATTAATCATTTGTTTCTAGCCATGTTCAGACAACTGGGAGTGAATCCCAGGAGTTCAAATGAGAGACTAAGAAAAAAAAAGTTTATCTTTTCTTCCAGACATTTTTCAACTATTTTCCACAGTGTCTTATTGGATTGGAAAATAACATGCCACTCGATAAAGCCAATCGTTCGTATATTTCGAACCCACACAAAAGGAAAGTGTGGTTTGTTACAGTAGCTTCCATTGTAGTTATGATAGCATATTTGTAAAGTAGAATGTGTACATTGTATTTTAACCATGAAAATAAAAAACAAAACCTTAAATCTTTGTCATTGAGACTTCTTCCTTAGGTAAATCTTTCTTAACAATTAGAGAGTTAGCAAAATATGATGCAGCGATGGTTACATTTTCTTCGTGTGTCCTTATGTTCCTATATAAAACTTTTAAAATCCTGATTGGTTATATTCTTGAATAATACTTGAATAACTGACTTGTTATATATTTTTTTACATACTAAAATAAAAGTAGCAAAAAGAAGGTAGCCTTGTGTAGTGGAAAGAAATAGATTTGGGAATCAAGCTATAATCCAGTGACTATGGGAAATTATTTAATTTCTGTGTGCCTCAGTTTATTCATATATAAATGAAAATAATAGAACCTTTTACAGCCTTTCTTAAGGGGTTGTTAGAGGGACAAATCAATTGATAGACAAAAAATGTATTTACACGTGAGACTAATTTTCAAGAACTTAACCATTAGGGCTTCCTGAAATTCTAAAAATTGCTTAAAAATCTCCCCTCCACCACACCCTGATTTGTGTGCATAATTACAGTCTGGCAAGCATATTTGACATCTTAGGAAATTGTATTGACTTTGAGGTCAGAGGATTTGAGTTCAAATCCTGCCTGTCTTTATTGCTATGGTTTGGAGCAAATTATTTAACTTCTTGGGACCCATTTTCTTCATTTGTAAAAGGAGTAGACTAGATAGACTTAAGTCTATGATTTTATATCTCCTATACATCTGTCGCTTTCTTCAACCTTTAAGTAACCTGGACGACCATGTTCTTTAAAATTCACCTCTTCTAATGAGCTTACTTAGAACAAGACTATGTCTCTTCATTTCTCCCAGCTCTCTTTTATAGTTAAATGTGTGTTTAGATAGTTCTATCTTCGTTGAATCTCTGATCTCATCTGATATTCCCTCAACTAAAGATCTATTCAGTACACCACATAATCTGGTAATATTCCACAGCACAGAACTCAAATCAGCCATATTTGGCCACCAGGGACACAGAAAAGAGTGTTGGGTTTGCAGTTTGGGAAGACTGAATTCAAATGTGGCCTCAGATAACTATTAGCTGTGTAAATATACTCAACCTGTCTGCCTCAATTTCTTCAACTTCTGTAAAATGGGGCATCTACTTCCAAGAGTTGTCATGAGAATCAAATTAGAAATTTGTAAAGTGGTTACCATTTTACCTGGCACTAGTAGGTGCTTAATAAATACTTGTTCTCTTCCCCTTTCTTCCTTTCCCTATATTACTCTCTATTCACACTACATAGCCAGTCTACAACCTTTTCCAATTATATATTTCCTGTACAATATTTTTTAAGGCATATCTTACGTGTAAGTTTTTGGTGATGTGCTACAGCCTATGCATACCTACCAGATCTATCTTTCATTGTCATTTGAGTCACCGGCAATAATTCTTTGGAGATTATGTTGACTCATGATTTGTAGCCATATAGCATCATCATAAAGTATTGGTGTTAAAAAAGATGTTTTTTTTTTATTTGAGATCAGTTTTGGGTTGTTAAACAAGGTGCAATTTCCCAAATCCAATCCAGAATGCTCTCCTACTCGAGTCAACCTATCTTCATCTGAAGCATCTATTCAAAATATATGCCTTGATGGAGCAATGCAGTGGATTCAGATCCATGTCAGTCTGGACACTCTTGACCCATTTAATTATTTCTGTGTGGATTGGTAGGTTGAACTCTTGGCCAATCCTGACAAAGGTACGGAAGTGATCTGTCATTTTCTTCTCTAGCTCATTTTACAGATGAGGAACTTGGGCAAATAGGGTAAAGTGACTTGCCCAAGGTCACACAGCTAGTGTCTGAGACCAGATTTTAAGTCACAAAAATGAGTCTTCTTGACTCTACCTAGCACACTATCCACTCTGCCATCTTGCAGCCTATGAGAATGTCTACCAGGATTATAATTATAGAGCCTATTAAGTGGTATATAGATAAAGTGCTGAACTTGGACTCAGAAAGGCATGAGTTCAAATCCAGTCCCAGATACCACCTGTATGACCCTGGACAAATTGCTGTTCAACCTCAGTTTTTTTCAGCTCTAAAATGGGGTTAATAGCACCTGCTTCAGTGTTGTTATGAGAATCAAATGAGTTAATATTTACAGTGTTTAGCATAATGCCTGGCATATAGTAGGTGCTTAATAAATGTATACTTCTTTCCTTCCTTCAGGGAAATTAGAAGACAAACTTGACATTGTTTCTAGGCAATGTGAGTGGAGATCCAAGATGAACTATAGTTCATATAGAGTTGTCCGTGATTATAGAATCATGTTTTATCTGCAGCTTTTTTTTTAGTCAGGTGGCGTAGAAAGACTAGAGAAATCTCTCAAACTTTATTGTCAAAGGGAGTATGAAGATTTAGGACTCAACTCACTCTATCTCTTTGTGTACATGTGAAAAGAAACACACCTATCTCTGCTATTAACTAGAGATGCAATCAGCAAATACTGGTGGGAGGAGGAAGGGAATTCAAAGACAAAATTTTCAAAATAATGAAATGGTTTAGAACATGAACTGGAAACAGATGGAATGAAAGAAATAATAGAAGAAATAGATACTTAAGTTAGAACCCTTTTATGTATTTACGTAAGTCTGTGTGTATAGCAATTCACTAATATAAACCCAAGATGAACTTTTCTGTTAAAGCAAACTGGAGGAAGAAATGTTAACCTTTAGCACTCCAAGACATAAGCAGTCTGTGTCTTCCCTGTGTTTAAAATGGTAAACTGGAAACTTGCCAAGATATCAACAAAGCTACAGAGAAAGAAATGGATTTTGACTTTCAGGGATGTGTTTTAAAGGAGACCATGTGAGCAGGTCCATTCCCTGCGTCAGTTTGACTAATATCAGTGTAATAAGTAAGACTCCATTTTCTTCTCCAAGAAAAGAAAGGCCCCTCAGCCCAGCACTAGTTCAGCACCAGTGCTTTCTATCACAGGATCTCTTTTTTTGCCCAATATAGGAGACCCAGGACCAGAATTTCCAGACCTCAATCTCCCCACATTGCATGTTTCCATAGAAACATGAATAGAAAGGCCACCAGCAGTGCAGAGTAAGAATTCACTTGTGTATTTCTGTTGGGGGTCCATCAGCCTGAGAACTGCAAATGTCAGTTTCCTGATTTAGCTGCTGAGGTTAGTCACCTTTGGGTTCCATGCCTCAAAAAGCAGGGTGATTCTCTCTCACCATAAGTTGCCCTTACCATGACATTCTGACATGCAAGTTGCATAGCCTCAGTTACAAATTTCATCTCTGTCAACCAAGAGACTGACAAAGTAGGATGGTGTAGGTCCCACCAAAGGTTTCAGAAAATGTGGAAGGGGGCACAAGTCATCGCAGTACGATGACTTCTTTTTACCATGTAATGGGATTAATAGTTTCCAAATGAAATTGAAATTTAATCTAAAACCATTCCCTCTTGAAAAGTGATTTATTACAAAGAGAGGTAATACTTTTCTTCAACTAGATTACTGAAAAAATTATGTTTCTCAGACTTGTAGGATATAAGGGGCTTTCAGCTAAGCTATAGCAGCACAGCTAGAGTTAACAGGTTAATGAGAAGGAACCAAATAAAGCTTTGGAAACTAAAATTTAAAACTGCTTAGTTGGTTTAAAGGAATGTATTTATGTGGTCTTTTTTTCTCATTTTCCAGCTTCAAATTATGCTCCCTTTCTATAAGAAAATGAGCTGATTAAGGAAAACAGCTCCATTTTGTAGGGGGCAGGGAGTTGACAATTAAGGAACTTCTCATTTGTTGCTATTGCCAACTTTGTTGTCATGCGGTATATTCTGATTTTGCTGGTCAAAGAGAAAATTAGGTCAGGACGTGGAAGAATGATGCCGAACAAAAAGATACATAGAGAAAGATTTCAGTCTCTTTGTTCCCCTTGTACATAGCTTTGGTTGCAGGGGGCTCTATTCAAGATTATGTTGCAACCATCTTCTGCCCTCTGCTGGAATTTCAATGATGCTGATCATTTTTTCTTGACAGAAACTTGGGATTTATGAAAAATGAAAGCATTCACACTTCACTTTGCTTTTGTTATACATGGTGGTGTTTCATTTATTGTTTTAAAACCCAATATACAAGGAAATGGAATACTGTCAAGTAATCAGTAGGAAAAAAACATACTGTAAACAGTGATTAAGTAAAATGTGTTTAGAGACCCAATTAATTCTAGAAACATTCAAGACAACTTAGTAGAGGTATTTGTTGTATAAGTGGTTTTAGTTTTAAACACAAGTATGAAAGTTCTCCCTAGAAAGTCTGACCTGAGTTGGAAAACAAAAGTGAACCAGGAGTCCACAGTTACATTTCTCTTCCACTGAAATATAATAAGATGCTCCCTGACCAGGAATTTTCTCTTGAAATTTAGAGCTCATTCCCAGGGCAGGAATGAGGGAAGACTCCACGGAAGTCAAAGCCTTTGCTGAAGTCCATGGATTCCACTTGCTGACCCTTAATCAACTTGAGTTTTCTCATACAGCCTCGGAAGGAGGTCCGACTGCTCAGACAGTTTTGCTTTGTATCAGCTGTTTAAAAAAAGAAGAGAAGACAAAAACTTGTCAAATTTTACTGAAAAAAACTAATGCAGAAAAGTGAAAATGATACAAAATAAAAACAGTCACAAGGCAAATGACTTGTACATCCAAATCTTAACAGAACTCCATTCCCCCACCCCCATACTCATTGCTTCCTTTAGCAACAACATAAGACTTTGGGGTTCTAAAAATGAATGTTAAGAAAGCTAAGAATGACTGGAGGTTATTGTTTAAATTACGTCTCGCCTTACCTTTAGGTATGTCCAACGAGATCATTTATGTAAAGCACTTTGTAAATGTTAAGGTGTCATTAATAAATGTTAGTTATTATTATTGTTAATAATCTATACAAAAATATATTCTCATTTAAAGAGCATGGCTTACGGGACAGAACGTCTCTTAAAACTCAAGTTGTAATTTGATGGAGCCAGGTTTGGCTTAGTTAAGAGAGTTCCTAACATGCAACACATAAAAGAATATAATAATGCCTTTAGTCTAACAGCTAAATCATTTTATTAAATGAAGATTTATTTCCTTTGTGAATTTCCTTTGTGAAAAAAAATTTGTGAAAGATGCTGTGTCAGCAACAGAGGATAAAAAGACAAAAAAAATTTTTTCTCCCTGTCCTTAAAAGTGTTTAATTCTAAAGGATTGAGAAGGACCTTCAAAGTCATCTGGTTCAACTACTGAGGCAGCTAAGGACCAGAGGTTTATTCAGAGTCCTACAGGTAGTAGTGGCAGGGTCACAATTCCAACTAGGGTCCTTTGACTCTACTTGCAACATGCTGCCTCAAGACAGAACACATCCACAGACAAGTAAATGCTATAAGAGTCAAAATAAAGGAGTCGTGTGTCAAAGTGATAGGAGAGGACAGGATTCATGTGGGAAAGTAGCACTAGAGCTGAGTTTTTAGAAAGCTAAGGATTCTCTGAGAGAAAGGTATATTCCAGATCTAGGAGACCATCTGTGTAATGTGTGTAATGTTGTATAGAGGTAGCAGCTAGCAGGCCAATTTGACCAGGTCAGAGACTATGTGAAGGGAGATAATATGAAATAACTGAACCCAAGGGAGAAGGCGAAATCACTGAGGGAGAATAAGGAGATAGAATAAGAGAACAAGGCTCAGGACAGAGTCTATTAGTGAGCAATGATACTGTGTCATGTCTATCAGATGCCCTTCTTTTGACAGGTAAGACATAGAACGTACAGGTTGCCCAGTTTCAACACATAAGGAGTTAAATTTCAAGAGGAAGACATCTAGAATGCCACACATAAATATTCAATGTAAACACACCCCTAATGCTTTTTAATCATAGTTGCTGATTTAGTGCTTTAGCAATTTCTTTTTATCTTCCATGTTATGATTTGAATTTGGCAGAATGCGAATTATTTCACTTCCCCCAAATGCCCAATTTATACCTAGAATTATGTTTAATCACCCAAGAGAACAAGTTTGCTACTGTGCAAATGACACACGAGGTTTCAAAACACCTATCAACAGAGCAGTTTATAGCATCAATTTTAACAGCTGCTTGGAACATTTTTAATGCAGTACAAATCAGTGTGGGCATAATAGGCTACCTTATTGTGGAGTTTTGAAACGGTGTTGGTAAAGGTGGCGGACTTAGGAGTTAATCATATGCACTTTCTACTCATTCTCAGAGGAGATTTATGGAAACTGGCAGTGTTTGTTTCCCAAGAAAAGTCCTGTCTATGCTTAGGAACATAATTCTTGAAGGCCTAAACCCAGTACTAAGTTATGCTTATGAACAAAATTGCTAAGGGTGTATGTATACTGGTAAATGTTTAACTGTCTCTGGACGAAATGTAATTACAACATACTTTTAAGTATAATGTGCATCATTAACATCTTCTCTATCACTTTCTTAAATCTAGATATTCTAGCATTTGGCAATTTCCAAGGAGTAAATACTCACACTGGAAATTTAACAATCAGATCTTGAGAGCCTATACAAGCTGGCTCAAGCCTATCCTATTTCCTTCTCAAGGAAGAAGATTCCCCAGATAGGCATAGGGTTCTTCTCCTGGGAAATGCCCCTGTAAGAAAACATAGCTTGAGTGTTTGAAGTTATTCAATCTCAAAGAGTTCTCCAGGAGAGCTCTCACCAAAGGAAGACAAGGAATATGCTATATGGGTACCAGAAGTAGTAGTTATTGCTCTGGAACTAAAAGTTCCAGCCTCCCTTCCCTCCACCATCCTATCATGTCTCTCCCCAACTTGAAGAAACCATTGCTACTAATAATGGAGGGAGAAGCATGTCTCTGGTGTGGGTCATAGTGCTTAATAGCCTCTTAATGGGAGACTAACATACCCTTAGGACCAGAGCCACCTCCCTTGAAGAAATCTCCATTCATGGGGGATGGAAGATGAGATGGGAGCTAAAGGAGGAGAGAATATAGCCACCAAAGCTACACCTTTCTAAGGTGGAAACCATGCCCTGAGCAGCAGGCAGGCCCTACTAAGAAACATGAGTCCTATACATTTATCTACTTCCTCGCTCTAGAAGTGGGAGGAGAGAGGATCAGGTTGGAGGAGTATTTGCTTTGGTCAACTAGCTCTTACTAATGCAACTCCCAAAGTCCAGCTTTAGTCACTTAAGAAAATTACAGTCACTGACAGATGTAATGACTGGGAATGACTAAATGACTGAGAATTTTAAAGCTTTGAGATTCCATTTTACAGATGGAAAAATCGAGCCATAAATTCAACTTAATTCAACAGGCATTTATTAGACACCTACCATGTGGAGGGTGCTGGGCATAAAAAGCCAATATTCAAATGGCTTTTGCCTTCACACAGCCTTTAAAAAAAAAACCAATGTTCTACCTTGATAATCTCCCACCATATGATTTTTAACTTGTTATTTTTTAATTGTTTTAGAATTGAGTTCCAGATTCTTTTCCCTCCCTCTCTCTCCTCCCCTACCCCCACCCCCAACACTGAGAAGGCAAGCCATTTGCTACAGATTGTACATGAAGCAGTTTGTTTTCTACTGACAGCTAGGTGGTTGCAGTGCCTAACAGGCCGGACCCAGAGTCAGGAAGTTCAAATCCCACCTTACATGTTTCTGACTGTGTATTTACTTCACTTTCTGCATCTCTAAAACTGCAATAGTAATAATAACACATCCCAGGGTAGTTGTGAGAATCAAATGAAATGGTAATTATAAAGTGCTTAGCACAGCAGCTGACATTTAATAAATGCTATATAAATTTTAGCTATTATTCTTACCCATAAAATTGGAATCATAATAACACCTGCCTTCCAGAGTTGTAAGAATCCAATGAGATATTTGTGAAGCACTTTATAGACTCCAAAAGGCTATATAAATGCTTATTATCATCATCATTGCTATGGACTGTATCCACACTAATTGGAGGAAGGAAAAAAGAGAGAGAAAGGAAGAAGACAGAGAACAACCAACAACTGGAAAGATCAGAAAAGGTTTAAGGAAAGAGGTACCTGATCTAAGACCTGAAGAAGGAGCAGAAGTAGCTTAGGTACATAGTACTTTGGAGTTTGAAAAAACTTTATATAATATAAATTCTCTTATTTTAGCCTACTTAGCAACTCTATAAAGTAGGTATCACTTTATATTATTATCCCCACTTTACAAAAAAGGAAACTGAGACTCAGAAAGGACTTCCCCTTGGTCTTATAACTATGGGGAGGTAAGAATGAACCAAGGTCTCAGTGACTCCACTGGTAGCAGCCCATCCCCTACACTAGGCTGCCTAAAAAAAAAAAGTAAAGGTTGTCAAGCCCTAAGGGGTGATGTGGCTTGCCCAAGGTCACACATCTAGCAAGTGTTTTTAATAATTAGATGAAGACAAGTGATGACATGCTCATTAAATCTATGAAATAATGGAAAGCTGGAAGAGCTAACATTCTGCAGGAATGAATTGGATCCAAAAAGATCTCAACAGGCTAGAATGATGGGCCAAATCTAATAAGAAAACAATTGTAGCTGTCTTCAAGTATTTGAAGAGCTGTCATGTGAAAAAGGAATTAGGAACTTGTTCTACTTGTCCCCAGAGGACGGAATTAGAAGTAAAAGGTGTGAGGTACAAAGAGACAAATTTAAGCTTATTAGAAATGAAACCTTAACAATCAGTCATCCAAAAATACAGTGGGCTAACTCGAGTGGTAATGGGTTCCTCTCGCACTTGAAGTTCAGAAACAAAAGCTGAATGACCACTTATTGGTGACATTGTTAAGGAGATCCCTTTAAAAAATGTTATGTATGCATGTATGTGTCCACATATATATTCACTCATTTTGCGGAATGATTTGTAGTACTTTCTTTTTTAACGGTTAAGTGATTTTTAAAATAATGTTTTCCCCAATATTTTCAGGGGAGGGGTGTACTAGAACATGACCCCACATGGGGTTGCAACCCACATTTTAAGAAGCACTGAAGGGGTCACAGGTGGGAAAAGTTTAAGAAGCCCTGGACTGGATGGACTCTGAGTTCCCTTCATATTTAGATTTTAGAATTCTATGAAAGGTATAGTCCTATATTTAGGATGGGAAAAAAATCAACTGTATAAGAGGAGAATGGGAGAGGGCTAGATAGGCAATTGTTTATACACATGAAAATGACCTGAAAGTTGGTGACCTCCAAAATGAATGTGAATCTATAGTGTGAAGAACCACCAAAAAATTCTAATGTGATCTCTTAGAATTACAAATAGAAACATGATGTCCAATAAGCGAGAAGTATCGTTCTACTGTATTCCTCCACGGTCAGACCGTACTAGGACTGTGCAGTTAGTTTAGACTGCCATCTTTTAGGTAAAATATTGAAAAGCAAGATGGTGACTAAAGGAAGGCAATTGAGATGGCAAAAGAGTCTGAGACTATGTCCTTTGAAAATGAGCTAAAGGAATGTTTATTATTAAATTATGATTAGTGTTGTTTAGTCTTAAGCAAACAAGAGAACAGTGGCATGATAGCTGTTTTCAAATAACTGGCAGGGAATAAAAAGCATCAGTACTGTTCTTTATACTACAGTGTAGAACTAGGAGCCCAAAGTATTAGGCAGATGTAGGGTAGATGTAATGAAGAACATCCTAATTGTCCAAAAGTAGAGCAGTCTGCTTTTAAAAGTACTTTCTCATCCCTGGAGATCTTCAAGATGATACCCTTATTGGAAATTTTGAGAAGAAGATTCCAGTTCAAATAAAAGTGGGAACAGAAAATCTCTGAAGTCCTTCCAACTCTGCGATTCATTCATTTCCAGTGGCAGAGTTGGGAACATGACTCCTGTCTAATGCCTCTTTTGACAACCATGCCATGTAAGCTGAATTAACTGGTTTACTTAATGTCAAATAATACTTACTTTCAAAGCTACCTAGTGATTTATTTATTAGCATAGCATATACTATTTGAAATTCTTCCTACAATACCTGTATACTTTAAATAGTAATTTTTCAGAAATGAATCATAGAGAGTCAGGAATCTGTTGTGCAAGTAGAATTTATATCTGAATATTCCAATTACACATCTCTAGGAGCAACTTCTTTCTATAACTTAACCTTGGAATTTTTAAAAAATGTTTTCAGCCTGGTAACATTAGTTAGCAGTACCTGGTCAATTCAGAAGGCTTCTTCATACAAAAAACTGGACAGAGTATTCTTTAAAAGGAAGGGAGCCAGACTTGAAAATAGGGTTAAATAAATGGGCCATCAATAAGTCATCCATACAGCAGAGAGACTGCTGGACCCCAGCAGACTCTGTCCAGATGACAGAATTTATGTGAAAATTAGAAATAATTGAGAATTTCCAGGAAGATTACATACTTATGATCAGCATTTAAAGATGACTTTTGGAGATGTATGGAAGGCTTGTTCCCTCTATAGAAATTGATGAAGACACTTAGGAAAAGATACCTAAATCACCACATGAAATATTTGGATGCTATCTGTTTCAAGTGATGTTGTGCCATCAGTTGAGAAATGGCTAAAATCTAAAATTTATACCACATGAAAGATTGGAGATTCTGAACAATAGCCTCTGCATATAAAGATGGTTTTCAAAAGAGGAATCTATAATGCTTTTGTTTAATATAAAATAATCTAGGATTCTTTCCACCCCTAAAATAATGTGTTTTTTTTAATATACATGTCTCCAACATAATTGGTATAGCATCCATTATTAAATTTCATCAAACCTAACAATTGATGTGGGCACCGTAATGCACTAATCTTTAATAATGAGCTAATAAAAACCATACATACCAGGATATCCCCCAACATAGATGGGATTGTTGGTGTCTGCAGATGTGGACTGAGTGTGTGGGCTTTCAGCAGGAATGGTGTTTCCGTCAACAATTAAAACAATCCGGTGTTTGCTCTTTTGGGCTTGAAGCTGATGCCACTTTCCATCACAAAGACTACTTGCAGATCTAGGTTCATACGTAGCTGTAATCCTGCCAGCTCCGTTGTTGACATGGAATGAAACCTGAGTAAACAACCAAGAGATAAGTAAAAATTGGGGCAAATCACCTTTTGCTGTTGTTCGGTCACATCAGTCATATCTGACTTTCCATGACCCCATTTAGGGTTTTCTGGGCAAAAATATCAGAGGGCTTTACCATTTCCTTTTCCAGCTCATTTTACAGATGAGGAGCTAAGGTAAACAGACTTGCCCAGGATCCCACAGCTAATAAGTATGTGAGACCATGTTTGAACTCAAAAACATTCCAAGATCCAGTGCCTTGGATGGCACCTAGCTACAGAGAACAGATAAAAGCATAATCCTCTCCTGAAGAGGAAAACTGGTTGAAATAAAATATTCAGTCATGAAAAATTACTTGTCAAAAGATTCTGCTTCTATGCCCTTTCCAAATTAAAAAATATGTCAGTGGTCTTGCTATGAAAAAGACTCTCAACCAGAGTGTGTGACAGAAATCAGGTCCTGCTAGTTCACTGCGGGCAGAAGTTGGCTTGGGGTTGCTCTGAAATGATTGAGATTGCCTGACTGATCTGGAGGGGAGAAGCCAATGCATCTTTGTGCCGACTCATCTCTTGTGTGAATTTTTTAGCCTGAAATGAGACACTCAAGTTTATGTACAAAGACTTCATCTGCATTGATTCAGAGCTACTAGTATGCAAATAATGCTTTTCAAGTCAAAGTCTTAGAAATAGGCTGGCTTGGAGATGTATAATTGGGAAATTTATAATATGTACACAAGAAGAGTTGAGGTTTTACCTCCAGCTTCATGAAGATCAGAACCTAGGCATGAGAAACTTAAAGAAGATCAGGTGGGTTGATCAAATGAAGAGATGGTACCTAGGAAAGGGCCTCTGCCAACTGTTCGTTTAGATCAGATCAGCTAACTTTCAGAGTAGGATCATTTCTGGTATTATTCTAATATCATACTACCATTAAAATGGCCATTTATCCCTTTTTTCGCTGTTGTTCCTTTCTGATCTTTTTCTTTTCTTCCTCCTCCATCTTTCCTTGTCACTTCCTTTCATATCCTCCTTCCCTCCATCTTAAACTTTTTTCTTTTCTTTGTATTAACTTATCTTTGTACATCTTGTATCTAAAAAGCAGAATCGATAATGCAGTTTCTGATGCTAACACCTCCTTGAGATAGAGACTTAATATCCATAGCACTTAGCAAGATGCTTTGTGCGAAGGAGATGTGTATGATGGATTATAGTGAGTTGCATTCTTCCTTCTCTCTCAGTACTCACAGACTTTACTGATACCAAAGGCTTATGAATAGGTTACTGAAAACTTTTCTAATTATTGAGAGGTTTAGAAATATGATTTTTCTCTGGAAGTAGATCCTTACTAGTTGTTTAACTTGAGATAAGCCTCTTAACCTCTCTAAGCATCAGGTTCTCCATTTCTATAATGTGAATGCTAGTAATCACATGGAGGGTAGTTGTGGAGATCAAATGAACTCATGGATGCAAAATGTCTGTAGATATAAAGTATTCTATGGGTGTGAATTATTATTGTTACCTTGTATTCAAGCGACATCATAACATGAGTAACACTTGCTCCTTTCTGGATAATTATAACATAGAATGTGAAATAAAACCACATTGTTTATCCTATTTGCCAAGTTAATAGAGTAAATTATGATTTTAGGTAAGCTTACATCCTTTTATTCCATGACAAAAACCATTTTAATTATCTTATTTCGCAGGTTTAACTATTGCACTTTATTCATTAAAAACAGTAACAATATTTGCCTCTCAAATCTAAGATTAAATCAATTATCTTTCTTTATCAAGATTTGACAGATATGCATTATTGTAATAAGGGCTCATGCTATTTATAAACAATAGTAGAGATGCTACTGTTTTAAATGGAAATAGTCCAAATTTTTAGCCCTAATATTTATGTGAAATTGCAAACTCAGCAAGACTAAGGAGATAGGAAATAGCTAGTATCAGGAAAGTCAAACCAGCAAGTCAAATGTCCTTGACCACCATCTTCCCTCAGATCCTAATAAAGACAGCCCAGGAATAGGAAACAAAGAGCCTGGGGAATAGTACCTACACAGTACCCACAAGCACCATCTTGAAGATGCAGCCTGGACTGTTAGTGGCAGTCCTCTGCTTATTAATCTGAACTAGCTTTGTGTAGAAATTAAACTGTAGAATTTGTTTCAACAAAAGCAGACTGTCAGTGAAATGGGACTTCTGCTTAGAACAGAACAGAATTTTCAAGTTCTACGAGAAACTCCTGCAGCTTTCAAGTCTTAATTTCCAGTGTGAGAGGCAAGAACTTGTTTCCCTCTAACTAATGTCATACAGCCTAAAATGTACTATGGTAATAAATGTATGCCATTCCTCACCATTTCCTTCTCAAGAACTTCATTTGTCAGGCAAGAAAAATGCCTTGCCTCCAACTTGATCAAAAGCAGGAAATTAGACAGCAAGTGTGAGCTTTACTATAATGAATCTAGAGGTACCTAGAGCCTTGCAAATCTAATCAAAGGGGCTTTAAACTGTAAAACCAGGTAAAGAGATATCTAGCAGAGTGAATCTCAGTTGCAGGAAAAAGAAATAACAGCAGAGAGTCCAGAAATGCGCCAGAGACAAAGTCCAAAATTGAAAATAACATTAAGATCCATGGCCTCAGATGTTCATTACCCCAAATAAAAGGTATGAGTAAGTAATGAGCAATGTCAGAGTTCAATAAAGAGGACAATTTTGATTTCTATTCTACTAATATGAAATTTGTGAAGATTTGAGTTTCATGGCTTGTGGCCAGTAAACATCATCAGAAGATCACCAATTTTGAAAAAGATAGACCCGTACAAATAAAACTAATGCATCTAGAGTAAGGGAAATGGTTGAATATGAAAAAAAATTTCATTCATTTTCTCATATAAGAATTCATTATCCAACAGACACAAATAATTAACATATATTTACACACATATATATGCATATGTATATATAAATCAAAAAGCCATTCCCTAACAGATAAGTGGTCTGAAAGAGGAACAAACAGTTCTTAAAAGAAGAATTGAAAACTATTAACAATCATATGAAAAAATGTTCCAAATTACTAATAAGTGAAATGTAAATCAAAACAATGCTGAGGTTTCACCTCATGCTCAGCAAATGGGTAAAAATGACAAAAGATGAGAGCAAGTTAACGCTGACGAGATTGTGGTAAAATAAAGTGCATTGTTGGTGGAGCTGTTAATCAGTACAACCATTTCAGAAAACAATCTAGAATTAGGCAATTAAAGTGACTACAGTGTCCAAACCCAAGGAATTCATTGATAAGAAATGCCTTACATCAAAATATTTGTAGCAACACTTTTTGTGGTTGTCAAGAAGTAGAAATAAAGTAAATAGTTTATGAAAATCTTCCTTCTCCTCATGCCTACATCAAGAATGTCCTTGACATATACGTAGATTATTTCACAAAGATTTTATAGAGATGGGAACATTGGCACATGGATTAGTAGTTATGGATATTCTACTATTTTTTCCTAGTTTTTTGTACCCTATACCTTGTCAAATATTTGAAAATCAATCCCTCAAAAGTGTCTCCTCTAGCACAGATACATCTGTTTGTATTTGTTCTACTCCAGATGCTCACGTTATCTTCTTGGTTTTCCTTAGTGTTCTTTCTACCTCCTCATGTAATATTTTGGGACCTATGATGTTGGAGTCTAAATATGGTGGCTCTATCATCACTGATGGAGAAAATGACTTGTTATAGAAATCTCTGCAAATCTGTTCCTTTTTTCATCTGTTTGTTGTCCTCCCTCCAGTGTTATCCTTAAATGTTCTCCAGATGATATGACTTTATTGGCTCTCTCCCCAAGTTTTCAATTAATTTGTTTTTCCTTCCCTCATTTTCTGCTATTTTTATGACCATAATTTCTCACCATTTTCTGTAAGATTTTACAAATGATATTTTAAACCAGCATAGCCACTGGCTGCCTTAATTTCTGCTTGGCAAGGATATCAAGTACTTGCTGGAGGAATTGGTTTTTAGGTATTTTGGGTTTTCTTGTATTTAGAACACTCTATTTTTTAATACCATTCACTTTTTATTTATCCTGGATCTTTTGCAGCAAACTATGATCCCCCTCTACCAAACAACCAAATCTTGGGCTTCTAATGGTACCATCAAGTCAGAAACAGGGGAGTATGTGGGGTTTTCTCATTTTAAATGAAATACAAAGAATTTTTAGATTATTATTTAGAATTAACCAAACTTTTTCCCCCTTCAGGAATAATTAAGAATTAAGGAATAATAATTAAGATAATCAAAGTTGGCTGTGTGTGCTCTTGCTGCTACTCAACTACCCTGTTACTGTTATTAGAATAAAACCACCATAAAGAAAACAAGTACCTACCTTGCCATTTACCATCTCTATTCCAATAGCATCCACTTTGGCACTACTAATTCCAAGGAGAACACCATTCATTGCAGTGGTACGAAACTCTAGTGTGATATTGACATCTGATCGAACTTTGTAGCCCTCTTTGACTGGAAAACAAATGTAAAAGTTATGATGGAATAGGAAGTGAGGAATGAAGAATGTATAAGATATTTCAATGAATAAAGAGATGGCTTGAGTTTTTGTGCTAAATGTCAGGGTATTTTTAAGTACTCTATTGTTTATACTATAACAACAGAAACAATAATAGTTAGCATTTATACAGCACCTTAAGGTTTGTGCTTTACAAACTTCTCATTTTATCTTCATAACAACTCTTGTCAGATAGGTGCTATAATCCCCCTCATCCCCATTTTTACAGATGAGGAAACTGAGGGGGAGAGAGAAAGAGGTTAAATGACTTGCCCAGGGTCACACAGTTAATAAGTACCCAAGGCAAGATTTGAATTCAGTTCTCCCTCCAGGTCTAGCTAGCACTTTATCCACTGCACCAACCAGGCCGCCTTTGAAAACATCTCAGTATTCAATCTTACTTAATCTTGCTGCTTCTAGATTTATTAATTGTATGTTATCCTGGTTATAAACATACAACAAATATGAAAATGAGACAGAAAGGAATCTTTCCTCTTCACCCATGAAAAAGTCTGGTGCCTCCCATAAGTTCCTTGCTTTGAATATCCAAATACCTGAGCACTCTTTTCCTTTTAAAAGATATTGAGTCATGTGACCCCTACATGACTTAAATAGAGTCAATCTGATTTTTACTAAGATTTACATAATGCTAATTTTTATACTGAGATACAAAATATGTAAGGCATTCTTTAAGACAATTATGTGATGATGCTCCATCTTAAGGAATTTACATTCGTAAGCAGCTTGGGAGTACAAGATCTACTTTTTGTGGATAGGATTTTGAAAGTCAAAATTAAATGTATACCTCCTTTCAAAGTAAGAGTGGAAACAAAGCATTAGCATTATGTAAATCTTAAGCAAGATCACATTGGCTCTGTTTAAATCACAGAGGGGTGACATGGCATGAATTTCAGTTATCCTTCCTTTGGGACTCCTTTTAATAGAAGCCATCTACCATTCTCCCTCCCCCACCCAGAACGTTTTGACTCTTTTCCACTCTTCCCTTATTTAATTGGCCACCAAAGTCCTGTCATTTTGGCCTCCAGAATTTCTCTTGCTTCTGCTCGCTGTTTTCCATTCCTACTACCATCACCCTAGTTCAGATTCCCATTTCCTCTCACCAAGACTGTTTCAATAGAATTCTACCTACCCTCTCTAGAGACTCACCCTCAACAAATCCATTCTTCATTCTGTGGCCAGATTCACCTTTGTAATGCATAGCTCAGCCTGTACTATTCCACTTCTTAAGGAGATGAGCTGCTGACTACATAGTAAGTGGTTAATAAATGTTTTATTGCCTGACTGACTGCTCCCTGGACCCACACTTCACTTCCTTTCCTTAGTGCCTTTGCTTATATACCCTCTCCCTACTGAAATCGTCCCAGCATATCCCTGAAGGCCCACCTCAAAATGCCTCCTACTTTATGAAGCTTCTTCTGATCTTGTTTTTTCTCTGAATTTTCTTACCACTTCTTCATCTTTAAAATGACAGGATTGGATGGGTGATCTCTAAGAAGACTTAAGTCATGGTTTTCATTATTTACATGATACACTTTAGATCTGGAAGGATGTTTGTCTAATCAACCCATCTCATTTTACAGACTTTCCCTCTACTAGACCACAAGCACTTTGTGTATCTTTGCATCTTGCTCACTATTTAGAATAACTCTTTTGTACTTAGTAGGTTAATACATGATTAATTGAATAGAATATTACTTACCAAGTGCAACAAATCCACTCCCTTCAAAGAAAGTACCTTCCTGTGCCACTGTATAGCATTTATTTACAGAAGAGGCAGAGATCGGGTTGCTTTTGTCGAGCTGTTTGCCATTAATCATCACTTCCCCAATGCAGGCAGGGATACCATAGGTAATCTGGACCAAAAAGGCATATGACAGTATGTGAAGCAAATTAAAAGCTAAGCCCTTATGAAACTGTCTGCCCATTAGTAGGAACCTAAAGGTAAGTCTGAGTATTTGTAATGCTAATATATTAGAAAGGATTCTATGTTAATTCCAACTGATTATTGTGAAAGGAATGTGGAGGGCATAGGGCCATTACCAATAAATTGCAAAAGAACTTTATGCTTTCTGAGTTTTGCTCAAATTGTTACTCTATCCAAAACAACTAATAGCTCACGCTTAGTAATTGGTTAAGACCAGTTAGAATTCAGGGAGTAGTGACAACATGCAATTTATAAAGATCTTTTATAAATTTATAATTTAAAGCAACTGAAAAATAAAATTTCCAAAAGAATCTTCCAGATCTGGGTTATGAGGACTCGTTTCCCATGCAAAGTGAGCACATCGGCAACTAAGACACCATGCTAATACAATTAGAGAAGGCTTCTTACATTTCCAATATTCTTGGCTCTATAATTGAATGGAAGGCCTCCAAGGTAAAATTTTCCTTCCACATCTAAGGTGTTACCATCTCCTACGGTGGTCACCATTGTCGACTCTTGTCCATCTATTGTGATGAAGCCCTTTCTTTTGATATACTCTGTTTTCACCTGAAATTTAAACAAAATCTATAATTTATACAAAATCTGAGCAAACAATAACAATTTCTTTCTTACAATAACAATTTCTACCTAATAATCAGAGATCTAGAAAACTAAGGTTAATACCACTTTTTGTTTTGTTCTATTATGACCTAACCATGGGGGAGGTTCCTACAGGGTGTGGGAAAAGGATAGGGGAGATGGCACTGAGTTGCTTTGCTTTCTCCCAGTAGGTTCATTGTAGGATATTGGTATGAACAAGTAGTCCCAACCTGGGTTACCCACTTTATGCCTTAAGGAAAGAGACCTCAAAGGAGTCAGGGTAAATGAGCCCACTTCTTTGGATACTCGCTGGGTGAGATCACATGGGCAGCAAGTGGGTAGTAATGCATCAATCACACTTTAATAAGGCATAGAGAGTGCAGAGGTGGGGAATAAGAGAAATGGGGTAGAAGGAGGCAGGCAGTGTGGTGAAAAAGATAGGGAGAAAGAAAGGTACATAGAGACATTTAACTAGATAATTAGGCGTACCCAGGCAGGATGGACCCATTATAAGTAGACAAGTACTTGAGGGATGGAGTTTTGAAGTTTCATTCTTACAAGGTTGTGATGGGTGTGGCTTAACTATTATTCTTCTGTCTTGGCCTTAGCACATCAGCAAATCAATAGCCTCTCAGGTTAGGAGTTACTAAATATGCATAACATTGTGCATGTTTAGAGCTTATGTGCAGCTTACAGACTTGAGGGGCCATTATTGGGATCAAGGGTGTTACTGACCAAGGGGCAGTTATACTGGAGTCTAACTGGCTTCTCCAGATCTAGCACATAGCCTCTGAACATGGTCTTAATTAATTTAGGAGAAAATTTTGAGAAAGTGGCTGCTATATTCCTATTTCTTAAATCCTATTTCCTATTTAATGTTACCTTCTACTGGTTACTTCTGTAACTGGTGGGGTAGTAGAGGAGATCATACCAAGATATGATTTCAATATACATTGTGTGATATTTGGTAACTTTCCCAAAGCATTAACACATCTAATTCCCATTTCTCACCCAGCACATTAGCAGCAACAATAATAATAATTGTTAGCATTTTTACAGCACCCACTAGCCAAGCACTGTGCTAAGCAACCTATAAATATTATTTTTTTGGTGCTCGTAATAACCCTACAAGGCAAGTGCTATTATGATCCTCATTTTACAGGTGAGGAAACTGAGGGAGACAGAAATTAAGGGACTTGCCCAAGGTCACATACTAGTAAATATCTGAGGCTGAATTTGAGCTCAGGGTCTTGTCTGTTGCACTATCTAGTAGCCTCAATGTAATATACAAATGACAAAATCAATAAAAAAAAGGAGGTAGAGAATCCAGGGATAGTGACAGACTCTGAGTGAAGGCAGCACTTGTGATAATACTATTATTCATATTAGACTATGGGAACCTATGTGTAGTAACCTCTCTCCTTAAATTTTCCTGATGATCTCTTCCATGGCACAATGAACACAGTAACGAGCTGAATGTTTGGACTGCATAAAACCTATTACATTCCACAATAGGGACTCAACCTGATCAGAATCTTTGTATAATACTACCAGAAAAAAAAAGGCAAAAAACCCCAGAAAAATCCTGTAGCATAAGGACTTTTTAAGCAGTTCTTATTCTGTGAGTTCCCTGAGGGCAGGGGCTGTCTTTTGCATTTCTTTGTAATCCTAACACTTATCCCAAATCCTGGCACATAGTAGGTGCTTAATAAATGCTTATAACTGACTGATACTCCAGTCCCTTTTAGAATAATCACAATTTTCAAATTAATATATTCCAAATGAATGTTTTTCTTCTATTTTCCTTAATCCAAGGTTTTATTTTTTAACCAACTTGCACAAATGTCAGAATAAAAAACTGGCTTTTTTTCCTATTCAGGCCATCATAAACATTCTATTTTTATTTAACTCATAAATTCTGTATCTTAAGAGGACAGAGACACAGTTTCCAAGTCTACATTTATAGTAATAACTGAATAAAATGTACTTCTTTTAAAAAGCTATATATTTACAAGGATCTTATCAATTCTTTTAATATAGCTTTGATAAAACTGAAAACCAGTTTAAAAATGCTAAATTTAGATATCCGTTTTAGGAAAGTTCCTTCTAAAAGTTTTGGTAAATTTATGTCACTGAATAGATGTAATTCATTTCTCTTTAGCTTGTTGACATAGCAAGTCAGGGAAGTTTAAGTAAAATAGGGGAGCAGATATCTAAGGAAGTGAATGGAACTTTGAAGAGGAGAATCCAGACATCCTGGTACTTACGGTGTGCCATTTTCCATCACTGAGGAAGGCAGGATGGGAGGCTTTAGTTCTCCCTTTCCCAAGATCAAACATAAAATAGAGCTGTCCCCCATGAAGCTGAAGGGTTGCATAATCGATCTGGTTCTGATGAGCCATGTAGTAAATCAGACCACTTAAGGCAAAGGTCCGGATAGTCAGCAGCACTGAAAGCCTTGTGGGGAAAAAACAGCTTAGTATTTATTTAAATTTAATCTCTTTGTTTAAAAAAAAGTGGGTAAAGTGCTAGACTTATAGCCCAGAAGAAATATCTAAGTTTAAATTCTGTCTCAGACACTGAGATCTGAAGAGAATTAAAGCCAAGTCTCTCTAAAGTGGTACAATGGATGGAACATTGGGCATCAAATCCAGCCTCAGCTACTTGCTAGCTGTATGACCCTAGACCAGTGTCTTACTTTGTTTGCTCAGTTTCCTCATCTGTACAATAGGGATCATAATATCACCTATCCCCCAGGGTGACTGTGGGGATAAAATGAGATGCTTGTAAAGTTGTTATACAAATGTTGGCTGTCAATACTATTATTATTCCTGACTCCAAGTCCAGCACTTGATGTTAATTAATCTCATTAGAGGACCCAATAAGGAAGAAAAGAAAGAAAGAAGCATTTATTAAGTGTCTACTATGTGCTAGGCATTTCATAAATATTATCTCATTTGATCCTTATAATAACCTTGGGAGGTAGATGCTTACTATGATTTTAATTTTACAGTTGAAGAAACTGAGGTAGACAGAGATTAAGTGTCACATAGCTAGTAAGTTTCTGAGGCTGAATTGCAACTCAGGTATTCCTATCTCCAGTTCCAATGCTCTACCCACTGTCCCACCTAGCTGCCTCTAAAAGTAATAATAAAGATGAACACTAGTGGTTTCTTTGGGAATGACTAAAATTTCACATCCTCAAAGTATTCATAAGATAAACCAAACGTGATAGACCATGTAACAGAACTGAGACATACATACTTCTTTCTGATAGCAGATTGATCGAAAGGCAAAACCAAGTGACTGTCGGCAGCCAGTCCAAACTGATGGGCGTTAGGGACATAATCTGGTTCTCCATCCACTGTACACTGCTCCTGTAATGAAAAACGAAAACAAAAAACATCAGAGGTCCACACATCTAAACATGCACATCCAGCCCACCATTGCCTTGCACTTCAGGGGTCAGTCACCTAGGACTGAGTGAGTTAAGAATAGTTCCTACATTTAAAAGTTTTATTGTATTTAAAGATAACAAAAGCCATCATTACTCAAGGGCTGTACAAAAAACAGGCAGCATTCTGTTCTCAGGCTGTACCTTGGAGACCTCTGCTCTAGTGTATAAATAAAATGTCTATTAATACAATTTCTTCATAATGAAATTAATCAGAATTTAAATATGTTTGGGCTAGAAAAAAGTAAATTTATCAAAACATATCAACAAAATTTTAGTTTGATGGACAGTTCCTTCTTACATCAAAAAAGGAAACTTCCTTTTATAGTGATAAATCTTTATTCTTTTCTCCACATTCTCCCCATGAATCTCTGTTGGCTCCTCGAACGTCTTATGTAAAGAAGTGTCATAGTAAGGGCATAGGGTCCACTGGTATATCTCCCAAAGACAGGCAGCATTTAGGAGATGTGGACTGTTGCAGATTAACACAACTGTTGTCAATTTGGGAAAATGCAGTTGTAAAACAATGGCAGTAGTGTTCCAGACCTCCTATTGCAGATGTATGGTTTGAAATATGGCTAGAAAGGGAGGAAGCCAGGTAGCCATGGTTGAGAGTCCTCAAATGGGTTAATGAACCTAGAAGGATTGGAGGAGTCTTGTAACCTCTTCCCACTAGAGAGAATGGGTCAATAGAGTCCCCAAAGTTTTATAAGATCATAAATCTAAAGTAAAAAGAGACTTTAAAATTTCTAATCTATTCCAATAGGTCAAGTAACTTGCCCAAGGTGACACACTTATTAAATGGGAAAGATGGTGGTGTTCAATCTCAGGTTTTCTGACTCCAAATCTGGTATCCTTTCCAATTCATTGCATTCATAACCGTCCCTACACTAACCATAGGAATTAAATGATGCTATGTAGTTATTGCATCTAGTTCTGGATAAAGTAACATCAGGGGTCCCACAGGCAATAATTTTGAACTCCAAGACCTCAAGCATATCAACATAGTACTTTTAAGCTGTGCTGCATTACTAGCATGATGTTAGTATCCATGTTTGTCCAAGAAAAAGTAAAATGTGTTACCAAAGAGAAATATTGTTGCTGTTCAGTTATGTCCAACTCTGTATGCTAATATTATCCATGGGGTTTTCTTGGCAAAAATACTAGAGTGATTTCCCATTTCCTTCTCCAGGGAATTAAAGCAAACAGAGGTTAAGTGACTTGCCCAGAGTCACACAGATAATAAGTGTTTGAGGCCAGATTTGAACTCAGGTCTTCCTGATTCTAGGTCCAGCGCTTTCTACTTTTCCATCTAGTTGCCTCCAAAGAGAAATATTAAATATTAAAATATCCCCACCATGAATTATGTTACATGAATTTAACAGTTTTTAAAGACCATTCTCCTATATTTGCTTTCATGACATTTAATTTTTATGTTAAAAAGCCACAGTGTACTTGGGCCAATATTTGTTAATTTGTCTTATTGCATCTGAACTGTCATGACTTCTGGTTGTAACAGTCAGGGTTGGATTACATAAAGCTGTGCTTACAGGACTTGATAAGGGTTGAGCCTCTGGCTGAAGCTCAGCTTCCGCTCTGTAGATCACTGTTGGTCGAGGCTTTTCTGAAAGCAGGCAGCTGTCCATGTCCACTTGCTCATAACTAATTGCACTGGAGAAATCCAAAAGCCTACACAACAGAAAGGACTCTAGAAATTAACTTAGCATCCCACAGAAATATACAGAAAGAATAATTTCTGATACTCAATTACTTCATAAACATTTTAAAGAAAAAAACTATGATAATGTAACTGATACAATTACTCTGATTAATCTTTTTTATAATGTAATTGAGACATATTATGACATTATTATATAGATTCATGTATTGTAGGTCAGGCCTAATTCAGACCATTTGGGTGCTTTGGGTTGAGAACTGAAATGAAATAACATATTTTTAGACCATCTAATACTTTAAAAGAAAAAAGCTATGGCGTGGAAAGGACATGAAACAAGGATGCAGCTGGGACTCAGTTGAGCAGTTTCCCAGCCTCCATGCTTTCCAGTCCTGCCTGTGTCCTTGAGGTCTGACTTTTGTACTCAGACCTCCAGGAAGTCATGTCAGTGCCCTGAGCCTTGATCTCCCAAGCAAATTAAGTCTCTAGGATGGTCAAGTCACATAAGATAAGTGGAGCCTGAGTCAAATCACAAACCCTCAACCCTAACCCTAGATTTAGTAAAAAAAAAAAAAAAAAAAAAAAAAAAAAAAAAACCTGAATAATAACTCATTTTTACCACTTTTAGGTACACAAAGCACTTTCTTGGAAGCTACTTTTAGTTTAAACATGGCAGCTCACTTCTGCAGTTGTGATTTTGGTGATAAACTCAATAGACCAATAAATATATTTAATAATATTTATAAAAATTTTAATTTAACTTTTGTAGACTCTTCTGTAATCACAAAGGATAAGTAATTTAAAAAAATCTCCACTGTTTCATCCCCTCTAAGTATAACCTGGGTGGCATAACTAATCTGGTCAACTTTCCACAGGTTCAATAATTGAGTTGAATAATTGGGTAACTTTCATAATATCATACCAAAGTCTATTTGTGACACAAATACTTATAAAGACCTAGATGATTCTCAGATGCTAAAATTGGGTTATCTTGTAATTATGGAGTATTAAAATTTCATAGAATTTGAATTTCGGGATATCTACACAAGAGAAATGGGTTGTAAATCACTCATGTTCATGTTAGAGTAGAATGATACAAGGACAAGTTCTTCTTTTGAAAACTTTGGTTATATTCAACTTACTCCATATTGAAGATTAAGTTTTTTATACAGCCGTGAAAAGATTTTCTCATTCTGAAGAGGGAAATACCCTCTCCTTCTGGGATTCCCCCTATGTACAGGTTAGATACATTTATGATCCTGGCTTCTGCCAATGGCCCAAATCTCATTTCTGTGTGATTGGCCTCATCTATTTGGACTGTGATGATTCTGAAAATTCAAAGAGAAAAGAAAAAAGTTGTGTTTTTTGTTTCTAAATGGACAAACCAATAACAAATGATTGACCCATTCCATTAGTTTACTAAAACAGCAAATTTCTTAAACAATGTAGAAATCACTACCAAACAATGAATTAGTGAAATGATAATATGATATCCTCTTGAGGATGCATGATGAGTTTTCCCAACTGAACTTTGGCAATTAAAGTGCTTCAGGTATAAGTGACATTATTTAAGTATTAAAAACAAAGAATTTTATATTTACTTGCTTCTTATCCTTTAAACAGTTAAACACACACATACTTGCGTAGGGAATAGATTAGGAAAATGGGTCACTCTAAATATTCCTAGTACTCTTTTATAACCCTCTTTTGCAGTATATATAAATATCCCAGCACCTTGATATAATTATACCCTGTTGCAGGGAGCCATTATGCATAAAGACAATCTGACATGGGTTCCAACCAAAGGGGCTTGGCTATTGCAATACCAAAAAGAGTTTGTTATAAGGTAAACGCACTTTGAAAGGAGTCCTAGAATATGGGTTCCTAAGGATTGTATTAGATACACTGAGATCTCAGCATAGCATGAGATAGTAAGCTCACTGGATACTTCTATCTGTGAAAATAGCTATAAAGATTATTTCAATGCAAGAATCATTACAATTAAATCTTTTCTAATGGGGACATTTTCATCTATTGATGATATGGTTACTAAACAAATGTGTGTGTGTTTCTCTGTGTATGTTTTTAAGTACCTTTTATTCCTGATCAAGACAATGGAATGTTCTTGCCCATCACTGTATGTTCCTGTGGTCGAATGGAGGCTGGCTTTTCGAGTGCTCATTCCATCCCCAGGATTAATATGTACTTCAAGACGACCTTCGATCAGTACGATGGAGAAGAAGGGCTGGGAACATGTCACATTAAGAGAGGTTTTCCACAGGACATTGGTTTTCTCATTTTAATCTCTAATGTTCTCTTTTATATCATCTAATTACTTATTTTTTCAAGCTTTTTTCAAGACAGTAACAGCTAGTATTCTTATAGCAAAGGTATGTAAAGTGTTTTATATTTTTCATTTGATAAGCAAAAAGAAAAAGAGCCTATGCTAAAGAGATATATTCTTTGTAATTCAGATAAAAAATCCTAATTTTAAAGTGAATTGAGCTTTAAAATGGCAATTTCAAGAGATAATATAAAGATATCTCTATAAGTAGTCAAAGAATTAAGGAAAGTTCTTGGCATTTTGATTATTTATAGAAACAAAGTTTTGTAAAAATATGTTCTCCATGAAAATGGATGGCATGCATATTTATGAAATGGCATAATTTTGGTTACAAAGAATAGCTTTGTTTCAGAACACATGAAATTATTTATTAGACAATCCTCTGTGGATGCAACACTCAGACTATTAATATATACCCAAACGCTAATTATTTCTGCTTCCTGATTTTTTGTGGTCTGGAATGACACGGTTTAAGCAATTAGGAAAAAAAATCATAGCAAGTAAAACTGATAAGAGAATCTTAATCCTTCCTTTCAGGCAGTTTCTATAAAGTGAAACTAGGGAAACTTAGGGACAAATTCTAACAAATAGGGAGAGGAATGTGAAATAATTGTAGGAAGGGAGGCTAGAACCAAATTATCAATGAGATAATATCTGCAAAAAGTTTTTGGCAAAATGCCTGGCACATAGTAGGCGCTATATAAATGCTTACTTCCTTTCCCCCTTTGTATTCTGGCCCACTGGAAAACGTAAGACTTCTAAAGAGGCCTAACAAACTACTTCATACTCCAAAAAGTACTTTTATTATTTCACGTATTATTTTATTTTCATAATAATATATGAGTGACTGAACTAGGATGGTAGTCCTATAAATATAACATATATTTATTTTTATATTTATTAAATATATTTATGCATATAAATATATTAAATAAAATAGATTTGTTTTATTATATTACTTATTATTTTATTAACACTTCCATTCTGGGAACAAACTCAAACTCATAGACCAGGGTTCCTCAATTACAGTAGGCAGTAATTTCCTTTAGGACTTCAGTCATACTGCTGAGGTTTTTGAACAGTTCCCTGCCTTTTATCGTGGCTCTATTCACTTTCAGGGGGTCAAGTTGATGGTCTTTACTGGCGTAGGACCCCAGCTGGGGTGGACAAGTTCCATTCATATCCTACCACTATTTCTTCTTCTATTGCTTTCCCTGTGTCTTTCCATTGTGGATGTGGCTTCCCCCTACTTGTGTATGAGGCAATGGTTTCTCTAATGCTAATGACAGCAACTGAACTTAATTTTTTACCCCAGTGCCTGGGGCTCGTTTTCCTTGTGTGCTTGAAGATCAGTCTGTAATTGTGTCAAGAAGGCACTTTCCTGTCTACCTAACGTGGTTTACTCATTACTATATTTTCCCTTACTAAAACATTAATGCACGAATGATTTTTTTTCATCAAAAACAATTTTTTTAAGGCAATCAGTGTTAAGTGACTTGCCCATGGTCACAGAGTTAGTGTCAACTGTCTGTGGTCAAATCTGAAAGCAGCTCCTCCTGACTCCATACCTGAGACTCTATCCACTGCACCACCTAACTGCAGTGGATAATGATTTTATGACAACTACATACAAGTTTGAGTTTGTCGAACTTACCTCAGTTTAACTTAAACAACTTTAACGTCCCCCTGCTATTTTTAGTATTTTTATATGTATCAGATGTACACTTTTTTTCTGAGTCTTTCAAGCCCAGTGCGACAGAGGACAATGGATATTCATGTTAATAGTCTAATAAAAACCATTGAAATTCAATGCTTGACGTTTTAACATTACAAATGACAATTAAGAGTCATAAAATACAGGAAGAAAGTGGTATGTAAAAAAGAAGAGCAACAATTGATTCATTTTTTACCTTTTTTCATTTTCAGTTATATAAAACAAGGATCATACAATGTAAGAAAGCCACTGCTGTATGCAAAAGCTTATTTTTGAACTAATGCAAATTATGATAGAAATGGCAAGGAATAATACATTACATTTTTATATTTTAAAATAATCTTAAACCTCTTAGTTTTTCCAAAGGTCTTTAATCTTCCCTGCTTCTTTTAAGTGAATCATTATCCTTCTAGTTACTCAGGTTGTCAGCCAAGGAAACCAATCCTTCAGTATCCCTTAACCTTGACATCCAATTACTTACCCAGCTGACTCTACGCATCCCTTTCATTCATCTTCTCTCCCCTCACAGGGCTACCATTCTAGTTCATACACTCATAACCTTTCATCTGGACTGTTATAACAGTTTCTTAATTGGTTTTCCTGCTTTCTACTCCCCTCTTCATTCCATCTATCTCACCATTATCTAATCTTTCTAAAGCCTAGCAACGACCATGTCACCGACCTTCTGAAGAAGCTTCACCAGTTCTCCATTGCCTCTTGTATAAAATCTGTTGTTTATCCTTCATTTTCAGAGAGGATCAATGACATCACAGAGTAGTGTTTGGATTTAAGAGAGGCAGAGTTGCCCAAAGTCATTATCCTCACTCTCTCTTCCAGAACCTTGAGTCCAGTGGCAAGGCAATAGTCAAGACAACTGGCGATGGCCCAAGGATTCAGCGTATGCCCTTGCCATCTTGGATGTCTGACCGACTCCACCTTCATGGCCATTGAGCAGATTGTTCTCATCCATCTACTGGACGAAGTTTTCACACACTTGGGGTAGATATGCCCCCACTAACTCACCCATGGGTTTGAGGCTCGCCAGTTCCCTTCAGTCTGGTTTAGTCTACTGAGATGGTTTACCATACTGCAGCTTCTTGGAGTCACAGGTGAGAGTTGAGTACCAGGTAGAAAACAAAGGTGGAGGCAAGCCCTCACCCCAGAGGCGTGGAGCTGTCCAGCGTTAGCCTACCTTTCCAGAATCCCTGCACATTGCCTAATCCCTTTCATACATTCCGCTTGTCAGACAAATTGATATATTTGTTATTCCTCTTACACAATACTCCATCTCCTGCCTCTGTGTGCATGTCTCAAGTACTTTCTCTTCTTCTACTATCTCTTAACATTTCTAACTGTTAAGGCTCAGTTCAAGTGCTACCTTTCTTGATCTCCTGAGTTGCTCTACCCTGACCAAAATTACTTTGTACACATACATTTACTTATTTATATACATATTGCATCCTTTTCCTGACTCCTAGTAGAATACAGTCCCTTGAGTCCTTTTTTTGTTCTTTGTATCTTACACATACTAGACACTTAATAAATACTTCTTTAATTTCTTAAAGGAAATTGAATTGAGTCTGTAGCTTCACAATATTTAAGATAACTTACCACATGGGCCTGTCGACGACTTCTCTTATCCTTTCCCTTGCTGAGGCCAGCCAGGATGATGCCGCTACTATTCTTGGTTGCAAATGTTGCCATCAATTCAGACTCTACTGACAGTGGCTTTGGTGGCAGTTCAATGTACCCATTATTAAAGATGCTGATGCTTCGGATAGGCTGTTTTATAAAAGAGAACAGTTTGCTAGTTACAGCTCATATTTATATAGTTCTTCAAGGATTTGGAAGCACTTCCTTTCCAACAACTATGTGAAGTAAGGAGTGTGAGTATTATGATTTATTTTATAAGCACTCAGGTGGTAAAGCATTAGGCCTGAAATCAGGGAGACATATGTTCAAAACTAGCCTCTGACACTTAACAGTTGTGTGACCATGGGCAAGACACTTACCTCTGTTAAAATGAGGATAATAAAAGAAGCTACTTCCAGGATTGTTATGAAGATCAAGTGAAATGATATTTGTGAAGCACAGTGGGGCATGGTAGGTAGCACATAAGTGCTAGGTATAATGATCATTAATAATGATGATAATGAAACACCTCAAAGTTGTGAGACGTTAAGTAACGTGTCCATGGTCACACATCTGATGGGTGAGGGGGGTGGATCGTCTACACTGTGATTCAGAACCAGAACTCTTAGGAATCAGAAAGATTCAATCAGTATGTGCATTTTTTTTACAGGGCTACATTTATTTGGTGGAAAAGAAAGCTTTTCTTTTTTCTTTTTTTGAGGGGGACGGGGCCAGAAGGGAGCAGTAGAAGTAGGGCAGCAGTGACAGTGCTACTAGACAAAGAAGAAAAAACATTTTAAAGTGTCAATTAAAAAACAAAAGAGAGAAAGAATGAATTCAGAAGGAGAAATAGACAAGCAGGACAGTGTTAAAACTCTAAATTTGAATATACAAGAAATAGTAATTTAGAGAAAAAAAACAACAGAAATTGAGCTTGGCAGAATTCCATTTATGTATGTGTATGTGCATGTGTTATGTGTGTGTATGTGTGCGTGTGTATGTAAGCTCACATAGAGAGAAAGAGAGAGAAATGTTCATGTTTCCAGATGTTTATTAAACTCATGATGAAAAAAGAAAGATATTTTTGAAAGAAAAAAGTTACAAGAATTCAGGATGATGATCCTGGGGTAGATCACCTACAACAGATATGGAAATGTCAAGTAAAAATATTTGTCCCAAATGTAAGAAAAAAAATTCCACCAAACTAAATCAGGTCTTCTGATTTCAAAACAGCCTTTTGGTTGCATACTGTCACAGCATAGCCTCAATAAATTCCTCCTTAGCATAAATCAATAGTGCAATGACAGCAAGATAATGTTAATAAAAATACTTCATACCTCCAGTAAACACCCTTTTCTCACTCCATAGGAATTTCTGAGTAAGTCAAACGTAGATCTGGATATTTCCAAGCTTTTAATACAGCCCACATATGATCTACTAGTAAGTCCTTTCCTGGAAGGAAACAAACAAAAAAGCAATTATTTGGTTCATTTTCAAATTTCTAATTTTTGAAAGGAAGAATAAAAATAGATCTAACAGTGAAGCTACTTCTTAGTGTAATAAAAACAGCTTATGCAGAAACGAACACATGGCTAACATGAATTTCAACTTATTATACCCTTAAATCAACAAAAAGATTTTACCCAGGGACTGAAAGAATGAAACTAAATCTGTTTGATGTAGTTATATAGACACCTAATGATGCTTTTGATCCCCATGAAACCCTATGACTCTAACATATTTTACCAACTATAATAAAATAGAGCCCAAGTATCTTAAAAACTAAAAGATGTCATATGGAAATTTCATCCCCAAAATTTTATGTATCATAGACTTTCATGTATGCCCAAAGACCCAAACATGGCAAAATAAAGCCTCTCTGAGGACAAGGGCTATTTTGCATTTCCATCCCCAGAATCTAGCACAGTACCTGGCATAGAGTAGGTGCCTAATAGATGTTTGCTTAATGAAATTTGACTAGGCCACAGTTAATTTAATTTCCTTTGGACATTAATAGGACAGGAAGAACCAATGAACATCATCCATGTTGCTTGCTCATGACCCTTGTCCAGGGGTGGAGACCCTGCGACCTCAAGGTCACATGAGGCCCTCTAGGTCCTCAAGTGACTGAATCCAAACTTCATAGAACAAATTCCCTTAATAAAAGGATTTGTTCTGTAAAACTTGGATTCTGTCAAAAGGCAGCACCCAAGGACTTAGAAGGCCACAGGCTCCCACCATGACCTTGTCTTTCAGATGAGAATAACAACTTCATTCCAATTTATCTTCTCTGTCATAGTTATATCTACATGGATATGTATATACACATACACACAAACATGTGTGATTTGTTCAAGTTCACACCGACAGTGTCAGAGAGGAGAGAGGATCTAAACTCAGGTCTTCTCGTTCCAAATCCAGCACTCTAACTGCTTTTTATGAAAATATTTGGGATATGTGCTACATCAATCTGTTTTAATAAACAAAAAATAGAGTCGGCTAAAAATAATTTACCCCTTTCTTGGCAAATGGCAATTACTGTTAGATGTTAAGAGACTAGGATAGTCTCAGAGGCCTTTAAGGGCCATTCATCTTGACTGCACTAAAGAAAGGCTACACTTTTCTAGGTGCTCTTTTTTTTTAAAGTAGTTACTTGTAAATTCTTGCATTTGTTGTTTTATATGGGAAAGCAGATACTCAGATTTACTGGATCAATAATTTTAATTTTACATATTAAACAAAGTGCATAGGCTTCCAGCCCTGACAGGTCCAGAGAGTTTTGAACAGGGCTTTCCCTTTTATTCACTCCTGGGTTTGCAATTGTTTTCCCAGAATCAGTTAATAAGTATTTATTAAGAACCTACTATGTGCCAGGGATTGTGCTGAGCACTGAGGATACAAATAAAGGCGTAAGACAAATCCTTACTCTTGAGGAGTTCGTAATCTAATAGGAAAGGTGACGTACAAATAACTTTGTACAAGTGAGATATATACGGAATACAATGGAAATACTCAATAGAGGGAAGGGAGATCAAGAAAGGCTTCTTACATTGGGTGAGATTTTAGATGATCCATTTTATGTTGATTATGTCATACTATGAATCACTTCATATACAGGAAACTTAACCATGATACACATGGCTAGTATGCTATGCCCTAAGAGAATACTCTCACTGTCTGATGATGTTCATGTTTTAGTGCATTAAGACAAAAGAAGTAATTCTTTTCTATGGACTATACAGTAAGATAGGTCAATAGCATTCCCATTTGCCAACATCAAGATTACACTGTTGTCTTTCATTTGAAGAAACAGGAGTTTGATACCCAAAGAGAGACTAGCATTTACTATGCCAGGTGCTGGGAGATCTATAAAGGCTAGATAAAGTATGATCCTTGTCCGGATGGAGCTACCATTTCATGGGAAATTGAAACCCATATACATATAGCTATAATAAACAATACATGATATGTGTATCATAAAGGTATAGAAAAACTGCTATATGAGCTCCCAGGGGGAAAAGGCAATTATGGTGGAAGAACAAAGATTATGTAAAGCATGAGGCATTTGAACTGACCGGATAAAGAGATGTTACAGTATTCCATACATAAGGAACAGGGTGAGAAAAATCCCAGAAGTGAAGGAGCTTAGAGCATGCTCAGGAGAGAGAAATCAGTTCAGTTTGGTTATATTATATATATTACACACACACACACACACACACACACACACACACACACACACACGAGGGTAGTGCTACATAAATCTTTACTTGGGGCTACTGAAGGATTGAGAGTAAGGAAATGACAATGATTAGATCTTTATATACAGAAGACAGGATAGTTGTAGAAAGCAGGATGTATTGGAAAAGGAAAACAGTAAATGTGGAAAGACTCATGAGGGGTCTAGTGTAATCAAGTCTGGGGATGACTAGGGCTGGTAGGGGAAGAGGAGGAAAGAAGTGACAGATGTGAGAGATGCTGGGAATGTATAATTGACTGGCTTTGGCAACTAACTGTACGTGAAAAATGAGGGAAATGAAAGAGTCAAAGTTAATAATAAAGCGATGAATATGAGACTGGAAGAATAGTGGTACCACTCTCAAAATTATGCTAATTATGATAAACACGTTCATTTTAACCACCAATTTCTCTACTACATAACAAACTGGTTTGTTTGCTAAAATCAGGTAAGCAATAGCAGAAAAAAAATTCTCTTTTCTAACATGATACCTTACAACTCTTGTTCTGGGCAATCCCCCAACATAAATTGGATCTTTATTCAAGCGATTGAGGTCAGATGACCCTCCAGGAGATTCGCCTTGCTTTGTTTCTTTGGAAGTGGTATTATATGCATTGAAAACTGCTAAGAGTCCTAAAAGGTGAAGTGGAAGTGGACAGACAAGAAAATTAGGATAGCTTTCTAAACCAACATTTTTATTATTAAACTCTAGTCTAAGCAGAGAACTATCAAGTCTCAAAGTGTAAAATCTTTTCTAAAAAATACTTTGACATGAACTTTGATAAGATTATGAGTTTATAAATCTACCTGACATTGCAGCACAAAATTAAATATATTTGAATTTGTCTAAAAAGGAAAGTTAGATATATAATTTAATATTCATTCAATAAATTTTAGGATCATAGAAATTAGGATCACAGATTTAAAGCTAGAAAATATTTTAGAGGTCCCCTCATCCTCATTTTTTAGATGAGATCCAGAAAGATTAAGAGCTTTGCCCAAGGTAAGAATGAATAGTAAGTAGTAGACTCAGGATTTGAACTCAGTGTTTATTCCATTGTCCTATGCTATTTCCTTATATCAGCTGGGACCCTAATAAATATAAACACTATGTAGTTGATTTTTTATTTCCTTTCAACTTTTCAAGATGGAAAATATACTATTTGCAATGAACAAAGCACAGCATTCCATTTTATTAAACACCATTTTAATGTCACCATAACTTACAGGACAAATACTACAGAAATTATTTTCATTACCATGCTATTCAGAAACATTCAAAATAAAATAAAAGTTATATTCCAGGAAGTATAGGCTTCCATTACAGCTACATTCATCCCAGTGAATTCATGTTTCTTACCTTGCTTTTTATTACGCTGGAATGCAATTTTGTACCAGGTTCCATTATTGTAACGTCTGTCTGTAATGAGAGCAAGAGGCCCTGAACCCAGGTCAACAATGAGTTTAACTTTACCATCAACCAGCTCAATAGAGAGGAAATCACTCTGTTGAAGAAAAAAAGAACAAAGGCTTTTATCTACTGGTACATTTTCATGATGAGACTTTTCACTTACAGTAATATACTTTTAAAGGAAAAATCTGAGAAGACTAGACAGAGTCAAACAACCAGCCACCATGTCATTTGTTGACTTGACAGCAGTCACCAGAAAGTGCCCATGTGGAGTCTTACAAAAATCCAATAGGAACAAACTCAAGTTTTATTGAATGTGATGGAAGGATTTCACTGCTTGGCGTCCTTCTCTTAATGCATTACACAAAATATTCTCGGCCATTTGCAAAGTCAGTCTTCACTTAAGCCTTGAGATATGAGTATTTTTAGCACAGAAAATTCCCATAAAGTCATGGAATCTCAGACTTTTTAAAGCCTTCAGAAGCTTTTTAGTGTTAAAGTGAAAATTGCATCAAAGATGGCCCCAAAATTGGTCATGAAGAATCCTCTTGAAGATCTTCAATTATGATGACTCATTATTTTCCAAGGAAATGCATTCCACTTTTAGACAGCTTTAGTTATTGCAAAGATTTTTCCTCACCAGAGGCTGACATCTGTGCTCTTAGTTTTCTCCCCTAGTCTAGGACAAAACAAAATAAATCTAATTCCTCTCCAGTATGCCAGTCTTTCCAATACTTGAATACCTAGCAAGTTCCCTCTCTAAGTCAAAACATTCCAGGCTCCTCCAAATCAACATTACTTTTCTGGTATAGCTACAAGACCCTTCACTTTCCTGTTTGCGTCGCTTCACCCCCAGCTCCGAGAGGACAAGTTGCAGTTTTTAATCTTCTTCCTAAAATGTGGTGCCTAGGTCTGAACAGAATACTGCAGGGGTGGTGGGATTATGATAAAAGACACTTTGTTTAGTATAGACTCTTCTCTTTGTCTGGGATCATGGGGGAAAGCAGGGTTAGGATGGATCCAGAGGTATGAATTCATAAATGTAGCAGAATTCTCATATAGAACTTCCCTCCATTAATACAGATCACGTGTAACTTACAGTCTTACAATAGCGTTGGAACAAGTTTTTCAAAGAACATTTGACTAGGTTATGAGTTTGACTAGGCCTGCTGCAAAGTGTTGGATATTATGCTATTGCAGACAGCAGAACATTTAGAAATGATTTTATTTAATATAAATTCTACAAGCTCAGCATACTATATGTATAGTATTTCCAAAACAAATACTACTTGTCTATTACATGTATTCCCAACATTCAAACACATCTGACCTTGAACTCACAAAGAACTCAACCAAAAAAAAAAACCTGCTCTTACTGAAGAGAAATTGTACGTATTGCCAGACCACATAGGCTTATAATTCTTTTTAAGGTTCCCAAACCTCCCACAGCGTTGTCAAATGTTGAGTGTATTGTGTTGCCTCAAGGCAAAACATATCATACTGTGAGTTTAAAAAGTCTAAAAACTACTATCCTACAGAATCTCCTGAGACAATGATGGCTAGGTGATTTCCTTGAGTAAGGAACCTAGCCAGTAGAGTCAGCACTGGGACTTGACCCCAGCTCCCCCTGACTATAAATAAACCTATTTTTGTAATATAAATAAGCCTTGTATTCAGAAAACCATATGGTGTGTTCATATCTGTAAATCCTTCTATTAATATAGCAGTAGATTATATTAGCCTTTTTGGCTGCCGTGCTAAACTGTTTACTTGTATTGAGCATGCAAACCCTTTTGATGACATGAGACAGAGGAATGTCAAGTTCTAATGGCAAGAAATTCATGAAAAGCCATTCTAGGCAAACATTCATTAAAAAATATGCAATAATTGGATGCAAAATACACAAAGAAAAAGGGAGCCATTAAAATCCCAGACATTAATGTGTCTAAAAACATATAAATCACTATATGAAAAAATTTCTTACTGTGCCATTAGAAGCAAGGTAGAGGAGAAGCCCATTAGGTGAAAAGGTACTGAAAAGCATTGTTATCTGAGTCACAGTAGAGCGGAGTGTCTTTTCCACAATTGAATATCCACTACCATCAAAATAAAATGAGGAATCTTCATTCTGTGAACTACAAAATAAAAGATCGATAAAACACAACCTGTTCCAAGATAGATAACATGTGTGCGTTTGTTGTTTAGTTTCTGTTTTTTAATTAAATAACATTAATTCTATTTCTATTTTTCTCATACAGATTTTGGTATAGCTATTATGTTCATCATTTGATAAGGAATTTGATGTTTGGCACAAATGGGAGAATCAAGTCATTTCAATGTCCATTTTACTTACATTGTTTCAGATTTGAGAATATTTGGAAATGAGAAGGAAGTTGATGTATATGGGGGCTTCAACTAAAAAGAAAATTCTCAAATGGATAAATAACGGCTGTGATTCTTTCTACCCAAAGACAGGAGCACCATTACAAATATCTTTTCCCCTTCCTACTTTTCTCCTTCATGTATTATCATCTATCGCCCTCTTCTGGTTCTAAGTAATCCAACAGCTAAGTACCAGAACCCATATATGCTTTTAAGTAGCATCGAAATTATCTACAAGTGAAAGAGGCTGGTAAATTGTCGCATTGTGTTAAAATCATGTATGTCAAGTGATTTCAAAGGTTTGAGAACTCTCTCCACCAATGCAAACTGCAACAAACCTGTCTATAAATTGGGACTTAAATCTTAGAGATTTGTCTGGGTCTCAGTCGTGCAGGATCACCAGTGTTCCTGTCTTCACATCTAGTATTCTAGCAGCTATACTGCCTACCTCAAACAACCCTATTTTATGGCAATTTCTTTGACTCACAGCAGAATATCAATTTTCATTTCAGTCAATTTGATCTCGTCAACAAAAACAAGTGAGGGGGCAGCAGGCAAGGATAGAATGCATGTTGCATTCTAATTGTTAGACAAATAAACAAGTTTATATGTAAGTAAAAAAGTAACATACATTTAAATTGTTTATTGAAATTATTTGAATTTGAGAATTCATTCATGTCATATATTTCATATGGGGCCTTTTTTTTCAATTTAAAGTTACATTTTCAAGAATTTACACTAAACAAAACTCAAATTTAAAACAGAAACACTAGGGAATAATAATGAGCAGGTAGGATCTGTGGTGTGGAAGGTCTGAGTTCAAATCCTAATTCAAACACTTACTGTGTGATCCCTCTTCTGTTCCAGCTACTGATGTCCTAAATTTCCTTTATGTTCCCACTAAAATCCCACCTTCAACAGGAAACCTTCCCTAACCTAAATTTCAGTGATTTCCTTCTTTTAATTATTTCTTATTTACCCTATTAGACAGCTTGCTCTGAATATATTTTAGTCTGCATGCTGTCTCCCCCATTAGATTTTCTTGAGGGCAGGGATTGTCTTTTGTCTCTTTTTGTATCTCCAGCACTTAGCACAGTGCTCAGCACATAGCAAACATATATAAATGCTAGCTACTGTCTATTAGATTGTAAACTCCTTAAGGTCAGGGACTATCTTTTGCTTTTTTTTGTATTCCCAATACTTAAAGCAGTGCTGATCAATTGATCCTAAGCAACCTCCTAGTTTCAGTTTCCTCATTTGTAAAATAATGGGTCTGGACTCAATGATCCCATTCAACTCTTGATCTATAATCCTATGAAACATTTCCAGACTATAAAGACTTATGATTTTTTAAAAAAGGTTTTTGGGAGCATCAAGAAGAGATGAGAATCCAGGGGAATTCAGATGAATATCTTTAGAGATACGTATGGGTAAAAGGGAATTAACGTCTATGCGTATATGCCTGTGTCTAAGGTCTCCCGGAGGTGGTCATGGAACTCAGAGTAATCACATCATATCTACAGCACCACATTCTGGCTTCTCCTTGTGTCCTACTGCACCCTATGCTCGGAATCCATTATTTGAAGTCCAAAACCAGTGTTCTTTTCCAATTCTCAGAGCTCTAGCTCATTCCCTAATATGGTTTGGATGTGGACGATTAATCTTCCATCTCCTTTCACTGGATTTCAGCTAGGATACACAAGGGATCAGTGCCAAACCATAAGTTTTGGTGCCAATGCCTTGGGAATGAAGTACTCCATCAGTAAGACACATACAGATAGGTCCTAGACCCTGGTAATAAATAGGCTTAATTTTGTTGGAAAGAAATAGCTCTGGCTCTACTGATTAATGTTATCACCCTTATTTGGTCCCTTACTTCTCTATTCCTTACATCTAGGAGAGAATGAGCTTTTCTGGCTGCCAAAGGCTTCCTTCTTCTCTGTCTTTATAATAGATACACAGGGACACTTTTAGAGATTTCCTAGAACATATGCTTAATAATTGCAGTGAAGGTTAGAGTTTTCCTGTGCTCATTTAACATCTATAAACTTTGTTCATGAAGAGGGCAGCTTGTGTCTTTGCCTACATAAACTTGCAGAAAGATATATGGATGGTACACTTCTGTTCTGTCTTCTCTCATATATTGCTGCTCCTAACATGCTCAGTGTCCATTTCCACTCCAAATGTTCATATGGACTCTCTGCGCCTGATCTGAGGTAGAGCATTCCAAGGCTGTGTTGGTCTGATCAGTTTGACCCCGACGTAGTGATGCTATTTTGGTGCTTTTTGAGAATGAAGGACAGCAACTAACCAACTATATCTTTTAAAATATTAAAAGTATTTCTGGAAAACCAAATAAAATTACCTTACAGAGGGTTTTCTTTTCTTTTTAATCTTAGACCCTTTAGCCACCTGTTAAAACCTCTATATGCAATTCTCTGATTAAAAAAAATCATAATGGAAGGAAATGCTAAGTTTTAATTTGAGGTTAATGAAAATAAATGAGTAATTTTTTCCGATACAAATATATGGACACTTTGAAATCTATCGACGAACCCCAGGTTAAGACCCTTAACCATAAATAGACTGAGATATAATTCAAATTTAATTAATTCAAACTGAATAATTTAAAATCAGAACCATTTCCTAAGTGCTTCCTGTGCACAGAGTACTTACAACACTAGGTACTAGAGAATATAGAGATGTGAGATGACACTGTAACTACCCTGTCACTTACAGGTGTATAAGACACAAATAGAGATAATCATACTTTAGTAATGCTTTGCTTCCATCAGCGTGGCTGGGTACTAACTTCTCTGACAGCAACTCTACCATGATCTAGTGGAAGGTCGTCATGAGTTTTTGCTATTCATTCATTTCTGTCACATAGGACTCTTTATGACTCCATTTGGGGGTTTCTTGGCAAAAATACTGGAGGGGTTTGCCATTTCCTTCTCCAGTTCATTTTATAGATGAGGAAACTGAGGCAAACAGGGCTAAGGGACTTGCCCAGGGTCACACAGGTATTAAGTTTCCAAGGCCAGATTTGAATGAGGAAGATGAAACTTCCTGACTCCAGAGACAGACATTCTATTTGCTTTGCCAGCTATTTGCCCTTCATGGGTAGCTGTGGCCAAAAAATCATTACCTTGTAGTCAGTTTGCTGCAGAGCTTTTCCAAGTTTGCAAGAGCCAGTCTAAGAACATCAAACATATGAGTCTGTCACAAGGTTCATAAAGTCCTACCCACACTTCACTAAATCTGTGATCTCTTGATCTATTGATTCTACTTACTGTTCCCACTATTCCATTTCCCACCTTCGCTGTCTTTGCAGAGGCTGTATAACCATGCCTGGAAGAGATTCTCTGTTTCCTAGAATCTATTTCCTGAAGGCATAACACAAGTGTTTCCCTGTCATGAGGACTTTCTACTTCTTAAAACTGCCATATATTATTCTTTATAAAATTTTGCATTCATCTATCTGTATACATGTTATCTCTCCTCAGTAGAATGTAAGCTCTTTGACATCACAGACTATTTTTTGGATTTTGGTTTTTGTATGCTCAGTGCCGCACACATAGAATTTTGTAGATGAAGGGCACCTAATAAATGCTTGTTGAATTACATTGAATTAAGTAGAAGTTAGATTCCAGATCTGATTCTTTAGTAACACTTGCATTAATAAAATGGCAGGCAGAGAAGTGTGCCAGTGTCCTTAAAGTGGAATAAGCTTCTTGAGGTCAGAAAGACGTTTACTTTTGCCCGTGGGTCCCCAATTTCTTGCACCCAATAAGTACTTAGTAAATGCTTGTTGAATTGAAGTGAGTGTTCATTTACTCAAACAAGGGAAACCTTGAAACAACAAAATAGTAATAGGAGTCAAATGAGAGCTCAATATATTGACGAATTCCACAAGATGTAAAGGATATGATTGTATTTAGATTGCAGCTTATAAGAAAAAAAACAACCAAAACCAAGTATTGATCCAGATCAATACCAAATCAACTGGGAATTGGAGAAAAAAAGATTTGATTATCACGAGGTTAACTGCCTCATTACAATGCATACTTTGATCCTAACTTTTTGTCCAATAAGCAAGCTAAGGCAATTAGACATATCAGATTTAGATGAAAAGGTCTCAATTAATTTAATAGTATGGACTGAAGTGGGCTTAAGACTCCACAATATTAAAATAACTGAAATGAGTAGTCAGAAAGATCTGATAACAGCTCCATGTATGAAAAGCTTTCTGTTACTTAATCCAGGTGTATCTGACCTGTTTAATTACAGGGGTACAGAATCACAGATTTAAACCTGGAAGGAAACCTTCAAACCTTCAAGGTAATCTCATACAATGCCTTCATTTTACAGATGAAGGAGACCAAGGAAGGTGAAGTGACTTATTTACTCTCAATCACATGGGTAGTAAGTGCCAGAGGTATAATTTGAACCCAGATTCTCTGGCTCTGGATGTATTCACTTTCCATTGTGCTATGCTGCCTCATGGGGCCAGGGATGCTGGGATCTGGCCAAAAGTACAGGATTTTGTATGTAAGGTGAATTTTAATGTAAGTAAGGTGGATTTGTGTGTGTGTGAAGTGAATTGTTTTTTATTATTTCTCAGAGTTCAGTTTCCCAGGATCCACAGCCATAACCATCTCTAGCGCCCAGGCACTAGATATGAGTTCCCACAGTTATGGTTCAAAACATCTCCGCCACATTTGTGTAGAGTTAAATAATGGCAAATAATACAGACATCCGCTGTGGCTGCACAGTGAGATTTAAGGTAGTGTAAGCTTGTGAGACTGTTGCTGGCAATATGCCTTCTTTGTCTGTTAGACTATAAAATAGGTGGTCATTAGACAGTGAATGGGGAACCCTTAGGGTTGAATGCGCAAATGCTGTGCCTTCATTGGCCTCCATCAAGGCTTGGGGGGAAATCAATATTTGCCTCAACTGACCCCCATTGAGGCTTGAAGGGATTTAGGGGAAACACAAGTTGTGTCTATCTCAATCGACCCCAGCAAGACATAGGAGTTTTCCCTCCCCCCGCGCTGCCGCTTCTCACTGGCCCCTGTGAGAAGGCTGAGTAGGGAATATCGTAGGAGTTTGTGCTCCCGTTATCAGCAATCCTCTTCTGAGAGAACCAGACTAGAATAAAGTAAGATTATTAACCCTTTCTTAGTGTCTTTCCTGTCCAACCAAACCAAGGGTGAATCTGTGGTGGCAGCCCTCAAGTGTGCTGTTTACAGAGTTCTAACTTTGAAAAAAGGAGTTGTTAATAAAATGAAAATGATTCACATTCCCAAATGCAAATGACAATTAATTTCAATAAACCTACCAGAAAATGAAAGATTAAGACAGAGAAAAATCATAGACTATCCTAGCAAAGAAAGTCCCAACTTTAGTTTCCAACTTTAGAAATACATTAGAAGTAGACAGGCACACTACTTGTTGTTTCAGTTACAATTACAACCAAACTTGGCCCCTTTAGATTATCTGATTATCATTACTAATTAGCAAACTATAGATTATGCCAATAGTATATTAACTCTCTAGTCATGTCATTGCTGAAAATTTTTCTCCATATTATCTACCAACTAGAATTCAAACCTGGCATTCTGGACCCTCCAAAGCATCAATGGAGATAGCAGAGTGTGGAGGACGGAGGGAGAGAGAATAGTCACCTCATGTTATATCATCCCCTTCACTCCCTGAACATTTCAGTCAAAGAGAACTACTCTTTCTCCCAAACATATTTCATGCTTTCCTATCTCTATACTTTTACTCATACTGTTCTCCATGCCTTACGCCCTCCCCCATTAAAATTACCATCCATCTTTTAAAGCCCAATGCCACCTCCTCCATGAAGCCTTCTACAAATGCCCCTATCAGTACAATTTCCCCTTTTGGACCTCCCCAAGAACTTAATTTTATGCCTCTCTAGTGCTCTTATCACATAGTATTGCACATTGGAGAAGAAAATAGCAAACCGTTCCAGTAGCTTTGCCAAGAAAACCACAAATGGAGTCACCAAGAGTTGGATACAACTGCAAATAACTGAATAAAGAGAATTGTGTATTACTTTTATCCCTTTGTGGTATCCCTCTATTCAACTGCAAGTTTATTGAAAGCAAAGATTATGACAGTTTAACATAATTCGATTCTACAAGCACTTACCTAGCCCCTAAAAATGTTAGGGAGACAAATGTGGAAAAAATGTCACCATCTCTGCCATCAAGGGTTTATCATTTAATAAAGAAGAGCTAATGATACTCAAACAGCATAATAAAAGGTGAAATGAATTGAGGGCAAAGAAGAAATGTAGACAAAATATTCTAGAGAAATAAGAGGAGGAAGTTGGCCGCTTTCACATGGGGGAAGCTGGGAAAACTTCATAAAGGAGATGGTAACTGAATGAAACTTGAGGGGCAGCACAATGTAATAGAATATAAGCAGAGACTTGGACTCAATTCCTGGCTCTAACATTTAATAGTTATTTTACTAATCTATCTGTGCCTCAGTTTCCTCATCTGTAAAATATAGACAATATTTACCCTATTGAAATTCAAAAGCTTATTGTAAGAAATGTGCTTTGTAAATTTTAATGTAATCTATAAAGGTGAACAGAGAATGTGTGGAGAATAAATAAAAGGGAAGAGAATAGGCATTTATTTAATGACAGTTATGTGCCAGGTACCATGCTAAGCACTTTACAAATATTATTCATTTGATCCTCATAACCTTGACAGGTGGGTGCTATTGTTGTCTCCATTTTACAGTTGAGGAAACAGGCAAACAGAAATTAAGTGACTTGCACTGTGTCACACAGCTATTAAGTATCTGAGGTCAAATTTGAATTCAGGACTTCCTGACACTGAATTGATCACTCTAGATACTTTGATGAAGACCTTTAAATGTAAAAATGAGAAGCATCTATTTTATGCCATAGGTAAGGTAGAGTCACTGAATACTTCTGAACAAAAGAGGGTGATGATCAGGCCTCCTAATTAGAAATATTCTTTGTTTTTGGCAGCTTTATAAAGTATGGATAGGAGAGGGAAAAAAGAGAAGAAGAAAGCAAGGAGACCAATTAAGAAGTTATTGTAATAGGAGAAGGAGCCAGAGGCATAGTGCAGTGGAAATTATTATAGTACGTTTGTAGGCAGAAGAGTTAGATTCAAATTCCATCTCAACCTGCAAGACCTTTGGCAAATCACAACCTTCCATGACCTCAGTTTCCTCATCTGTAAAAAAATATAGCTATTGGCCTACATTATGTCTGAAGTCCTTTCCAGTCTACATCTATGGTGCTATAATCAGAGTAATTTAATATGGATGGAAGGGGAGAGGGAGAGAGGGAAAGAGGGAGAGGGAGAGAGAGAGAGAGGGAGAGAGAGAGAGAGAGAGAGAGAGAGAGAGATGCAGGGATGTGCTGGAGACAGCTAAAAGGGCTCTGGTGAGGGTTTTTAATTTTCAGTGTGAGCACTGACACCTCAGAAATCAGCAAACACTACAAATGAGTGCTTTATTTATTCTCTTATTGATTATCTAGACCTAAGCAATTATTGAAGAAAATGTAAATAACACAATTAAACTTAACTGTGTTGTGGGTAATCTTTTCCCCCTGCCCCAGATCGCTGGTTATTAGACTTTTAACAACACATCCTTGGACAGATAGAAAAGATATGGTGGGGGAAGGATCAAGGATACTTAACAACTGATTAGATATAGAAGATAAAGGATAAGGAAGACTCTAAGATGTCCCTGAAGTTAAGAGCAAGCAACTGGGAGACCTGTGGTACAATGAGCAGAAATACCAAACTGGAACGGAAGAGGAAGATTAGGGATTTGGATTTTGGACATGTTGAGGTTTAAAGAGCTGGTGGGATCTCAAGGATGTCTAATTAGATAGCTAGAGGTTGTAGCTGGATATAAAGTCTTAGGAACCACTTGCATGAAAGTAATATCGAGAATCAGGGGAGTGGATTATGTTCCCAAGAAAGGGAACAAGAAAAGTGAGAAGAACCTGACAGGAAACAGAGGAAGGACGGTAAATCAGCAAACAAGACTGAGGAGAAGCCATTAGACAGGTGGAAGGAAAAATGAGAAAGAGAGATGTTAGAGAAGGGGAGAAATGATCCAGAAGGAATAAGTGGTCAACAGTGTCATTCAAGAAGGGGGTGGATTGAGAAAAGAGCATTGGGTTTTACAATTAAGAGGTTGTTAAATGACCTTGGAGAATGGGGCTTCAATAGAATGGTGAGGACAAGTTACACAGAGTTGACTGAATGGGGAAAAAAGTAGAGACAGTGCATGGAGAAGACTCTTTCTAGGCTAGCAGTGAAGGGGACAGAATGATTTCATGTTAAGATGCCCAGTGTGTATCAGACCACACACACGCTCTCAAAAAGTGCAATGATCTCATCTGCTCAGGATTTAGATGCCTTCTTCCTACAATCTGTTGTTTTGACTTTTTATAATGGGAAGGACTAGCTACCAGGTTACAAGTTCTATGACTCCATTATATATGTGTACATGTATATGTGTCTGCATACATACACATCTATGTGTGCACCTACAAGTGCATATGGATGTGCATACATAGGCATACACACACGCCCTGTATAGCTGTGTTTTTGGCCTCCACACTCACTCACTTTTCACTCTGGTCTCATGTCACACCTTGGCACTGAGCATCACACCTGTATATCTCTCCCAGAACAAAATGTATACCCCAAACACCTACTTGGCACACCCAGTATCAGTCATGGCCTTTCCAGTCATACTGTTACAGTCACAGTACGCAGGATGGGATCTGTCCACCCTAAATGCCACATGCACCAGCCCTTTGCTTTCTTTCAGACACCTCTAAACATCTCTGTTGAATTACAGTAATCTGCCCTTCTTTGCAACCACCCCCATAAAAGCAAGAGCGGAGGAGAAATATTCTTGTGAAAAGAGCACCTGGGTCTAGCTTACTCTCAGCCCTGTATCATCTTAAGGTCTGATAAAACAAAGCAAAACAGTTTGAGGACTGGCACAGTCAAGGACAACAATGTTGGTTTAGTTTGTTTTGCTTTTGGGATTGTGGGGGCAGTGGTAATAAGCAGGTTTGAAGGTATGGGGAAGGAACCAATAGATAAAGAAAGATGGCAGATGAGAAAGTGAACTCAGGAGGATTTTGTATCTTCCTTGAGCAGGATACTCGGTATCTGAGTTACTGAGTAGAAGGGGAGAGGGAGAGGGTGAGGGCAAAGCAGACTTCCTAGAATAATATTTAGAGTTGGAAGGGACCTTAGAGCTCATCTAGCCCAATTCTCTTATTGTTACAAATATAAAACCAAGGCCCAGAGAAGATAAAGCTATTAATCCAAGGTCATCCAACTATTAAATAACAGAGCTGGTATTTGAAATAAGGTCCTCTGACTCTGAATCTGGTTGTCTTTCCACTATACCACTAGATCAAGCATGTTTAGAAAGATGAGTAATGAAGGATAAAGAGAGCAGAGGGTTAAGGGTAGGGAATAATGCCTTGTTGAAATGGCCAATAGGATGAAGACTAAGGGAGGGAAATGAAGCTAGAACACGAGTGGGTGATTACGAGATGAAGAAGGGTTTAACTCTGGATGTCCTTCAGGGCTCAGTTTAGACTTCTGTGCATGATAGATTCTTAGTCAATGTGTGGGCTGAATTTAATTAAGAAATAATACTGATACTTTGAGGAGTTAGTTATAAATACACAATCTCATGGCAAGAAAAAATTCACATTATCTATAAGTACATCAATTGAATACAAAACGGTTTAGCATTCCAACTTTTAAACAGTAATATAATGGAAAAGAGTGACCACATACAAAGCCTGAATTAAATAAACTTTAAACTATAAATCACGTAATACAAATGCAACCACAATAGTGACCCAAAAAGTAAGTGACATCCACAAAGATGACAAAAAGAAGGAGTTCAAGATGCAATATTGGTTGCTCAATGACTTGTCTTTTTTCTAGTTAATTATTATGTGTCTGAATCAGAGCACATATTCAGGTTGAGTTCCATTAGGTTTTATAGAAATAGAATCCATTAAATGGGTGAAATTATTTCATAAGCTCATATTTCTTTAATGGTTGAAGGAGCTCTGCCATGGTGGCAAATTCTAGAAAATATGCCCTGCATGGTTAAAGGGAATAAGATTGCCTTTGATGGAAAAGTATAAGGGAATGTTGTTAGCTAAGTAAATAGTGCAATTACGCAGGGTACCTAGAGAACACTGGACAGTTGCTCTCTATTTCTAGCAGATCCAAAGGAAGAAACTGATTTTTGGTTATAGCAAGATGAGTTTGGTTATATATTAGGAATATGGTTGAATGAAAAACTAGATATTTTAATTAGCTAAAATCTTTGCTATCTAATCAAATCTATCTAATATTTCAAAATATTGTATAGATTTCTATGTGGTAAGTGGCCTAGGTATTTTATAGAGTAGTTTCCTGGCACAGAGGAGTCAGGAAGACTCATCTTCCTGAGTTCAAACCTGGCCTCAGACACTCATTAGCTGTGTAACCTTGGACAAGTTACTTAACATTTTTGCCTCAGTTTCCTCATTTGTAAAATGAGCTGAAGAAGAAAATGGCAAACCACTTCAGTATCTTTGTCAAGTAAATCCCAAATGGGGTCATGAAGAGTTGGACACAATTGAAACTACTGAAAAACAACTAGGCATTTTATAGTCAGAGGAAGAAGATTCTTATAGATGAATTTCAAGATACATTTATACATGTAGAAATTTCAAAATATATTTTATGATTTGTGCATAAATTATACAACCCTATAGTATTCCATGCTGCTACCAAGTACTATATTTCCTAGGAAAATTTAAAAAAATTAAGTATGCTTCCAAAGAAAAAAACAACATTTCTATAAATTTTATATGGCAATAGAATAGCCAGCATTAAACATTTGTTATCCTTTTAAAAATATTGATATATGTACATGTAAATATTCAGCGAGGTAGCATAACGTACTTCCCTAGCTGTGGGACAATGGACAAGTCACTTAAACTCAAAATCCCATACAATACTATAAGATCATCAGTTTCAGACAAGTTGCTTATCTACAACCATAGAGAGGGTTTCCATACTGGAAACAGTCCACACCACTGAAATTGCAGGTCTAGCCCAAAATTAATCAATCACATTGTTATTGAATACTAAAATGACAACATTCTACAAGTTAAACAGGGAGAACTTTACCTTCCAAAACAGCCATTGCATTTTCCCTCCCTTTCAATATAGTTCCACAGGCCAATAAATTTCCCATTTAAAGATGCCTCTCCCATGCATCCTTTAAAATGAGTAACTTTCACAGCAGGTGACTTCTAAAACAGGAAAAAAAAGACACAAAATCTTGGTGAAGCAAAGCAATAATGAGTAACACAAATTTCTCTAGGTAATGAAATAATATCTCCAAAGAGTCTCAAACTCAGTATCTAAAAATTCAAGCAAATGACAGAAGAGGAAAAATACTCTAGCTATACTCTTCAATTGCTATATTTTCTTTAAAATCGGTGCAGAGGTGAGAAGGGTATCAGCATGAGCCCGTAACACTCCCCTTTGGCCTCAGAACCAGATTAAAATAGAATTGGAAAATATTTAGCAAAATGAAGCTAAAAGTACAACATAGAAAATATTACATTTTAAGATTAAGTTACTATGCAGCCAGAATAAATCCTTATGTACAGTTTTGTGGCTCCTGTTTCTACGTGAAGTTGACACCCCTGGTCTAGACAATTACCCAGACTACTTAACGTAACTGATGGCACCCAAAATACTAATTACATTTATTAGGTGAGATAACACTTAATTGTTCACTGGGTGTGAAGAGTCTCTAAGCATCTCACTAGGTGCTAAAGAAAGTGTATTCTGATTGAGTGAGGGACTTGGAAACATCTCACGTAATTCAAAGGAGCTATTTTAGAACCCAAAGAGTTGAGTTTTTGAAAGCGTAAGGGAGAGAACATTCTAGCTAATCTCCTAAGAAAGACTAGGTTCTGGGCCTGAGAAAGGGAATGGAGAGGGGTATCGTAGAGCCCTGGACCTTGTCTCAGGCTTGCACTCAGGCGCCTCCTCTCACTCCCTTGTCCAGAGGAGGATGTACTTCCTGTCTTGATAGTGTCTTCATTAGAAGCCAGGCAGAGTGGATGTGACTTCAAGGCTCTTCAAACACCCCGGCAGAAAAGGTACATCACACCTCAAAGGAGTATCTTGGGGACTCCAACAAAAGGAATTCCAGAACCTGGGAACCTTTGCTACATGTGCCCTGGCGTGAGTCTACTTTCTCTTGTATGCACCGACAAGGGAATTTATCATAGATTTTTTCTGGGGAATGTTCTGTACAAAGCTTTTTCTAACATCTAATTAATTCCAGATGATTAGTTGATATCAATTGATAATCATAGCAGGAAGCAGTCCACTAGAGGCTCACGAGTTGTAAAATGGAAATACAATAAAAAATAATAGAACCAATGGAAAATAACTCCCCAATGCCTCAGGAATATCTGATCTTGAAGGGAGGGCAAGGAGCCACCTTCTATGTCAGTGTGGGTGGGGATAGCGATGGTCATATCAGACCATGAGCTACATCAGTCTTCAACTTATTTTGGGTGAGAAATATTTAAATTTCTCAGCTAAGTGGTACAGCAGATAGGCTTGGAGTCAAGTAGCCCTGAGTTCAAAGTCAGCCTCAGACACTTACTAGCCATGTGACCCTGGGAAAGTCACTTAACCTGAGTGCCTCCATTTCCTCATTTGTAAAATGGAGATAACGTAAGCAGCTACCTCCCAGGGTTGTTCTGAGGATCAAGTGAGATACTATTAGCCCAGTGCTTGGCACATAGTAAGGGTTTAGTAATGTTCCCTAATGAATTCAAAGATGCTACTAGGTATCTCTGATTAAAGCCCAAAACTATCAGATGAGAAAGAAGAGATCCTTATGGAAATATGAAATTCCAAAACCTCAAACTCTGTGCCCGCTTGAAAAGTGACTCCAACCAACAAAAGAGGTCATGGGTTCCTACTCCGGGTGAAGACCTCCAAATAATTTGTCCCTTATCCTTGTTTACTTCTCTAAACTGAGCACTAAAGACAAGTCTTATTTGTTCAGGAAGTAATTTCCTTGTAGGCAATGTCAGCATGCTATATAGAACCTATCGATTTTTACCTTTATTTGTCCTCCAAGGCCTCCAACAAACATTAACGTTGACTCGTTTACATCCAGCACATTAGCTGTCCCAGGGGATTTAGCAGTTTTGGTTAATGGTTTCTGGGTAGAGCTCGTTTCCTTTATACTTAATGAGCCTGTGTTCCCAAATCTAATAATCACAAACAATTACACAATAAATACTTCTTGAAGTTCAGTTGAGTTCAACTCAACAAATATTACGTATCCACTCAGTCCATTGAACTATTCTAGGTGCTGCAAAAAATCCAGCTCACCCCCTTCAAGGATCTTACAATCTAAATGGGGTTTGGCAAGAGAACTCAACAAGAAACACAAAAAAGAAACAGATAAAGAGTAATACATAACAGTATGTCATTAAGTACCAAAATATGCATCATAGGCAATATATATGGGTTATGACAGGGAAAAGATCATCGGGAAGACCTAAGTTCAGCTCCAGCCTCAGACACTAGTTGTGTGACCCTGAACAAGTCACTTAACTTCTCTTTTTGCTTGGTTTCCTCATCCGTAAAATGAGGATAAATAACAGCACCTATCACCAAGGTTATACTGAGAGTCAGATGGGACAATAATTGTAAAGTGCTTAGCATGGCGCCTGGGCATATAGGAAGCACTTTATAAATATTAGCTAATTATTATTATGGGCCAGATGGATCTCCAAAGAGGAAGTACAACATGAGCTGGGCTTTGAAAGACAGGTAAATGTTTGATCTGTAAAAGAGTTTTAAGGACAGAAAGTGTGTATCAGTAAATAAGGCAGATTACATTTTGCTTTCTCTATACAAGTTTAGCAATCGAGATACTTCACACCATCCAAAATTCTAATGATAACTGAAATAATGTATTCTTTATATATCCTTGCCATTCTGTATAGTAGAGAAAAACAATTCAGCAACATATATGCTTTCCTATGCTTTCCGACAAAGTTGAAAGAACTTTGAAGCTCCTTTTAGCATAATTACTTTGAAAGTTCTCCATTACCTGGTTACATATATTCGGTGCCATTTGTTGTTATCTATCGGGAAGTCTGAAAATTCCAGCCTTGCAGAGCCAGAGCCTACATCCCAAAGGAAGGACACCTTGCCATGCCGCATCTCAACAGCAAGAAAGTCAGACTAGGAATGAGGAGATGAAGTAGGGAAGGCATTAGAAATGAATGAGTTTTGCATAATGGTAGGTTTTGTTCAACCAACTTCATTTCAAAGCAACTGTTCTTTAATTATTTCATATTTTAAAAATAATACACACAATTGTCTTCTTTAGTATTCACATGCTCACTTTACCAGCAGCTACAGTAGCTCTTTACCTTGAAAAATCCATCACCCTATTTCTCTCCTGCACACAAACCTACTTTTCCCCCACCACCCGTCCAATAAATTTTTGTTTCAAGGTTACTTGCAGCCTGAAAAGGGTTTTTCAAGGATTCCTTTCCCTCCTTTTAAATCTAGAAAGCACCAATTGAATCTGACTCTGTATTGTAGGAACAAAAAACAATAGTAAAACATAGCATGAACACGGACCATAGACACATTTTTTTAAAGTTAATTCCTGAAGCTACATTTTACTGTGATGAAATTGGACACTAAGGAAAGATGATATATACTTTTTCAAGAACACAGTAAAAGCTTAGTTCCTTCAAAAAACTGTAGGAGCAAAAAGAGGAGTTCCCCTAATATGGCAGAAGGTTAAGATGGAAATTAACTGAACATTCAAGAGTGGAATGTTTATCCTCATGGGACTGCAGATACTTTTTGGCTAATGCCATTACTCTGGTAAAAAGATTCTATGGAAGCCAAGTGATAACCTTCTATTTCTGTCACCCACAAAAATATGAGTTGACTCTACAGAAAAATAAAGTTACAAGTCAATTCTTCATTTGTATTCCATAGCCCCGATTGCTTACGCTGGAGCTGCTACCCAGGTAGAACAGGAGGTTATCAGGTTCACTGGTTTTAACGTTTAACATCAAGGTGTTATAGTTGGTAGAGGATATCTGAGGCTGGTAGGCACGGATACAGTCTCGATCTGCAGATACAGCCACTTTAATCTGAAAAAGAATTCAAGGGCAAACATTATTTTAGTTATTTAACATCAAATGCTCTCAAGTAGCCAAAGTGAAAAGGAGAAATGTGATTTAGTAGTTGATTTTCACTAGAAGTCATGGGCAAATGGGTCTCCTCTACTGACAATCAGATAATGCTATGGTTTTCAAAAAGTGTTGAACAGATCAGTTTTTTTTTTTAATGTAAAAAAGTTTAAAAATGGGAATTGTGTACTTGGATGCTAAAAAACTATTTTACATAGAAAACATTTTTAATGAGTGTTTTAAGCATTTATGATCAGGGAATCTACACAATTATCATATTAGATAAGTTGTAAAGGGCTTTAAATGCCAAGTTGAGAATTTTTTTTTTAATCACAGAGTAATTAAGTGCTCACTAAAACTTCTTGAGAAAGGGAATGATATAGCTGGATCTGTACTTAAGGGATATCAGTTTGACAGTATTACGTAAGATAAATTGGAGAGGTGAGAGGCTGGTACAGTGAGATGAGTGAGAAGTCTATCACAATAATTCAATTTAGAGGTGATGAGAGATGGAATTAAGGTGGTGGTCATATGAATGGAAGAAAAAGAAATCTTCATAGAATACTGTAACTGAAAATAATCTCTCCCCCCCTTTGAATTCCTATATGCTTTTAATAGCATTTATCATGTATTTCATTGGTAGGTTTTTTTTTTTTCAGGCATTTCTGACTCTTTGGGACCCCATTTGGGGTTTTCTTGGCAAAGATACTGTTTTGTTTTCCATTTCCTTCTCCAATCCATTTCACAGATGAGGAAACTGAGGTAAACAGGGTTAAGTGACTTGCTCAGGGTCACACAGCTAAGTAAGCTTCTAAGGCTGGATGGCTGGATTTCAGCTCAGGAAAATGAGTCTTCCTGACTCCATCCACTGTGCCACCTAGTTACCTACTTAGAATATTAGAAACAAGGGAAGAAACAGGAGTAAAGTTACAAAGTAGCATATGCCAAATAATGAAGCTGAAAATTCATACTGATTCTTAGACACATACTAACAGGTCATTGAATGAACTTTTTTTTCTAAAAAAAACAGCACAGTAACGAGTCTGTATTACAAGACTTTTGTGTTTTATGAGACCTTTATAACTTAGAGCACAAAAGCAGGAATTCAAAGGCATGAAAGCTGAAAGTCTTAGCTTTAAATATCCTTCAGATGAAAAGGGCACAAGGAATTCTTTATCACTGAAAGCTGTTTCTGTATTTTTGTACTTACAGATGCTGCCTGCTTTCGGGCCTGACTGATCAACTCTTTAATTTCAGACAGGTTCCTGTTCAAGTTCTCCTCAAGCATTTTCAAAGGCTTCAAACGATCAAATAAAAGATTGGCTTGTGTTTTCACTTCTTTTACTTTCCTTTCAACCAACATGGCTATGAAGGAAAAGAAAGGAATGGAGAGAAATTAATTGCTCATTACTGTAATGCATGGGACAAAATTCTGAGCAAGTCTCTCAATAGCTTTTAATAGACGTGTGAAAAATTCACACAGAACACAAAGAACTGAAGAAACTTTGTTTTCAAAAGGTTGCAGTCGATGCATTCTTCTTTTCGTTATGCAGACTCTTTGGATCATAGACTGAATCATGATTTTTATGCTTGGCAACTGCAAAATTTTGCATTTGAGCAAAGGTTTTCCTAAAGTGAAGCAAGACTTACTAGCCTGTGATGAGTCACTGAGAAGCTGATTGGTTTTTCTCAATGTTTCATTAACCATGGACAAGGCAGATGAAGTGTTGAGCAGCTTCTGACTGAAATCCACAATGTCGCTCAAAGTGCTTGAGGCGCTCTCATTAGCAGCTCTTGCCATCTCTTTGGTCTCTAGTCCTGTCTCCTGGGTACCTAAAATGCAAACATACATGTACTCCCTCATGATCATACAAACTGACTGACAACTTAATTTCACACATTATCACAACATGGTAATTCTATCCCTTACAAATTACAGGAGATAAGACTAGAAATCTCTTAAGGCTTGCAAGAAAGTTTAGTTTTACAACATACTATGTTGATCTCTTTAGTAATAAATGCAATACTTTTAGTAAAAAATATCACACAATATAAACTTTTTTATTACAGGCAAATTATTGAGTGCCTTTAACCACTGAAAATAGGATCAGTAATTTTTAATAGCTGAAATCAGGAAGACCCAAGTTCAAATCCGGCCTGTGACACTTACTGGCTGCGTGACCCTGAGCAAATCAATTAACCTCTGTTTTACCTTAATCCACTAGAGAAGGAAATGACAGACACTTCAGTATAAATTTGACCCTATGTGGGGTCCTGAAGAGTCACTGAACAACACAGTTTAATAAACTGTACTTTTCAGTACTCCTTTTCTTCTCATGTCAATCTTGGAATAAGAAAGACCCCAGTTCAAGCTCTGCTCCTGATACGTGGTCTCTCGTTGTCCCCTCCAATTCTCAAAGACTATTATGAGTCATAGAAGTTTCTAATTGATAGAAGGAGTTTCGTTACTGGGAGGGAAAACAAAATACCAGTAAAATCACATGTCCTACTCAAAATTATATCAGAGGCAGCATGGTCTGGTGGGCAGAGGAACAGCTTTGAAGTCAAAAAGAACTGGGTTCAATCCTAAATTTTATTCGTATTAGCTACGCGACCATGCATAGGTCACTTCTCAGTATCCCAAGTAATTCTCTAATTTGCAGGTAAGTTGCTCATCTGCAATAGTGGAGGTAACTTCCACTATGGAATTCTCCATCCTGAAGAATTCATGGTTCTGAACTTCACTGTGCCCCATCACATTTACATAAATCGTAAGATGCTAATATCTAGAAAGGACCAGAAATGTCTATCAGTCATCATCAAAATAATAAGTGACATATAATACCTTCTCATTTGGAAGCATCTCACTAAAGTCCCACAATAGTCCTTACATGGAATGAAACTATGGATATTTGTTCAGTCATTTCAGTCATGTGTGATTCTTTGGGACCCTGTTTGGGGTTTTCTTGGCAAAGATATTGGAGTGGTTTGCCATTTCTTTCTCCAGTTCATTTCATAGATAAGGAAATGAAGGTAAGTAGGGTTAAGTGATTTACCCAGGGTCACCCAGCTAGTAAGTGTCTGAGGCCAGATCTGAATTTATAAAGATGAGTCTTCTTGACTCCAGGCTGGGCACTGCCACTATGGATATTACTGTACCCATTTTACAGATGATGAAACCAAGGCTCATTGGTAAGATGACTAAGTTACTTGCCCATGGTCACAAGGCAATTAAGTGCAGAGACAAGAATCAAATCCACCTATCTCCTTACTCTAACTTCAGTGTCCTTTCCACTATATCAATCTAAATCTATTACTTCAGCCTAAATCAACCACTTTACACTGCAGGATAGAATAAGCTGAAGTCTGAATAGTTCAAGTGGCTTAACCACAATCACACACAATCACACAAGAAACAGAACTGAGATTCAAATTCAGGTCTGTCCTGATTTCAAGTCCAGCATTAATTCCATCACTTGGATGCGTAATTATTACCATGTATTTCACATTTCATTTTTTTAGAATTTCAGTTTGCAGATTGAATTTGCAAACACGCTGCAGAGACAGTGTGTTCCCATACACCATTAAGAATATTGCTAACAGAACAGAATAAGGAATTATTAATCATCACAGAGAAATCAAATTCAGAGATAGTCTAGACAATCTTGACAATGAACTAGCCAGTTAAAACACTATTTTACAAATAGTCCTTTATCGTTTTATTACCATTTTGTCCTTTTCAAAAATCCCACTGGTTTGACAAAGATCTGTCATTTTAAAGACTTTAGTTTTACCAACTTTCAAACAGTACAGCATTCTCTACTTTAGGAAGCATCCAAATAGGTTAAACTGGGAAGAAAAATTTGCATCTCAGTGGGGAAAGGCAGATTGCTAAGTAAGAGAGAAAGATATGAATGGGTTCTGAATCACAGTATAATCTATTTGCTTTATATTTTTAATGTTTTTCAAATTTTTAATGAATGTTACATTTCCAACCAACCAAGGCTAGATGTGACTTAAGAACATGAAATGTCTATTTCAGAATGTTTTATTGCCTCAATAAAGGAGATCATAAAGCAGGATTTCTTGAAATTCACACATTTATGACAGGCTTAATGTTTTCAAGCAAGCCTCTGATGATTAAAGAAAAGAGAAAAACAAATGATCATAGTGGGGTTTTTTTGTTTGCTTGCCTTTCTGATAGTTTAAGAAGTTTCTTATTCCTTGGGAGATTTGCTTTTTGTAGCATAAAATATTAAGGATGTATATAAGACTTAGTACATTTTTAAAAAATCAATGCAACAAATGTTTACTAAGCATCTACATTGTGCATATTAGAAACAAGCTTCTTGAGGGTAATACCTGTTCTTTGTGTCCTCTAGCTTCAGCACAGTGTCCTATTATATGTTATTGATTGCTTACACAGGCATGCAAGGATTTAGAGAAATAAACAAAAAAAGAAACAAGACAGAGTGACTGCCTTCAAGGGTCTTGTAATCTAACATGAAAAGGAACTTCAATGGCAAATTTTGTTGTTAGAGAAAAACAGAGTACCCTCTACCCTAAGTCCTACCCTGGCACTTTATCTAGGTATAGAAGTGATCCTGAGCTCTCAAAGACTCTGCCATCGCATCATAATGCTTAATACATCCCATTACACTGAAAAAGATTTGTGGATGAATCTTTTAATTAAGGACTTCATGTCTTCCATGTGAGAAACAAGTTGACTAAGTTCATGAGCCGTATCACCAGATAAGTTTGGCCTCTAGGGAACAATATTTTCTGGGCCACAGCATCTCATTGATTATCTCTTAAAATATGGATGGGTTATTAATAGTTGGAACATAGATATGGATGCAATCAGGAACCTCTGAAGTTTTGAAAAAAAAGTAAAGAAAATTGAAAACTAAGCAATTTCAATGGTTACATAAAATCTATAACTTGGGGCTTTTGTATTTAAGAGAACAGATTTTAGCATCATGGAAAATGAATATCATCACTCCCAATTCAGGATCCTTTTACAGCAAGATACTAAATCAGACTCCAGGCTCATTTACAACAAGGGTTCTTAATCAGGCTCAGACAGGACTTTATTATGCTTGTCGGTAATGGCTTTGCAATGAGAAGGTTTTCATTAAATCAGGACAAATCCCTCTCACTTACCATCAGGCATCATCACTCCAAGCATCAGCAGTGAATCATTAAGTTGCTTAGTAAGTTTATGAGCACGCTCCTGAAATCTGTTTACCTTTTTCTTCAGTTCACTCATTTTGAACATAACATCTATCAAAGCAACAAAAAGATATGGCTATTACTTAAACTTTTTACTAAACTTTCATTCAAAAATAAATGTAAATAAAAGCTTTATTTAGTTGTTCCAATACCATGAAGGCTTAAGACTTCCCCACAAAGCTTACAAGTCCTGTATAACTGGCTATAGAAATTAATCAGTGTATCTTCTTAGTCTAAGTCTCTCTGACTTTGATGGCACAATCCTTCACTAGCATCGCCTCGTAATACATCCTCTGAAATTTAATCAGGGCTCAGTGGTGTGCAAGAAAGGTCATATTAGAGAGATGCAACTCCCTCAAATCTTTTACAGTTTCACTAGTGTCTTCCTTGTCAAGAGAATGAGATGCTATAGATTTGGGAAGAAGAGATAAAGGAGTTCCCTTTACTGTAGTCACAACTGTAGGAGCATCTGAGGATGGGACAAATGAGTATAAATCTTTGGGGGAGTATTTGTACATCAAGAAGTAAGCAGAATTTTAATATAATAATAAAGTCTAGCCTGGGTAAAGAGAATGTTCAAGCATGGTAGGGGGTTAGCACTTTGGCTAAGATCATGAGTCATGTCACCAGATAAGTTTGGCCTCTAGGGAACAGTTTTTTCTGTCACTGTGGAGTGTGTGTGTACAAATGTCTGTCTGCATATACATAAAAGTGCCTGTATATGTGTGTGCACATGTGTGTATATATCTTATATCAGGCATTTGTCTTAAGAATTTGTGACTTGGCTTCTCATAGGCTTATAGATTTAGAGCTAGAAGGAACTTTAGAAATCCAGTGACCAGATGGGGAAACCAACAAGTTAAGTGTCTTAGTGTGTAAATTTTCCTGATTTGGGTTCCACACTATGGATATCAGTGTGGGAAGAAGGGATGATGGTAGATAGCTATGAATTCAGGTTCACTCTAGTATAATATCTTAAATGTGTTAGCTGAGCTCACTTATGGTTCCTATTCCTATAAAGGCATCCTTGGGTGGTCCAGGGAAAGGTATTACAAAGTAAATATACATGATCCTCAAACAAATCTTATTTAAATTTCTTCTCTAATTTCCAAAAAGCTTCATTTGGGATTCTTCCTTCTGGCTCTTATAACCCACCGTCCACTCCTGCTTTTGCTGAATTTTAGGATTTTTTTCATCCCTCAGGCTAATGAAAACAGGTAAAAATTGTTAAGCCTCCTTTCCCTCTATCAGAATTTTTTTTTATTCCTTGAAAAGTTTTTAAAATCCTTTCTTCTTTCCTCCCCATTCACAACAGACTATCACATTTGGATTTTAAGGGGCTGCTATAACACTAAATCACCACTGAAATGCATTATCTTCAGATGATAGCTCTAAATTAAACATAAACAGCCATGACATTCAGTATTTCACAGGCTATGAAATATTCTTCCTTTTTATATAAGCTGAGAGTGTAGCTCCCCTCCATTTTCTCCTGGGGCTTCTATTCACTGCTTGCTTTATTTTTTCATCTGGTGACACAACAATTCTACATGTTTTGTCACTTTGAAAGAAAATAATTGCTATTTTGGCTGTGCTGTTTATCCACTCATGGGAGAAGACAGCAGCCATGAGGTTCTATTATGGAAAAGAAACTAGTTTATGAGACAGATTTGATTGTGACTCATTGCCAGTTTCTGGGGGAAAATGTTTTGATGGGTTTGACATTTAAATAAGACAGTTAAGGTGATAAGTACATTCCAGGTCATGAGAATTGGTAAGCTTCTCCTGATATATGACTTATTTTCAAATTATCTTCAAACATAAAGTAATTTTCACTTGTTAGATTTCTCAGAGGAATGACAAATGAAACATATTAGCTGCCTGGAATTCACATATGAGTCTGCTACCTAGGGAATCTGCTGCTCTGAGTAAAACTTCAGATATTAAAAACAATAAGAAAATCAGCGTTATGCAATTCAAATAGAGAGTATTGAGCACCCACTATGGATCTAGGTTAGCACCGTGTCAGACTCTATGGGAAATCCAAAAGAAATACCTGGAAAAGAAATACTGGGATACACATTGGTAGCCTTTCTGAAGAGCTATTTTTGTTGACTGAAAATCAACCAAGCATAGTCATTGAAAGTGATCAAATTTATCTATGTGTGTGGAGAAATATCCTTTGGAAGCAAAATTAACAAAAATAAATATTAATTTCTGAGTGTATTTTTATAGAGTAGAAAGGAAAATAAATAATAAATGGGACCAACTTAATATAGTCAAATGAGCACGGAAACAAGGTTGTTCCTTTCAATTCCAATAGTGTTGGGGAGTCAATACTTATACCCATGAAACAATGAAAGAACAGTGGAGGACAGTATACATAAAATACTAAACATGAATATGATTAAATGTCTAAAAGAATGACAAGTAATAAAGGCTCTTAGAGCTCAGGATGGGAAGAACTCAGTGTTTGCTGCAATTATCAAGATGGATGACAGTGACAGGAAAGAAAGCTGGGAGTGCAGAGTTTAATGGTACATGTGATATGATTTAACGAGCAGGGTTTGCTTGAAACTGCAAAAATGTGAGGGAAAACACTAATATTTTTCAATTAAATTTTGGAAGTGGAAAAGAGGGCCCTTTTAATTATCAAAAAGGCATGGCCCCTGCTCTCATCAGAAAGAAGGAGGAAGAGTAATAGGACAGTTTTCATAATATATTCATAGGTTTGCTCATTTTCACAATGATCTGAGCAGGGTCCATTTCAAGCGACTGACCTTTAGTTTTTCCATCCAGATTGCTTGCCTCCCTTAGAAGTTTGGCACTTCTCTGCAGAGTCTCTTTCCCATTAGAAACAAGGGGTTCCACTGACTGAAAATCAGAACCAAGTCAAATACAGTCAATGCATGTGGGGAAATTCCTTGTTGGAGAAAGTAATTATATTATTAAAACAGGCCAACTGTTTGAAAATACTTCCTCTGCAGTAGCCCCATGAGGAACAAAGTACAGTATTATTATCTTCATTTTATAGTCAAGGAAACATTTTATAGTCAAGGAAACAAGGAGGCTCAAAAGAGGTGAGATGAAGAGCATGCCCAAGTTCACATTCCCGTAAATTCATGAGAATATAGGCTTTTACTCTGACTCAAACTAGGTCTTGATTAGTGCAAATAATGAATTCCCAGAAGTAGTCACATTATTTGAATTTCTATGGCATATTTCCATTGAGAAGAACTGATAACTATATTTTACATAAATATAATTCTAAATAGTTTAAATTTGAATAGATATGATCATTTGGGTGGAGAGGAATTCATTATTGTTCTTCAGACATACCCTACTCTTTGCAACGCCATTAGGGGTTTTCTTGGTAATCTCCAGTGAATTTTACAGATGAGGAAACTGAGGCAAACAGGGTTAAGTGAATGGTCCAGGGCCACCCACTCAGCTAGTGAGTATCTGAGGCCAGATTTGAACTCAGGTTTTCCTAACTCCAGGGCTGGTGCTCTATCCATGGCATCACCTAATTATACAATTCAAATAGAGTATATTGAGCACCCGCTCTGGTTCTAGGTTAGTACTGTGTCAGACTATGGGTAATCTAAAAGAAATACTTGGGAAAGAAATACTGGAACACACATCTGTAACGTTTCTGAAGGGCTATTTTTTCCTTCACAAACAAGGAATTTTTGTTGATTGATTGATTGATTTTGTTGATTGAAAAACAATCAAATATAATCATTGAATGTGATCAAATTTATCTAACGTGTGTGGAAGAATATCCTTTGGAAGCAGAATTAAGAATAACCAGGACCTGGCTGTATGCACATCTAGTTGGCGCTAAAAGTAAGAATATAAGGGGAAGAGGGGTTTTAACAATTCATGAAGAGAAATCAGCCATCCATAATGAAATCGGGTCATATATAAAGAAAAGCATTTGAATGTTACCTGCAATAATAGTCATATTATAGGAAAGAAAAAGCAGATAGTACAAAAGAGCTTTTTTCTCTTTGTAGGCAGCTAGGTGGTGCAGCGGTTAGTCTTGGATTTAAAGATACTGGTTTAGATACTTATTATATCTTTGTGACTCTGTGCACATAACTGCTCGCAGCCTCAATTTGCTTATTTGTAAAATGGGGATAATAATGCTGCACAATGAAATGTTTCCCAAATTTAAAGTGCTATATGAATGCTAGCTACATCATTATTTCCCTAGTCATTTTTATCTTTTTAATATATTACTAAATAGAGTTTACAATGTTTCATGACAATATTATTCTATATAATCTATGAGACACAATGTTGCCAAGCACAAATTTGAAGTTCTCATTCTAAGCATTATGTATTTAGTGGAAAGTTCCTAAAGAGAAAGCCCTAAATAGCAAAAAGCTACTTGCAAACCTTGAAGTCCAGCGATTCTTCCTTACCAAATTTGTAATTTCGGCTTTCTGGAGAGCTTCCACTGCCAATTTCTCTGCACCTTCAATAAAGCTTTGGATGCTGGAATGGGCATGGACAGCACTTGTTGCATTGAGGGAAACATCTCTTACATCTGTAAGACCCCTGCAGAGGCAACAAAATTAGAACACTCTTGCTACATATTAAACAAATAAAATTAGCTCATAGAAATCATAAATAAGTGTTTCTTCATTGCCAGTTAGAACAGCCTTTTCTCAGTCCTCATTCTTCTTGAGCTCTCTGCGGCCTTTGGTACTCTCAATCAACCTTTCAGAGATATTCCCTCCTCTTTACATTTTCAAGACCCTGCTCTTTCCTGATTCTCTTACCTATCTGACCACTGCCCAGCCTCTCTTACTGGCTCTTCTTCATCCAGAACACTCCATTAATCATGGGTATCCCCTGAAGTTCTACACTGAGCTTCTATTCTATTCATTTGACATCGAATTCATTTCCATCAATCAATCAGCAGATGATCCTTAGATCTCTATCTAGCCCTAATTTTTTCCAGACTTCCAGTCTCGTGTCTCCAATCTCTTGTCAGACATCTTGAATTGGATTTCCTGTAGACATTTTAAACTCAACATCTCCAAAACTTAATTATCTCCTCCTCTCCAAATCCTTTCCTATCCCTAACTACCCTACTATTATTGAGACTACTACCATCATCCCAAACTAGGCTCACAAACTAAATGCTATCTTTGACTCCTTCTTTCTTTCCCATTTCTGATTCATTACCATGCCCTGTCAATTCTACCTACACATTCTCTCCTCTGACATGATCACCACCCCTGTCCATCCCCTGTCACCTCATTTGTGGTTCAGTCTTTTCAGTTATACTCAACTTTTTGTAAGTCCGTTTTGAAGTTTTCTTGGCAAAGATTCTGGAATGGTTTGACATTTCCAGCTCACTTTGCAGATGAGGAAACTAAAGCAAACAGGGTTAAGTGACTTGCCCAGGGGCACACAGCCAGTAAGTTTCTGAACTTGGATTTAAACTCAGAAAGATAAGTCCAAACCTACGCCCACCTATTTATCCCCTCATCACCTCATGCCTGGACTATTTCAGTAGTCTTCTGATTGGTCTCCCTGCCTCAAGTCGCTTTCTTCTCTAATCTGTCCTCTCAGCTGCCAAAATGATTTTCCTAAATTGTAAGTCTGACCACGTTACTCCACTACTCAATAAAACAGTGACTCCCTATCATTCAGGAATAAATATAAGATCCTCTTTGGGACCTTTAAAGTCTGTCTTTCACCACCTGTCCCCTTCCTTCTTTTCCATTCCTCTTACACTTTACTCCTTCCTCCACATACTCTATGATCCTAAGATAGTAATCTCCACCTCCTGACTCCATGTATTTATAATGGCAATCTCTCATGCCTGATATTCTCTCCCTCCTCATGTCTTTACTTTCTGGCTTTTTAAAGTCTCAGCTAAAATCTTACCTTCCACAATAAATCTTATCTCTAAACTATCCCATATATATGTATGCATCTATGTTTGTGTGTGTGTGACACACACACACACACACACACACACACACACACACACATATATATGTTCTCTCCTCCCCCTCTTTCCATCAGACTGTGAGCTTGAAGGCAGAGACGGTTTCTTTGTGTCTATCCTCAGTGCTTAGCATAGTGCTTGGTAGGCTCTTAAAATTGCTTGTTGACTTGATTTTAAAACTCCTAATATCACTTTGCAGGGAAACTAATTGTTGCAGTTGATAAAGAACCAGGTCTAGAGTCAGGAAGACTTGAGTATAAATCTGGTCTCAGACATCTACTAGCTGTGTGAGCCTGGACAAGTCACTTAACCCTGTTTGGCCCAGTTTCCTTATCTGGAAAAGGACATGGTAAAGCACTCCAGTATCAAGAAAACCCCAAATGGGCTCACAAAAAGTCTGAAACAACTGAGCAACATAAATTTTCAAAATAAATTTTCAAAAATCTCCTTTAGACTCTTAAAAGAGCTATCTGAGGGGGAAAGGCAGAATCTTAATTCTTACGATCCCAGCTACTTAGCCATGATTTTTGTTTAACTTCATCCAAGAGAGCGGGAACCTTCCTTCTCTTCTTCCTTCTCTTGCCTAACCCTCCCAACTCTCTTAGCCCCTATTTTGCATTATCTTGTTCTAGACCTTTAGGCTATAAATGGGTAAGGAGTGGTGGGTAGGGAGGAGAAATAAGCGTTGCATAAGGATGCTGATTTTACTCTCTACTCTATGCGCTCTTTCTGGCTCAATCATTTTCAAATAACTCTGCTAAGCACATATAAAGTTGCTTCTCATTCAACAGGCATGTCCTAATTTGATAGGATTCACTTGAGATATTTTCTCACTTATCAGTTGATATTTCAATCAGTTGAAATTCATTTTCAGTAGGCAACAATTCATTTATGAGCTCTCCAATGGGTGGATGGAACAATTTCATAGCACTCTCTATCTAGAAAATGAAATCTGACAATTGACACATCCCCTAGACCGGCAGAGTAAATCACTTCATTTTCTTTCCAAGGTTATTGAGGCAAGTCATCCCCCAAAGAACATCAGCATTTATTACTGGAAACTATTTGGTTGGTAAAAAATTCAATGATTTATATAGGTACAAGATGGTAGTCATTTGTATTTTGAGTTCAATTTCCTTTACCATTCATACATTAAGTAATCAAGGATATAACTTGGCTGTAAATGCAATAAGATTACCTTTACATTTTCCTCTTTTTTTAGGAATGGATGAAAAGATTGAGGAAATAATGTAGCACCAAATTTAAATTTTCTCCATTGATTCTGTGGTTTGTGTACTATCCACAATCATGTTATTATTTAACCATTTGATGTGTGTAAATCTTGTGTCATGAATAGTAAGTTGGTGCTATTCAAAACTGTCAAGTAAAAGAAATGTATTCTTGGGACCCAAGTATCTCCTTTATATGCCCTTCCCTGGCTTGGTGATGCCTTTCCTTTCCTTTCTTTATGATAACCTTTTAATCTCTTATCGAATATCAAGATAAGCTCTTAGAAACAGTCTGAAAAAAAGGAAATTACACTGTGGCATAAACGACTGGTAAGATTTATGTTTCAGGGCTATTTTCATTTTTCTAGGGAACTATCACAATTGAAAATTCACACAGTCTTTAGTGAAAATAATGGAACATTAAGCAACAGTGAATGAGGTTAGTATTTTGGAGGGCTGAGGGCTTTTCTAGTGACCCAAAGACATATCATATGGGTCTACAACACGACTAAAAGTTCTTTTAGGACAAGGACTACGTATTTATTTTATCATATGTCCTCCCAAAGAACTTCAGAAAGTGTTGGGGACACAGGAGTTATTCTATAAATACTTGTGGCAACCAGATGGTACAGTGTTTGGAGCACTGGATCTGCCATCAAGATCAGAGTACAAATCCGACCTCGGATACTTAATAGCTATATGACCTTGGCCAAGTAATTTCACCTCACTTTACCTCAGTTTCTTCCACTGTAAAACTGAGATAATAACAGTACCTACCACATATAATTGATAAATTGTGATAAGATTTGTGAAATGCTTCACAAACCTTAAAACACTGGATAAATGCTACTACTTATTGCTTATGGTATTGATGCAGGAGGGTAATATCTTCAAGATTTTATCAACTATCTGAAGAAATTTTCTATAAGTAAGTTGTAAAGACAGTACGGATCAATAAGAACTAGTAGGAAACACCACATTCCTAATCTAAGGTGGGTATGGGGGGGTGTCAGCCTAGACAATTACCCTACCCCACTTAAAGTAATACTTTGTCCAGGTAAGAGCACATCTTAGTTGTTCATTAGAAAAGAACAAATCTAGACCTCTGTTGAATTAGTTAGCCACAGGCTTCAGACTATGTGTAACAATAATTTTAAAATAGTCGTAGCTAGTATTTATAATAGCAATAAATTTATAATAATAAAAATAGTCATTGCTAATATTTATATAATGTCTACTATGTGCCAAGCACATACAACTTTGGGAGGTAGGTGCTATTATTATTTCCATTTTACAGCTGAGAAAACTGAGGTTAAGTGTCACACAGTCCCAGAGTCACATAATTAGTGATTGTTTGGGGTCACATTTGAACTCAGATCATCAAGACTCCAGGCTACGCATTCTATCTACTGTACCCACTAGCTACATGCAAGAAGTCCTCAATCAATGAAAATGTCCATGAAAGCTATTTGGTGAGCTAGAATGGTGTTGCACAGGAAGTCTAATTGGATTGAGTCACATCTTATGGAGCCTGCATAAACAAGCCAGCAAGTTGGAATTGGGGGTGCAAGATAAACTGGCAGAAGAGCATCTCAGCCTTCTCCACATTTGCTAGGAGGAAGATATTGTGAACTAAAGAGGGCTGATTAGTCATGATGAGAAGAGGTTGATTCAAAGCTCCAGAAGGAGCCCAGCAGAGAATTTATGCCATCTAAAAGCAACAGCTCGAGAACTCTAGCAAAAAGTTTTTCTGAAGCGATAATTTATGCCTCTTTGCCAAGTGTCCTTTCTAAGTTGGAAAGTTAAGGCATTTCCCCCTGAACTCCACAGGTACTGGTTGGAAAATGTGTCGTAGACTTTTGGGGGTATATTTTCAACCTTATTACCTTAAAAAACACACCTTTCTGGGATAGTTAGGTGGCACAGTTGATAGATCACTGAGCCTGAAATAGGGAGGATCTGAGTTCAAATCTGTCATTACTTGCTGCATGACTCTGGGCAAGTCACTTAACCCCTATTGCCTCAAAAATAAAAGAAGAAAATATACCTTTCTAAAAGCTAATTAAGTCTGGCTGACTAATTTATATCAATCAATAATCATTGGGGAGTGGGGTAGGGTGGTTAAAGCATACCAGTGGGGATTATCTTGAGCAATAGCATCAGAAAGGTACTTTCGAGCTCCCAAGGGTCCACCAAAAACTTGAACAGTACAAGAAATATCCTGGTGCTCTGATGACACTATACCTGTCTGTGCAGGTGAGATATGGGAGCATGGGGCACACTTAAATATGAAAAAAAAATTTGGTTTCCCCAAATTTTACACAAATAATAAAAAAGAGATAAACCTAGAATTTAAGGATTATTCAGTTGTTTACAGTATGTCCAATTCTTATATTTGATCAGCTTACCTGTCTAGCACATCTGCCAGTCTCATCAGCTCAGCTGCATGATCCTCAGCCTTGTAGACAAGGTTAAGAGCACCTCTCTTAGACATCTGCATGACTAATTCATCCACATGGTGTCTGATTTTGGCACTCCACAAGAGCAGCTCATCACGATGAAGCTCTAACTTCTATACAGATAGATGAATAGCTTTAATGTGCACATATATATGCATAAATATCTATGCAAGTATATTCTCATATGCACTTACCTCTGTGGCATTTTTGGCATCCTTTGCAAGTGAAGCAATAGCTGCTATGAGTCCTTTTCCTTTCTCAATCAGAGTAGATGACAAATTTTGGTTTTCCAAAATATGCAGTTTTTTATCCTTTAAAAAAATCATCTGTTAATAGAAACTTCATAAAGCCACCTTTTTACTGTGTTTACTAGATGTGTTTACTTAATGCTACTATTTTCCATTTATACTTAATTATATTTAAAATTTTAATATATATGTGTGCATGTATTCATTTAAATCTGAGGGGTTTGGGTAGGTTAGGTCCTTTAATTCCCAAGCTCCATAACAAATTTTATTAATGGCATCTAAGTGTTTAATAGGACATAACACTCACATTCTACACTAGTGTCCTAAACACATGAGGTATAGTAAATAGCAACTGTTTCTCTTTTGGTCAGTTTCCCCTCCCAGTTTGATTTTTTTTTAATTAAAGTGGCCATCCCTTGACTCACTTCCTAAAGAGCTTATTTACTGAATGGACATTACATCACTCAAAGTGAGAACCTGAAAAGATCTCAGCTTTAAAGAGTCAGGGTCTCCCATTGCATCCTGGGCAATCTCTTGTCCTACTGATGAATATCTGCTCACTGGACCCAGATGGCTCTGGAGGGCAAAGTGAAGCTGGTAACCTTGCACAGTTTTACCTCACTTAAATCAAAGTCAACTGCAAGTCATGTCCTCATGTCCCTGATGTCATCATGGTCCTCTTTGAGAACAAACAATAGAAACTCTAATATTATATTTGAGCAAAATGAGAATACAAAAAGTTTATTTTGAGATTCACTATAAAATTCTCAATGTAATTTTCTCGTAGCTTTTCTCAGTTTTTAAAACAACTTGATCGTACTTACATTTAATTCTTTCAAGTTAGTAGTGATAATAAGCAACAGACGGTTGGTCTCTTCGGTTTTGACATCTGCTTCATTAACTAAAGCTTGTGCTTCCTGTAGCTTGTGATTGTATTCCAAAAAGTGGTTATTTGCTTTCTCTTTCAGTTCCTTCAGATCTTGCTGTGGTTTCTGATAATTCTTTTGAATTCGTGACAATAAATTCTTGGCAGCTCTGAAGAATGTAAATGATACAAATAAACAGTAAATGTCAGCCTTGATAAGAAGGTAGTAGGAGTCTTTCCTTATGAACTTATCAAGTCTCGATATTAACCACAAAAAAGTTATTGAGGTTTTCTTGATGTCAGGATGTAAAAGTGGTAGTTCTCTAAGAATGGGGAGGGTAATGACTTAGCTAATATTGACAGCTAATATTTATATCATTCTTTCAGGGTTTTAAAGGGCTTTTCAGATACCTTATCTACTGAGATAGATGGTAGTCTAGAATGTCATTCTTTTTTGCATTTTAGCCTCTATAAGAAAGACTGCTTTAAATTCAGCAAACACTGTCGAAGTTTGGGACTTCCATTCATTAACAATTTTTTAAAATAGCATCAGAAGAAATTGTCCAAATAAGTGTTTTTTACAATATACACAAAAAATAAAAACCATTCTAGCTGTACTAAAAATCTAGCAATTCAATTGGATGTAGAATCTGTGATTTTACATTTGAAAATAGAAACAACATGAACAAAGGAGACCATTTTTTTTCAGATTCAACATGAAATTATCTGTATATTTACATATGTTTGACTTTCAACTGAGAATTTTATCCTATGAAACAAAATTTCAAGTTCCTTAAAATCACACAAAAATCATTTATATAATATACCTGAATTATAGGGAAGCAATGGAGTCTCTCTACTTGAAAAAAAAAAAACCCAACTGTTTATTTAAGTCAGTTTGAACTTTCAGATACAAAACATGATCTCTACATGGCAATCTCTTACAGTGGTTGAATAACCATAATAATTAATTTAGGTAAAGCTTTAACATTTTCAAAGCATTTTATTATCTCATTTAAGCCTTATAACAACCCTGTAAGGCAAATGTTGTTACTATCTCCATTTTATAGATGAGGAAACTGAGTTTGAGATGTTACATGACTTGCTCAGGGACACAAGTGTCTGAGACACAATTTGAGTTCAGGTCTTTCTGACTCTAAATTCAGCACTTTATTCACTATGCCTCTTAGCTGAATATTTCAATCTGTCAAGAGTCTTTAAAAAGTTTTAAAAGTTCTATTACAAAGTTCCAAAGCCTAAGATTTTAGAGGGGTCAGTTAACCTGGATCACATACAGTGAAAATCTATTCTAACTCGAAACGTTCGGAAATAATTATTCCACTTATTGTACATTTTGATGATTTTCAACTCTGACTGAAAAGATTAATTAGACAATGTAACAACCAAGTAATACTTTGAAAACTGTATAGGAAACAAGCATATTTCTGGCATCTGACCTCAATACATCTTTAGCTGCCTTATCCTGATGATCAACAGAATTCTCAGCTTGTTACATTGGGCAAGTCCTTGCCTAAACTAGATAACCTCGAAGGTCCCTTTGAATTGTCACTCTTGGATTTTATGCAATGTAGGAAGGGAGGACATATATATGTTCAGAGGTAAGTGTTGTCAAATCTATACTATAGTCACATCATGTGACACAGTCAAGTCATGAACACATGGCACTCGTCTCGGTCCTAACCACTAGTTTCTAGAATTTAGTTTGTTTTCACAATAATAACTCACATTTCTGTGAAGTTTACAAGTCACTTTACTTATATTACGTTATTTTTTTCCCCTCATAACACCTCTGTGGTATTATAATTTCCATTTCACAGATGAGGAAACTGATACTCAGAAAAGTTCCATGATTTGTCATTGGTCACATAGCTAATAAATAGAAAAATATTGGAGACAGGATCTATAGAACATTAAAATCAAAAAGGAGTGTGCATGCCATCAGGTCCAAACCTACCTGAACAAAAACCCTTTCTATTACATACCCTACAAATGGTTTTCCAGCTTACTTGAAGATCAAGAGAGAACCATTTCCTCCCAAAGTAGCCGATTCTGCTCTTGAATACTTTAAATTGCTACAAAGCATTCTCTTGACATGGTCTAATTTTGCCCCTTTGCCAAGTCTATCCATTATTTTTTATTCAGATACTTAGAGATAACTATCATTGTCCTCTCCATTCAACTAAAGTCAAGTCTTTTCTGACTTTAGCAGCACAAATTTTTTCAAGAAATCCCTATCTGGTAAGATTCCCAGGTCCTACACCATCCTGGTTGCACTGCTCTAGATGTTGTCTAGCTTAGCAACATCCTTCCTAAATTGCCTTTTTTGCACAGCTCAGTGACTCTGGCTCCAAGGAGTTTGTGTGGAGGGAAGAAGTAAAACAATGGAGTCGGACAGCAGGATCATGAAAAAGCAGCTGGAATGTCAAGGGAACAGAGGAGAAAAGAGGAGAAATGTTGCTCCCTCCTCTGATGTGGCACTGGGTCCACTCATCCTGTTTTGCCAAAAACTAGCTATAAAGAAAGAATCAGCTGTATTTTCCAGCCAGTGACAAGTCAGTTGAGGCTAGTAAAAGCACTGACCTTCAGGAGTTCCATGCCCCATTCTGAGAGACTTGGATCCAGAGTTCACGAATCTTCATTTGGGAACCAAATGAACTACGTTTGGAAACTGTGTTGTCTGCATTGAAGAGGACCCTAAAGAATTAAACTGTTTCCCCTAGGAGCTCTGTGATCAAAACAGTTTATATGCTCTCTATAGACTGCCAAAGTCTAAGAGAGGCTACATGGCTGCAATATTTTATTAAGCATTGTTACGGCGAAAGAATTGTGTGCTTTTATTGATTCTGTGTCTAAAACAAATGATCATCTATGATAACACATGTTCATTGACTTGGTGGGCACCCATTTCTGTTATGCTGAGGTCACATGACTGGGCTCTATAAAAGACAAGAAATGAATGGAGAAAGGAGGGCTTTCTAAAAGCGGGGTCCCAGAGTGATTTTGACTCAACAATAACAAAAATTAAATAGGCAGAGTCAGTACAATCCCTAGAGTGGGAAGTCGAACTTAGCTTCCCTCAAGCTGCTAACTATTCCCGAAGCCTACCTGACCTCCCTCCCAGTTACGAACATTCTCTACTTCCTCAGAATTACCTTGTGATTATTTATCTGTGGTAATAGCGTGATGAAGTAGAGGAAGAAACGAATTGGGGATCAGATGATGTGGGTAAAATTATGTCTCTGTTGAGCCCAGTTTTCTCATTTCTAAAGGGAGAGTTTTGGAAGAGATGAACCCTAATGCTCCATTTGCTCATAAATTATGATCTATGTTATGTCCCTGACGGAAAACATGAGCTACTTGAAGGTATCGATGTTTTTATTTTTGTCTTTGTTTTTACTTACTACTTCATTCATTTCTACAACTATTTTTAGTGCCTGCTTTGCGAAAGAGATCGTGCTTGGTTCTTCAAATAAAACCAGCTTCTACCCACAGAGGACATGCTATATCACAAAATTCAACATTCAGAGGAACCTCGCAAGTTACCTAAGACAACTACCACCCCTAGATAAGTGATCATCCAGCTCCGATTTAAGATTCAGTCATGGGGAACTCACCCTACAAAGAAGCCCATTCATTACAGGATAATTCTAATTGTTTGGAAGTGCTTGGTTTTTTTTTAAATGAATAATTCCTGTAAACACCAGTTACAGGAGTCAGTTCTGCCCTTCAGAACCAAGCAGAACAAGAATAATGTTTCTTCCCTAGGAAAACCTTAAAAATTGAAGATGATAATTGTGTCCTTCCTAAATCTTCTCTACTCCAGGAAAACTATGAGACTTTCCTGAAATTCAGCCTGGGAAGGCATGTTTTTGAGTCCTCCAGTCATCCTGGGTAACCCCTTCAGATAACACTCCAACTTGTCAATTTCTAAATCACAGGGTCTAGAACTAATCAAACTAGAGTTGGGCCTTTCACACTGCAACTTTCCCCATCAAGTTTTCAAAATAAGAAATTACTGTGAATGGGAATTTTTTTAGGAGTTTTGTGGAAGCCACCAACAACATGCAAAGGTCAGCAGGAGACACAGAAAGAGTACGGAAACTCAGAAATGCATAAAATATGCCTATAACTCAAATTTTAAAAGAAGGTATTGTAAACACAAAAGAAAAAAAATCAGACTTACTCTGATATGAAAGGAGGGTCAAAAAAATTTTACATGTATTTTCCATATTGCGGAGGCGCTCTGACCCTAATCCCAATGATGTGGAAGTAATAAGTGTAGTACAGGCATGAACCAATGAAGCCCTGTGAGACCATGGTTTTCCTAACTCTGAATATTATATTTCCTTTAATGCTACATTAGTGGGGTTTTTTTGGCCCCAACAAAAAAAAATTTTGTAGTCCTCTAAAAACCTCACATGAGTTCCATGTTAAAAAAAGTCATATAATTCTGTGTCAATGTGGCTCAGACACATAATGCGTTATGTGTTATCAATACGTGTATTAGTTTGTACTAAACTTTTAGCTTTAATTGGCATTTTCCTTCATTTGCATGTCTCTAACTCAGATCCTCTCTAAACTTTATTTCATTCCTAAATCAGGACTTGTTCCAATTTATTCATTTCTTGTGAAAATTCCTTACCCTTTTTTCCTCATTTGCAATTTCCTTTCCTCATACCCAGAGTTAGAGAGTTCATGATGAAGAAATATGATTGCTTGGATTTTAAATTACACTCTGAGACTTACTTGAGCTCAGTAGTAGCATTTTGATGCAACTGCATGAGATTCCTTTTCTGTAGGACTTCCAGCATGGAGGCAATGTCCTCTTGCATATTTTGCAGAGTAGCATTGGGCAGATGCTGATTGATACTCCACGTCTCATTTAGGGCTGCTGCTTCCTCCACGATAGCTATAAAGGAAATAACAAGTCATTGACAATTGTGCGGGAAGATCATTACAATACTTGTATTTCTGCTCTTACTGTTTCTAGTAATCATATTTCTCATTCAAATCTGTTGAGCTTACTTTTGCCCCCTAATACCTCATTTTGGTATAACACAACTCTTTGTGTCTTTATCCTGTACTTATTTACAGGAAGAACTAAAATACTCCCCGGAGGGCAAAAATAACATGAAAGCTTAGATTTCGAAAATGAGAAGTGACTCGAAAAGTTTTAATATTTTGACTAAATCATGGAGTCAAATTTAAATAAAACAAAAAGTGGCTTTCTTAGTTGGATGTTGTCAAAAATATGAACGACTTTGGGAGTACAGTGAAATTTTTGGTTCTCACATCTACTTTGAGATACAATAAAATACATTTTTAAACCAGGTGTGCTCTCCAAAATTAAATATTATACATAGTACCTTTTATATCAGTCCTTAGCTTCTCAATAAATGTGGCTAAATCTTGACTCTTCTTCAGCATTCTTTCTGTGATGACATTCAAATTCTGGCTACTCTCTAATACCTGAGTGAGCTGGTAAAAAAAAAAATAATGTGCAGGATTTAATTTAAAAAAAGAATATCTCACATCTCTCACGCTACTAAACTCCACTACTTCTACTCAAGGTACCATCATCTTTTTCTCAGGTTTGTAACCTGGACATCATCCTCAGCTCCTCAATTCTCCCTCACCTCATATATCCATTCAGTTGCCAAATCTTGCTGTTTCCACCTCCACACTCTCTTGCACTTGACCTTTTTTTTGTCCTCTTAAATAGTTGCTACATTCGTAGTATCATCTCTCAACTACATCATTGTGGCAGCTACATAAATGGTCTCCCTTGACTCGGTCCATTCCATACAATGCTGCCAAAATAATTTTCCTTAAACACAGATATAATTATGTCATTCCCCTACTCAGTCATCTCCGGTGGTTGCCTATTTCCTCTAGGAATATAAACTCCTTTATTTAACTTGTAATGCCCTTCAAAATTATTCCCCCTCTTACATTCTGCAATACAACAGAATTGACCTTCTATCTTTTCCTCCATCCCCTTTCTGTGCTTTTCCACTTGTTGTATGAAATCTTTCCTGATTCATCTGACTGTTCATATACTTCCTCCCAAATAACTTAATTTTAATTATTTAACTAATTAATTTAACTAATTTTAACTACATGATATTCGTTTTATTTATTCTGTATACACCTCTATATGTACCTGCTGACTTTTCCATTAGAGAGTTAGCTCCTTGTGAACAGGAATTATTCCACTCTTTTATTTGTATTCCTAGTGCCTAGCATAGTTCCTGCCACAGAATGGGCATTAAATAAAAGTTTATTGGTTGACTGAAGCACTAGGTAAAACGTTAGAATCTTTTTTATACGGTATCTAATTTGAGCCTTACCATAACCCTATGAGGTCGACAGGTAATGCAAAAATTGTATTATCTCTATTTATAGAGAATGGAAACTGAGGCTTAGAGAAAATAAAATACTTTCCTCATGCAAACAAAGACTAGATATTTTTATAGTTGGAATGAACTTTAGAGAACCCATTTTACAAATATGTACACTGATACTGAAGAAGCTAGGTAGCTGTGAGACTTTAAGTAGAAATGAATGCATTACACTGTAATAACTGGCATTTATATAGTGCTTCAAGGTTTGCAAAGTAATTTACAAAAGAGAAGAACTCATTTGACCCTCACAACTTTGGGAAGGTTGGAATCCATCTTACAGATGGGGAAACTGAGGCACAGGGTGGGTCACAGAACAAATGACTGTCTAAGGTGGAATTTGAATTCAGGTTTTTCTGATGACAGGTCTTAAGCACTATGCCTACAAGCTGCCTAAATAACTTAAGATCATCCCAATACACAAATTCTAGGATTCAACAGGTAACTTGTTCAAGGTCATCCAAGTAGTCTAAAACAGTGAGAACAGAAAACCAAATCTTCTGAATCCTAGATCTTTGCTATTTCTACTATAACCAAACAGCCTTATAAATTTTAAAATTAGTTTCTTTAACACAGAGTTGAGAGAGAAACTTCCTCTAGAATAGAGGTGTCAAAACCCATGCAGACAAAAAAAACTTTTACATCAGATTAAAATGTGATTTGGAAATGTTTCACAAAATAAATAAAAATTCAACATAAACAAAATATTAATTCATAGTTTTCTAAGTAAATATGTGGTCCACAGGGATCCATTTCTATTTGAGTTTAACACCACTGGTCTAGAAATGGCTATCTCCAGAGAAGGAATAAAAGATTTCATGACTCACCTCTTTCTGCAAATTATCTGTGTCTTCTGAAACACCTTCAAGTTGTTTTTTTGCCCTTTCCAATGAATCTGCCATTTTATTACTTATGAATGACTGCTGCAAGGGGCAAAGGAAACAAATTATAATTTTCTTATTAAAAGTTTCTAGTTCTCCAACAGATTTTCATTGGAGTCTTCTTTTTTAAATAACTGATTTCCTTTCATTATAGACACTCTTTTCCTAAAATTACATTAATAAAAGATTTATCAAAGTCCTTTTTTTAGCTATACCATTTCCATTTTGTTAGTTTTAAATTTTAACAAAAATTCAAACTAATAGGTCCTTTCTCCATAATTCCTACATTAACTTGGGAAGAACAATTCTACAAAAATGGACTTTGAAAATTAATTTTTGAAAATGCATCAATATTTTTTAAAAAAACAAATTTTAAGTGGAAACAACTCATAAAACTGATAAGATGCTAGTCAAACATTTCTATATTTAACATTCACTAAATTTTGGGTAAATCAAACACATGAAAGTACTTTAAATTATTGTACTATCTTTTGCACAGAAAATTTATCATTTTCAAAAATTGTCATTTCCACAGCTTTATCTAGATGTGTTCACACAAAACTTCTCAAAATAAGAAATATTTAACTGAAAGCAAAAAAAATTATCAGGTAACCCAAAGGCATAACTGTATTATACATAAATATAAACATATGTATCTATGACATCTCTACAGATATATAGACATATATGTAAATATATCAACATACATGTGTAGATATATCTGCATACACATATGCATGTATGTGTATATATGTATTTGTACACACACACACACACACACACATATAATTTCCAGGACATCTGCTACAGAAAGCACTGAAAAATAATTCAATAAGAACAATGATCCCAACTTAGTACTAATGATATTTATCTGATGCACTGAACATAAAAGATTAAATTACATCAATCCTATCTAATCAGAATGGTATTTATAACACTAGAAACTATGCTTCGAATTAAAGGAAAATCTAATTACAATAGAGAGTCTAAGAATTATTTGTCTTGTATATGACAATGTAAGGAGTTTTTAGACATTTTTGTTTACTTAGAATTTATGGGTTTATAAAATGGTTTTCAACCATGTCTTATATTATTATTCAACAACTATAGATATTTGTGAACATTTACTCAAATTTCGTTCTTTAGGTAATTCAAACTATTTAATTTAAGCTAATTTAGGCTATGTAATTTGGGTAATTTAGGCTATTTAACTAGGTACATCACAAAAAGGCAGATTCCATAGATGCTGTGAAGAGATCACTACATTCTTACCCATAGCTAAATTTCTTATGTAAACTTACAGTTAAAGTAAAACAATAGGTCTATTGAGACCAAAGGGCCTTAGAGACAATCTATTTCAGACCTTTTATTTTATACATAAGAAAACTAAGGCTCATTTGGATTAAAGGTCTTGCCCAGGTCTCACAGAAGCAGAAAAAGAATTCAAACCCAGAATCTCTGACTCACGGTCCTTCTATTATTACTTCCCAAAATGCAATCTGCAGCCTCCAGAAAAAAACTAAACTATGAGAAATAAATTTTAAAGACAGGTCTTTCTTCTGGCGTATTAAAAAACCCTAGAAAACACAAAATCTGTCTTTTACTTACTTTCTGTAGTACTACAAAACAAGCATCACGGATCAATGGACAATTTCTTATTCAATCGTTTTCAATTACATTATGTCTGACTTTCATGATCCCAATTGAGGTTTTCTTGGCAAAGATACTGGAGTAATTTGCCATATCTTTCTCCAACTCATTTTGCAGATGATGAAATTAAGGCAAACAGGCTCAAATGACTTGCCCAGGGTCACACAATTAGTAAGTGTCTGAGACCAGATTTGAACTCAGGAAGATGAGTCTTGCTGACTTGAGGCTCAATACTCTATCCACCATGCCACCTAGCTGCCCAGTAGACAATTAATTATTATTTAATTGCATTGATCTGATTTCCTGTGATATTGCAATATAAATGTAATCAATGTATCGATATGTCTGTATTTCTTGTCCAACAATTCTCATTAGTATTAATAGTTATAGTACCTACCCTGAGATTTTTAGTTGCATTTTCCAGGTTGGATAAAATTCCATGTGGGACTGGAGTGATTCCAGTGAGATTTACAGAGGAAATGGCATCAGTGATATTATCCAAGTCATTTAACAATACACCTACACATTCATCATCACAAGCTAAGGAAAAAAGATGTTTAAGTTAGTTCAAAGTTGTTTGTTAGGGGAAAAGATCTTGAAATGTACTCACAAGACAAAAGATTGAAGGGAACATCATAGTTAAATCATTGAGGGGAAAATATTAAGACAAAAGATTGAAGGGAACATCATAGTTAAATCATTGAGGGGAAAATATTGGAATTTTGGAATTCCAAAATATTGGAATTTTCTTTGCCACAGTATATCAGTATATGTAGCTTGTACCTAGCTAAATTTACTATTTGATCAACTCCAACTAATTGTGAAATTTTTTCTTTTAATGATGAGGCTAAAGACAGATATTACAACACAGTTTTTCAGCAGACGCTGATGGAACAGATTACTGTCAATCTTTTTTTTTAATCATAGAAAATTCCTTATTGTTATAGTCCTGAGCTGAGAACCATGTATTCGTGTATTATTCATACTTTCTCCAAAGACTTTGTTACTATCATGAAGAAAATCTCCCAAATATCCTACCTGATCTTTTGGGTTGTTGTTGGCAGTTCATGTTTACCAACAAAGTCTGTACGTTAAGTTGAAAAACCTGTCAGGAATTTATATGGTACAGGTGGCCATACAAAAATTGTCTGTCCTCCACCAAACTGACTGAACCTTTGTTCCGTGCTGATTACATTGACAGATTCACAGGATAAATTATAAAAGTGAGTTAAATATATGAAATTTGATAGCTTTCCCAGAGGGCTATACAGAAGTATCCCAACACATCAAGCAGTCATGAATTCATTGGTGTGAGAACTTGCTCCATCAATACAGAAGAACCCACTTTCAGTTCAGTAGATTTAAGGGAACTGATTGAGGCTAAGAGCCATTTAGTTACTTGCATAAGAGACAGAGGCAGAAGTTGAACCCAGATTTTCTTGACTACAAGTCCAAAATATGTTGTACAACATATCAATGCAATTATTCTAGAGTCTTCCTTCTTTCCTTCCTTCCTACTGGGGTCAAGTGACTTGCCCAGAGTCACAAAGCTAGTAAATGTCTAAGGTCAAAACTGGAACTCAGATCCTCCCAACTCCAGGGTTGGTAATCTATCCATTATGTCACCTAGCTGCCCCTTAGAACCCAGAACCTCTTGTCTTTACTCAAAAATATTCCATTGAAAGTTGAATCTGTTCTAATCTAAGACTACCTTTTAAAAGAAAAAAATCACTTTCTAGATCCTGGAGACACATCATGCCATCAGAGCTATTGCATTCTCCACAAACTACCCAGATGAATTGATCCTAAGAAAACTTTTAAAATTTTTAAACATTAAAGAAAAAACACATACAAACACATTTGCTTTCCACCAGGATATGCCTTGGTTCACATTCATCACAGGCACGGCCAGTCACACCTGGCTTACAGATACACTTCCCAGACGTTGTGTTACAAAGACTGTGAACAGAGCCATTGGGATCGCAGTCACATGGCTGGCAACTACCGCCCACCTTTACAGGATTTCCATAAAAGCCAGAGGAGCACCTAGAGAAAGAAAATAAAAGACTAAATACACAATTCAAATTACTAACTTATTACAGCTTTCTTCCACTAAGCACCTCCTCAATTTTTTTTTTTTTTTTTGGTGAAAATAATCAACATTCTGAGCAATACCATGGTATAAAGGCGCTCCTGGTTCTTAAAAGTTCAATCAATGGAGTGCATTCCTTGCCAACCCTACCATCTGTGAGACGGCAGAACTAAGTTCTAAACAATGGCAATACATTTATTTTGGTCACAGTAACTTAAGAAAGCTATATACAAAGGCATGAAGGGAATGAGACCTGCTTTGATTGACCACATAGAAGGAAACACAGATCTCAGAATAATGAAACACAGAAGTTATAGAATTGATAATCATCTGTTGGCCAAGTAGAGCAATTCAAAAAATGTAGGCTCTTTCATTTTCTTTAATATTTATTTTCTAAGGAGGCAAATTCTGTGGAGGATATTTACTTTTCAGGCCAAAAAATGAAGGATTTTGCTTTATACCTTTAACATTAATAACTATTAATATATGTGTCAAATTTAAACTGCCTCCTCAGCTATTTCAGTAATGATATCTCTATTTATTATATTTTAATACATTATACTTATCACAATAATCATAATTATATTATATCAATGTATGGTTAATTTCTATAAATTAATATATTTTCCAAAGTCATGGATTTATTACAGAACTAACTATGCAAACGTATAAAAATCACCGAATGATGTCTCAACTTACTTTTCACAATATTGTCCTTCATATCCCAAAGAGCAGGCGTTACATCGGAAATCACTGTCACCTTCCAGGACACAGGTTGGACTAAAACTATGGGAAGAAAAAATAGCTGATCATTGCTCTTGTGTTTCAGAGATCCAGTTTTTGAACTCTAAATATTTCTCTTAAGATTCACATTTTGTGATCTTAACAGTAAATATTGAGGTACGATTGGATAACTTGCATTACAGATGCAAGAACTTCTATTTGTAAAACACTTTCACTTACATTATCTCATCTGAGAAGTAGGTGAAGAAAAGAATTATTATTCTTCCTATTTTATAGATAAAGAAATTGAAGTTCAAAAAGATCGTGTTGACAAAACTAGTAAATATAAGCACCCAGGACTAGAGAATCTACAAATCCAATGTTTTCTTCAACTTCTATTATGTATTATGTGTTGTAGTGATCATATTAGACAGACAAGCATTTGGTTTAAGTATTTTTTAAAAAGATAAATAGGCATGTCATCAATGTAAACAGAGACATTTACAACCTGCCAAGTTATTATGTACGTAAGGGACACTCAATAAATACTTAAATGAATATGTAGCAAATATATGAATTTAGACAAAAATATGTCAACTTAGAAAAAAAGGTTATTAACAAATTAGTGGTTGAGCTATACTGATTAGGAAACCTTTTCAGAAAAATAGTTGAACTTTGAGTTTTGATGAGTAGATTTTTCAAATAAATTATTGGAGTAATGGACACTTTCAGGTTTGTAAATGTAAAACTGTCAAAACCCTTTAAGGAATAAAATGTATACTTACGAGGTGGACTAACTTCTTGTGTTTAGATGGTGGTAAACATTTTTTTATCTGATTTAATCTTTGATAAAAGCAAATGAACATATTAAACTGCATAAATGACATCCAGTTTATGCTAATTCTTTGACTCAACTATAAAAAATTCAAACCATTCATTCATGTGTAAATAGCTACTATGGACACAAGTGAAGGTGCCATTTATTTTTCTTTTAGTATGTAGAGAAATCTGATCCATCCCATACTTACCTGGCATTGGTTCTGGGACAAGCACAAAGAGAGCAGTCATCAGCAAAACCAAGTACTTTCCCATAGTACCCTGGAGCACACACATTGCAATGATGGCCAGCTGTGTTATCTCTGCAATTCTATTATCCAAAAATAAAATATTGATAACAAAAAGGTAAGTACTTGATAAGTAAGTCTTTTAATGGATTTTTTTCTTCCCTAAAGTCTTTCTCTACCACCTCAACAGAGTTTTGGTTTTTTCCAGTAACTAAAATATGGAAATGTGTATATGTATACACACAGTTTTTTTTTTTTTTTTTACAAAAATAATCTAACAAGATGGTGGATTCTTCTAATTGGATACATTTCCAACGCAAATACAGAATGTTGCATTAGTGTTTATCTCTAATGATCCCCTAAAGTCCTCCCTCATAAAAGTTATAAACCATTTAAGAGATTCCATTTCACCAATTCCAAGAACCAAAGAGTGGAACCTTGTTACTTAGGAAGGGGAGGCCATTCTTATGATCACCCCTTTGTCGGGGGAAAGAGGAGTCTGGTGTTGAGGAGAGAGAAGCAAGCAGGGTTTGAAAAATGTATGGAAGGAAGTGTAAAAAGAAAATAGGGTCAAGGAAAGTTGCTTGAAGTTGAAACTCCAGGCCTGATTCAGGTGACCTTGGAGTTACAGTGGCTATATGCCAGTAGCCTCTGATGGGTGATATTAAACTGGAAGGGCCTCAAGACTGATGACCGACTCTATCATCTCAGGATGAACTCAGGTAAGTTCAACCATAGCCAAGTTAGCTCTGAGACATTTAAGGTTGTTTTTCCACCCTCCAAATAGTTTTACTAAGATGAAAGAGAACTGAAATATGGTGGATGCAGAAAGTACCAATGAAATCATAAATCTTTAAAATGTATGATCTTTATCAATCATAGGCAATTGAATAGTATAATGGCTAGAGCACTGGATATAGAGCTAGGAAGACCTTCATTCAAATTCTGTCTCAGATATTTCCTTGATCTGTGACTCTGAGCAAATCAGTTAATGTTGCCTGCTTCCTTTTCCTCATCTGTAAAATGGGTTAACAGAAGCACCTACCTCCCAGGGTTGTGAGGCTCAAATGAGATAATTATTGTAAAGCACTTGGCAACCTTAAAGTGCATTACAAATGTTAACTATTGCTATCGTTGCTATACTCAGTATCAGCATATTTTGTTCCTAACACATAACAAAGGATTAATTATGTTCCATTAATTTCATTCTCTTTTCCCTCTTGTATACATTTTCACATTTTCTGGTATGTTCATTTCTATTGCGATCTTTACAAATTTTTATTAAAGATTTTTTAATAATTCAAAAGAGACTAAGAATAAATTATAAAAATGAGAAGTCTTGAAAAAATTTTTGCTGTTCCCAATAAACTATGTTATCAGAAACCTGAGAGTATATTTTACTCTGAAAAAGTGGGTATGCAAAAAAAAAAAAAAATTGGGCTCCTTGGTTGCCTTACACCTAATGCCTTTATTAAGCAGTTCATTTAAGGACTCTATGAATATAAATACATGACCTGCACGAAGTAAGCTCAAAGTAACTAGTTCATCATTTTTACTATTAAAAGGTTTAATAACATTATAATAGAATCACACTATTATTGGTGGAAAGATTTGTCATTAATATCTGCAACTAGAGATAAGACATGTTTATCACCATGTAGACTGCAAGTTGTAAGTTTTTAGCCATCACTACTCCTTAGCAACATCCTCTGAAGTTATAGGGGAAGTGAAGTGTAAGAAAAGAGAGAGAAAATGAAAAATACTGTTGTATGGAAAGAACTAAAGAATCTAATAGGATAAGGACTAGAGGTCTGTAGTTTCATCAACATGGTTAATTCCAAATTAAGAAACCTCTCCACCAAGGCAAGTTATTAGCATCTTTTCTGCAACTTCATAGAGAGGTGCCCAGAGCAATGACAGATTGAAAAAACCCACCCAGTGAGTATCTGGCTGTGGAAGGATGTCTGGACTCTGAAACCAGTCCTCTGCCCACTATTCCATGTTGACTCTACCAAATACAAAAAAGGAGACAAAAGGCCAGTAGTCCCATGTCATGTTCTTTTAATTTGTTTTAAAATAAAGATTTTAAAAATAATTTATGAGAATGACAGTGTCTTGTCATCTTTTTTGTGTTTTGGATATGCTGTGAATCTTTCATCATGATTGTTTATGTTGCCACAGTACCACATTATTGCAAAAATGATTGCCCAAAAGGAGACTTCAGGAGTGCAGAAGGATGCAGGATAAGAAATAACGTAGCCAAGCTTGAATCTAAAAGGATGCTTTGTCTTCGCTATCCTCACACATCCAGTGTACGCACTTCTTTCCACCATTAGAGAGGAAGACCATCATGTTACCTGGCATTTGTCCAATTCTGGAGGAAAACTACTTCATAAAAACTCAAACTAAGGCTTTAAATTTTTTTACTACCTATTATGTAATCTCCTCCAAATACTTGCATTTTACAAGGCAATTTCAAAGAGAAGGCTATACTTTATACAGAGAAACTGATCTCTAAAGGTAGAATTTTGATATTATAAGGCTTAAATGAGGTTATCAATTTTGAGACCAGTCTCCTCATCAAATCAGATCACTTAGGCTGATCCTGAATATTAATAATCAGTGATATTTGGTATGAAAAACCAAATGACTCATATTGTCAAAATCTACCATTTTAATATCTGCAAGCAAAAATTCCATAAAAAAGTTAAATTTGCAAGGTATCTCCATTTTGGTCTTTGGTCTAAGAGAGATGGTCAAATGACCATCCTTTTATTAATAATCTGCTAGCCTTATTAATAAAATGATTAAATTACCCAGAAAAAAAGATATTTCTATTCTGCTTATGGCACAATCACATTAATTAAGGTCTTCTGTTAGAAATGACCATCAAATTTGAGGGTTAGGCAAAGGAAGTTCAGTACACAGGGAAGTGTATGGATAGAGGTGGAGAATAACAATGAAAAAATAAAGACCTTTAATCTAGTAAAGTGAGAACAAGACACATACCAGGCATTTTCCAGTCTCCGGATGACACGTTTCAGTGTGGTTGTTGCAATGGCAAGGAATACATGGTGCTATCAGAAGGCGGGGTTCTCTGACACCAGCTTCTGGAAGTTTTGCCCTGTGGTACCCAGGGGCACAATCCTGTGGAGAGATAGAAAAGATTTTTGAGCCTTCTTTAGATTGGGTAGTAACAATGAAGAAAAGTATTTTTATTCAACATAAGAAAATGCTAAAACCATTTTCAGCAGTCATTTGCTACCTGACATGAGAGTCCAGCAAAACCAGGAGGACAGTCACAATTCTCCAAAAGGTATGCAACCTGTCTATTGGAGTGCATCTCTTCAGTCTTTACTCCAATTTCCATTGAGATATTTGCAATTCTAGGAAACAGGTCATTAAGAAGTTAGAAAAAAAAAGACAGAAACAAGTATCATGAAAGCAGTTAGGTAGCACAGTGCTAAGCCTAGAGGCAAGAAGACTCCTCTTCCTGAATTCAAGTATGTCCTCAGAAACTTATCAGCTGTGTGACCCTAGGCAAGTCATTTAACCCTGCCTACCTCAGTTTCCTCATCTGTAAAATGAACTGGAGGAGGAAATGGAAAAGCACTCCAGTATCTTTACCAAGAAAACCCCAAATGGGGTCAAGAAGAGTCAGATACAACTGAAAAGACTGAACATCATCATATCACAAGCATAATGTAAGGTCATTAACTGAATATACAAAAAGAGAACATTAAAGAAAGCCCAAAACTTTATAAGATGTAATGTAGTAATCTTACAAATATTATCAAATCAACAATGATATAGCAAAGCTTCACAGCACGAGGTGAAGTTTAGAGATACTTCATTAGAGACATCATTTTGATGTGGTGCTGGTCAGTGCAAAATTATGTGGTTTGTAAATACTATAGTGTTACAAAAAATTAACATGCAACAAAATGATATTTTTCATATAGTAGAAAACCATAGGCTTTCCTCCTAATGGGGGAGACTTTCCTTCCCAGGATACTACCACCAGAGTAAATGTGATTTAGAAATTTAAAAAAACCCAAAAAATATAAGGAAAATGAAATTAAAGCTCTTTAGGGATGTTGACTGGCTGGGTCAAAAAAATTAAATAAAGCATTACTAGATTAATGCATTAAAGAAGAAGAAATGCTCATTCTACACTTCTCTGAAAGAATTTCTCTTGTTGTGTCCCACTTCGTGCCCCCCACCTAAAAAGGAAATAAAAGTATACCAGGAAATGGCCATTATTACTGTTGCTATCATGTTGCTGTTAAGTATTTTATAACTGTGCACCATTTCTGTACATTACATTGTAATTACTTTATTAACAGATTACAACATATCTCACCTAAGTGTCACAAAAGACTATTCTATCCTTCTATTGCCCTTTGATATGGGTTTCACAGGACCATGAAAATGACTGACCCCAAGAGGTGCAACTAAATGGTGTTGTGGATAGAGCACTGGTCCTAGAGTCTGGAAGACCTGAGTTCAAATCTGACTTCAGATATTTATAAGCTATGTTATCACTTAACCCCAATTGGCTCCAAAAAAAGTATTTCCCTTTGCAATACTTTAGTTATACATGCAGTTTGAGTTCCATTTCTAGACTTAACTTTTCAGGTGATTTTCACATATATTACTGTATTACTTCGAGTGAAAAAAGGGCTCTTTCCGTGAAAAGAATCATGGAAATTTAGAGTTAAGAGTATTTAAGATAGTTTAAACCATACACTTCCTCTATTTTTCTTTCCCCTGTCTCAAATACTTTATTGGTGAGGAAACTAAAAATTAAATGACTTTCTCATGGTCACATGGCTAATTAGTGGTAGAATCAGAAAGAGATAAGACACATAAAGAAAAGTATTAAGTTAAATACGGAAGCAGGGCGGGAGACAAAGAGAGTCATTTTCTTTACTTCTGTCTCAGGGAGAAGAGAGATTTTTAGAAAGTCTAGAAGAAGCATAAGTTAAAAATGCCCTACCTGCTCTGTATTAATCCTTGACCATACGAGGCCTTGATGAGAATATAGTCAATGTTGCTAAGAACTGACATAAAGTCTGAACGTGTTACAGACTTTTCAGACACAGAGTTAAAATATTTCCAAATATTCTGTAGATGAGAAATATATTCGATCAAAGAAAAATTCACACACAAAAAATTCCCAGTGCCAATTCACACATAAAGGAATTATTCTTTTCCTAATGATTCCCCAAAATACCCATCTGTAAGTATTTCTGTGCCCAGCACCAGCCAAGTTTTCCCAAAACAGAGTACACTAAACAATTCTCACATTCAAGCTTGACTTGGAGACTTTCCTCTTGCCCATGTTCATGCCCTAATGACCATCATACCATGAAAAGAATTCAAGAATCCTTTACTACTGAACCTAATTAAAATGAATTTAGATTTCTTTGAGGCTATAAAGCTTAGATCATTTTCCACATACCTCGCCAGTCTCAGTGTTCACAATTCATGACAGATACACTTGGTCTTTTTTCCTATCTCCTGAACTATAATTTTACCAACACACTGGTAATACATAGTTTTACATTTATCAGAGAATCTAATGGTTCTTTTTATTTATTTTGTTCACCTCCTTCATGTCTACTTCTTGTTCTTTTCTCACTCCATTCTCTGGAGCAGGGATATTCATGTAAATGACAAGCTTGCTGGTGCGGCCACCCTTGATCAGAATCTGTGGCTCCAAGTTGTAAGTCCCAATGCCATCTGATGAATAAAAAGCTACTGTGTACTTCAGTTTTCCACCATAGGTCATGAGCTGTTCAAAAGATAAATTGTTATATTTATTTCTGTAAAAGAGTATTGACTTAAAAATATTTCACGTTAAAAGTTCCCAGCATTATTTTTTAAAACTTACAATAAAATTTTCAGAATTTAATTTTAAAAGGCCTTTCATCAAGGTTATATTCTTAAAATGCATAATATCTTTTCTCCATGCCTTTCAGTTGTCAGATGTTAAAAGGCATGCAATGTTTATTCCCCAATATTTCCTATTGTTTAGAAGTTAGTCTTTTTTCTTTTAAACTTTCCTCTCCAAATTTTCTTTTTTTTTAAACCATGGATTTGACAAATAACACTTCCATAATAAAGAAAAACAGGATAAAAGGACTGAATAAGCAACTATGAATCTCTATTACAAACTAAGCTTTTCTTCCTAGAGTACTCCATGCTAAGTATTACACAACTGCAGAGGAACATAATTTTTTAGGAAAAGTTCTCATGAACATTTATCTATAGTTCACAACTACATTTTACTCACAAGATTGGAGATAAACAGTTTTAGGACACAAACTTAAGTGCATAAAAGAATTTTCCCTTCTATTTCTGGCTAATCATAAACTCCAAGGCTGGCTAGAACAATGGTTCTTCTGGGCGATATCTCAAAAAGCAGACTATAGAATTGTCTCAAAATGAAGGTTACTGAATAATATTTATAAAGAATTATCATTATTCAAGTTCCTTTAACTTAGAAAAGTATTTTCTTGGAAGAATTTTAATTGTACTTACTCTAAATGCTTCATGTTTTGAGAAAATATATGTACTTCTGATTTTAACATAACCTAATGTGAATGCCACTTTTAAAGAATAATAGGAAGGAAGGAAAACAAGCATTTACTAAGTCCCTACTATGTGAGACTCACTGTTGCTACTCACTTTACACCTATTATATCATTTGATCCTCAAGACAATCCTGGGAGATAGGTACTATTATCATCTCGGTTTTACAGTTTGGGAAACTGTGACAGACAGAGAGACTTGCCCAATGCCACAGTGATTCAGGCTGCATTGGACCTCAGATCTTCCTTACTCCAACCCTAGCACTTTATCCACTGCACATTTGGCTGCATCTGCATAAAAATTGCTATCAGGTAGTTTCAGCCTAAAGAAAATAAAAATAAAAACCAGTAACTTCCGTGAGGTTTTCAAAATTTAATTCAGTATTTTTGACAGTGCGTTATATGTTTTTTTTTTAAGTTTCACCAGTCTATAAAGGAAAAATTATGTTTTTCTTAATTTTTGTCAGCTAATTATATCTATCCATTATAATTTTAAATTGTCTTCTCTGCCCTCAAGAAAATCTGTAACACTTCCAAATGTCATCTCTTACCTGGTCTCCCAGAAATTGATCAGGTAGCCTCCAGTAAAAAGGTTCTGCAATCCCATGCTGTCTGGCAGTGGCAGCATCCAATAAAACCTCAGGGTGCTGGTAATACACCCCCTCTATTGTGCCCTCAAGATTGCTTTGGGAAACCACACGCAGAATAGATTGATCTGGGGTGAGAGTTATCTATATATCAAAGAAAAAGGAACCACTTGATTGCAAGTGCTAATGAATAATGCATCTGAATTTCAAGGACAGAAAAGAGTTTTACAAATAAATAAATGAACAGCAAGATAGAAGACAACCAATTTGTCAGATTAATATGCGAAGCAATGACATGTTTAACATAAACACAAGGATTAAAATTCTTAAAAGTACTTTAGGCTGTTACACTCTATAAATTGTTATATCAATAACTATCAGTTTTACCACCTAAGGGGGCAGAACTAAAAAGTGAAATCTCAAAATCATGTCTTAACATGTTTCAAACCTCCTGTACCACTATAATTTATCTCACTCGCTAACAAGCAGGAAAATGGAATGGGTTGGGATCATAAAAATCCATTCGATTCAATAAGCATTTATTAAGCCAGACACTCTATTATGTACTAGGGGTACAAAGGAAAAAAGTTTCCACCCCCAAGAAGCTTACAATCAACTGGAGAAAAATAATTTTTACCTAGATCTTAAAAATACATATGAGATGAATAAAAAAAGTGATTTGAGGAGTGCTCTCAGCAGGGTAGAGGAGGTAAGATCTCTTGGAAGAGGTAGCAATGAGTTACCTGAGCCTTGAAGAGAGCCAGGATGCCAAGAGAAGAGATGAGAAGAGAAAACGATGCAGGCATAAAAGACAGAAGGTGCATAGAGATAGGAGAGAAAACATCACAGATGGAAAATAGCAAACAGACTACTGTAATGTAGAGAGTGTGGAAGGAAATGAAGTCCACCAAGTTTAGAAAAATAGGTTGGAATCAGACTATAAAGAGCTTCAAATACCGACTGAGGAGTTTGTATTTTACCCTAGAGATATTGGGGCACTGAAGCTTCTTGACACAGAACGTGGTCAGACATGCTTTTTTAGGGATATCAATCTGAGGACTACATGGAGGATGGATTGAAGAGGGGAAAGCCTTGAGGCAGGGAGGCCAGTCAGGAGCCTGGTAGAATAGTTCACTTGAGGTATGATTCTTGACTGTAGGAGGGAATTTTCTGTGTGAAAAGAGGGAAATGGGGGGATGAGAGGGATATTGGGAAGATAGAAAAAATTTGACTACTTTTTAAATAGGGTTAGTGCAAGTGAACAGTTGTAGAGCTAGGTGACTGGAAAATATCTTCTTCATCAGAAATAGAGAAGTAAAGAGGTTGCAGTGGGAAAGATAATAACTTGTGCTTGATATAATTAGGATGAGATGCTTATGAAACAATCAGGTAGGGGTGTACAGCAGGCAGCTGGTCATAAAGGACTGGAACTCAGAGGAGAAATGAACTGTCCACAAAGAAATAATCATAAAGACATCGTGAAAAGAGGGAATACAGAAACAAAGAGGAGGTTTAGAGTAGATCCCTGAGGTGCCCCCTTATTGGAGGACAGGACGTGTAATATGACCCCACAAAAGAAAACAAGACAGTTACGAGTAGGACAAATGGAATGCCATGAAAAACCTCGGGAGGCAAACAGTATCCAGAATGAGGGGGTGGTCGATAGCATCAAATGTAACAGAAAAGTCAAGAAGTATTAGGACTAAGGAGAAAAAAAATCATAATTTTTTAATCAGGAAGGGAACGCAAAGATCATCTATCCACATGATTCTCATCCAGTTTCCTCACATTATAGGTAAGGAAACAAATCAAAGAACTTGCTTGAAAAGTCAGGAAGTGAGTCGCTGACCAAAATCTTTTTCTCCAATTTTTCAGTTCAAAGTTTTCCTAATATAAGGTGTTGTCTTTTTCTGTTTTATTTCCACTGTCCATTATGAGAGGAACAAAAAGTTTTAATGACTCCAACACCAAATGTCAAATCTCTGAGAGTTCCTCTTTGACAAAATAATAAGATTTAATTTAATAGCCTTGATGTCTCTTCACCCTCATTCCTGCTACAAAAAAAAAAAATGAAAAAGGCAGAAAATAGTTACCCATGAAGTCACAAAATTCAAATGTAAAGTGATATTACTTACAGGGATTCTAACATATCCTTCTAATTCTGAACAGAAGGGTGTCATCCCAAAACAGAAACAAGGAGAGCACCCCAAAGGATTGTCATCATGGAGGGCGAAAGTCCCAATCTTGCATTCACTGCAGTGAAGACCAAACACATTTTCCTAAAGGAGAAAAAAAAAAAGATTCAAAATCTTTTACTCTGAGAATTGGAAAAAATGTTTCCAAGGACATTATATACATTAGGGGCATAAACTCCAAGATATTAACATTAGTAACTAAAGTTTTCAAAAGTCAGACCTAAGAGCATATGACTGTTTCCATGAGTCTTTATAGGTACAGTTTCACAAGTATAATCCAATATGATAGATTAACTCAAAAGCCAAATGTTTCTGATCCTTTAAGATATGCCCCCCAAAATATATAGTGTTTTAAGTTTTGCAGAGTGTTTTACAAATATTTCATTTAATTCTCAGAACAATCCTGGGAGGTAGGTGCTATTATGATCCCTATTTTACAGATAAGAATACTGAGGCAGAAAGGTTAAGTGTTTTAGATAGTATCTGAGGCTAAATCTGAACTCAGTTCTTCCTGACTCCAAGTCCAGTACTGTATCCACTGTGCCATCATGCTGCCTAAAAATGTGCTTCAAAATTCAAAATAAAAATTAGGTCATCCTTATCACAGACTAATTTTATATTGAATTCATAGTGCTCTGTTAATTATAAGTAATTAAAGTAGAGATGGAAGACTCTAAAGGAAAATCAAACAGTAAGTCTTACAAACAAGTATAGATCAGTTTTTGAAGTATTCACCAACAGAATCAACTAAGGAAAATATAAAGGAGAAAAAACTTTTCCCTTTTGGGAATTTTGCTAAATATACTGTGCATGTGTGTATATGTGAGAGACAGACAGATACGGAAACAGAAGAGAGAGAAAGACAGACAGAAACAAAGACAGAAAGAGACAGACACACATACACAGAGACATACACACACACACACACACACACAGAGAGAACACACGCAGAGAGAACAGAGGAGAACATATGTAAATACCTTCTAAATAATTTGTCTTGGAAAAGGTAAAGGAAGCTCTATCTCTAAAACAAAGTAATTTGCTCCTAGTGTCAATTCTCATTTTTTCTTTCTTCTAAGAATTCACTGTGAAATTCTTTTCTTTTTTACTTTTCTTCCAAGATATTCAATTCAATTTAACAAATATTTATTATATCCCCTCCATGATTCTTGGAGAATGTATTGGGCATACAAAATCAAAAATGAAATATATATTACATTCCCTCAAGGAACAGATTTACATAGGGGATAGAACATGTGTCTCCATAAGTAAATAAAAGGAAATCTGAAGCAGGAGAGATCCCTAACATCTAGGAGAACCTAGATATTCAGTGACACCAAAATTGAACCATGATGGAAGAGAAACATTGAGAGGCAGAGATAGGAGATGGTGCCCTCAAAGGAATAGGGAATGATTTCTGTGAAGGTACAAAGACAGCAGATGAAACATAAAGGTTGGGAGACAGCTAATGGTCCAGTTTGGCTTGAATTTAGAGTATATTTTTTAAATGATGAGAATTACACATGTTTTAGAAATTAAGAAGGCCTACTGAATTTTTTTAAAAGCAAAATTAACTTTGGCATTTTATTTTAACTACCTAGGAAAAAGAATTTTTATCACAAATATGATTTCAAACTGACATTTTTAAAAAAGCATCCCTACTATGCAAAACAGGTAGAAATAGTTAGCTAATACTGCTTTTCTACTTTTCTAATCAAATATAAGATACCCACTAATTTTCTTCAGTTCTAGGACAGCACTTGTAAGCATTATTCAACTGCAAATCTTCTTGGCATTCTGGGTAATCTATTTTATTCTTTTGTACTCACAACAGATTAGCTACTCAGCCAAATGGAACAAATGAGAATTCAGTTTGTGTTGTTCAAACTGGTACTGTCAACTTTGACTACTGTTATAAACCATCACAATCCCATTTAAAGAAGACAGCCATTGTTCTATCAAAGTGCCCACTGAGTTTAAGGTTATAGAGGACTCAACATTTCCATTAAATATGACTCACAAGTTACAGCTGACTCTTCCAACATGAGTTGGCCCTGAGAGAAAAGTTTCAAAGGATGCAGTTGATTTGAAAGGGAGGAAGAGGAAGAAATATAAAAATGGAATAAGGGCAAGGACATTTGTTTATGGAGGATACCTTGCAAAAACAGGTGCCTGTTTTTTCTTCGCAATTACAAACACCTCGGTGCTCATCACACGTGTCTCTCTTTGTACCACTCACTTCACAGTCACAGGATACACACTCCGGGTAGTCTCGGAAGCCTAAAGCACACTCACTGCAGCTTTGGCCTCCATATTCCTGCCTACAGGGGCATTGGCCAGTTGACAAATCACACTGAGGACGTGTTGAGCCTACGCTACTGCAATTGCAGGCCTAAAGGAAACAAAATTAATTGTTTTATGGATCTTCTTTTGTTTTTGAGCTCTCATAACATATTAGAGGAAAATCCCAAAGGAGAGGAAAAACATTGTCCGACTATCTCCCATGGCATAAGTTTGCATTCTATGTAAATGCAGAATCCTCGACTCTTCCTGGACATTTGCAACTCTCCTAGACAGTTTCACTTCCCTAACATTGTACTAATCCACAGCAGAGGCATTTTTAGTTTTAAAATAATACAAGCAAAATTGTTGGCTGACTGATTGATTGACTAAAGAATTATCTTAGAGCTCATTAGCTGACCTTCATTTTCCTCTGTTTTCAAAACAGAATAAGCTGAACTGTTAGAATTTTAAGGATAACTATATCTTACAAATATACAGACCTCAGTAAGATGCCATTCATTTCACTAGTCTCTGGGAAGCACATATATTTTAACTATAGGAAATGAGGTAAGAATCTAGTATCATAATGGAGCAAATGTCTTCAAATTGAAGCAATTTACTTCACTTTTCACTCAAAAGAGTAGGTTCATTGCATAATTACATCTATAAGGGTATTAAAATGTGTAGTCTTCATGTTGTAAACTCAAATTTCTTAGTACCTTCTCCAAAAGAAATTGAACCATCCATTTTATAGTATCAATCGTGATCTGTTGTTCAGTTGTTTCAGTCATGTCTGACTCTTCATGACTCTTATTTGCTCCTCCAGATAATTTTACAGATAAGGAAACCAAGGCAAACAGGGTCAAATGATTTTCCCAGGGTCACACACACTGTCTAGGGACAGATATGAACTCAGGTCTTCCTGATTCCACACCCAGCATGCCATCCATTTCATCGGCTAGCTGCATCATCATGATAAATCTTCATAAATATTATGAGATACATAGAATCAATTATAAACAAAATTCATTGGGAGGAGGGGAACATGGTAGCCTCGATGTCCACAATAAGATCTTACCAAAAGAATTGGTTGTGGGTGATTTGTTTGTTTTCTTCCTTCTGATTTAAGCTAAATTGACTTAAAAATAAGCATACCTTAAAAATATTTTAATACCTCAGTAGATAAGATAAAAGCAAATAAATGGATCTAAATAATATTCAAGGCTCCAAAAGTACACATGTTGAGGTTAAGAAAGGGCAGGCTTTAATTACATACAATGTATGCATATAATCATCATATCAGATGGGATGCACAATTTTGAAATGTAGATTAATGAATTTTTGCTTGCCATTTCGATGGCTCTAACCATCACTAGATACCTTGCATCCTAGTTCAGGATGATGACCCCAATACTCATCTTCACAATTTTCACACTTTAACCCTTGAGTATGAGGAGGGCAGATGCATTCTCCAGATTCTGGATCACAGGTATTATGTGTATGAGCACAATTACAAGCTGCAATAAGGAAAAAAGGATTTTTTTTTCCTAAGTGAAGACTTGGAGAGGTAGTCATTTCATGAAAATGAAAAAAAATGTAAACCAAAGCGAAAAGCAGTTTTACTTTATTGAATAATCTAAACAATATAATCATTGTATAATGGTTTCCTAAAATGGAACTATATGACAAGTCTTCTCTCCTCTCAAAGAGCCCTCTGTAAAACAAGCTTCAATCAGTCCTCAAGGTCAAAGAGATGCTCGTTGGGAAGGAAGTAATGAGGACAAGAAAAGAAAGAATGTAGGAAAGTAGAAATAAATTGAAGGTGGTTTTATCTGGCAAATGATTCCTATGATTTATATAACAATGATTCATTAGAGACTTGAAGAAGAAAGGACAGAGAAAACCAGCTCAAACATGAGAGGGCAAACACATGAACGAAGGAAGAAAGACAATGGAAAACTGGAAATGAAATCAGCAGAATTTGGTGAGAAGTCAGACTAGAATAAGGCATGCTTGTCTTTGTAGGACAGCTTTAGAAACCATTATTCATTAAGTTACCTTCTATTCAATTTATCTGTAACTTTTTTGAAGTTTTATGTTATACAGCTAAAACCATCATTTTTCATTTTCATTAAACAAAGTACATATTGCCAAAATTCTTCCAAAGTCTAAGATGTGTAATATAAAAAAGTATAAAATTCATCAGTTATGTCTTCTGTGTCCTTTGCAGCTCTAACTCTATAATCCTATGATCTACTTAGTAGAAATCATTAATATAATTTTCAAATTATGGGATAATTGCAAACTTCTATTTTAAAATGACTCCTCCTATATAACATATTAAGAAATTTCAGTGTTTCCAAGATTTCAAACTGCTCTCTACAGCAAAAGCCCAATTCTTGACACAAGTATTTCCCTAGTAATATGATATGACTTTGAATCATGCAACACTAAGATCTTTGAAGAAGTAAATTTACAGAAAACTGAACTGAAAGGACAATGGAAAAATGCATGGTGGTTTTGAGAAGGCAAAATTTTACCAATGATGACTTTTGTGTAAGATACACCAATAACAAATATGGTAAGTAATAATTTTTGGAAAAGGTGATGATCCAGTAACACTGGTGCTCAAATTAAAAAAGTAGGAAAAGAGCAAGAGGAAGGACTCTAGCCCACTGAGTGGATTCTCTATAGACCAGGAATACAGAGGTCATTTCTGCATTGGTGGAGCAGTGAGCTAACTGGCTAATCAAAACGCCAACAAAATATAAATATAAAACAAACATTATGCTGAATAAGGAGAAAGAGACTGAATCCCACTGTTTTTAAAGGGAATAACCTTTCCTTCATTAATTTTATACACAAAACTTGGATGGTAAAACAGGAAAGGCTAACATTTTTGTAACGTTAATTCTGCAAGTATTTATTAGTACCCACTATGTGAAAGATTTCATAAAAATATTTAAAATATAACTGAAAATATGTAGGAAACAATGAATTATTTCCTTTATGCACTTAATTTAATAGTATTCTTAGAAATTAATTTGCTTTCAATGCCAACTGAACAGATCAGACCATTTGTTGACTGTGAACTCCTTAAGTCCTTATGTTAACTCTTGACGTGATACATAAAACATCAGTAAAGCATCACACATTAAAAAACATTAAAAACATTTAAAAGAGGTATCAACGTAATTTTCCATTGTCTTTTTCAATGCAATTTTGTTTCCTCACAAGATATATTGTAGAAAGAGCAAATTGTGTTAAGCTACTAAGAGGTAAACATTCATTCTGAAGACATACAAAATCTGTAATTTTGCAATTGTTAATGCAATTGTGTTTGGATTGCTAATCTGAAAGTATAAAATAAAGAATAAAGTAAAGCTGTTAGATAAACTGATTAGGATTGCGTAGCCTTAGCAAGTTATTATGCTTGTTTAATTTTAAGGGATTATTAAGATTGCTTAATCTTAACAATGGTTTCTTCTCTGCTTTTTCTAATTCCTCATGAGGAATTTTTTCTTAACTCCTAAAGAAACATAAAAACTTTTGTTGGGAATTATGCCCCGAGTGAAAATACATAAAAAAGATAATAGAACAGAGTACTTACGTGTGCAGCTGCCATCTTGATATGCATAAAAGCCATGAGCACACTGGTCACATCTTTGTCCAGCAACTCCTGGCACACAGTGACACTGTCCTTCATCACTACAACTTTCAGACAGTGAACTTAACTGACTACAGTTACAGGGCAGGCAACCAAGTCCTGTGTTCAAACCATAATAGCCATCCTAATTCAAGAAAGTAAAGAAAAAAATCATGAGAGTAAAAACATCATTAAGGAAATTTATGCAGTGTTCCAAAAGTCTTAGTACAGCTTTAAGCAATCTTTAATATTAACAGGGTGTTTTGAAAGGGTTAACTTTTGGAATACTATAAGCGTACACACACACACGAAAGGGTTAACTTTTGGAATACTATAAGCGTACACACACACACACACACACTCAGAATTCAGTATTTAATAATAGGAAGAGATGACTGGAAACATATATTTCAAATATTTTAACTCTACTTCACTGTCATTTTGCCCACATTTCTTACCAAGCACTGATCACAATGTTGCCCAATAACATTTGGTTTGCAGTCACAGAGACCAGTCTCATGATGGCAGATACTGGAAAGAGAACTGCTTCCATGGCATGAACAAGCTAAGGTGTTCCCCCAAAAAGAAAAAAAAATACTTCTTTACAAGAACTCAAGAAGATCATTTCATCCTTCTCCATGACAAAAATTTTTACATTATAAGCACACACAACATATTTCATTGGGATGTATACTTAATGAATTAATACTTACACTTCCAATAATTTGAACTACTATGAAAACATATTTCTCCCATGACAGTTATAGCATCATTATTTTTCTCCTTTTTGACAAAATTCAGATTATAGCCTTTCTATAATTGAGAGGTGTTTCCTTCCATGCTTTCCTGCCTAAGCTACCACAGTCTTACTTCAAAAGTGTAACTTTTTATTTTCTAAGTTTGCTACCCAATTATTCCAGTAATATACTTCTTTTACTGAATTTTCCTACATCATCTACCTGTAACAATTTTAAATTTAAAAAAAGAATTGTGCATATTCATTGACAACGACTTTGTAAATGGGCTACTAACATGGACGACTTCTCAGTTTAACAGTATTTCTTACTCCATCCACTTAATTAAGACTAGTTAACATCTCCACTACCAATAGGTTATTTTTTTCTTAGTATCCACCCTCCATCATGTTAAATCTACATTATAGCACACATAACCTTCCCTCTCCTAAGACATAATTTTTCCTACGTATTTTAATTTCATTAGGAATCAGGTAGAAAGGAGAAATTGATCCATTTGAATTAACCAGTTTGAAATCTAGGCAGGAATATCAATGACAGTGGCAATCCAAATACAATCATTCAATAATATGAAAGTTGTTTTGCCACATGAAGATAGTATGGTAATTAACAGTTTCTTTCATTCACTATCCACTCACCGTGACAATTTTTGGCAATAAGTGCATCCCCATAGAATCCATCAGCACATCTCTCACAGTGAGGACCCTCTGTGTTCCCAATACACTTCAAACATTCTCCTGTGACTGTGTCACAGTGCCCAACTTCTAGGGGATCCACATTGCCACTGCAATCACATGGGACACAGGATTCTCCAGGTACCGTTGGATTTCCATAGTAACCGTCTGCACATCTGTATAAACAATTGGGAGGAAGGTCAGACTAAGTACAAGTGGCCAAGAAGTTTCCTCAACAACTCAGAAATTCTTCGCCTGGTTATTCAATCAAGCTTAGTATTTTGCAAATGATTTATAGAGACAGAAATACAGCTCTTTTGGTTTGGTCATTCAAAAACTTAATTCGCCTTTTGTTCATGATAAAAGAAGAATGTAATGAAGAGCATCCTAGATGTGACAAAGATAAATTCTAATTTGCTCAAGTAGCCTTGGTTTGTCAAATGATCTGTAATGTGAGAATTCTATGCAATGGCCTTTTAAATATACATGTGTAAATACATCAATGACTTCTAAGTCTGGTTTTGCAATAAAGATCCTCTTGAATAATTTTAAGGGGCCGTCATGAGGATCCTTTTAAAATGTCAAAGTAAAAGAAAGTTGTTCGTTTAAATAGATACTATGGAAAATTACAATCTTTCACAAAATTAAACACAGAGTACCAACCTCTCACACCACATTCCTGTATATCCTGGTTGACACTGATCACAGATAACTTCATCTCCATCATCCAAATGGCAAGTAGGGCTGAAACTAAGAAGTATTGAAGAAAAAGTGTTTTTCTGCCTCTGGATAATATCACATTTCTAAACATTTTAAAAACCAATTTCCTCCTCCATATTGATGTGTTTAAAGCTTGATCAATAGTAGAGCCTGGCAAGGAGATGGAGGGAGATTTCATGCAAAGGTTTGATGCATGATCTCTTTCAAGATCTACAAAAATACCTTTCAGTGTAGTTTTCTGTAAATTAGTTTCATTTTTGACTAGGTAAGTATAAATGTTTATTATATGTGTGTGCATAGCTATATCTATATATCTTGCATGCATATATACATACACATGCCTGCAGAATATTCCAAAATACTTTGTTGTTTTAGGCTACTAAAGCTTAATTAAATTACATTATATTACTAATTTAATTAAATTAAGCTATTAAAGCTTAAAACCGAATTAAGAATTTTGGGACACCCTGTATATAAACACTTTCTTTTTGTTGTCCAGTTGTTTTCAGTTGTGTCCAACTCTTCCAATTCTTCATGACCCCATTTTGGGTTTTCTTGGCAAAGATACTAGAATGGTTTGTTATTTCCTTTACCAGCTCATTTTACAGATGAGGAAACTGAGGCAAATAGAGTGAAATGACTTGCCTGGGATCACACAACTAGTAAAATTGTGAGGTCAAATTTGAACTCAGTCAGATAAGTCTTCTGACTTCAGGTTTGGCACTGTAATCACTATACCACTGAGCTGTTCCATATATAAACACAAATACATATATTATATTTATATACGTATGTATGTATACATAACATGCATGTATATGTGTATGTGCCACACATATCCATACATATACATGTTGTGGTAAATACATGTGTACATATTTATATGTATATGTACCACAAAATCCCTAAACCTCCATTTTATTCCTCTTTGTGGTATGGTAATTAGCCCAGGTTCTCAAAGACTGTTCCAGTGGAGTCCAAAGCCTGGCAATTCTAAGCAAGCTAGAAAGGTTTCAAGTGCAGATATAGCACAGCTGAATGTTCATCTGCCAAGACCAGGCTGGATAAGTTCAGAGAGACTCTTTCAGGCTGGACCAGGATATCATGATGTAATTAATTTTTGTGCCTTTACACTGGCTCTCCCCAGTGTCTGGAATGTACTCCTTCCTCCTCATTTTTCCTTGGAATCCCTAGCATTTTGAGAAGAACAGTCCTACCTTTTGCTAGGTAAGACCTTCTTTCCTGATTTTCCCTTTCACCAAATTATGTTGAAGATATTTACTTTGAATATAGTTACATATGCTTATTGTTGTCTTCTCTCACAGCTTCTTAAAGGCAGGGATGATCTCACCCTACCCCTGCCACACAGTAAAGACTAATTGCTGATTCACCTATTGCCCAGAGCAATGAAATCACAAATTTTTGAAATATATAAATATAAAACCCACCATTTTTCTCTAAAAATTTCATTATATATGTAGATAGCAAGACCGATAAAACCAGAGAGTTCTTTCTTGGGGATAAGTAATAAGTTGGCAGTGACAGGTGAATGTTTTTTTTAGCAAATAAATAGGAAAAATATTTGACTGCAAGGGAAAGGAACAATATAGGGCCGTCATGGCTCTTCAATATGTAACTACTCACTTACTTGTTGGAGGTAGTTGTAAGAGGACACGCACAGGGCTGGCAGTCTTCTGATGTCCCTTGGGAAGGACTCCCGTAAAAACCCGGCAAACACTGGTCACAGTGAGCCCCCACAGTGTTGTGTTTACAAGCCTATTGCACAAGCAAACAGGAACAGAATTAGAGGAGCGTAGATCCAGTTGGAAGGGACTTCAGAGGCCATTCAGTCAAACCTTGGCATTTAATAGATGAAGAAATGAGGAGGCTTGGGGAGGTAAGTGACTGGGTCCAAATCAGTAAGGCAGGAAGCCTCAGAAACAGGATTTCAGAGAGAAGCCTCTTTCCACTGAACAATACTTCTCCCTTTGTTTTCCCCAAAGGATTTTAAGGTTATTATAATGGGTGTGAAGATCCCAGTAAAAAACACAATCCTGTCTCTCTCTTCGGTCTCTGTCTCTTCTTTTCTCCTCTTGCCCTTTCGGCTGGTTGTCCCATGCATGCTATATTCTCCTGCTTTGTCTCGGCTTCCTGGCTTTTTTAAGACTCAGTTGATAATTATACGGATGTATTTAAAGGTTTATGACTCTTCAGAAGTGGTTCACCTGCCACTTTAGCATCTTACCTCCCCTACACATTTCAGCATCTTTTGTGAGTAGTCTCCCCCTATCAGATTGTAAGTTCCTTGAGGACAGGGACCATCTCTCTTCTTCATATTTACATTCCTATTACTTAGCATAGCATCTAGCACACTGTAGGTGCTTAATAAGTGTCAACTGATCAAATGACACAGTGTTAATTGCTGCAGTTGCTACACAGAAGGCCAGAGCTACCCTCAAAGCCCTAGAAATGACTGCGTAGCTTTTCTTTTTAAGCAGAGCAACAGGTTTGGATTAAGCAGTGACAAAAATCGAACTATATCCAGTTCTTTATATTGTTCTAAATTATGAATCATTTGGATTGAAAGAACTTAAAGGTTGACTAATGTTTGTGCTTGTTGTTTTATTTTTTGCAAAATTACTCATTAAAACAATTACTTAAACATTTTTTAAAAAGTTTTAAATTCCAAATTCTATCCTTCTCTCCCCTTTCCCTGAAAGGGTAAGCAATCTAATATAGATTATACATGTGCAATCATGTAAAACATTTCCATGTTAGTCATTTTGTACAAGAAAACTTGAATACAAAAAAAAAGGAATGAAAGAAAGCAAAAAATAGCATTCTTCCATACTACTCAGATAGTATCAGTTCTTTCTCTGGAGGCAGATAGCATGCTTCAATATGAGTCCTTTGATCATTGTATTACTGAGAATAGCTAAGTCCTTCACAGTTTTTCATTGTACAGTATTGCTGTAACTGTGTATAATGTTCTGGTTCTGCTCACTTCACTATGCATCAGTTCATGTATATCTTTCTAGATTTTTAAAAAAATCATCCTGCTTGTTATTTTTTATAGCACAATAACATTCCATTACAATCATATACTACAGCTTATTTAACCATTCCCTAATTAATGGGCATCACCTCAATTTCCAATTTTTAGCCACCATAAAAAGAGCTGCTATACTTTTGAACAATAAGTGCTTTTCCTTTTTTTATGTCTTTGAGATATAGACCTATCAGTGCTACTGCTGGATCAAAGGGCATTATGTCTATTATTTTCAAAATTAGAAAGATAGCATGAGACAGTGGCTAGAGTGATAGATAGGATCAGGAAGGTCAAGTCCAAGCTCTGACACTTACTAGCTATATGATTGTGAGCCTCTCAGAGCCTCAGACAACTCTCTAAATTTCTCTACTAAGTCATAAATAGGTTATAAACCACAGTGACTAGAGGAATTTACAGATTTTTGTATATGTATATATTCTCTCTCTACACACTCACACACATAATACATATGTATGTGCGTGTGTATATGTGTACAAATATAAGATTTAGTAGAATCCCAATAGAATTAGATCAATAAGAGCAGGACTTGGTAAGAGTTTGGCTATGAAAGGTGGGAAAGAAGTGGCATACATACAATGTTTTCCCATAAAGGTAGGAGACTAGATGAATGTTAGTGCTACATATAGAAAAGGTGAGTTGAACTAGCAGGTTTTAAGAACAGTTTTAGGCACATTCTGTTTGAGGAAGCAGTGGCCCATCCAGGTAGAAATGCCCTGTAGGCAGCTAGAGATGCAAGTCTGCACTTGTGGAGAGAGATTAGGACTGTAGAACCAGGTCTGAATAGAGGTGATAGCTGCAAGCCATGAGAATTAGTGAGATTCCAAAGGCCTAAGAAGAGAGAGAAAAGAGGACCAAGGATAGAATACTGGAAATAGGTTAAAAAAAAAAAGGATATAAAGGGGGGGGCAGAGCCAAAATGACTGAGTAATACCACACACTTTCTAGAGCACTGCCCCCAAGCCCAGCCAAATACCTGTACAAAATGACTCTAAACAAATTCTGGAGCTGCAGAATCCACAGAATGACAGAATGAAACAAATCTCCGGACCAAGACAGCCTGGAAGATCACCAGGAAGTGTTGATCTCTCCACAGTGGGGGTAGGATGCAGTCTACCATGGGCCACGCCATCAGATAGGACCTAAGCAGGCCTTGGGGAGACTGAATTTCTTCCACCTGTGGCAGTTTCCAGACTCCAAGGACCCAAAAATGCCGAGGACAAATTGGAAGGTCAGTGGAAAAAATCTGTGGGACCAGTGTGGGAGAGTGGAGTGGTCCAGCCCCAGTGCTGGGTTGACAGAGGGGGAAGGGATGGAGGAACCTTCAGCAGCCACAGCAGCAGAAGGGGTAGAGATAGAGACTGTTTCTGGAGCTCTAGGCCTACAGATTGTGAGGGATTCAAGTGGTTGACAGTATACTCACCACCTCCACTGGAAGCAGAGATCTACCTTGACAAAGACCTAAAAAAGTTAAATAAATGGCTGGGGAAATGAGCAAAAACCGAAAAAAAAAATCAAACCATAGAATCTTACTTTGGTGGCAACAGAAGGCAACAAAGTCAAAGCTCCTCCATCCAAAGCCTCCAAGAAAAATATGAATTGGTCTCAGGCCATGGAAGAGCCCAAAAAGGATTTTGAAAGTGAAATAAGAGAAGTAGAGGAAAAACTGGGAAGAGAAATGAAAATGACACAAGAAAATTATGGAAAACAAGTCAACTGCTTGCTAAAGGAAACCCAAAAGAATACTGAAGAAAATAATACTGTTAAAAACAGACTAACCCAAATGACAAAAGAGATCCAAAAAGCTAACGAAGAGAATGCCCTAAAAAGCAGAACTGACCAGATGGAAAAGGAGGTCCAAAGCTCACTGAAGAAAATAATTCCTTAAAGATTAGAATGGAGCAGATAGAAGCTAGTGACTGTAGAAAAAAAGTCAAGAAATCATAAAACAAAGCCAAAGGAATGAAAAAATAGCAGACAACGTGAAATATCTTGTTGGAAAAACAACTGACCTCGAAAATAGATCCAGGAGAGACAATTTAAAAATTATGGGACTAATTGAAAGCCATGATCAAAAAAAGAGCCTAGATATCATCCTTCATGAAATTATCAAGAAAAATTGCCCTGAAATTCTAGAACCAGAGAGTAAAATAAATATTGAAAGAATCTCCTGAAAGAGATCCCAAAAGGAAAACTCCTAGGAATGTTGTAGCTAAATTCCAGAGTCTCCAGGTCAAGGAGAAAATATTGCAAGCAGCTAGAAAGAAACAAATTGAGTATTGTGGAAATACAATCAGAATAAACGCAGGATCTGGCAGCTTCTACATTAAGAGATTGCAGGGTTTGGAATGGATATTACAGAAGTCAAAGGAACTAGGATTAAAATCAAGAATTACATACCCAGCAAAACTGAGTATAATAATTCAGGGAAAAAAATGGTCATTTAATGAAATAGAGGATTTTCAAGCATTCTTGATGAAAAGAACTGAGTAGAAAATTTGATTTTCAAAGAAAATGATAAAATATGAACAAAGAAAAAAAGAAATTAGGGAAATAGGAGTTCTAGGCAAGTGTGGAATTGCTGAAGACAATGAAGAAAATATCCAGGATCAAATGGTAAAATGAAGTTAATATGGATAACACTTAAAATTAAAGGCCATTGGTGAGTATCATGGATAGGTGATACTAGAGAGAACAGTTTCAGTACAGTGGTGGAGGTAGAAGCCAGAATACAAAGGTTTAAGAAAAAGATATGCAATATATAAATGGAGACACTGATGCTGTTGAAAGGGGAAAAAAACTACTTCCAAAGTGTTAAGCCTGTAAACCCAAAAAAATGAATCATGCTTTTTGGCAACCACAAAGCTATACTCTGTATAGTATCTCAGTCAATACTTTTTCACAACCACTAATATAATCAAATGACCATCAAATGAGGATATTTCTTTATAATATCTTTAGGTTGATTGTATAAGACAGAATGAGTCCACCCTCCAATTGTGCTCCCAACCCTACCCTCTCATCATGATCTTTTTTCCCTATGGACTTAGATTCAGCATACTCCTTACATGGGTGGCTCTCCCTCTACTCAATTTGGTTTGGTCCTACAGAGCTATAAGTCTCATATAATGTTGTCTACCCTAATGTTATATATTTGTGAAATCAATAACAAACAACCCTAAACAATTTATGATCACATTTAAAAAAAACTCCAGTCTGATGTTGCTGGGTTGCCATTCTGATTTCATATATTCTATACATTTCAATGATGGCTCTGTTAGAGTTAAGGTTAGGGTTAAGGTTAGAGTTGGGTTTGGGTCATGGGCTATGAAGCTAAAACACAATATACCAAGTCACTATGATGTGACTTCTTTCTTATAAAGTCTCATTTTTTTTTTAATCCTGTGCCTCAGTGAGACCCCAGTTTTAAAGGTTACTTCATTTCTTGAAAAATGAGAAGCTCATAAACTATATTCTTTCTTCCTCTCTAGGAGTAATACCACAAGAATTTGACTTATAAGAAGCTTTAAAAGTCATCTAAACCAACCCTCTCATTTTACAAACAAAGAAACTGAGTCCCACAGAGTTAAGGACCCATGGGCATTTAAGGAGTAAAATTGGGTAGTATGGGCATGGTGATAGAAAAAAGTGTTGAATCCACTTGAAGTAATAGTAACCCCAGAGGCAAGAGGAACTTCTTTTAATGAGATTGTCTGGAATTAATATAAATACTAATATAAGTAAAGTGCTTGGTAAAGGCTGACCATGCTACAAATACATTAATTCAAATTCATTACTTGATCCAATCTCTGTGACACATTTTGTTACAGACATCACCAATTTATTTCTAAATGAATTTCATTTTTTGCTAGGGAAGCTGTAAAACTTCAAAGGCATGAGTGACTTCAGGCAAGTCAATATTTACCAAACTTAACACGAAATTTTCTTGAATGTAAAAATCCTACAGCAACAAATATAAGGCCAAGATAGTAATAAAAACAATCTTCAGCTGAGGAATAATGCTCTAAGGTCAGCGAACACATTTAACAAAGCTTAAGGAGAAAAAGTCTTTCAATCCGGTCATTGTTATAATCAAAGAACTTCAATGAGTTTCACATATTCCTTTCCAGATTACAAGTTCAAGGATGATTTTAAGCCTGGGAAGTATCAGATCACATCCAGTATAAGCACTCCTATCATTTGTACATCCTAATGGCCCTAGGGAGCCAGTCAAAATTTCAGTAATTAAAGGAGACTTACCAAGCAAGCGCCATGAATATCACATTCAGTAGCATGACCATGGCACTCGCAGGGTTGACAGATTCCTCCAAAGAGTATTCCACCTACACGGTAATACCCTGGGAGACAGGACTAAAAGGAAAACACAGAACAAATGTGAATATGAATGCAACTTAGAGAATTATGGAAATCATCTACTTTCTAAAAACAAAAACAATTTTTCTATCTTCCCATAAGTACTGAGACTTTATTATTTTTAAAAAGGCAGAAGTATGTAGATGAAATTTAATGAACATTATGCATACCTTAGGTACTCTAAATTGTGTTTCCAGTACAATATTTTCTATGTATGCATGCATGTATGTATGTACGTATGTACGTTTAGTTTTCAACATTCACTTTTATAAGATTTTGAGTTCTAAATTTTTCCCTTTGCCTCCCTTCACCCCTCCCCAAGATGGCTGTACGTATGCATAATAAGCATATTTCCATATTAGTCATTCTAACACAATACTCTTTTTTTTTATACTCTTAAGTTAGAAATAATATAACATTCTCTTAACCAGCATTTCAGACCTCCCATTTACCTTTTCTTGCCTTAACCTTATAAAGAATCTCTGCCTATACAAGTTACATTGATTTTCTTTTAAAAATGTAGTTATCCTATTACCCTATTGTTACATGGGCTATCCAGGAAGCCATAGGGATTGCACACTGGAATTTGAGAAACATTCTCCCCTTACACATCATTTTCTGGTAAGGAATGGGCCTTACCATTAGTAAATAATAGCAGCCTCCTGACAACCCTGCCTAAACCCTAGGAAATTTGGCAAGCCAATTTTATAGACATTATCCAAACCTTAAGAACAGCTAGGTGGCATAGCAGGTAGAATGCTGGCTCTAGAATCAGGAAGACCTGAGTTCAAATTCTACCTCAGACACTTACTAGCTGTGCAACCCTGGGCAAGTCACTTAACACTTTTGCCTCAGTTTCTCATCTATAAAATGAACTGGGGAAGGAAACGACAAAACCCTCCAGTATCCTTGCCAAGAAAACCCCAAATGGGGTCATGGGAGAGTTGGATACAACTGAAAATACTCAGCAACAACTACAATTCCAAATCGTCTTTTAGAACAACCACTATCACTGAACTGGACGTATCATTTATCATGAAAATAGATAGCTTTATTAGCAAACAAGTCATTTTATCCCTCTCTCTTGTGATACAACTCATACTATCATAGACTCAGAGTTGGGGGAACTTAAGGTTCCAACTAGTCCAAACCCTTCATTTTAACAGGAATAAATTGAGACCTGGTAAAGGTAAATGTTTTCCTAATGTCATACATGTAGTAAGGGTCGGAAGAAGGATTTCTTCCATAGAAAGTGCTCTACATAACCACCAATTTAAATGAGTGAATAGGGGAAGTTCATTCACTTAGTCATTCATTATACTTTTGTTATATGTTCATAAAAACAATATTCATCAAGAACATCCAGGATCCATAAGCAGGATTAGGTGGGATACTTAGGTCCCACTTAGGTGGGAGTCCCTTCCAACTATGTGAGACAATGCATATTATATAGTGTTGAACACCTTGATAATTACAGCAGTTTATCTGGTAGGAGAGTTCAAGCAGGTATAAACAGACTAATTCTCAAGAGCATCTATCATCAACCAGTAGTAAGATGATCAGCCAAGAACTAAAGCAGTTTCTAGGAGTTGGTGGATTCCATCTGATTGTCATAAGGTTGCATAGAAAGCAATGGTGGAGCCAGAAGGGAGGGGGAGCTGGATACTCTCCAGGTAATTGATTGGTATCAACAGGACAAGAATGGTTGGGCAAAGTCCAGAATGGAAACCTTATCAAAGCCAGGAAAAAAACAATAAGCACTGTGAGTAAGCCTAGAGGCATCCTCAAGACGGCAAGCAGAGATCAAAAACCCAAGTAAACAAACTGACAGAGTAGTGGGTCAAGCAGAGATCCTGTCCCAGTGCAAAGGCTGCCAAGGGGCAATCTGCTTTACTTGTAGTCCAGAGTCTGATTTCATCTTTTCTGCTGCGGAAGAAGTCTGGCCACATCTGCCTATTCTGCCTAATGCAGGGCAGCTGTTGGCTCCCCTGTGATGTGGGCAGAGAGCCACAAAGTCCAGCAGTTTAACTCAAGACCTAAGAAGTAGAAAAACAAAAGGAGTCTGATAGCAGATTACTCCTCAAAACTAGCTTATGGGTCATCTGGTATGCATGCCTTCTTGACAACAGACCATTGCCAATTATAAATGACTGGTTTCTCTCTCAGGGAAGGAAGTAAAAGGTCTTAGGGAGGAGTTCTCTCCTCTTCTTCCAGATAACCAGTGTCTAACTATTCTTTCACAGTGCAGAAAGAATAATTTGGCAAAGGATTCAGGAAAATAAACATATACACACAATATTCTGAAGAAACAATGGGAAACAAAGCTAGTATCAAGAGGCCAATAAATGAAAAAATATGAGGCAGATGAACCAACCTAAGGGAAAAAAAACTCCATATCATGATGCTATCGAACAGAGATGGAGATCCCCACAAAAAAAAAGAGGATTCTGAATCTTAAGAAGAAATAGCAAAAACCTATACTCAGTATCACAGAATCTCAGAGCAAGAAGAGACCTTAGAGAACATTTAGTTCAGTCTTGACCTGTGGGGAAACCCTCCTCCCATAGACCCAATAAACTGGTTATCCTGCCTTCATCTGAAGAGGTCATCTATGTGACAGGTGTCAAACTCTGGTTATCATTCTCAGATTTAAAAAAAACAAAACTATAATACAATTTAGATAATGTTAATTTGTGATTTTCTATGTCAACATGAGGACCATAGGGACTCACTATTTGAGTTTCACACCATTGATCCATGTTAGCCCTCTCATTTTATGGATGAGGAAAGTGAAAGGGGAAATTACTTACCCAATATCATACAGGCAATAGCTGGTAAAATAATGGAATGATAAGGAGCAGACATAGGTACTAGGCAGTAAGAGAAATCATATCACTGCCCCTGGGGATAGAAGATATACAGCAGTGTCTAAAGAAAAAAGACTCTGGAAAATAACAAAAACTGGATGGCATGAAGAAAAAACATGTAAGAAATAATCAAAAGTTCTCAGGGAAGAGAGAAGCGGATGATGCTTATGGTCTAGAGGATTATATTTTATATAGATTACAATTAACAAAGTGAAACAAAATGATATTTTAACAGTTAAAGGTATCATGGAAACTTATTAGAAAGAGACTTAAGAGAAAATGATGTCAATAGAGTGGTGTATCATGTTCAAAAGGAATAGCTCTAATAGAAGGGAAGGAATAGTACCCTATTTTTTTTAAATACACAACCAGGTAGAAATCCAAAACTATGAGGGAAGAGAAAATTGTATTTCAATGTGGATAAAAGAAGCAGGAGTGTCATCAGGAACACAATCTACAGACCAGTCAACCAGAAAGAAGACAAGGGTGATGCTCTCCTAAAATAATTATAAAATTCAAATAGACTGAATACAAAACCAATGGGCATCCACTACCTAAATATCTGTTGGAAGTCTCAATCTGTTATAAGTTGCAAATATTGTTTCTTAACTTGCCTTACGGACAAGCTACATCCCAAAGCTATAGAAAATAATGAGCAGAAATGGTATAGATCATTTTGACCAAAAAATAACAGGCTGGTGAAACAGAAATGAAGACAACTCTGGGAGAAAGTGGCCATGCCATCTTTTAGTTTGCAAGAGTGAAGGAAAGGAATAATAAAACATTGATATACTCAGAAATACAAACTAGTCCTAGACCTTAGGGAAGGAGGCTTGTTTTTTTATCAAACATTAAAGCAAAGAGAAGATCACATGGAGAGAAGTTCCAAAAGTGAATATGGCTCAAGAGGTTAGATGTCTTTGAAACTGTCATTCTGACAGTACCACTGCAAAACATTAAAGTGAAGGAGAAAAGGTCTCTAACAAGATTATATTTTAAAATTCAAGGTCCAAAGACAAACAGGAATGAATGAGGAATGGCTTAAAACATAAAAGGATAATGTCAGGAAGCCTAAAATCCTAGTATAAACTAAGGATTATGAAAAGTGCTAAAGGCAACAAAGTTTCCTTAGCATTTCTGAAAGCAAGAAATTGAATGAGGAAGGTATAACGTTATCTTCTATTCAGTTCCTATTTAGCTTCTATCTTCCACATAAAAGAGAATAATCTTCAAACAGAAGTTTAGGGCAAATGTCTTTAAGAGAAAAAACTAAACTCAAATAGGTAAGAAGAAAATTAGAACATCGGGGTTTACATAAACTGAAGTCTCTAAATTAAAAAAAAAGGTCCTGAGAAAACTTGCAGGTGTCATTATAGAATCATTGAATGATGGGAAGTAGATAGTGGATACCAAAAAGCATCTGAGAAATCACAGAAAATGGAAAAGTTATCAGAATCTCTCAGGATATCCTTGAAGGGAAGATGAAGAAATGTGACCTGAATGATTTTACAATAAGGTGGAATCATAATCTGTTGAACAACAATATCCACTTAGTGTTGAATAAGGGATTATCATTAACCATTACTTTGACAATGTAAAATTACACTCTGTCCTTGGTCCTGTCCAATATAGTGACCTAAGACTTAAAAGACAATGGAGGTGGTGGTTGTCAAATTTGGGAATGGTACAAAGATAGGATGGGTGCAATCACTGAATATCAAAAGCAGAATTTGAAATTCTCCCAATAGCCTAGATCTATGGGATAATTATCAACAAGAGAAATTTGTGCTACACATTAGCCTAGATCTATGGGATAATTATCAACAAGAGAAATTTGTGCTACACATTTGCCAAGTCTCGTGCTTAAGTCCAAAGAACCATTTAGATAAGTAATCAATTGGAGAGAGGAGTATTGGGGAATTACTTGCTTTAACAGTAATTCATGCTAAAATAACCTGACATTGATTACAAACCTCACTGTGAACCATCAGTACGAAGAATATGTTAAAAAAAAAAAAAGCTAATAAAATTTAGCAAGGTAATAGTCTTATAACATGTAATTATCTGCATTAGTCAAGACCATACCTAAAATACTGGGTTCCATTTTCTGGGATTACGTTTTACCAGATCATTAGCAAGCTAGAGTTTATCCAGACAAGAATGATAGCTAGTGAGAGATCTTGAGTCATATGAGAAACAATTATCTTTCGGAATCTGCTTCTTCATCAAGAAAACTGGGATATTAGACTTGGACTAGATACTCTCTAATCTACCTTAGAAATCTATAATTGCATAGTAACAAGATTCTAGGTTGAAGAAACAGAATGCATTTAGCTTGGGGAAGAGAATTAAGACAGAATATCTGTTTTCGAACAGTGGAAGGACTCTCGCATAGGAAATATGAGGATATTATTCCAGAAACTAGAACAAGGATGAAAGTTAGAAGGGGATAAATATTGATTCAAGTAGAGAAGAAATTTCTGGCAATTATAACTGTATAGCATCCAAACATGCTCCCTTGTAAGAGAGCCAGCTTAAAAGGTATTAACTGAAGAGCTCACAAGCTTTTGAGTAGAAGCTCAAAGGTTATCTGCCAGCGACATTATACAAAAGGATTCTTGAATCAGAAAGGAGGTTGAATTGGATGATCTGTAAAAACCAAAATTCTGTAAGTCTAGTTCTATAATGATATGTTTTGTAAATCCCTTGTCTATCACCACTATATTTCCAATATTTGGAATATCAGGAGATGTTTTGCTATTCCATAAATCATCTTAATTGACTGGAACTGTCAATCTTCTTTAATAAAGCAGTCTTGTAGTATTGATTCAAATAACCACATCCCCACTGGCAAATCAGAGAACTAAAATTCATACTCTGTACTCCACTTACAATCCAGAAATCAGCTCTTTTTAAATTTTAAAATTTTTGGTAAGAAACAAGAAGATTAAAGACCTGCATGAGTCATAGATTAGTAGGAAAATGCTAACAATAATGAAAACAATTTCTCTATTATTTTCAAAGCAATAAGGTAAACACAGAAGGGATAAGAACAGCATTTAAGAAAAATGCTGTAGCCATCTAGCTATCAACCAGGTTAAAAAAAATGGCACTGGGCTAGTCCTGGGAGTGGGGTGAGTAAGGTAAACCTTTCATCAATATATGATGTTCATGGGATATAGAGCTTATCTGTTATATCCAACTTTCATAGATGAGGGAATGAGATAAAAAAGATGAAAGTGATGAAGACCATTACCCACCTCACAAGAGATCCCAGTATACCCTTGAGGACACTCACAATATTCTGCATCAGTAGCCAGCACAAGATCTATGACATTTGGGTTTGCTGTGTCCAAAGTCACAGCATCTAATCTGTAAACAAACAGGAAGACATGAATGCATGTTGTTTTATCTTCTTTAACTTTTCTGGGACTAATATTCCAGAGAAATAACCTAATTTCGAATCAAATGTGTTGATGTCAGTATTACATCATAAGTGGATGAAAGTTTTCTGACCATAGACTTATAACTCATCACCATCCCCTCCAAATAAAATTCACATACCACAAAGCACTGAAGAAAAGTCATCTGCCATATTATCTCTCTACACCATCCCCACAAAAGAAGCAGTCATCAAATACTAGTTTCTTTCAAATGGATAACCCATGCCCAATTTCTCTTTTAGACTGGGCCAGGCTTTATAGGAATTTGTACTTTCTTGAGTTCCAGTTGGATGATGAAGAGAAAATGAAGCAAGGGCAAAATCACAAGTTTAATGTCCTGGCATAGGATTTTGTTAACTTACTTATTTCCTGAACAGTAACATCTATATAATATTACACCCAAATCCTGAAATGTTTTGTAATGATTATTCTTTACTTCTCTCCTTGGGAATAATTTCCATTTCTGATAGAAATTGTCTACATTGGTGCTGTTCTGAACCACTAGGGCACTCCTAATATCACTTTGCCTATGTTAGAATTATGGAGAGAATTTTCTTCATGAACTTTAAGATACATAACCATGAGCAAAGACAACATTTTTATTAATTTATAAGCAGAGCACACGCACTGGAAGGAAGGCTTTCCTTCTTTTTCAATACATACCTATACAGTGCTTTTTTTGCAGTATTATAATTGGCCCTGATCAAAAGATGAGTCACATTGGCTAAGACAGTCATGAGCTGGTCCCGGTCTATTTCTCTTTTGGTATTATAATCTCTGAAGTTTTCAGGCACAAGCTTCACAACATTAAAGTACTCTTCATAAGGTTGTAATGACAAGCCCTCAGCCTTTGTGCTTAAAGTGAGTCCATTTCCCTGCAATGTACAAATAGGAAAGGTAAAAGGTTTTTCTTACTCTAAGGAAGAAAAATCTACAAAACCAGAAGATAAAAGATTGTATCTGGTGTTTAAAAATAGGATCAAATTTTATACTAAAAATAAAGTTAAACTTAGATTCAGTCTGAAGTAAGAATGCCTACGACCCTTGGACCCCCAAATTCTTAGAAAATAGTAATCCTTGTCTATCTTTATCATGTGCTAGGCTTATTAAGTGCTAGGCACCATACTAAACTATGGGGGAGGAGTACAAAAGCAGACAAAAACATGGTCCCTGCCCTCAAGGATCACACTAAGGATAGTAAGATTAAAAAAAACACAAGTCCAAAATTACCTTTAAAATCAAATAGGCAAAATATGGCATGTGTGCAAGGATGTACAATTAAAAGTAGAATGTGACAGGGGCAAAAATGAGATAGAGCCTACCTTAAGTAGAGAGGAAGAAATGGATAAGAAATATATTATGGAGGTCAAATCAATAGGATTTAGCTATTGATTAGATGTGAGAAGTAAGGAACAGATCAGGATACAAAGAGATTCTAAAACTTAGAGCCGAGGGGACATGGTACATCCATTAATCAAGCATCTACTATTAGGAAAGCACAATATTAGGGGCTTGGAGAAATACAAGGAAAAATAAGCATAGTACCTAAACTTGGGTGTTTTCAGTATAGTAAGAGAGATTTTAGATAGAGATATCAATATCTAAAGAGGCTCTATAGATATCTATCTCTCTATCTAAATTTTTTTTTACTAAATTGAATGCTCCTAAGGTCAATTCTTTGATAATTTTTCCTTTATGTATGTACACACACACACACATGCACACTCATATTTTATATATATATACATATAAACACATAGAGATGTACATATCTTACTAGACTATTTTACTCAATTGACTATATATTCAATCTGTATTGATATACATATAACATGTATCTTACTAGATAAAATACATATCTATATTTGATCTGTATAAATATCTTACTAGATTAAATACGCATATATTCAATGTGTTTATATGTATATGTGCCATGTAGACATAGAATAGTATTTTGCTGTTGTTGAGTGGTATCCAACTCTTTATGACTCCACTTGGGGTTTTCTTCACAAAGAGACTATAGTGCCTTGCCATTTCCTTTTCCAGCTCATTTTAAAGATGAGGAAACTGAGGCAAACAGAGTTGAATGATTGCCAAGGCTCACAGTTAGTGTCTGTGGCCACATTTGAACTCAGGAAGATGAAGTTTCCTGACTCCAGATCTGGTGCTCAATGCACTGTGCCACCAAGCAGCCGGACAAAAAGTAGCAGCACAATTTCCAGGAAGATGAGATCCCTGTAGCCTCCGGATAAGTAAGGAGGGTTTTGAGAATAAGTTCACGGTGAAGGAGACATTTCAACTGGGTCTTAATTTATATAGTGCTTTAAAAGGTTTACAAAACACTATACATTATTTCATTTGATACACTAACCTTTTGAGGAAGGTGTCTGCTATTATTCTCATTTTACAGATGATGAAATAGAGGCTCAGAGAGTTTAAGTGGCTTGCCTTAGTTCACTCAATTGGTAATTATTAGAAGCAGCATTTGAAACCAGATCTTTCTAACTCCAAGTGTGTAACCTAATGGTTACCATGGCGCCTCATGATGTCAACAGGTGGAGATGGGCAGAAAAGGTATTCTAGAAATATGACTTAAACAAAGCCACAGGAGGGAAGCACTGCCTGTTTTTTGTGGAACTGTGAATAAGAAATCAGTCTACTTTGACTGGGGCAGATTACATGAAGGGAAGTGGTGGAAGGAATGTAAAAAGGAGTCATTAATTGCTGTCCAAGTGATAAAATTGTTTCCTTTAAGTAGAGATAGTATATCCAGGAAGAAGAGGAAAACAAGAACTTACTATCATCAAGACTGATAGGATCCCTCCCCCTTTCCAATAATGAGGAAGTCCCCTCATAACCCTCTTTGATCTGGAGTGAATTCTGAGGAAGATTCTCTGGCCTAAATTCATGGATGAAAGAAAAGTTTCCAGAGTGACCTCACGACTCACAAGAGCCAATAGAGAGAAAGTCTTCCATAGTGACTACTTGCCTCTCCCTACCTTGTGGAGCCTAAATGGGTCATTTTTGACCCGAAAAGCATTTCCCCATAAAATTCCCAAAAAGGAAATCTAAAAAAAGATTACCTTAATAATTACATCTGCGTGAGACATCAAGTCACTGTCCACAGTCTCCATCGGAATATCATAAGATACAGTATATTTCAGATTTCCACCAAATGCAGTCAACTGAAACAATAATATTCAAAATGAAATAAATAATCTATTCATTCATTTATTTTTTGTAAGCTTGGCCCTGGTGCAGTTGATAGTAATGGTACTTTAATGATACTTCAAAAGTCCAAGCTGATAACTAATAAGAAAGCCTGGAATATTCTAATTACAACTCTATACATCAGGAACCACGAGAATCATAAGATGACTCATGTTTGCATAACGCTGTGAGGTATCCAGAATATGTTTCAAGCGTAATCTCATTCTACTTTCACAACTCTGTGAGAGGTAAATAGTATGTGGATGACATGACATGTTTTTTTTCTTACTTTCTATTTGTTTCAATATTTAAGTTTATGATATGTTTCTTTTTCTTTTTCTATTCTGTATGTGAGTTCTGGTGTTTGAGCTGAATATTAAAAAAAGAAAAGAAACAGTATGTGTATAATTATACTTATTTTATTGATGAGGAAACTGAGGGTAGTCAGAGGAATTAAGTGAATTACCCTGGTCACATGGCAAGAGAGGCAGCTATAGCATAACAGAAAGCTGGCCTCAAAGCCTAAAAGACCTGGGTCCAAGTCTTACCTATGGCTACATGTTGACTGGGCAAGTCACTGAATCTATCGGTGTTCCAGGTAACATTTAATACTATCAGTTGTAGAGAAGCTGCTTGCCTGGATTGGTAGCAAGGGTTTGCTCATCTAGGAGTTCCTTACATCAATGGAATCACAGATATAATTGCTATCCCTATCCTATCAAATGGCTAGAAGTGTTAGAGATAGGATTTGAACTCACATTCCTTCAGATCCCAAGACCGGGACCCTTTCCATGTATCATAATGACCCTCATATAAATATACATCAAATTATGAGATATAGTAGCACTGATAGATATTTTTACCAATGTCACATTGTTTAAATATGAAAACTCAGAAATATTCAACTCAATTTACAACTTCCAAAGCAAATTCCATTGATTCTTCAACTAACAATGTTAATAAACCCATAATTCAAGCCTTAAAAAAAATTCAACATTTTTAACCCTATTTCTCAACTTTTACTAAAAATTTTATGTAATGTAATAAAAGCAATCTTGAAGCATTCTTTTACCTTCCAAATGCTGAATAGGATGTCCCAAAAGTCAGAGAAGTTTTAAGCTACCAAATCTTCAAGTGAGTAAGCTATTAAAACTTAAAACTTCATTAAGAATTTGGGGGTGCTCTATTACATTTCTACAAATGAAATTTATTCCCTACTTTATAAAATCAAAATTATACATATAGAAGTTGCTTAAAATGAAGAATTGCTGCATTTTGAAAGTGGATACTTGGGAGAAGGGTAACTGATGAGGTAGAGGACTGATCTAATCTCCTTGTTTTAGAGATAAGGAAACTGAAACCCAAAAACTGAATGATTTTCCAAAGGTCCCATAGATATTAAAAGACCACATTTTCTACAAATCAAATGCACTTAGAAAAAGAACTAAACTACACTGCCTCTGGTAGCCAAATAGCATAATAATAAAAAAGGGAAAATTACACATAAAAGCTTTTATTTTAATAACACAATGAAAAACACAAAGTAATACAGATTCTTTATAGCAAATCTAAGGTGAAAACATGAGAGATATTTTGCGACATTTTCAGTGAGCAAAGTAAAAATATTCCATCTTTTTTCATTATATACCAACATACCTTTATTCAGGTACCAGTCATTACACTAACAGACATCGTGCATAGGAATGGGAGGAAACAAAGCCCTGTTTAAAGTTGTGGTTAGTATTTAATACCAAACATGCAAAATTGTACCTACAAAAAGAAATGAGTTTCTTTTAGCTTCTATCCATCTACAAACTTACTTTATTTCCAAGATATGCTATAGGAGCTGACCAATAATACTTGGATTTTAGCATTTGCATGGCCACAGTGTTGTTGATAGTTATGTGATGAGGTCCATCCATCTGGTTTTGCTGAGACTGGATATTATTTGAACTGGACAAGTCAGTGACCAGCCACCCAGACATATCAGTCACCTTAAAACAAAAAGATCATAGCTTGTTAGAACTGGAGGTGACATTAGGTATTCTTAGTTCATAGACTGAAAGGTAGAAGTGATCTTAGACAACATCTAGTCTAGGAACGTGGAATCTTTGACTGTTAAAGTCCCACACTTGAGGACCTAGAGGGCCTCATGTAGCCTTGAGGCTACAGGTTTCTCCGGCCTGAGATGAGAAGAGTGACACTCAGGAGGTTTGGTAACTTGTCCAAATTGCCAAAGCTACTAAGTGACAGAATTAGCATTAGAACCTAGGTGTTCCCTTTTCCAGCTCAAAACCCTTCACCTCTGAGGGAGCTGGCAAATCTAGTAGGTCTGCATTATGTCTAAGTAAAACAAAAGCCAATTGCAAATAAAAACAAACAAAAACCTGCACAACCCATAGTAGTGTGTTTTAGAATTAAAAGGAAATCGGGGGGGTGGAGCCAAGATGGCAGAGTAGAAGGACGCACGTTTACGAGCTCTGAAACCACAGCCCATAAAATTAATGTAAAAAGAGACCCCCATAACTTCTGGACCACTGAAAGGGGTACAGAAACGGAGTGGAAGAGATTTCCATTCCAGGGAGCCCTGGAGACCCGTCCCCAGGGTCCGCGCCCCGGAAAGCGGACACCACCCCAGCGCTGCCCTGGCCTCGGCCCCAGAAGCTGACCCAAGCAGGCTTCAGGGACAGAAGCTCCGGCAGCCAGGAAGGTCCCTCCGCCCACAGAAGCTACAGGTCAGTGAGACAGAAGGCTGGGCTGGACGAGAGGGGAAGTGGAGTGTCTCCGTGACTCGGGCCCCCTCGGGAGGAAGCGGAGGCGGCAGAGACGGGGGGCGGGGGGGGGCAGAGACGGGGGCAGGAAGCTGCGGAGGAAGAGGCGTGGGAGGCAGCGGAGGCAGCAGCTGCTGCGGCCGGCCCAGGACTCCCCCCAGCAACAGGCAGGATCCTCATTACGGAAGGTCTCTGCATAAACAAGCTGAGGGAGCTGAGCCTGAGAGATGGCCCTGCCCCACCCCGCTCTTTTACTGAAGGCCTCTGCATAAAGCCCCTGAGGGAACTGAGCCTGGGAGGCGCCCCCCCCACCCCAGCACCAGAACTAAAGCTTGCTGCGGAAAGCCCACTTCAATCTCAGGCCCCAAGCACTAGCTGGGAGGATCTAGGCGGGGGTGGACAGGAATCTCAGAAGTCAAGTAACTGGCTGGGAAAATGCCTAGAAAAGGGAAGAAAAATAAGACTATAGAGAGTTTTTTCCAACAAATGCAAATGATCCCGACATTCGGATCTGACGAGGATGAGGAAATATTCTTGCCATCAGGGAAAGATGTGGAGAGTGGGGCCGCAGCACCCCAGACACCCCAGGGGGATGTCAGGTGGGCTCAGGCCTTGGAAGAGCTCAAAAAAGGATTTTGAAAAGCAAATTAGACAGGTGGAGGAAAAACTGGGAAGAGAAATGAGAGAGATGCAAGGAAAGTATGAAAAACGGGTCAATACCTTGGTTAAGGAGACCCAAAAAAATGCTGAAGAAAATAACACCTTGAAGAATAGGCTCACTCAATTGGCAAAAGAGGTTCAAAAAGCCAATGAGGAGAAGAATGCTTTCAAAAGCAGAATTAGCCAAATGGAAAAAGAGCTTCAAAAGCTCACTGAATTTAATAGTTCTCTCAAATTTAGAATGGAACAGATGGAGTCTAATGACTTTACGAGAAACCAAGAAATCACCAAACAAAACCAAAAGAATGAAAAAATGGAAGAGAATGTGAAATATCTCATGGGAAAAACAACTGACCTGGAAAATAGATCCAGGAGAGACAATTTAAAAATTATGGGACTACCTGAAAGCCATGATCAAAAAAAGAGCCTAGATATCATCTTCCATGAAATTATCAAGGAAAACTGCCCTGACATTCTAGAACCAGAGGGCAAAATAAGTATTGAAAGAATCCATCTATCACCACCTGAAAGAGATCCAAAAAGAGAAACTCCTAGGAACATTGTGGCCAAATTCCAGAACTCCCAGCTCAAGGAGAAAATATTGCAAGCAGCTAGAAAGAAACAATTCCAGTACTGTGGAAATACAATCAGGATAACTCAAGATCTAGCAGCTTCTACATTAAGGGATCGAAGGGCGTGGAATAGGATATTCCAGAAGTCAAAGGAACTAGGACTCAAACCAAGAATCACCTACCCAGCTAAACTGAGTATAATACTTCAAGGGAAAATATGGTCTTTCAATGAAACAGAGGACTTTCAATCATTCTTGATGAAAAGACCAGAGCTGAAAAGAAAATTTGACTTCCAAACACAAGAATGAGAAGAAGCATGAAAAAGTAAACAGCAAAGAGAAGTCTTAAGGGACTTACCAGAAGTGAACTGTTTACATTCCTACAGGGAAAGACAATATTTGTAACTCTTAAAACTTTTCAGTATCTGGGTAGTTGGTGGGACCACACACACACATGTACATGCATGCACGCACACACACATACACACATGCACACACATACAGAGACAGAGAGTGCAGAGTGAATTGAATAGGATGGGATCATATCTTAAAAGCAATTAAGGTAAATGGTGAGAGAGAAATGTAGTGGGAGGAAAGAGGGTGAAAGGGAATGGGGTAATTATATGTCATTTAAGAGGCAAGTAGGAGACTTCTTAGTGGAGGGAAAAAGAGGAGAGCTGAGAAAAAAAAACAATTAGTTTACCCTCATCACATTTGACTAAAGGAAGGAATAAAATGCACACTCATTTTGGTATGAAAACCTATCTTACAGTATAGGAAAGTGGGGGAGAAGGAGATAAGCAAGGGGGGGGATGATGGAAGGGAGGGCAAAGGGAGGAGGGAGCAATTTGAAGTCAATACTTGGGGAGGGACAGGATCAAAAGACAGAAGAGAAACAATGAGGGGCAGGGTAGGATGGAGGGTAATTCAGTTAGTCTTATACAACACGACTATCAGGGAAGACATTTGCAAAATTACACAGATATGGCCTATATTGAGTTGCCTGCCTTCCCAAAGGGAATGGGTGGGGAGGGAGGGATGGGGAGAATTTGGAACTCATAGTTTTAGGAACAACTGTTTAGTATTGTTGCTACTAGGAAAGAAGACATACAGTTAATGAGGAATAGAAAGTCATCTGGCCCTACAGGAGAAAAGAGAAGATGGAGACAAGAGAAGGGAGGGATGACAGAAAAGAGGGCAGATTGGAGATAGGGAAAATTAGATTGCTTGGGGTATTGGGGTGGGGGGAGGGGTTAAAAGGGGAGAAAATTTGGAACCCAAAATTTTGTGAAAATGATTGTAAAAAGTTAAATAAATAAATAGATAGATAGATAATTAAAAGGAAATCATGAAAAATTAAGGGAATACAATTAGAAACATGAATAAAATGGATTTTTTTCTAATCCACCTTCCCAATAACAAACACGATAAAAAGCCAGCATTCTCAACTCATGCATTGCTGACCTATATCAATCTTTTAACCAAGAACCATTCCAACTATGTGGTCACAGGAACTTTTCTTTGCTCTCTGATGCTATTGAGAGAAAGCTCCCTCTCCTTTTCCCTTGATGCTACAGTAGGGGTCCTCCATAACTTAGTAGAAGATCCTTAAGAGTTGTCACGTCCTACTTGCTCTAGGCAGGAGCAACTTGGAGATGAACCTCAGAGTTAGCTGGGCTGGATCCATTTTTTTTTATCATACTCAGGTTCTTTCCTTATCACTTCTCACCTCTTCCTAACTAGTAAAACCTCTGTTGGTAGCAGAAATGAAAGACGGAGGGAAAGGAAAACTCTTTCTTGATTTCTCTCTTTCCATATGCTCCTCAACTCCCATCTCTGTATTTCATCACCTCTCTACAATACTACTAGAAAGAAAAATGTGGGAGAGGATGAGAAAAATAAAGGGAAAGGAAAATCTTCACTCCTCTCAGGTCTTCACATATTCCAGTCAGCTCTAGAACTCTCCCCTTTAAGAAGGAGAATGTGAATAGGAGCAAATATGTTATTCATCTTCACTAGATGAGAAGCCCATACTCCTAACCTCATCCTCTCCAAAGTCTCTATTTCACTCCTTGTCCCAGATTCTGTACAACATATCGCTTTGAAGTTTCTACCCTTGTCTTTTATATATGGTACTCAACCCTGCCCAAGTCCATGGGAACCAACAATGGTGATAGAGTTCTCCAGAAGAGAGGAGAGAAGTATTCAGTAGTATTCAGAAGTATTCAGACCCAGATGGCTCTGGAGGAGAAAGTGAGGCTGGTGACTTTGCAGAGCCCTTCCTCACTTAAATCCGATTCACTCGCAAGTCACGGCACCATCTTCCTAATGTCATGGTCCTCTTCAAAAACAAAGGACAAACAACAAGTGCTTAACACAGTGCCTGGCACATAGTATCTACTTAGATAGATGTGCTGGCTAGATGGTTCCAGAATGCTTCAACGTTGATGTCCTGGAATCATGGTTGCTCATGGCACTGATGAATTTAAGAATTTAAATGTTCTTAAGAATTTCAAAGCCTACCTCCTATTATATTTAATGTGGTTACTGTATTAACCCTTGGGTCATGGGCATGGGATCATACCTGAGTGACAGGCCAGGAAAGGCTTTCGCAGACATCAGAAACACCAAAACAGAAACACTCAGTGCAACCCTCAGGGTTCCTTTCTTTCAGATTATAAAATCCTGGTTTACAACGGTCACATTCTTCCCCTTCAACATTTTCCTGTAAGTCAGCATAAAAGAGTGTTCTTTAACAAAAACAAGTAAAGGCAGGTGGACCTATCTGTACTTTGGCAGAGGCCCTTTGTAACTTAGTAAATAATCTTTAAGGCTTTTGATGTCCTACATACTCTAGGCAGGGGCAAATTGGTGATGAATGTCTCCGAGTTAACTAGGCTGGATCCATGGGCAATAAGCATGCAGTCCATCCTTAAGGACATATTTAAGCCCTTTCCTATTTAGTAGTACCTGTCAGAGTTTGTGTTTCATTGACATAGCCTACATTAACCCAGGGACTCTTGAGAGCTGTTTTACTCCTTTCTTTATGTCTAGCACTGAGTACCCAGAATATAATAGGTACTAAATAAATGCTAATTGACTATATATCTTAAGTACACATAAGTATTTGCATATTGTCTCCTCCACTAGAATGTGAGCTCCTTGAAGGCAGAAACGATATTTTTGTGCTTAGTGGGGGCCATCTCTAGTTGTTCTGATCTATATTTTGCCACTGGACCCAGATGGCTCTGGAGGAGAAAGTGAGGCTGGTGACTTTGCAGAGCCCTTCCTCACTTAAATCCAATTCACTCACAAGTCATGGCACCATCTTCCTAATGTCATGGTCTTCTTCAAAAACAAAGGACAAACCACAAGTGCTTAACACAGTGCCTGGCACATAGTATCTACTTAGATAGATGTGCTGGCTAGATGGTTCCAGAAGGACTGGCCACAGAGATGCTGAAAGACTAGCGTTCCCATAAGTAAGCTGACTGATTTCTCATCAGTCCATATTGAGATCCATTGGTTCATAATCCAGAATTTATTAAAACAATTTTGTCTAGAATATTTGTGTCCCAATTGTGCACAATGTAATGTCAGTCTTCCATACAGAAGACTTCTGCTCTATCTTCAATAGTTCATTCAATTACTTACACCAGAAAAAAAAAATTGCCTTTTCCCAGGAAACCCAAATGAAAAATCTCTGCTCATTTCTTACCTCGGTTCTACTCTTACCTTACAAAGACAAGGCTCACTGCATGGGTCATCGTTGATACTACCCGCCAGACTGCAATTGCAGCGAAAGCAGTTTGGGTAGCCCTTGTAGCCAAACTGGCAACGATCACATTTTTCTCCCGTGTAACCCTGTCTACATTGGCACTGACCTGGCCAGTTCCCTTCAAAGACAGAAATGACAGTGCTCAATAGTGAAGCATCAAGTGGTTAAAAAAATAGATTGAAATGGTAAGACACAGGAAGAAAACCATCTCTAATACAACAAATTGTTTGACTGATAAGATTCTCTATGACCACACCTCTCCACATGAGTTAACATAAAATCCTGATTTTTTTGTTATTTCAAATGTCCATGAGAAGACAGAGAAATTAACTGGTCATAGGAGATTTTTGAATGTCTCTTCATCCAAATACTGCCTCATTATGCACAATTAATTAAATAAGTGAGCCTGCATGTGGTGGTTCAGTTTCCACTCATTTGAAGAATGGAAATGATCAACATTTATCATTTTGATAGGAAGGCTCGAGGGCTTTGTAAGATAATGTTTTCCAGGCATTTTGAGCTTGTTGAATAATATCAAATGAACACGTTATTAATCCTATGTTCCATATAACATTTTCCTTCCCTTTAAAAATGCTTTCTGTACATCAACTAGATATGTAACAAAACTGTCTCATTGATAACCTGCATAGTATACAATCATTTGGAAAAATCAGGTCTAAATAAGCAAAAGAAAAGAAAACATGAACACATACATAACTCCAGCACTTACCATTCAACTGGTCAGACTGGCGATCATCCTTAACACAGACTGAACTGAGTGAACCAAAAGGATCACAAATACATGGAAGGCATGGATTGTTCTCATAAGGAGAAACCTGAAACAAGGACCACTGTTAGCTTCCATACTCCCAGATAAGTCACTCAAATGAAGAACTGATAATAAACATAATGAAAGCCAGGCTCAGTCCTGACTCCAGCATTTACTGAATGGCCATAAGAAGACTTCCAGAGCCTCATTTTTCTGATTTGCAAATTAGGAGTAATTATAAGTCAGTAAATGTGTGAGGTGGAATTTAAGTTCAGATCTTCTTGACTCCAGATCCTGCACTCTCTTCGGTGTACCACCTAACTGCCTCATAATCATCATAGGATAATATAATTACAAAAATTATAACAATATTTATATCATGATACTATGATTATTAGAATGATAATATTTTTGACAGAAGTATGATAGCTCATATTCATACTGTATCATGATCTTCTGAATTCTACACTTTTAATGTCTCACTGTGGGCTAGAGGTGAGTGACCCTGGGTTTTGGAAGGCTACATTGGTGGAATGCAATCTGACAGATCCTGCACCAAGCTGAATAAGCTTTGGCCATAGGCCCAGCGATAGACTGTCTGTCACTCAAGGACTAGACTAAGGCTCGTTGCCAGGGTTACCACAGGGTGATTCATTTTCAAGGACAGTAACTCCCGAAGATGATGCACTAAATCATGAGGGACTGGAGATCTGCACCAGTGGCACAGAATACTAACAATATTAAATTAGAATTCCTGAAAGTATAGTTTTCTAAGTACTTTCTGTCAAAAATCCCCTAAGAGCTAAGTTGTCCAAGTATTTCTATCTTCTTTTTCCAAGTACAAAAACTGAGGCTTAAAAAGTACCAGGTTACTTGTCCATCACTGAACAGTTAAGAGCTAGAGATAGAACCCAAATCTTGGTCTTATGAGAACAAATCCGTCTCTCTTCCAGAGTAAAAGTTACAGCAACAATAAGTTTTTTTAAAAAAATCTTTGTTTTCTCTCCATTACAAAGATGTAATTACAGAAGACAGAGTATATCTAATAACAACAGAGATATGCCAGCTCCTTTTTGAGAGTGAAGCAATGAAGTTCACTAGCAACACATTTACATTGCCACTGGTCTTCTCTTTCTTCAGCCCCAGTGAGCTCCATTTTATTCTTAATCACACATCTGGCCCTAAAAGAAACTTAGGAAGCCACCTAATCCAATGCCCTCGTTGCACAAATGAGTCTAGAAAGGTTAATTGATATGCCTAAGGTCATATAAGTAATAAACTTAATCAGGATTTGAACCCAGGTTCTTTGCCTCCATTACAGTACTCTTTCAGCAGTATTACCCGCTTCTCTACAGCATTCATTATGAATACAGAGCTATAGGAAGCATTGTGAGGAGTCTTAGGCGTCTTATCTTAAAAGCTCGGTGCTACTTTATATTACCAGCTGAACTTGATTCTTTTATAACTATTAAAAAAGAGCGAACCAGAGTAACCCGGGTGCTCTCCATATGTTGGTGTTCAGTTGTTTTAGTCATTTTTGACTATTTGGAACCACAACTGGGGTTCTCTTGGCAGAGATAATAAAGTAGTTTGCCATTTTCTTCTCCAACTTTTCTACAGACAAAGAAACTGAGGCAAACAGGGTTAAGTGACTTGCCCAGGTTTACAGGTTCCTATATAAAACAGGATTAAATAAAAAGTCTTAAATATGGATTCCTAAGTGGAAGGGAAGGAAGACATTACTGAAAAGTTGTTTTATTTTTTTTGGTTAAATAAGAAAAGAATCTGGAATTCTTAGTAAATTAAAAGCTCAATGGCACTCAACAGTATGCTACTGCAGATAGAAAAGCTAAGAAAACAAACACTGAATCCAGGAATCAGCCCTGTGGTAGATCTAGTTTACACTGACTTACAAAAATTACAGGTGCAATATTGTGTTCTGTTATGGGCACCAAATTTTAGGACGGGCACTGAAAAATGAGAGAGCATTCAGAGGAAAGCAGCCAGGATACTGACAAACCTTGAGATTTTGTAATAGGAGGCTCAGCTGAAGGAACTAAGGATGTTAAGTTTGGAGAAGGATAGACTTGGAAGGACATGGTACTTACCTTCAAGTATTTGAAAGTTTGTAATGTGGAGGAAGGATTGGACTAATGCTACTCTGTCTACTCAAAACAACAGGCGAAAGTTCAAAGAAGCAAATTTAAACTTGATGTAAGGGAAACTTCCTAACAATGAGAGCTAGTAACATCAAAAACTGTCTGTCCTAGCAATTCAGGACTTCATTAATGTGTGGATGACCAGACTGTCTTTCAGGTTTCTAGGATTCTGCAATTTAATTTCAGTAAGAAGATGATGCAGTAAATAGTGTGCCAGGCTTGAAGTCAAGAAGGCTGAAGTTCAATTCTGTCTTCAGACACTTAGTAGCTCTGTATCCCTGGGCAAATTACTTAATCCTGTTTGCCTCAGTTTCCTCTTTTATAAAATGGACTGGAGTAGGAAATGGAAAACTACTCCATTATCTTTGCCAAGAAAACCCCAAATGGCATCACAAAAGAGTCAGACACAACTGAAACAAAAGAATTACAAAAAGGATTCAAACTTTGGAACAAGGAAACTTAACCTAGACTAAGAAGGAAGTAGTTCTCTGAAAAACAATGAAAGCGCTTCAGGATCAATTAAAGTCTTGGGGGAATAAATAAAATTTTCCCTTATAGATCCTGAATGTCTAAATTATCTATTTTCATCCTCCATGAAAAGTCTGAAACACAGCTAAAATGAAGAAAATAGATTTGCAGTTTCATCTTTTTTCTATTCTACTATGTTGTATAAATGCTTGTTTTATTTCTTAAGTTCAGAATAAAATTGAAAAAATAAAGTGAAAGAAATGTCACAGTCTTACTTTATGTGGTCTATAGTATCCATCAATACAAGTTTCACAGTTGATTCCTGCTGTATTTTGTAGACAATTAACACAGACTCCTCCACCTTTGAAATGCCCAGCAGTATTCATACTTTTCTTCCGATCGGCAACACTTTGATCATAATAACAGTCTTTGGTTTTATTATGACAGTTGCACTCTAGAAAGAGAAAGTCCCAATTAAAAAAAAACACTGTCTTGCATTTAAAATGCTTCCCCTCCCCCTCTTCAATTAACTGAAATGACTTATAGTTATGAGTTCATCTAAAAAATATCTTAATGTCTGGGGTATCTCAGTTGACCAAAGATTACAAATACAACTTGATTATCAGATTGTATCATTTTTAAGTTTCAAGGTTATAAGTGTATTTATGGTCTCTGGCCATAAATTTGGTTATTCTAAAGATAATTTTAAGTTCTAGGAATTATTTTTATTATAGGATAGATGGAAGTTCTAAAGCTACTAGGTAGAAACTAATCAAGTCATCAACAACTTAAAGCAGATTTATAAATGAGTTGGCAACTTCAGTTTTCTGTTTACTTAATTACCTTCACATGTATTGCCAGAAGAAATGGTTCCAGGTCTCCAAGGTTGCTGATGAAAACCAGGGCAGCATTTATTACAGTTCTCTCCACATGTGTTATGTTCACATTGACACTGCAGTTTCTAAATAAGGGCAAAATCCATTTTTAATAGAAAAATAAAGAATTGCATGTTGTTCTTTGCTCCGAAAAGAGTGAGATCAATGCTAAGGATAATAGCTATCCTATGTATAGTATTTTAAGTTTTGTGAAGTTTTGAAAACTGTTTTCCAGAAATGTGGAACAAATTCACAATTCAATTTGTACTTACGATATGAAAGTCACAAGACCCTTCGACCCAGTGACCCCATTAGAAAACAGCAAAGACAGAGAGAAAAGCCATATATACCAAAATATTTATATATGGGTAGATATATATATGAATATATATACATATATATTCTCTCTCTCATTGTATGTGTGTAGTAGTAATAGTAGTAGTAGTAGTAAAAAAAAAAACTAAGGGAAAAAGTGGATGCCCATTGATTAATGAATGGCTAGATGAAAAGTGGTCAGTTAAGCATAATGAAGTACTGTGCCACAGGAGGAATTCAGAGAAATAAATCAAGAATTGCGTGAACCAATACAGAGAAAAGAAAGTAGAACGCAGAAAATAACATATACCATGACTACAGGATGGTAAATGCAAACAACACCACTAGCATGGCATAGAGAATAGAGTGAACTTAAGGGTAAAAAAAAAATGGATTTGAATTCCTCCTCAGACCCTTACTATCTGTATAACCCCAGGCAAAATACTGACTCTCTCACACTGTTTCTTCATTTATGAAATGGGGATAATAGCGTCCCTTACAGTATTGATGTAAAAATCACATGAGACAATACAAATGAAGTACTTTACAAGCCTTACAAAGCTACATAAATATTAAACCTGTCAATACAGATGAAGATGACATAAATATAACTGCTAATCATTTACAGAATGATGAGTTTTGAGTCCAGGAAAACATAATGAAAAGTACACTTTCTTCCTCTCAAAAGAGAAATTGAGGCTGTGGGCATAAAATGTTTCATATGCCACAGACAAGGTCACAAGTTTGGTCAGTTTTCAGAACTGCTTTTCTATATTAGGAGAAAGTGTTCATCCCGGAAGGGAGGGGAATGGCATATTGGGAAATGACTGGCTGAAACATCAAAAGAGTAATAAAAGATAAAAAAATAAATTAATGGAGACAATTGAAGGCACCTCTCGTCCTTAAAGTTAAATGGGGTCACCTGTTTATACGAAAAGGAATGGTTCTTTATAGATAAAAATGAGTATTTCTCTGTTGTTGCATTCAAATGTTAGTTATTCCATCTTACCTCTGTAGTTTCATCCCATGGGCAGCTGCTGGCATGACCATAGCATATGCACATTCCTCCAACAGAAATATCTTTTATGGAATAGTAATACTAAGGAAAAATAAAGTTAGAAAACATATCTCCATTACATATTTTTTCATGTAAAACTGAAGAAAAACTTAATACTTTCATTAAAATCATAAGATGCTTGACAATTCTTATTTGTGTAGATTAAAAGACAGTTTTGAATAATGATATTTACTGTTTTAGAAATTGTTTTAATTCACCATTTTACAAATTTTATAAATTTTAAATAAATCTCCAAACTGTTATTGATCGTGATTTAAATTAAGTAAAAGTCACCAGAAAATAAAATAGCGTAACCAAAATTACCCAGTTTGGTGGGACTCTTACTCTATGAATAATTGTGTATCTTCATCTAATTCACCATATAGTAAATCACATTTGTGCCTGATTAGTAGAATTAGTGCATTTTACTGATAAGACTAAGATAATGGGTTTAAGTCCTTTCTTATGATGAGATTCATCTAAACAAGTGGTTCAGTAGCACTGTCTTGTACTCAGAAAGTATTTAACTTTATCATAACCTTCACCTAGAGCTGGATGTCCCACAGACATCTTAAACTTAATTTGTCAGAAACGGAACTCATCTCTCCCCCAAATTCTCTCCTCTTCCTAACTTCTTTATTTCTGTGGTAAATAATAACCATCCTCCCAGATACCCAGACTTTAAACCTAGGTGTCCTTCTCTCTCACCCCGCATATCTCACCAGGTATCAAGTACTGTCATTTCTACCTGGTTAACATCTCTTCTACAAGCCCCCTTCTCTCCTCTGACACTACCATCCCTCTGGTACAGGTGCTCATCACCTAAAAGCCCATACTATTTATCACAAGAGCCTGCTGGTGGATCTACTTGCTTCAAGTCTCTTCCCACTCAGTTCATCCTTTATGCAGCCGCCAAAGAAATCTTCCTAAGAACAGGCTGATCATATCATCCCTTTATTTAATAAATTCCAGTAGCCCCCTACTGTGTCCAGAATCAAATACAAAATCCTGTATTTGATTTTAGGGCTCTGCGTAACCTGTTCCCTGCTCCCTTTCCAGTTCTTTTACACCTCACTCCCCCCACCTCTCATAGTCTGAGATACTATGACATTGGTCTTCCTCACACACCACTCAGTTTCCTGAGTAAGCATTTTCACTGGCTGTGCCCTATACCCGCAACTCTTTCCCTCCTCATCTTTGCCTCCCAGTTTCCCTAGTTTCTTAGCTAAAGTTCTCCCCTCTGCAAGAAGCAGACTACTTCTGTACTTACTCTTCTTGTGACTATGGGATCAAGATCTTTAGGATCTCGATGGCTGAGAGTCATAAGGTCAGCATTAAGGGTTCTAATTCTCTGCAAGCGGAGACGAATATATCGTGCTGAGGTAAATTCCAACAACTTGGGTGAGAGATCATCAGCACTGGGTCTGCCATTGATCAGCGACGTGTGAATCTGGAGAGAGAGACATACCATTCCTGATATAATGTTACCAAGTAACCCTAGATACCCTATCTTACCAAGTAACCCTAGATACCCTATCTCAAAGACTAAGACATGAAGATGACTTCTAGGAAGAGTTTGTGCATACAAAAATCCATTATATCATTAGTTTCTCAGTTTCAACATCTTATCTTCTCAATTCCTTGACAAATAAAAAAACCAACTATCTAATCCATGACCAGAGTGACTAGATAAAATTGGCTTTCTAGTGGTGTTACTGCCTTAATTACCAAAGACCACCCTAGTTTATCCCTCTAAAGAGGAAGAGAAAGAGGAAATGGCCTTTGGAGAGGGAATAATCAAGCGCATGGAAAGAAAGCAAATGTGTCTTCAATCCATTGAAGTTATTCATTCTAGCTCAGCAAAGCATTTCCAATGACTCCCAGGCCCCTCCACCCCATACCTCTTCTTAACATATCTGTCTCCTTCTCCATGAGAATAGTCATAGGAGAAGCCACAAGGTTTTTGCTGATTCCTGTCGTTATTTCTCTTCTAAAATAAATTACTAAATGCCATGAATAGATGGGAAGGGGGGAAAAAAGAGAACAATTGCCTTTAAGCCCATATAATGCTGTGCTCTTTTAATTAGGCTCATTCTTGAAACACTGCCAGGGTTTGCTGCGGAATTCCAGCTGTGATATACACTTCAGACAGTTTTTTTTTAGTTTAACTCAGCAGACCAGGTGCTTCTAAAGAATACATTGTTTTTAATTAAAACCTGACTTTAGTGAAGAGTGTGCACTCCGGATCCTTCCAGCACCAAATTCCATGTGCTTCACAAGGTATCTTACATCTCTGAACACAAAATGACAGAGATAACTCTGTGTGTGTGTGTGTGTGTGTGTGTGTGTGTGTGTGTGTAATTAGGATTTCTCTTTCTTCCAAGGCATTTTACCTCTTTTGTAAATATTTCAGTAAGTCCCCTGTGGAAGTAATTTGTGAGCAGTAGTCCTAAGGGAACAGCACTGTATCAATGAAACCACGGCATGATGATAACCAAGTTAGTACTCTAAAGAGCAATATCAAAAAGTCTGAAATTGATTTTTTTCTTTTAAAAATCAATAGCCCAGGAAACATAGCAACTGGATCCATTTTGAGTATTTAAAAACATTAGTTTTTAGGCTTGCTGTTTCTAAGATTTTATTTATGGATCTCTGAGAAAATAATGTAACATACCTCTCCATGTTCAAGTGGGACCAGTCTAGAATAATAGGAGGTACAGATGACTTCATCATCTCGCTTATAAGTAGGAGGCCCTAATCTTGGAGTGATGTTATACCGAGTTAGACATTCTGTGTCACTAATGGCATAATACTGCCAGGGTGTGAACTCTATGCCATCCAGGGAGCGTTCCAAAATCCAATTTCCAGGTCGAGGAGCATTAGCAGCTTTGATGATAATATATGCCACTTGAAAAACCTAAAAAGAAAGAAAATGGAAAAATGAGAACCAGAAATTAGTAGAGCTGATTAAAAAATGAAAGATCTTCATGAAAAAAAATGGTTACATACTAACATAAAAGTTCCATCATTCTTGAACCAGAACTTTGGTGAAAACTGGTCCAAAATTTGATTTTTAATTTTTTTTCTTAGCAACATTAATTTCAATAGAAAACTCTAAAATTCTCCCAATGATATCTATGGTATTAATTCCCATGAATAATAGGAGGGCTTCTTTTTCTCTGTTTTATTTTCCTTTATTTGTTTTTTATAGTAGTATTAAGTAACAATGAATATTAAACTTAATGTTCAGATTGTTATGAGGAGGCGCAATCACTCCTAAATGTGAAGCTGACAAAAGATTTGAGTATAGATGCTCTCAGGGCTATATCAAAATAAGGATAAAGATATAAAGAGTAAAGAAGCAAAAATGAGCCCCAAAATGCCCGTACATAAAAGACACAGATTCTGGCTAAGACAAAGATTTGTGTTTATCACGCAGAAATAAAAGTATTTTAATCCTGGGCAGCAGGATGAATAATTTCTATGTAGCAAATGGTGATATAATAATCATGGTTACTGTTGATTAATATTCTAGTTGATGATATAAATTTTTCAGATTTATATATGGATTTCTTTTGGAGCTAAAATAGATCACCTTTTAAACCAATGTTTTCATTTAATCTAATTGGTGTGTTTTAGCTCTTAAATTTGGAAAATATCAGGGAGTATTAAATTATAAAAAGACAAAGATGCCACTTAATGATCCTCAGAATATGCATAAGAAATACAATATAAGTTTAACTGTGGCAGAAGGTGAACAGGGAGGGATCAGCTCATTCAGTCATTCAATAGAAAGTTATACTCAAAGCAGCATTCTGAGAAGGTAATAGGAGAAGCTGAACTCACACGATCCCTTGTCACCCAGAAGCTTATAATTTAATTGGAAAGAAATCTATGCATGGGGGGGTGTAAACACATACATACATATATACTTATATACAGATATAGTAACAATAATGATAAGGCTAGCATTTATACAGTGTGTTAAAGTTTGCAAAGTATTTTTACAGACACTGTCTCATTTGAACCTCACCACAACCCTGGGAGGCAAGTGCCATTATCATCCCCATCTGATGGATGAGAAAGCTGGGGCAGGGAGCAGACTAAACACATAACTTCTCAGACTCCCAACTCAGCCCCTCTCCAATGCTCAAACTGGCTCTCAAATAATAGTAATAGTGATGAAGATAATAATAACAGCTAACATTTATATAGTACCTACTATGCACATACACATACACATACACTGCATATATTATACTTATTATGTAAAATGTTGAATATTTAAATGCTAGTTTTTAGGTTGTTTCTAACATTTTAGTTTACAGATACCCAAGTAAATATCTACTCTCCCTCTCCATACTTAAGTTGGATTATTTTTTAATAATAAGAGGTAAAGAATATTTCATCATCTTTTTTACAAGTAGCACAAATACAAGTATGCAGGCATATTTATGACATGCATATGATGTGTCAATTGTATATGTGACATCTGGGCAGCAAAGTAGAAACAGTGGATAGAGAGCCAGGAGGACTCATCTTCCTGAGTTCAAATCTAGCCTTAGACACTTACAAGCTCTATAACCCTGGACAAGTCATTCCACCATGTTTGCCTCAGTTTCTTCATTTGTAAAATTAGCTAGTGAAGGAAATGGAAAATCACTCTAGTATTTCTGCCAAGAAAACCCCAAATGGGGGTCATCAAGAATCAGACTAAACAACATATTATATATCATATATATGTCATATGTATATAACAAATATGACATCACCAAATACAGGATTTCAGAAGTCCTCCTACTTTCACTGAAGTCCCACTCTGTCATGGAAGTAGCAGCCTGGGGTTCTCAAAGGCTATAAACCAGCTGCATATAAGCTCTGACAGTTTCTGTTAAGATAGGTTTCAAGGACAGGCATGGGGATGGACTGTACATGTGTTTGTCAAAGGACCTACATGCAGAGGCTCATCACCAGATTTTTTTTTTTTTCACACAAATGCTATTAAAGATCCTCTACAAAGACAGAGAGGGGCTAATATCTGCGTAACTGGAGAGCACAGCCACAACAATGACATTGTAGATTCTTGAAGCATTAAAATATTGAAGGTGTTCAGTATTAAGTCCTAGAAAGACTGGTGTAGGTCTCTGTGGGTATTTGGATGGGTCTCTGGGTATATGGATTTGAGCTAGGCCTTGAAGGATGAGTGATCTTTGCATGTTTAAAGGGAAAGGAAAGGGAAGATCCAGACTAAGTTAGGCTTCAGAATTAAGAATGAATGTGGTAGATTCTTACTAGGGAGTAATGACTGATTTGGATGCGAAGGGTCTGTCAGATTTCAAGGACCTCAGATGCCAGGCTGACGTATTCAGGCACCATTGCCTCCACACCTCTTGCTGTTAAGTTGTTTTTTGGTTGTCCAATTCTTCATGACCACATTTGGAGTTTTCTTGGCAGAGATATTAAAGTGATTTGCCATTTCTTTCTCTCACTCAATTTACCAGATGAGGAAGTGGAGGTAAAAAAGATTAAGTTGTTTGCCCAAGGGCAGTCATTCAGTGCCAGTAAGTATCTATGGGTAGATTTGAACTCAGGTCTTGCTAACTCCAGGCCTGGGGCTCTATCCATTATGCCACCTAGATACCCCAAGATAACTTTCCATGAACCTTATCTTCTAAGTACATAGTTGTTAACATGTAGTCTCTTCCATTAGAATGGGCGCTCCTTGAGGACAGGGGCTGTTTTCACATTTCTTTGTAAAGCCAGCACTTAACACAGTACTTGGCATACAGCAATCACCTAATAAATGCTTTTTCACTGACTGAGGAAAAGGGTCTAGACTAGATCAAGGATACAACAGGGAAATTCATTAGATGACTTTTGAAACACTGGAGGATTTCTTCATAAGATATCTAAAAAATAGGAAAATAATAAAAGGATGGGAAAAACTGTGTATGATATTAAAGGTCCCCCAAAGCAATTAAGAGGACATAGATAATTTTATCTTAAATCCTACAAGGATCGACATATATATTGGGGTCAACGAAAATACGGGAGGAGAGCAGGCAGGTTGCCACAGACATTTCTGTTACAAACAATGTCATTTCTCTCTTCTGTTTCTCCTCCTACATTCTAGGACAGGTTCAACGGATTTGTTCATTCATTCATGTAACTTTAGGCTGAAACTTCATAATGATACAGAAATTCCCTCAATTGGTGTAAATCTTCATTTGCCAATGACTTAAGAGTCTTAGGGAGGATTTCCTGGGACACTGAGAGGCTAAGTGCCTTGCCTTGGATCATAGAGGCAATACATTTAAGAGGAAAAACATGTTCCCAGGTTTTCCTATCTCCAAGACTAGTCCTCTATATACTATTCCACACTGTGTCTAAGGGATGTCATGGAAGAAACATGAGGGATATCATAGAAGAAATGTATGATCAGAAAAGGATATGGAACAGTTATTTCGCAACATTTCCAAATACTCCACTGGTACCCACAAATTGCACCAAGTCCTAAAGGAAGGTCTCCAGCATACTGTGTCTTTCAGCTATGAAAGATCTATAGAAGAACATGCAAAAGAATCACACAGGACAAGAAAGGATCGATGGGCTTTAATTTGCCAGACTGAGGCAACACTTTCTTTGATGAGGCAACACAGATTCTTTGAAGTATGGCAGCTACAAGGCAGTATTTTATAGAATGAATAATGACAGGGCCTGAGTAGAAGCAGAAAATCATTGCAGTCGTCCAGATGTAGGGGTGAAGAAAAACTGACTCAAGATGCAGAAAAGGACAGAAAGGATGAACATTTTGAAGAGTAAATATAACCTAATGAGTGAATAGGTACTACAGCAAAAGTAAAAAGATTCAAAGACAGCTCAGCTGTTGAGACTGAGTGATTTAAAAAAAAAATAGTAGTGTTATTGACAAAGATAAAGATGAGGGGGGAAATGTTGGAGGAAGATGGCACTGAATTCAGTTTGAGGTATGCCAAGCTTGAGTCTGACACTATGATAGGACCTCTAAGTGGACATCTCTTGTGTATAGAACACAAAACTGTATACAGACAGGTTAGGACTAAGAAAGAAAGCAGTATAGTGGAAGTACAAAAGTACGTGGATTTAAATCCTGCCTTTAATACTTAGTTATGTGATTCCATCTCCATTCTGATGAATATCTGGTCACTGGATTCAGATGGCTCTGGAGGAGAAGTGAGGCTAGTGACCTGCACAGCCCTCCCCACTCAAAACAAAGTCAAGTGCAAGTCATGTCACCATTTCTCTGATGGCATGGTCTTCTTGGGAAATGAAGGATGAACACAACAAGTTACATGATTAGGGTCAAGTCACCGAACTCATTTCTTTACTATAAAATACTTACAATAATACATATAATATTTACCCCACTGGGTTATTTTAAGAGATCAAAAGAGAGGATGTGTTTTTGTGAATCCTTAAGTACTACAAACAGGTTGGTATTATTATTTTTATTTCTGTAAGTCTACTGAACAAGACAGCTAGGTGGGGCAGTAGATAGAGCTTGGAGCCAGAAGGACTTGAATTCAAATACTTTTTCAGGTACTTGTTAGGTGTATGACCCTGGGTAAGTCACTTAACCTCTTTCTCAGTCTATAGATTCCCATCTCTAAAGTGGGGATAAAAATACCATCTACCTCCTAGCGTGGTTATGAAACACTTGGCAAACTCCAAAGCTAGTTATCATCATCATCATTGATATTGCAGAAGAATAAAAGATCCATATTGTAGAGAGAATGCTTTCCCAGTTAGAGCCGTTGAGGTCCCTGCAAACTGTGAGATTCTGTGATTTGGAGTATGAAGACTAGGTAAAGTGGAAGGGGCTAAGAGCATATGTTGTTGTTACCGAGTTACTTCAGTTGTGTCCAACTCTTTGTGACCCCATCTGGGGTTTTCTTGGCAAACGTACTAGAGTGGTTTGTTGTTTCCTTCTCCAGCTCATTTTAGAGATGAGGAAACTGAGGGAAACAGGATGAAGTGACTTACCCAGGGTCACACAGCTAGTGTCTGAGGCCAGATTTGAACTCAGGAAGACACTTTTTAACTCTAGACCCAGCTCTCTGGGTACTATGGTGCCATTTAGTGTTATGGGTGGAAATGCCACCAAACTAAAGAGGACCCACAATAAGTATTGTGATTGAAAGCAGGCAACAAATTCAGTGAGTTGCAGGGGAGGGAGAAATCCTGTCAATTCTAATGAATGAAAGTAGCCCGCTAGTTTCCAAACTGCAAGAAGTAAAATCTGATATTTAAGTCAACTGGTCAAGTAGCATTTGTTAAACACTAACTAGGTTCCTGACCCTGTGCTAAATCTTGAGGAAAAGTAAAGGCAAAAATCAGCCCCGACCTCAAAGAGCTCATAGTCCCATGGGAGAAACAGCATACAAAGAACAATAGACAGATGAGATAAATTGAAGATAATCTCAGAGGGGAGTGACTCATATCAAGGGGAATCAGGAAAGGTTCTTGCAGAAGGTGAGATCTAAAGGAAGCCAGGAGGCAGAGATGGGGAGGCATGGGGGAGACAGATAGAGTGAGTCAGAGATAGTGTTGTACTCAAGGAAGGAGACCAGTGCCCTTTTATCACATGAGTACAAGGAGGTGAGCAAGGTATTAAGAAGCCTAGAAGGAGGGGCCAAGTTGTCCTGAAAACTTTTGATCCTAGAGATAACAGAATCACTGGAGTTTACTGAAGGAGAGGGATATGATACCCTCACGCTGGCACTTGAGGAAGATCAATTTGACACCACAACAAATGGAGGAGGCATTGAAGATTAACATTCTATAATGAAGACACTTAGGAAACTGTCAAGCCTCAGGTCAGTGTACTATTACTTACCTCCAGGTACTGTGACCAGGAAATGAAACAGGTTGCCAGATGTTCTGAAAACTCAAAGAAGATTGCAAATGACTTGGCTATATTACCGTGCTCCCAAATTGTCCTTAGGATTGGATAATTGATGGATCTCTGAGCTCAGGAAAAGCTAAATACAACTCTGCCCTAAATAGAATTCTCTGGTTGGAACTCTCTTTAAAACAACAAAAATAACAAGCACAAAAACAAAACGATTTGCATCGTCCTTTAAAATGGGAGTATTTCAGGGGAGCTTCTGTTTACAATTCACCTTGGAGAGATCCTAGTCTTTGCCTCCAGCCTCCTTCATCACTCTCTTGGCTTCTGATTATGATACAGCTCACTGATCTCACATCATTTTCTCCCATCACCCAGCCTTGACCTCATCTGCAACCTTTCCTCCAAGGTGGCTGGTTCCAGTTTTCATACTTGCCCTGCATCTTATTCTCCATTTCACGGGATTAAATAGTGGCCCAGACATGATCTAATTAATCAGCCAAAATTCCCATGTCATTCCTAGACATCCACTGCCCACACCTCCATGTCATCTCTGACTTTCACCACAGCAACTAAGTCCCTAAAGCCAACTCTAGTCAAGGCTGCCTGGTATCAGCACCACTCAGGCAGAAACAAACTTCCTGATTCTTTTGTCTCTAATGCTTTACCTTTTCTTTGAAAGGCTCAAAGTAAATTTGTTGATTTAAAGGACTTACAAGCTAAAATGTTGAATTCATAACATGGCTAGGTCAGAACCTGGAATCACAAATGTCCTCACCTTTAGTCTCCCTCAACTCAACATGATATATATCATTTTTATGGAAATTATAGTAAAACTCATAACTATTTTGTAATTCATATTTGTTCTATAATATGCAGCTTTGTGATTCCCTGAATCATTAAATTTTATATTGCGAATCTAGTTCTTACCATTTGTATTCATTTCACAGAAATGATTGGTATTTCTCTTCCTGATCTGGCACAAAACCCAGTTGAGCTTCCCAGACAAGTCATTATTGAATGGTTAAGTAATTTTAAGAAATATGAAACTCTGGGATCATAGGACTATAGACCCAGATAGAGCTGGAAGGGACTTCAGAGGCTATGAAGTCCAATCTTCTCCTTATACAGATGAGGAAACTGAGGCCCAGAGAAGTAGTGACTTCTATAGTCATACAGGTAGTGATGTCAGAGGTGGGATATAAACCAAATCCTCTGACTCTAGAGTCAGTCACTTTTCCACTCTATCAAGTACTATAGCAACCCTCTCTCTCCCAACAAGTGCTTAAGCTACCTATGCTTAGATCTCTACTGATGTCCAAACTGATACTGAGTAAAGGCCCTTTAGTGACCAATTTATTCAGATGGCTGTCCACTTTATTTTCCCAAATATATTCACTTGCTGATCCACCATCATTGGCCAACAGTAAAAACGCACAAAGGGAAAATGTATAAAGCAGATGTCAAAGAGGAGGTCTTAGTGTGTACATGTTGCATGTTGATGAAAGAAGGGTAGAGAGGGAAAAATTATTTGCAAAATTCTTGAGTTGGGGTTCATAGTTATGATTTCCTTTACTTTCAAACTTTACATTTAGGACTAAACTCCCTTTCAGTCAAGGGAAGAAGGAAGAGATCATTGCTACCAAAACCTCCTCACTGCTGCACTGTCTGCTCCCAAGTTCAACAGCAAAACGAACAAGTATTTGATCCATGGTTGCCCGTTTATCAGAACAGCATGCCAGGTGCTGGAAAATATCTGTATGAAATTTAGTCATGGTTCCTTGCCCCCAGAGTTTATGGTTTTGCAGGATCATAAACTGAATCCAATAATTCTTCAAAAGGAATGAGCACGCTAAAAATGTACTCAACAAAGCCGATTTCTGAGAGGAAAATATATATTATCAACAAGGAGAAATCAGAGAAGTCTTTATGTGGAAGATGATATTTAAGTTGGGCAGGAGAAGATGGAGGGATATTTCAGGCATAGGAAACAAAAAGATCAAAGATCCAGAGTTAGGACAAGGCAGGGTGTGTTGAGAGGACAGAGGGTGGGCTGGAGCTTAGAGTGCATGGCATGCAATAATGGCCATAAGGCTGACATTGGAGATATCCATTGAATACAAATTCCCAAGGAAGACTCCATTCACCTTCACACCTGGATGATACCAGAGGGGGTTCAGCAGCAATTATCAGAGTTAATCATTGGGCAAGTTCTGTGTTCATAGCCCAGGGAGGAAAGAAAGTTAATGAAAAATATAAAGTGCCCCATACCTCAGCCAATGGCAAGCACCCCAGTTAACTCACTGCTGCAGCTTCTTTATCCAATTTCTCTACTCTCGTTTTATGCAGAGTGTGTTCTTTAATTAAAGAACTGAAGCATAGAGAAAAGCTGTAGGGAAACACTTGAAACAGAGAATTTCAGTGTCCTGATCTACGATGACTCTACGTCTAGCTCTGAAGCTGGCTAATGTTCTCATGGATTCTTCACAGACTTGGGGAGGGATAAACACCCAGAGCCCCTTATGTAGACAAAAGATCTGTCTACTTAGAAAGCTGTGCTGGTTATGGGAGATAGAAAGTCCACAAGGATCGACTTAGCATAGACTTCATTGTGTGGATAACATCGTATGACAAGCAATATCTTCCTAACTGTATTCAATTTACACTTTCCTGCTCTGTGCAGCACCTTCTTCTTAGACCTCCTATTTTCCAAAAAACTTAAAACCATTCTATTTGTGTATAAGAAGAGATGAATAAAGCCATTATCTCTCTCATCTTTTGAAGATTCTTCTGAAACATTTGGAACCTAAGAAGCACAAAATCCAGTCCACTTAACTTCCTTTTAAAAAACTAGGAATAATAAATAGTACCTACCTCTCAGGACTGTTGTAAAGAAAAATAATGTGGTAGTATTTGTAAAATTCTAGCTCTAATCATTTTTGCCGTTATTCATACTTCATTTTCGAAGAGGACAAAGACATCACAAAGGTGATGTCTTGACTTAATCAGACCTGTGATGTCTTCGGTATAGGGATGAGAAAAAGAACTCCTACCCCAGCAGGTCAGCACTTACCCTACAATTGATAGTCTTAAAATGTTCCCTTGGGTGCTGAGTAGATAAGGGACTCGAACCCAGGTCTTCCTGATTCTGAGGTTACTCTCTAATCCACTATCCCATGCTGCTTCTCAGATTTTACTTAATATTTCTCAGATCAGTCAATGGGTATTCATTAATCATCCACCATATGCTAGGCAATCAGAATACAAATAAAGAGAATAAAAAAATTCCTATTCTCAAAGAGCTTAAATTATCATAAGGACATTAGGATTTACAAACAATTTACAGTATTTCATATATTTTTTCAGGTAATAGAAACAAAAATACTTTATTGTTCTCCTTCTCTACATAGAATTCATGATCCCTCCTCCCCTCTTTTCAATGGTTGACTAAACTGCCTCTTCACTTATTACACTGTAGGTTGAACAACAGATGAACTATTTTTGATTACACAGGGTTTTTCACCAGTTTTAAAGTCATTACTTTTGCTAGAAATGCAGCTGATGTAGCTAATGTTAAATCTATTTTCAAAGGGAAGGGTCACACCCTCCCCCCTCAAGTCAGCCCATGTCACATGACAACCACAGTGACGAACAAAAGGCAGAATATAGCCAACAGGAACTTTCAAATAGGCCTTGTTCTTTAGCAGTAATAGATTAAGCGTGTCTGTGTGTGTGTTTGTGTGTGTGTGTGTGTGTGCGCGCATGCGTGTATGTGTGTGTACACAGCTGGACTCTCCCATTTAAAAGTCAAAAGTTAAGGGGGCATGATCCCACAGAAGTTAGTTAGCCCTTCACATGTAGATGGAAAAATGGCTTTTCTCTCCATAAAAGTTTAGTGATCCGCCATATTATCCCATGAACTATCAGGCAACCAGGAACCAGACATACATCACCCTTGTCCTGAAAATTCTACACACTTGACAGCAAGGTGTGTGCTTTATTTCATTTTAGTAACCTCTGAACCTAGAACAATGTATTTTGTGTTTATTTTTGTACTGGACCTGTGATTTCATTGATCCAGAGAACTTCTTGTGAAGAAATTCCTCCTACTAAAGCAAAATAACACCTCCTCTGGAATTGATAATCTTTTCGACAATTGCCCAGAGCTCTGAGTTTAGTGACTCACCTAAGATGTTAACAAGGAGAATTAGACCCAGGTCTTCCAGTTTCCAAGACCAGCTCTCTATAGATTTCACCACTTTTAGATAGCATGCACTCAATGAGGGTGATAAATTGAGTTCACAGCAGCTCTCCTCCAAATTGGGATAGTTCAGTGTAATTTAACATGATGGAGTGGGAAAGAGTGCTTGGATTCAGAGTCAAACAATTCTGCCTCTGATTACTCACAAGACCTTTGGCAGATCACCCTCCCTTTTTGCCTCTCCTTTTTCATTAGTAAAAGGAGAGAACTGCACTAAGAAACTCTAAAATTCCTTCCAGTTTCTTATATTCCCCATGGCAATAGATTTAAAAAGTTAGAGAAGCAGCATTCTATCTGAAAACCAATAGGACTAGTTCTTTGATGAGAAATGTTCCTTAGCATACAGGAAAGTCAGGGCAATAGTTAAATAAATTAAGTTTAACTAAGATTGCTAGTTTACATTTCTGATTCTATTTCTTCCTATATTCTATCTTTAGACATATAAATTACTAGAAAATAAAATTTAAAGTACAAATCTGAAATGCTATTCACAGCTCCTGGATGAACAATTACTTATAGAATGACAGTCACTAAAATACTATCTATAAGCATGCCAATAACAACAGAAAACCAAAGCAAATGAGGTTGATGGGTGTAGTTTATTTCATCGTACCAATGCAGTCAAATTATTTTTAAAGACTTTCTCAACATTTTCCCTTAGTGTTAATGTCTTCTTTCTTGGATGACATTCCATTTACACTGTCTATACCTTGTATGTACAGGCATGTTGACTCTCCCCTTAAAATATAAGCTCCTTGCTGGCAGGGACTGTGCTTTTTGCCTTTCTTTGTAACCCCAGAGCTCAGCACAGTGCTTGGTACATAGGAAGCACTTAATAACTGACAGTTGATTAACTAAGAAAGGAATATGCTTTATATTTGAGGAACAAAATATGAATGATGACCTTTATATTACTTTATATTATTATTACCATACTAAGGAAATTGTTGTTCTCTTGTGTCCAACTCTTCATTTACCCATTTGGGGTTTTCTTGGCAAAGATACTGGAGTGGTTTGTTATTTCCTTCTTCAGTTCATTTTACAGATGAGGAAACTGAGGCAAACAGGGTGAAGTGATTTGTTCAGGGCCACACAGCTAGTAAGTGTCTGAGATCAGGAGATGAGTCTTCATGACCCCAGGCCCAGTGTCTATCCACTTTGTCATATAGCTGCTATGGAAACTGGGGCAGGGAATTAATCAGTTAAGGACAGTATCTCTAAGGACAACGAGAGTTTCTTTCCCGTTCAAGACTGAATGCAAAGGTTAAAAATGGGAAAAGCATAGTTTCTGGGCTGGTGCATGTCTGGCTAGGCCATTCTACTAAGTTGGATAATTTAGAAGAAGTGGGTGATCCATGTGGGATCTCTATGGCATAGCAGTGTGGCATGGGGTTTGGGAGGAATGACTTTTTGTCCTTTGTGTTTTGGTGTCTATCCATGATCTATGTATTCTGGAGGCAGTTTGGCTAACAAGCTACCTAAAGTCTTGGGAACAGAGGACACAGAAAGGTTAGGCATCAAAGAACCAATCACAAAATTAGCCACAACTACATCTTTGATAACACTCTCCGAGATATTTCCTGTTCCCTGACTTAAACACGAGTCAGGGGTCACAACATGGTAGCAGTCAAAGGTTACTAGATCCCAACCCTATGAATACCATTTTTTCATTATACAAAATGAATTGAGGAGAAGAAACCTCTCTTTAACAGGGAAATAGTATTTTGAAGGGGCAGAAAGAAAACAATTAGAAATGATTTTTTTCATGGGCCTGAATTTCGGATCTTATGATCCCAAATGATCATTGGTACTAGTGATATCGGTAGAGGTTTAAATGAAAGATACAAGTTCCATCATCCCAATGGCAGAGCCACTATTGAAATATCAAAGCTGATTAAACTACCTTGAGAATATTATCGATCTTCTTAACCACAAATGCCCAATAGAGTAAAATTAAAAAACATAATGCCTCCCATGACAAAAAACAAGGGGCATTACTTTAGAACATCACTCTTAAAAGCTGTTCAGATATTAGAGGTAGACAGCTGAAGACAAGTCAAATTTGGCTAGACAATCACAGCAGAGCAATGCAAAGACATAAGTTATATATTTTGGGGGTTTTTAGAGCTGAATGGAAGACATATAATAATCTAAAGCAGGAAAAGGAAGAGGTTATATCATTTTTCATTCAACTAAAGTTCAAGAAAATCAAAATGATGCATCATGTCATTTTTAGTATTTCATTAGTATTTGCAGATGCCTGCTAATACATAGCAGTGTGCTTTCTCTACATCTGCCTATATGTCCTCTTTTTATGCTCACACAGGCCCTCCCTCCCTCATTACCACTCACCTAGATTACTGCAACAGACTTTTCATCAATTTCCCTTCCTCAAGTGTCTCTCTACCACAATTCCTCCTTTCTTCCCATGCCAAAGTGATTTTCCTAAAGCAAAAGTCTAACCATGCCATAACAAACACATACACACACACACACACACACACACACACACACACACACACGCAAAACACCCATAATTTCCTATTATTTCCAAAATCCAGTATCAGAAAGTCCTCTGTTTGGCTCTTAAAACCCTCCACACCCTATCCCTTTCTATCTTTCCATACTTCTTACATGTTCCATCTCTCCACATGCTGGTCCTTTGACCTACTTACAATTCCCACACACAACATTCCTTCTCCAAGGTATTTGGTTACCCCTCTTTGGAAATCTTTAAGCAAAGATAACTCCTTATCAGCTATAGTGTAGAGGGAGTTTTTTTCAAGTATAGGTTTGACTGGAGACTAAAGGATCAGCCACTAAGTTCCCTCTTCATGATGAAATTCTCCAATTCATTGTTGTTAGAATAGAAAATTAGTAAAGGGAGGAGAGGGAAATTAATCTGGAAGCTCTCATTAAAGACAGTAAAGACAATCACACCCTTTGTTCCAGCAAATGGATTGTTGGAAGTATACTCTGAAAGCATCATAACAGTATCAGAGAAAAAATGCTATCCATTCAGAGTGCTAGATAGTATTTTTTGCAGTTATGAGGTGGGAAGAAGCAATTTAAATGTCCAACAATAGGAGGCAAGTTAAATAAATTGCAGCATATTAATGCTATGGAATATATAATTAAGTTTTTTTCCAAAGAATGAGGAATACATACATACAAGTATATATATTATATGTATATAATTTCCATATATATGTATCTTTGTGAAATAATGTTGAAAGTAAAATATCAGAACCTGAAGAGAATCTATACCATAAGCATAGCAAGAGGAGTAAGAAAGAATGAATGGACAAAAATAGAATCCTGATGGAGGTAACACAGGGAATGACTAATGAGTTAGGACATGTCATCTTTGGAATTCGTTTCTTTGAAGGTAAATATTTGTAAAGCACAAAACACTATTGATTTCTCCATTTTTGACTTTCAAACAATAGTTGTGATAGTTTATAGTACTTCATCAGTCCTGGTGACATTTGAGGCAAGATAGTATAATGGCGGGAGCTCGGAAGGGCGAGTGGGCTCCTCAGATTCTGCCACTAGCTCTCTTGTGTGATCCTTGGACAAATCCTTACTACTCAGAGACAGATTTAGTGTATGAGCCCCAGAGCCAAGATCTGAGGCCAAGTCCTCTGACTTCAAAGAAAGCATTCTTGCTACAGAACAATGATGCATCTCCATCTGTGAAATAAGGAAGTCACTAGATTCCTTGAGTTCTAAGGTCCCTAGGAATTCTAACAATCTGTGAAACCATCACAAGGCTTTGTAGCCAGAGGCACTCCTTATCAGTTGGGCCCCCAAAGAATAAATCGGTGATCCAGACACACTTTTAAAAAAGTTGTTTGCATTTAAGCCTACCAAATTAAATATTAACCTACTGGTTGTAAACCAGCACAACCTAAAAACAACAATTATATAGGGTCTCTTACCTTTAATGGTTGTCCTGAGTTAGTAAGCTTTTAAGGGATGTAGGGAATCCAAAGCATGCTTTTCACTGGAGGTCACCAAACGGAGGCCACAGCCTTAGCTTCTTGACAGGAATGGGGAGAGGAGGGGGAAATAAGAAACTAGGACCTCTCTACTCTAGTATATTGGGTTCTTGGAGAAGACCTCCTCACAAATAGACCACTTCCACAAAAAGCACAGGATTAGATTAAATGCTCATGATATTAACACTCTTGTGATTTTTAAATTACTTGAGGCAGAATATATGTGTTTTCCACCATTCTAAGTTGGCAAATCTGCACGTGCTGAATAGAAGGTTCTGAACCCAATTTCTCAGGAGGTCTTTAGTTTGCAAAGCCTGGTTCCCAAAGCTAATCATTTGCTCATTTTAATTTGAATCAACAGTTTTCCCAGACCTAATTTCCTTATCTTAACTGAAAGGGTAAAGAGCAGAACTTACAAATCAGTGCTTCCTGAGTTTCTGTAATTTCCAAGAGTCCTTTTACAACTTCACAGAGTGGATCATAGTGGGGTGGTGCTACAGGACCCCTAAGTGGGCAGCTATCAGAGCATTCTGTACAAAACTAGTTAAGCTACTACTATTTTTTAAATTAATTAATTTTATTTTGAATTTGTGGGATAAAAATGAATTTCCATAATAGCGTAATAAAAAAATTGCACATGAAACTGAAAATCTGTTATGTATACCTTATTATTTCATTTACCTACATAATAAATTTCTGCATATAAAATTTATACATAATAAATTTCTTTGTTTCTCTCCCCACCCCCAAAATGGCTACTAATTACTAAAAAGAAACATCTAGTTGCAAGACATCCAATAAACAGGAACACTTCTAAATGAAAATGGTATGCCATATTACTCAATTTGACCTGCTGATTTTAATAATAAGATTTACCTAAGAAGGGACCTTGGACTCTATTACAACCCTTCATTTCATAGATAAGAAGATGAGAAATCTTGGGTCACAGAGAAGGCAAGTGATTTGCCCTTGTCATACAAGTAATAATGTGTGAATATGACCCGAAATCTCTCAATCCAGATTCAGTCATCTTCCTTGCATCCAGCTGCTTCTGGTTAATGATAGTTCCCTCACAGTCATATATTTATAGTTAGCCTTCACCCATCAGCATTCTGTTTTCCACCTGGACTCCGTAGGGTATTAACCACTCTCACTTATTCCTTTCTTGATATTAGATCAAGGCTTGGCATATCTACCCAGAAGAGAAACAATCACCTTCTCCCTGATAACTTGGTGGGGTATTAGATAGAGTACTGGACCTGGAGTCAGGAGAACCTGAGTTCAAATCTGCCCTGAGACACTTACTGGCTATGTGACCTTGGTCAAGTCACTTAAAACTGTTTGCCTCAGTTTCCTCATTTGTAAAATGTGGTCACAAAGAGTCAAACATGACTAAAAAACAATATTAGGAAATTAAACAAGCTTACCTCTCTGAGGTACCTTCTAGCCTCTTAGATAAATGATCCTATAATCTTAATCCTATGTCCTAACATGTTAACTATCCATCCTAATTTCATGTCTAGATCTAAGATCTCAGAGATTTCCACTACATCTTTAAGATAAAAAGACTCTGGCTTAGAAAGCACTTAGAACTTCTGAATGGAGTACCTAATCACTGTGTAAAATGAACAAACCATCAATTAATCTACTTATATGTTTTAAGTACCTACAATATAAAAGACACCAGGAAAGAGAAAAAGTTTAGACTCCTGTATTTTCCCTGTTTTCAGGGTGTTTACAGTCCTGGAAATACCACAGTCAAAAGTCCAAGCCTATTTCAATAAGGTTGTATCAATTAAACACCAGACAAAACCCTATTGCAGTTTTGCTTCCAAATAAAACTATATTGGCCCAAATATTAGCGTATTCACAAATCTAAAAAAGTCAACTGAAGACACAAAAAGACTTGACATGACAGGGACTGAGAAGTGTAACTGAAGTTTTCACTAAGTGGCTTATTTTTCAGAGGCAGAGTTTCCTGACATGGGGGAAGGGAAGAGGGAAAAAGCAACAGTTTGCCGAAGAACTTACAAAATAAATGACAGTGCTGGAGGGGATTCCAAACTGTATCCTATGTTTTTCAAAGAAGTGTTTCTCCAGAAACTGAGACACCCCCTAGGCCTCTTTCCAGCCCAAGGAAAACAGAAGACATGTTTACCGGGCTTAGGAATAACTGTTTTCTTTTCTTCCCATTATTCAGTGTATGAAAATAGCTTTTGTTTAAATATCTAGAGTTCTATGACTAAAATACAAACTTATCATACACAAAACAATTTGACCCAGATTAGCAATCAATAAGTAATTTATTGCTTGTTGATGTTTGTCAATTTCATTATAACTTGTTTTTGCTCTGTCAGGTCCAAATCATCATGACCTGGTTTAGGATCTTCTTGGCAAAGATACTGAAGTGGTTTGCCATTTCCTTCTTCAGCTCATTTTACAGATGAGAAAACTGAGGCAAACAGAGTGAAGTTCCTAGGGTCACACAGCTCACAATTGTCTAAGTCTTGAAGAAAAGTCTCCCTGATTCCAAGCCCAATTCTCCATCCACTGTGCCCCTGGTTGCCCCCAATAAAGGTTTTTAAAAATAATTGATCACCCATTAATTATATGACTCCAAAGATACAAAGAGATATAAGATAGAGTTCCTGCCTTCTTACAGCATATAGTCTAGTTGGAGAAATAGATAAATACAGAGAAGGAAAATAAAAGGAAAAGCAGGTATTCTGTCATCATTTTAAATGAAAGGATTGGCCTAGGTTGCTTCTAACTTCAGATATGAAGTAAATACTTGATTAAGGACAAAAAAGGTTCAGATCAGTGTAGACTGTATAGATCACATAGACAGATCAGTGTGGACCGGACTGGTTGGACAAAGTTCCACAATGGAGATACAACTTCAGCTGAACATTGAAGGAATTACTCTTCAGGAAACCCCAATATCATGAAGAAATTGCCCCCAAAACAAATCTTCAAAATAAACAAGACTATAAATAAGTTCACTCAAAATGATCAATTATTCAAGGTTAACATTGAACAATTCTCCTACTCTACATTTTCCTACCGTCCCTTTATTTACCATATGATGAACTCCCAAAGGGTTCAGGTGCTGCTATCAGCCCTACACTTGGAGCCAGTTTTTTAAGACTAAGAAATGGATTATATTTCCTCCAGAAAGATAAAGTTAGGGTATAGTAGGGGAAAAAGAGGGATTGTGCTGAAGTGGATTGTGAAGTCAACAAGTCAAGATAACAAGCAGTCACTAAATACCTACTACGTGCCAAACAGCTGAACTAAGTTCTGGGAATATAAACAAAGGCAAAAGGTAGTCACGACTTTCAAGGGTCCACAGTCTCATGGGGAGATAACACACTAGCAACCATGTACTAAAAAGGAAAAAGATAAATGCAGAATAAATTAAAGGGAGACTAGCGTTAAGGGTGACCAAGAAAGGCTTCTTAAAGAAGGTGGAATTTTAGTTGGGACTTGAAGAAGGTCAGGGAAGTCAGGAGACATAGATGAGGAAGGAAAACATTCCAGAAATGTGGATGACAGCCAAAGAAAAGGTAGAAAGTCAAGAGATGGAATCGAAAGAGAAAAAGGGACAGAAAATATCAGAGAAACAAGGAGAACAGTTGGCCCAAAATAAGTCAATTCATTAAGCCATTACTGGTCACTAACAGAGTAAATTCAGAGATAAGTTCACTTTTGTCTGTGATTCATCACTTAACTATATGGAGACACAGGACACCTTTAGAGTGAGAAGAATGGGTTTTCAAAGGACAAACCAGAGCAGATTAGGAGAGAGGGAAGCAGAAGATATAACAAACCTTTCTAACAGTACTACTTCACAGCTTTGCCTTGACTTCTCCCTAAAAGTAAAAGAATAACATCATCTTCAGCTACAAAAGGTTCCTCACTCCCCCACCCCTTCTTCTACATACAAAATTCTTAAGGGGAAAAACATCAATACCACCTAAAAGGTACCATATCAAACCATCAAACAGAAAGTACTAAATGGTCAAGACTAGACCCTATTTAACACTTGGCATCACAAAATCTCAAAAGTTGACAGGACCTCAGAGAATATCTCCAAACTGTAATTAGAATTCCCTCTGCAATATTACTGAAAAAATGATCATCCTGCTTCCATTTGAACATCTTTGGCGAGGGGAAACCTACCAAAGCACTCCACTTTTGTACAACTCTAATGATGAAGAAATCTCTCCTTATAAGTCAAGTCTTGTAGAGCTTGTACAACATCTACCTTGTTCCTTACTCTGCCTTCTGGGGTCAAGTAAAACAAAACTAGTTTAGCTCTCAACATACGTAAAAACAGCCAACATGTCCACCATTTAAGTTATATCTTCATCTGACTACCCATCTCTGGTTTCTTCACCTAATCTTCCTGTGCTCTGACTCCATCCTTGGTCACAGTTCAAGTTGTCCCTCTCAGGATATGCTCCAGGCTTATCAATGTCCTTCCTAAAATATGCTTCCCAGAATAGATACAAGGTACAAAAGGGCTATCACTTTCCTCATTTTAATACTATGTATTCCTGTCAATGCGGGTTAGGATAGCGTTAGCTATTTGGGCTGCTACCATGTCATACTTGACTTATTTTTAGCTTGTATTACACTAAATCCCCCACATTTTCTTAATAGAGAAGAGGTTATCTAGCCATGACTGTCAAGTCCTGCACTTCTTAAGCAGAGTTTTTAAAAGTGTAGAATTTTTACAAGTATCACTATCAAATTTTATCTGGTTTAATTCGGTCCATCATTCCAGCATGCTGAAGTTTTTTGTATTCCAGTGGAAAGAATTCTGGCTTTGCATTTTGGTTCAAATTCCATCTCTAAGGCTTCGTATGACCATAGGCAAGTCACAATCTCCCTGGGCCTCAGTTTCCTTATCAGTAAATTAGGAATTTGGACTAGGTAGCCTCTGAAGATGCTTTCCACTCTGCATCTGTTATCCTATGATCTAACAAGTTAGCTGTCCATTCTGGTTTCTTATCTTCCTCAGATCTGACAACCATTACCATGTAGGCCTTTATCCAAGTCATTAATAAAAAATAACATCTTAGTGTAAATTCAGCCATAAGTTCACTCAGGTGTTGACTTGAGTCGCTCAATGTTGATTAGCACAGGGTCAAGGAAAGATCCTCCAGGCTGATATTGACAAGATGGTTTTAGTTATTCAAACGGTCCCAAAGCTACCCAACCATCATCTAATTCACATCAACATCTCGTGCAGAAGTTCAGCATTCAGAACTGAATCCAAAGCTTCACTGAAACCTTGACCCATTATATCCACACAGTGCTCCTGATCTACCTCTTAAATTATTCTTGTTGTTACTGTTTAGTTGGGTCCAACTCTTCCTGACCCCATTTGGGATTTTCATACAAAGATATTAGAGTGGTTTGCTATTTCCTTCTCTAGATCATTTTACAGATGAGAAAACTGAGGCAAAGACAGCTAAATGACTCGCTTAAGGCCTTAAGTCTAGTCAGTGTCTGAGGACAGATTTGAACTCAAGCCCTTCTGACTCCGGACCTGGCACTCTATCTATTGTACTACCTAACCTGTCTCTTAAATTAACCTGTCCAAAAAAAAAAAAAGGATGAGTTTGACATCATCTCATTTGATAAAGTCATGGTAACTTTTAGTGACTACTCCTTAAATATTTCAAACTGTTCGTTTAATAATATTCTGGAATACTGCAAGTAATAGAAGTCAAGGTCATTGGGTGCATAGTGTGCAGAGTACACTCTCTACACTTTTTTTGAAAATTGGGCCATTCTCTATTTTCCAGTTTATAATTCTTTTATTTTTCATAAGTAATCCAAGGCTTCCATATGCTTGTAAAGTTACACTTTACCCAATAGAACTTTATCTTTCTAATGTCACTTTATGATATATAACAGAATATTAATCCCAAATGCCAACCACAAAGCCCCTAAGTCATGCTATTATTTTTTAACCTGAAGGCAAATGAAGTATTCCTTGTCCTATGACATTATAAATTTAGTTTAGTTTTTAAAAAAAGTTTTTTAAAAAGAACTCTTCTAAACTCCCAGATTACAACCATTTTACCCATGCTCGATTCAATTAAACAGACTAAGTAGTTACCTCATTTTAAGAGTCATGATGGCAGAGATTACAAAGTCAAAAGCAAAATACTCCCTGGATTCAAGGAGTCTACCTTTTATTAGATAGGGAGAGCAGAGTTGTGATGGTGATGACAGGTGTACAATGTATACAAAGAGAAATAAATATAAAATAATTTGAGGTAAGAGAGAAACCAGCTATAATTTGGGGAAACTGAACAAGGTTTCTAGCAGAAAATGGCACCTCACTTGTGCCTTGAAAGAAGAACATTATTCTGAGAGTTGATGATGAAGAGGAAATATAAGAAAGGAAAGAGAAAATGAATAAAGAAGAGGGAGGAGAAGTCAAAAAAGAATTTTCTATGCTTCAAGAATTTTGTTATGTTATGACTAGATAGCAGCATATAAAACTGGTACTTCACACTTTTGCTTATAATGATAAAAATAGTATAAAGTGATTTTGTGAATAGTTTTGATTCATATAGAACCTTAAAGTTTGGAAAGAGCTTCATATACATCATCCTATTGGATCTTTACAATAACCCTGGGAGGTAGATATTATGACCGCAGCTTTACAGATGAAAAACCTGATGTCCAGGGACGTTAATGGAATTCTCCCATGATCACATAGCTAGCTAAGCAGTACAGGAGAAGTCTGAGTTCACCATACCCAATCCCTACTTTCCATTACTGAACATTGCCTTGTCTTTGTTATCGATGGACTAAAAATTATTTTAAGATATGAAATTGATTTAGCATAGTTGAGAGATCAAATTCTAAATATTTCCAAATGATGGTCAAAATGCTCATTATGAAGCTTGAAGTTAAAAAAAAAACTTCTTAAGGTTGAGGGGGAGGGAACCCATCTAAATCTTTTGGGCTGGTTTCAATTATGTCCACTTGTTCATACTTGCTAAGTATAAACATTGAGCAACTGAAGATCTACAATTTTGACCCTGCTTTTGCATTTTATAGCTTGGAAAATAAAGCAAAATTTTATCTCAAGAGAAGATCTTTTTAAGTCTCTGTGCCCGAAGGTAGAGAAATTATGGAAGTGAGGTTTCTGTGAAAACTAAAGACAATAAAGTAAAACATTTGGAAGTCACAAGACAGCTTCTCTAGTTTATTTTTGAAGGTCAAGAATTAGACATAATAAACTGCACTTCCAAATCTTTATTTAAATACCAAAAGCTAAAAGCTTCTTCTAGTTTATTCACTTTTCCAACCAAATTCAACACACTTCCAGTACTTGAAAATGGTCAAGGAAATTCTAAATTAAAGACTGAATAAAATATTTAAGAAATGCAATCTTACTACATTCACATTTATATATTTACTTCAACTAATTCCTAACAGTTTCTGAAAGATTCTGCCAAATCCCTTTAATGAGCTCTTTTGTAATTAGAAGCATCTCCTTGTATATAATTAATGATTGAACATTCTTAAAATTTGCTCCCAACTTAAACTTGGACAATTGCTTTCTTTCCATTTTAATTTAGGAAATAAACTTTTTACATAATGTAGATAAGAACTTTTATCTATCACTTTGGATAATCACATTCTGAACTAGGGAGTCCAAATTAGGGAGGCTTTGCAATCTATATATCACAAAACTGCAGAAAGCAACTCTTGTCTCAAGGTTCACATGGAACAAAGAACCTTCTATTATTGTGCTCCCATAACAAAGTGCTACTTCCTAATTAAAACTCCATATAACACAAAGCCTAGATTCAAACTGCAACTTTGTTTTAGTTAACACTGGAAATAATTACAATTTTACAGAATATACTTTATCTTCTAAAATACCAGTCCTAGCCGATTCGAACTACAGGCAATAGAGTTCTGGGCTAGATTTAACAATTTAAAAAAGTTAAGACAAAACATTGATTCAATTTTCAGTTTCTTGGGAAAGGACTATGTATTGGACAGCTCCCAACTTCACTAAGTACAGCAAAAACACCAAGAAAACCTGAAAGCTGTGCCTAGGCTTTATGAGAAAGAATCCAGTTTGGAGACAACCTTGACAACAAAAAGATAAAGAGGGAGGATTAAATGAGTGAAAAGGTACATCATAACATCAGCAAAAGATAAAAACTATGGGTCATTCTCTATCTAAAACCACAAATGGTAGGCAGAGGAAAATGATATGAGATCATGAGTTCTGGATGTGAGTAAGCCAAGAAATACTTTGGGAATGCTCAAAATAAAGTCATCTGTCAAGTGGTGATTGATAGGAACCTATTAAAAACTGATAGCTATTTATGATATTTAACCAATAACCTACACGTGAGGAGATTGATAATTTTTAAAAAGAGAGAAACAATATAAAAACCTACACTTCCCTCGGTTTCAGGTGACTGTTCTTTGTTAAAATCTGTGGAAATTTTAATCAGATTCCTCAAAAAATCATGATTAGCCTTTCCTTTAATGGGTCATAAGAGGTGCCTGGGATAGTTCATAGGTCATGCACTCTTTCCAGTTCTTTTGAGAGAACAAGAGTGAGAGCAAGAGAGAGAAGAGAACACTGATTAGGAACTGGGGTGAAAGGGAGAAGGGAAAAAAAATAAGAATTGTATATGGAAAACATCCTTACCACTTCTGAGACAAAGGAAGTTGGCCATACATTAGAGGGAAAGTGGGGAAAGGGGTGAGGAGGAGGAGACCAACAATGGAAGATGGCCATTTCTTAAAATGAAGAAAGGATTGAGATCTGTTACCAAATAATAAATATTAATGTTGGGGTTGGGGGAGACAAAAGAGAGAATAAATACAATGGCCAGTCAGCTAATTATAATTTTTCCCTATTCTTTCAAAACTGACTATCCCAAGTTAGGAACATAAAATTCCTAGATACCTTGTCTCCATTGTTAAAGGTCTGAGAAGTCTAGTTCAGTTCTCTGACACATTCAACCTTGCCTCCACAGGCTCACAGAGTTAGTGTTAGAATAGCTCTCAGGTCATTTAGTTTAACCCTCTACTTTTAAAAGATAAAGAAATTGAGACTCAGAAAGCTAGTCATTTCACTTAACATAGAAAGTAATTGTTAGAGGCAAGCAGGATTTGAACCCCAGACCTTTCACTCCTGATCCAGTATTCTTCCCAATGTATTGCCATACCTTTCCATGTTACTGGTCTCTTTTATTTCCCATTCTTCAATTTACAGTCTAACTCTAACACAGTTAAATTAGCTTTTTTCATACTGCATTCCCTTTTCAAGAGACATTGCCATGGTAGAATTATCTTAGGGAATAAGTTTAAGGTACCCGGAAGGAGTTCCATAGCCAATAAATGACAGGCACTTCCCTTGAAAATACAAGACAATATAAGCTCTCTCTAAGCAGTGTTCATTTGAAATTTCAGGTTGTCACCAAGGGGCTACCAAGGATAAGAATCAGGGCTAGCAGTTCTGGCAGAATACCCAACACATGTCATTCTCTCTACAGACCACCCACAATGATTATTTTCCTGTTTGTTCAAATTGACCCATAAAGTAAGCCACAGCCTCAGTTCTTAAGAGTACGCAACCATATGAACTCCCAGCCACATCCGATGTGCTGAATAAATATTTACTCAATTTCATAACCCAAATAGTCAGAATCAGATAGGAGAAGTCTATGATTTGTTATTTGTCCCACCAAGCAATGTTTTGAAGAAGAAGAAATGAAAATATCTTCACTGTGGCTCTTTCTTCAGATAGTCCTGACATAAGGGATGACCAAAGGAAAGAATTGTCCTTAAACCTTATTAACTCATAATTTATCATCTGTAGACAATCAGATAATGCAGTCAGTATTAGTATCACTGTCTTTTAATTCTAAATAATATAAATCAATGTAAAAACCTGAGTTTTAAATCGGTGTTAAAACATTGGATGAAATTGAATTAGATTATATTGCTAACAATGGAGTTTTAACTACATAAGATAATAGTATTTAAATGTTCACCTATATACAGAACCCTGTGCTAGGTGGTGAAAGTTTAAAGCAACTGTAGTGCTTGCCGTCAAAGAGCTTACATTCCAGTAAGGAGTGGAGATGTCAGAAGAGACATAATATTTCAGGAGGCACATTCATGTTGTAAAACAAAATACTACGTGAGCCAAGGAGCAGCTAGATGATATAATGGATAGAATGATATTATACCTGGAGTCAGGAAAACTGAATTCAAATCCTGCGTCAGGATTCTAAATCTATGATTTAATCACTATGGAGAAGGGAAGGGGAATGTCAGAAGTGGTAGTATATGTGTGAATGCTTACTTTTAAAATTTTAATTAAAAATTCATTTTTGTTATTGACAAATTTTAAAACTAGATTTTCTTTCTGGGATGACTGAGTCAAAACCTAAAAGGAAAAAAAATCCCTTTTATAATGATGCAGAGCAATGGAAATTTTAATCTCTAAAGTAATTTTTTTTTCCAAACATAAGAATGACTTTAAACTTCTTAGGAGAGACTGAATTTAAAATACTTAATTGTTTACATAAACCAATTTAGATAATATCATAATATTGAGTTTCTGATGGATATACTACCTCATATGCCCCTTGAAAGTGTAAAATAAATGACAGGGTCATGGTAAAAAAAAATAAATTCTGCTGAAGAAGCATTCTTCTAGGCTCTTTTGAGTGAGATAAGAACAAAGCCCAGGGCAACTGAAAAGAAATTTTCTCTCCTTCTAAAAATGGTTTGAAAACATTGAGGTCTAACATATTAACTCAAAGATTTATCCCAAGAATAAGTGATATTTTGAATTATAAAATCCTTTGAGAACAAAAATTTGCAAACAGATCCCAGTATTTAATACACTTTGTTACATTATCCAAAGTAATTATTAGAGATCAAAGGCATTTCATTCATGGACATATACAACAGACTATTATCTCTTCTGCTAGAGCTTCTAAGCATGTTTAAGCTACTACTTATGCAAAGAATTCCAACTATTCTTCATTAAAGCCATTATAGTTTTCAAAGACACCTTCTGTTTTTGTGATAAAGATTCCCATTTTAATCCCAAGGGGAGGCTTTAACTCTATGAAGCACCATTATGGTTTGTTCAATGGATTTAAACATATTTTAAAAGATATTTTGAATAGTTGTTTTAACATGTTTGAGATCTTCAGGTTTCAGCTGGTTAAAATGAAGTGGTATTCCAACTTTTTTTCATTTTAGATCTTCTAAAAAAATAAAATTAGCTCTAGAATGCCATCTGTAACTCCTACTCTCCCTTCCCTTCTGATTCCATCTTTGTTTTTTTCCACCTCAAAGTATCAAGTTTCTGTGGTTTGATTATGTGGTCAGAGAACCTAACTTTAAATCCCACCTCTGTCATTACCTGGGACCTTGAGCATGTCATTTAATCTATATGTGGTTTGGTTTTCTCATCGGTAAAATAATGGGGGTTTAAGTAGATTATCTGAGGTCCCTTCTGATTCTCAGTTCTGTGCTTCAGGCTACTCTCCATATACCTTTGGGAGAAAAGTTGGATAAAGGCATGAGATTCTGATGTTTTTTGGTACAGTCCCTGTCTTGGTAGAGCTGATATTCTAGTAGGGAATTATAACATGATATAACTATCTTAAGATTATATGTGATAATTGAATTAAAAAGACACAGCATTATGGGAGCTAGAGTAGGGAAGAGGGAAGCTAGAACTGCATCATCATCATCATCATCACCCTTTAGATAATGTTGAAAGTTTGTAAAGCTCTTTATAAAGAACGCATTTCATCTTCTCAACCCTGAAAAGTAGGTTCTATTATTACCCCATTTTACAGATGAAAAAAACCAAGGCAGACAGTGGTTAAATGACTTGCCCAGAATCACACAGCTAGTAAAAATCTAAGGTGGGATTTGAACTCAAATCTTCCTGAATTCAGATCCAGAACTCTATCCACTGTGCACTTAGCACAAGGAATATTGGGGAAGGTTTCATGAGGGAGGTAGACTCTGAGCTGGATTTTAAAGTTAAGTGGAAGTTAAGAAGTGGAGAAACCTAAGGGATGGTATGAGCAAAGATAAAGAAGTAGAAAAAGATGTAACATAGAGTGTGCTATATGACTATCGCTAGTAGCAAAATTTAGAGTTAGAAGGTTATCTAGGTTAGAGGTTATCTAGTCCAGAGGTATCAAGCTTGTGGACCAACTGCCTGGTGCATGTAAAAATAGATTAAAATGTACTTGGGAAATGTTTAACAAAATAAAAATACAGTACAATACAGATAATGTTAATTCGTGATTTTCTAAGTCAATAGACAAGATCCTTGGATTTGGATCTTGGAACTACTAACTGAGTTCTTCAATTTCAAAGAAGACCATGACATCAGAGAACTAATGACATGACTTGCACTGACTTGCACTTTGTTTTGAGTGAGGGAGGGCTGGGCAAGGCCACCAGCCTCACTTTTTCCTCCTGGGCCATCTGGATCCAGTGACCAGATATTCATCAGGATGACTGGAGATGGCCCAGGGTGCAGTGGGGATCTTGGCCTTTCCAGGTATTCACATAGAGGGAGGTAATGCCTATTGAGTGAATAGGCCTCTTTAAGAAGTAGTCAGGGAAGGGCCCCTGTAATGAGCAAAAGAAATAAAAATAACTAAATGAAGGTGAGAGGGAAAGAGCAACAGTTACTATTGATAATCACTCTAAGGCAGTCATTAAATGGAACTTGGGCACTGAAAATGCAAAGCATTCTCATTAGAGGCCTGTCTGTCCATGAACTCTGCCTGAAACTGAGGCCTAGAGTGTCTAATGAACATTATATGTACACCCACAAGTGCCCAAGGACAAAAAGTGACAAGTCCTTCAGAGGCCTCACAGTCCAAACCCTTTATGTGATTCGAAAGGAAACTGAGTCCTAGAAACCTGGATAGCTCAGTGTAAGATCAGTAATAAGATCTGAGGATTAAAAATGTCAAGGATTTCAAGAACTTTTGAGCCAGACTCCCTGCTGAGATCATAGGAGAAACTGAGGCTTTGGAAGCTTCAGGTACCTGTACATGACCACAATTTCCTAGACCTAGAGGTAAGAAGGCCTTAAAATCATTTGTACTACAAACCCCTCTCCCAGGTATCTTCCTGAAACTGAGGCCTAGTGAGCCAAATGTCCATTGTATGATGAGCCAGAAAGGACCCAGAAGGGACCAAGGAATAAACATGACTAGTCCTTCAGAGGACTTAGAGTCCAAGTACTTCATGTGCCTCTAAAGGAAAATGAGTCCTAGAGAGCTGGATAGACAAGTGTAAGATCATTCCTAGGTTCCTAGGATGAAAAATCAAGGCATTTAATGGCTTTAGAGCCAGACCCCCTACTGTGAATGCAGGCAGAGAGTAGGGGGCACTTGAGGACAAGAGAGCAGGGACCTGAATGTGATCACCTACAGGTTCCGAAGCCTAGAGCAAAGAGGATCTTAAGGGCATTTACACTAGAAACCGCTCCATGAACTCTGCTTGAAACTGAGGCTTACAGAGCCAAATGACCATGATGTCACGTTCTTTGAAAATGAAGAACAAACACACCTGATGGAGTCCAACCCCTTATATTAAAGATGACGTATCTGAGATAAAGGATTCTTTGCCAAAGATTAAGTGGCTTATCCAACATCACAAAAGTAAAAAAAATAACAGAATCAAATTTTGAAGCCAAATTTTTTTTAACCCATAACTTTTAAACAAATGGTTCTTCTAAGAATCTCAAAATACATAATCTTTATTCTTCCTCAAAACCAGTTATGTAAAAAAATAAGAGATTGGAAATTGTTATTATTTTCATATATTAGGGAACTACTGGCAAAGCAATGGTGTTGGAATATAAAAATAAGATAAACAAGACAAAGTGTACAGTTTTCCTTCAAAAGCAGCAGAAAGAACAGAGACGTCAGACAGAGGTATATTCTTTAATGTCTCTTGCTTTACTTACCTGTCTTAGGTCCAGAGTGACTGTTACCCAGTGGTATTCTCTCCCATTTTGAATGCTTGGACTCTGCCACCAATTATTAGTACCATCTATGGCATTTGAGATTGGGTGACGCTCTGTTTAACAAAAAATAAACCATGTATGTGGCTATGAAATTATACTTATAAATTCCTCTAATAATTATAAATTTTTAAAATAGCAGTATAATGTGAATCACACAATACCAGTAGAAATTAACATTAGGAAAAGCAAAGACAATAAATAAGACCTCAATAAAAAGCCAATGGTAACTCAACAAACATCAGAAGACACACACTTGCCTTTTGGATTAGCACTGTTATGGTCACAGATTCTGCACTGCGCATTTTTGACTGGTCGTCCAGGTACATGCTCCACCAGTTTGCAGAACATCTCTGGACCCTTTTCACCACAGGTGGCATTGGTGCTGATGTGAGCATTGCTGGCAAGATTCAGAATGGCAGGAAATAAGCCTACAAGTCAAGAGATAATTAAAATAAGGCATTTGAAACCACAGCACAGGATTGTCCCTTTTCTCTTTGTGGATCAATCAATTATATTTTATCTGTTTCAAATGACCCAAAATATACCTTCACTTTTAAAGTTCAAACACCATAATCACTAACATAGTATCCATTCGGTGTTCTTCATGGTCTCCCTAATATGTGTCTTTCTCCTCTCTCTCTCTCTCTGTCTCTCTCTCTCTCTCTCTCTCTTTTTCTCCCCTTTTCCCCTTCTTTTCCCTCTTCTCTAAATAAATGTTTGTTGAACAGAACTAGATTTAGAATAAAAAAGTTCAGATTGCTACAATAAGAATGCAAAATATTTTTAAACTCAATATTAAGCATTTGTTTTTCATAGTTCCTTTGTTATAATTGTTTTTGTCATTAATCAGCTGTGATTAATACATCTCTAGGTATTTGGAAAAGAAGGTTCAACCTTCTCTGATGTTATGAGAATAGCAATTCCTATGGGTTTTAGAATTTCTTGGTGAAACAGGATGGTATATGGAAGATTATATTCAGATTTAAAAACAATTGGGCATGTGATGAAGAGAGTTTCTATCTGAATATAGTTGAGAGATAGTTTTAATTTATTTGTTTAGCTTTCCTTTTCTTGGGAATAGGTCTCTGCAAAAGATCTAGGGAAGAATGGATAGTATTTTATTTCATAGAGAAGAAACTTTTGGGAGGGGGAAAAGAGGTAACATTTAAACCATGCCAATTTTTAAAATATTTCTAATCAAACAATATTTACAGCATTAAAACAACAAATTCAATAACTTAGAAGGAACTAATATTCTTGATTTTTTTAAAAAAAATACAAGATCTGTTACATTTATATTATTACATATTGCAATTATGTATCACTGTTCATTCAGCATTTTCAACTTGACAAAAATATTACCGGAAAAATGTCACATTAAACTGACTAAGATTCTACCCTAACATATAATATAATCTGTTGTAATATAATATAACATAATATACTGTATTATATAATATATATAACATAATTACTATAATCATACCATAACAATTATTTACTCTAGGCAAATTCCTTTTTAAAAAAATCTTTTATTCATTTTAAACTTAAACAAAAACAAGAAAAAAAGAATATTCCCATGTACACATCAAAACATAGAGAATCCATTAAAAAACCATGAATTTCCATTACAGACTGTTTCCTTTTTTTGAACTATATAATAAATACTACACAGTTTTCTGTGCTTCCTTTTAAGTTTTTCTTTGTTCTCTACTTTGCACTTTTCCCCTCCCTCTCTCCCCATCTCAGCTTTAGAAGACTACAAAAAACTCTGTTAAAAAAATTTTTTTTAGCACTTTAGGTCTAAAAAGTGCTTTCCTTATAATCTAAGGAAAGTTGGGCAAGTTTTATTATCTTGACTTTACAGATAAGGAAACTGGGTTTCCCAAGATCACATGGAAATCAAGCAGCAGAGACAGGAGGGAACTCAGGTTCTTGAATGACAAAATCCAGCACTCTGTTTATTGTTACCACATAATTATCTGTTGTTAAGTGCATGAAGCATGATACCTAGCACAGCAGATGTTTATTAAACATTAGCTGATTTCAGTTGTATTTGTTGAATGAATGATCTATAAACTAGCATTGTACTCAGAAATCTTGGTTAGCTTTTGCATCTAAACCATGTGAACTAAACATCTGTTCTACAATATCATGGCCTATGACTGCCAAATTTCACTGCACCTTAGTTGAAATTCTGGCCCTATCACTTACTTATTGCCTGTGTGATATCAGACAAGTCACAACCTCCCTGAGATTCAGTTTCCTCATGTGTAAAATCAGCTTAAGGTTCTTTCCAGCTCTATGATCCTATGAAAGCATATGAACAATGACCAAGGATTTGAAGCACAGAACAAGCTAAAGTTGTTGAGGAAGGCTTAAGTAAAACTTGGTACACACACAGGCACTCAATTCAGAGCCAGGAATACCTGTTTTGAACCTTCCTTTCCCCAACATTTAGGAGCAGTGTGACCATGGGCAAGTCATTTAACTTCTCTGAAACTCTGAAAACCAAAAACCATAGATGGGTTGTAACCCACGTTTATGAAAAGGATTTCCATTCCCAACTGTAGGATTTTAATTTAGTTCAACCACACATGAATTTTCACATCAAATTTCTTTAAAAAAGATAATTAGTTTTCTTTTTAAAATGGAAGGAGTGATAATTTAGTATATGTGACTTTTTGAAGAGTCACACAAATCATTGAAAGTTTAATAGCAATGCCCTAAAACGTGACCATTTTTAATGTTACTCTTCACCATGTTCTTCCTAACATTACCAATTTATATGAAGATACTTGGACTGCGACCTAGTAAAACCACAGAAATATGGCCTCTGTGATTATTGATTATTTAGTTTATCAGGGAGATGTATACAACCTATTCATTTGTACCAACCTGAAACCTGAAATCTATCTGTTAATATTGTTTTATAAAAACAAAGAGACTGCCTAAAATGTCTACAATTTTGAAATTTAACTGGCTAACATAGATTTCTATAAAACATTTGCATTTGCAGCATAAATAAATATACATTACATATAAGATCATTTAAGTTTGGAATAATAATGGCTAATTTACAGAGCACTTTAAGATTTGTAAAGTGTTTTACAAATATTATTTCATTTAATCCTTTCAATAATCTTGGGAGGTAGGTGCCCTAATTATATTCATTATACAAATAAGGAAATCAAGGCAGAAGTTGTGTGCCTTGCCCTGGGTCACATAGCTACTAAGGATCTGAGGATGGGTTTCATATATCTATTCAGCTTAAGGATTCCTATTTAATGGAACTGTTTTGAATCTAAGATTTAGTTCTTAGTGCCATTTCAAAAGTTTTAATGACTATATTTTTCAAAAAGTTAAAATGCTCTTTATTTTGAGCATTAAACTATGGACCTTAAAATATGTATTTTGGGGAGGAGGCTGCAGGGGGTATGAAACAGGGATGAAAATGACTGGTATTGAGTAGTAAAAGGCTAAGTAATAGGCAAGCCCCTGAGGCAGAAGAAAAACCTAGCAACTTGAATAATTGAGTTCACTCAGAATTACAATGTTGACAAAAAAGTACTTTACTGATTAACTTGCAAATGTACCCACTTTCTTTGTTCTACTCTAGAGAACTGTCACCTCAAAAAATTCTTGGCAGCCTAGGAATATCCACTCCCACTGTGGTCAAGCAGACTGTTCCAGGATTCTGAGGGAGTTTTAAAGGTTTTCTTACAGGTACTGCCTATCAATTTCCAAATCCCTTTATGGGTCCCTCAGAAAATAGAGATCATACATTTGTTGTGGTTAAGACGAGTCCAACTGTTTGTAACTCCTTATGGGATTTTCTTGGCAAAGATAATAAAATGGTTTGACATTTCTTTCTCCAGTGGATTAAGGCAAATAGAGGTTAAGTGATTTGCCCATCGTCACACAGTAAGTGTGTGAGGCCAGATTTGAATTAAACATTCCTCGCTCCAAGTCTAGTATTCAATGAGTCATATATTTACTCCTTATTAAAGGAAGTAGCTTCATTATAATATCTGTTTCAGATTTTTCTTGGGACCTGAAGATCATAGATTTAGAGCTAGAAAGGACCTTAGAGGTCACATAGTCCAAACTCTTCATTTTGCTGATAAAGAAGTTTCCTTCCATTTACCCAAGGACAATTTCCTTCAGTTTACCCAAAGTCACTGCCCAGAGCAATAAATGACAGAAGCTAGATTTAAACCTGGTCCTTTAACACCATAACCTAGTGTTTTTTCCTTTCCTGGATGACCTCAATACAATTTTCATAATATGCTAAACATCCTTAAAGAAGATTTGAATAAATTCAGAAAACGGATTCAACAGACATTTATGGCATTCCTACTATGTGCTGGTACTAGGAACAGGGAGTGGTTCTTAACCTTTTTACTGTGCTATTAAGTCCTTTCAGTCAGTCATGGGATCCTCAGAAGAATCTTTTTAAATCTTTAAAAAAAAATACATAGGATTACAAAAGAAACTTACTCTTGAAATATTATGTATTATATACTTAAATAGATTATATACTGAAATATGAAAATATTAACATAGTTTCTTTTCCCTTTTTAAGTTCATGGACCTCTGTTTAGAAACCACTCAGCTGGGAATACAAAAATAAACAAAAAAATGAAGAAGAAGAAGAAGGAGGAGGAGGAGGAGGAGGAAGAAGAGGAGGAGGAAGAGGAAGAAGAGGAAGAGGAAGAGGAGGAGGAGGAAGAGGAAGAAGAGGAAGAGGAAGAAGAAGAGGAAGAGGAAGAAGAAGAAGAGGAAGAAGAGGAAGAAGAAGGAGGAGGAGGAGAAGAGGAAGAAGAAGAGGAAGAAGAAGAAGAGGAAGGAGGAGGAGAAGAAGAAGAGGAAGAAGAAGAAGAAGAGGAAGAAGAAGAAGAAGAGGAAGAGGAAGAAGAAGAAAAAGAGGAAGAGGAAGAAGAAGAGGAAGAGGAAGAAGAAGAAGAAAAAGAGGAAGAGGAAGAAGAAGAGGAAGAGGAAGAAGAAGAAAAAGAGGAAGAGGAAGAAGAAGAGGAAGAAGAAGAAGAGGAAGAAGAAGAAGTTCTCTGACGTGAAAGAGCTTACGTTTTCCTGGAGGATACAACTTGTATACACATTGATAAATTCAAGCTAACTTGAAGAGGGACAGGGTAGGAAAGGGGAATCAGGAAAAGTTTCTTGTAGGAGCAGAATCTGAGGCTGACCCTGAAGGGAGCTAGGACTTCTAAGAGGCAGAAACCACAAAGGCACATATTTCCAACATCAGGAGGAACCTAACCTGTACAAAAGGCAGAGTTTGGGCAATAGTAACCAAGTTTTAATTTAGTGGAACCATTAATTTTTTTTTATTATTATTTATTTATTTAACTTTTTACATTCATTTTCACAAAATTTTGGGGCAGATTGGAGATAGGGAAAATTAGATGCTTGGGGTATTGGGGTGGGGGGGAGGGGAGAAAAGGGGAGAAAATTTGGAACCATTAATTTTACAAAAGTTTCCAGAAAATTTTTTTCCTAATAAAACTGAATCCTCAGATTAAGTAATAATTGAAAAGCACTTTTATAGAAATCATTTCTATATTACGTTCAGTATATTTTTCAGAAAATGTTATCCGTCTTTCCTTGTCTCTGGACAATCCTTGAAGTGACCATCACATTCAGGAGATAATGAATAGGAGTTTGAAAAGGAGTACAGAATAATTTTAAAAGAGGGAGAAAAACAAGCTGTCAGTGTTGCATAGTAATTTCAAGGAGTATTCAAATATTTCAATAGAAGGCAACTGCCTATGAGAACCACATAGGAGGAAAGAGAAAAAACAAAGAGAAGGAGGGAGGGGCGGGTTGAAAGAGAGCCTTCCAAAGACAAAAGTTTGAATTTAAAAGCAAAAATCAAAGGACAGAGGTGGATACGGGAATCAGTTGCATAGGCATAACTACAGTAATGGATAAAAAAGCATTTTTCATCGTGCAACCATGCATTTAACATATGAGATATTTCGAATGCATGTCAGAATTCCTTAGTCATCTGCTTATCTTCTAATCTACTCCCATGCTCAGGAATTACCATGGGATAGTTTCTTTATCATGCTATTTAACCTTCCAACTTGGTAGAATGGCAAGTTGCCAGCGTTACCAACCTGATCAAGCATGAAATAAATTCTTTCTCATTCAGCAATATTTTTTTCACACCCTGAGTAGGTCAGCATTCTCAGATTCACTTTCAGTACCGTATTAACTCTGCTTCTAAAAGTATCTTTAACATCATCTGAACAAATTAGCCTTAAGTAGGTGAGAAACAATGATGATACTGCTAAAGTTTGAGCTAAAACGCATTAAAAATATATCTAGTGAACACTTCTTGGGAGATTATTTTTCATCAAAAATATAGATCTTAAATATGTAATATACCAACTGAACTATATTAACTAAAAAATTTATTAGCAACCATTGAATCACTATTGTCAGGGAAATCCAGTAAATTTATAATCTCAGGCATTTTTGCTTATGAGAGAAAAGCTGTTTTGGAAGTCTTTTTTTTTTCTTTTCCAAAAAAAGTTTTTGAGTCTTACTATTAAAATGTTATACTTGCTTAAAATATACAATCAGTATAAAAATTTCTAGTTTGTTTAACTTTGACCACATGTAGTGGTCAAAATATGACCACATTATATTGAGATAAATGAATGTAAGGGGTGATGTAAGGAATCTCTGGAACAGTGAACTGACATGTCAAAAGTTATTTTGTAAAAAAGTTGCTTGGAAAAATAGAAAGAAAAATCAACTATAAGAAGAATTTCATTTATAGGTTTTTTTAAAAACCAGAATATTAAATTCCCTTTTGTTTAGTCTGCTTTTCTCCTTTCCCTCATCCTGTTCTTCAGTCATAATTCCCTAATAATAGTTTACAGAATTCAGGTATCACACATCAGATATCACAAAATCTACCTCTTCTACTTATTTTTTTAAAATAAGATGCAGTCTCTCAGGAATGCTTGAAAGCAAAGAAGAGTACTCAGGAAGGTCTCAGGATTTAATATCATCCCAGACAAATGCTGCTCCAGGAATATAGATTAAAGGAATATATTTTTAAAAATAAATTAATGCTTATTTACTTATCCTTGCTTTGAGAACATGATAGGAAAAAGGAAGGCATAACCAGTGTTCAGTGGTTTGTGGGTAAATTTTCCAGGAAGAATGGGACATAATAGACATGTATTATGACCATCATAATGTTCAAAACACCAATTCTACAATGTAGACATATTTTTAAAAATTATAATGCACTTCTGTGACTTTAATAACAATTTAATTACTTATGGTACTTTCAAGTTTGTAAATGACTTAATGTAATTTTATCTACAACCATTTCAATATTACAAATGAGAGAATTTAGACTTAGAGAAAATAAGTGATTTGCCCATCATCACACAGACCATGTGTCAGAAACAGACCCAAGGTCTTTTTGACTTCTTCCGGTGCCTTATACTGGATCAAATGCTGCACACGTTGTCAGAAACTACTATTTGTTTTTACTTAACTGTATTTCTCTGTGACAAAGAAAGTTCAATGAGGGAGAAAGAAGTCCTATACAGAAATGACTGATGTAAATAAAAAAACTGAATGTTCAGTAGTATGTCTTTCTGATATCATGCCCCTTTTGCTTTGTGCCCATTGTACATTGCCCATTGACATTTACTCTAGGAATATTGAAAGGTGTCCCAAGATATGAGGAGGAGGAGGAGGAGTGGTAGACGTGGTGGGGAGTGGTGGTGGTGGTGGTAGTAGTAGTAGTAACTTTTTGTGTCCCTAGTGCATAGCAGAGTGCCTTGTAGGCACTTAAATTGTCTGTTGATTGAGTAATAATGATATTAATGACATTTAAACAGTACCTTAATATCTATAAAGTGTTTTACAAATATTATCTCACTATAATAATAATAGCTAGCTAGCTATTACCATAATAGGCAGATTTTTTCCAAGGAAGTATTAAACTTTATCTTGTGAAACACTACTTCTCTCTTTCATAATGTCCATTTCATAATCTGGCACACATGTTTATCCAACCTCTTCTCAGGAGTACTCAAAAGTTTACATCCCACTCTCTAAGAAAAGAAAGAAAATAATGGTAAGGTCAATGCAATTCACAGTCATAATCAATAAACGGTTATTAAGTGCCTACCATGTTGTGCTAAGTGCTGGGGATGCAAAGAAAAGCGGAAGTCAACCCTTGCTCTCAAAGAGGTCACAGTCCTCCACAAATGGAGAAGAAAACATGCAAACTATATACAAACAATCTATATGCTGGATAGATAGAAAATAACCAACAAAAGGAAGGCACTGGAATTAAGGGAGATCAGGAAAGATCTCCCTTAGAAAGTGAAATTTTTAGTTGGCACTTGAAAAAAGCCAGAAAGTGAAGATGAAATGCCATCTGGGTAGGACCAAATGGTGCCTGAGGTTCCTTCCAACTTGGAGATTCTGGGATATGCTGTCTCCTAGCGTTCTGAGTTCTCAGGATGAAGTACCAAAGTAGAACTAGAGTGGCATTATTCTACCCTTCACATATACTTTACAGTTGAAGTTCATCCTCCTTGACTCTCTCCACTCCCCCCTTTCCAATTCTTGTCAACACAATGCTTAGCATTCACTTCATAAGATGGCAAACATTCCCCACAAAGTGGGCGTTTTAGTAGGAGTAACAATCCAAGTTTTTAACTTCCTTGGTGAGGAGGGTCAGGTAAGATAAAAGTGTTTAAATTTTTTCCTAAAGTTCTAACTTTCAAATCCAGAATGGCAGGTTTTCTAACTTTTAAGCAAAGGTCTTAGAAGCTGTTAGACAAAAGTTTATTCTATGCAACGCTGACCCAAGAAACCCAAAAGATACTCCGAAGTGATTTAACTTCAATCAATGCATTTGGTAATAATGTGTAATAATACTGTGAATAAATGAATAAATGTGTCATAAAGGACAAGCATACTTTATTATAAATAATCAAAACCTCTATGTTAAGGGAGGAAAGGGGCTAAGAAGCAATAAAGGAGCCTGGGAAGACGAGATTATTAATTAAATCTATTTGATGGAACTAATATCTTCTGACTTTATTAGAGTTCTAAGTATTTTTCATTGAATAAGCATGTTTCCAAAAGCATATTAGAATGCTACAATAATATTTCATAGGTTGTCCATTTTTTCACATACCCATAATAACTGAAACACAGGACTTTCCATGCTAATCCATTAATTGGCTAATGATTAGGCAGTGGTATTTGGTCAAAACATAAGGTATTTGGTCAAAACATAAAGGTAGAAACTTAGTTTTAGACTTTGAAATGGGGGAAAACCTCCTCTCTTCCTTATCTACTTTGGCTACAGCACACTCCATTGGGGCTGAGTTACCACCTGATTTCTTCTAGTAATTCATGTGGCTCACTGCTGAAAGACATGTGCTTTGGGATGATGAAGCAATTCCCTTTGTACCTCTAATTCCATGACATTAGCAAACAAAAGACATTAGGACTTATCAGAAAAATGACCCACTTAGTAGAAAGACAACTTCTGACTTCTTTCTTCTAGTCTTTCTAAAATGTGTGATATGAGACTCTTTCTCCAGGACTTAGCGGGTGAGAAGAAGAGCTCCTCCCCCCATCCCCTGGCATATGTGGTGAACTTAAACACGGCAATGTGTGCATGTGCTGATGTGCTGCCAGGCAAGTCTGAGCCTGGGCTTCTGGCCCCAACCCCTGGCCGCCTCTTTTCCTGAATACAGATGATGCCTGAGTGATAGGAATAAGCAGGGATCCTGAAAGATGGGCTTTCTAGAAAGTAGAGACAGTGGGAATTTGGGGGTTCCTAGATTCTTCATTCAGTGTTAGGTGCACTGTGGAAGGAGTCCCCTGTAGTTAATATAACACTTCTCAGAAGAGATGGCCACCAGCAAAAGATAAGCTCAAACCTTGGCCTGGTTTTCCAGAAAAAATATAACTTGATGGAGTTTTTCAGACAATGCAGAGTTGAGGTAAAGGTAAAATGTCTACTCAACAACCTCACTGAGTGTCTCACGCTTTAATGTTTTAAATATCAAATTCCCAGGAGAGTATAATAGAAATTATAAGTTACTCTTTCATGTTTTAAGTTTCTGACAGCATATGCTTCCAAGTCTTTTGTGTTTGAAGTATTGAGCTTAAGCCTGTCTCGAATCTCCAAAAGGAGTGTAGAAATGTACAGTGTTAAATGTAGCTCAGGCTGTTAGTTCATTTTTCTTGGCACAACAGAAAAAGGACAAAAGATGGGAACAGTCGTTGTTGGAAGGGTTAGGAAAATATTAGTGAACTACAGATGGAGTTGAGCATTCAGAACTATTCTGAAAATTAATATGGAAATCAAAGAAAGTGGTTCAGACGTCTGACATAGAGAATACATTGTTGACCACATATATCAACAAAGTCAACAATAAAAAGTCCCATATATATGTATATACATTTTTTATCAGCACTTTTTTTCCATTGTAGCAAAAAGCAAAAAGGAAAGAAAGTAAAAGAACATCAGAATGGGAATGACTGAAGAAATTGTGGTACATGAATGTATGGGCTCTGTGATTCTTGACAAATCACTTAACCTCTCAAGACTACATATAGACTAAATTTCAAAGAAGGTTCCCATCTGCTTTGATCAAGACATCAATCGGGGAGCTCCCTATGCCAGGAAAATCACAATTCCAGTCCCTTTCCCCACAGGCAGGGCCTACAACAGTGTCTGGCATAGGGTAGGTGATGAATTTTTAACAAAATTTTAAAAGAAATAAAAAACACTTTATTGAATGAATGGACAAATAGCTCCAAAGTCATTTGGATAACCTCAAATGGAAAACATTTCTGAAAAGGAAGTAGCTACGTATCATTGAAACTTAAAACAAACATAACATTCTGAAAGTGGACAGAAGGCCCCTAATTTAGTTAAGTTTTTGCTATACAAAGAATTCACCTGCATACATATTTTCTGTAACAATGGACAGGTATACTTTATAATTTACTTTATAAAACCACATACTCAGAAAAAGTAAGTTGTCCACAAACCACAAAAAGTGCAGTAGATAGACTGCCAGGATTGGAGTCAAGAAGACCTATACAAAGATAGCCCTCAGACAGTCACCAGCTGTGTGACTCTAGGCAGGTCACAACTTTACTAGCTGAGTGACCTTGGACAAGTCACTTCATTTCTGCTTGCCTCAGTTTCCTCATCTGTAAAATGGAGATAATAATAGCACCCACCTCCCAGGATTCTTGTGAGGATTAAAGGAAACCATAATGATAAAGCCCATAGCACAGTGCCTGGCATATGGTAAGCACCATCTAAATGTTAGCTGTTATTATTTTCTTCAGTCCAATATTGATAGCTCACAACTTTCTGGCTCTGTCTACCTAAGCTCCATCTGACTTCATGATCTGTGAATAAACATCTGGGCGCACCTGGGAAACTTGAACTCTGCTTTCCTGAACTCTTTTGGTCAATCAAGAATACTCCAATCACCAATAATTAACTTGTTTTATAACTACCAGACACTGTTTTCCCCCAGCAATTAACCAGCAAGATTTCAGTAGCTTTCAAAACAATAGTAAGATAGGCAGAAACCTAACCATTTCCAAGCAGATACATCCATATTATAGGAAACTGTAGTCAGACGACACCGTGTCAGGCCTGGAATCAGGGGAATCTGAGTTCAAACCCAGCCTCGGACGCTTACCAGCTGTGTGACGCTGCGCAAGTCTGAACCCTGCTTGCCTCAGTTTGCTTATCTACAAAGAACTGAAGAAGGAAATGACAAACCACTGCACTGAGGAACAATAAAAACAAAAATTCGGATGAGAATCATACAAAAGTCATTAGGGGTCATTTGGCCGCTCAAACTAACTGGATTTTGATCACAGATATTCAGATGAGAACCATATAAAAGTCATTTTATACAGGAGTGATTTGGCTGCTCCAATTAAAAAGACAAATAGATAATAAATATACATTGTGGAGCCTTTTAAAATCAAAGTGATCTCCTCTAAATTTCAGTCCTGAAGATAAAACCCAGGCAAGACGACAAGACGTATCCTTCCCCCACACATACGTGTAGTGCTTTATTCCTTTATCCATCATGGATGGTTGTTAGAAAAAGAAAGGCTTAAAAAAATATGCTTAAGATTACACTAGATAAGTGTGTACCAAAAGCTCTTTACAATAAAAACACAGACAGGGTGAGGGGAGAGTCTAGTCTAAACTGGGGAGTTTGGTACTTAATAAAACTAACTTTAAAAAATTCCTGGGGGAAGCTGCTGAAGACATGAATCTCATTTAGCAGGGAAAAAAAGGTTAGGCAAAGATTTGTCTGCTGTGCTAGTAGCAACACTATCTTGAACCACTTAATAACAGTTTATTCCAAGTGTCCTTGACCAAGACGGAGGGCGTTTACTAGGAGATAAATGCAGGAGTATTAACAAGTTAAATTTTGAAATTTCCTGGGAGAAAAAATTGAGTTGTCTGCATTTGCTGACTGTTTTCATAATTTGTTCAAGGCTTATGCTTGATTACTTTATATATATTGATTCAACAGAATGGTCGGGCCTTTGTGCCCCTGAATGATTTATAGGCACAGAACATTATATTTTATATATATATATATATATCTGTTAGGACTAAGGCCATCATTTCCTTACACATATACATAATACACACATACACATACATATACATACACTATGTACACACACATACATCCTTTTATCACGTGAACAAGTATTTTATATATTACACCTTGGTCTCTGACAGACCAAGGAATACAAAAAAAGCAAAAATAGTCTCTCCAAGAGTTTAATAATAAGAACTAATTAATTATGGTCCTGTTCTCAATCCTGTTGTAATAGATAATTGTAAGACATCTTGCCTGATTAAAGTCATTAATGCCTAAAATTTGACATAATTTCTAAACTTTGCATATCTTAGCATTAGCAGCATTAGTCTGAAGGTATAATGTCAAATGCTCAATAATTAACAGCAGTTAATACTGGATAGACTTCTTAGGTATAATTTTAACAAAATTCATTAAATTTTTCATGAACTTGTCACATATCAAGGTCAAGGCCCATTAATTTGGCATTTTCCTCACCAACTCAAACACTTGGAGAAAACATCAGCTTTTCAAACCCTTTCTTTTGTCTGCTGGTTTTTCCCACACCACAGCTACATTTTATCTACTTATCTCCACCTCTGCATTGCATATCAACCAATAATAAGGTTAAGCTTAAGCCAAGACCTTCAGGCTAACCCAAAAACTTTCCCTTCAACCTCCACACACTCAGATTCCCTTAGAAAGCGAAGGAGTTGTTTCACAATATCCACAGAATTCTTTGGTTCCTAGCCTGCAGCTTTCTTGGGAAGTCCCTTCAGTCAAAGCTGGAGGAAGCAAAGAAATTTCATGCAATGCTCCAATTCAGAAAGGAATTACAACTCATTGAAGAGATTTGTGACTGTCACTTTACAGAGGGGCAGTATAGTGCACTGGAAACAATACTGGGCTGGGGCAAAAGATACATTAGCTGGCTATCTGTGAACAAGTCCCTCTCCTGCATTTCCTCATTAATAAAATTATAATAATATTTAACACTGTTCACAGAGTTGTGAGGAAGGCTCTTTGCTAAGGGCCCAAAAGAGTGTAAGCCCTCTTACATAGTAAGCACTTAAAAAAATATTTGGTTGTATGAATGATAGTAGATATATATAGATATAGATATATAAATATATATATGTAGACATATATATATGTATGTATGTATGTATATATGCATATAGCACCTTAAGGTTTGCAAAGCAGTTTACAAATAGCCTTTCATTTGAACCCTGAGAGGTAGGTGCTTTGGTCATCCTCATTTGCTAGATGAGAAAACAGAGGCTCATAAAGGTGAAATGACTTTTTTGATTAGTCACAAAAGCAGTAAGAGTCTGCATTAGGATTTGAACTCAGATCTTTGTGACTTGAGGCCCAGCATTCTACCCCCTGCACTTCTTAGGTACAATTATTGAGATGAAGGTATTTATTACAGTTTGGTCCTGGAGAGGGATATGCACCAGTCTGGACAATTTATAATATATAATAATAATAAACAATATAATAAGTAGCTATAAATAATGATATTTATATCATCAGATGAAATTTAATTGGGATAAATGTAAAAGCCCTTATGCTCTGATTGAGTAAATTAACTACACGGGTACGTAGTATAAGAGAAACAGCACATGTGACAAAGTTCCTGGAGGGGCTTTCATGAACTGAAAGTTGAGTGAGTCAACAGTGCAGTCAAAAAAAGCTTATGTCTTAAGCTTCACTAATCAAGGCATGGTGCCCAGAACTAGAGAAGAAATCATACCACAGCAATCTACCTGGTAAAACAAATCCCGTAGGATATTACTCAGTGAAGGCCTTCCATATTAGGAAAGAAAACTAGAGTAAGTCCAGAAGAAAGTCATCAGAATTATGGGACACCATGCCATATCAGGACTGGAGTGCTGTTAAGTTAAAAGAAAAGAATTGATAACTATTTTTAAGGATGTGAACAGTTTTTTCTAAGAAGAGCAATTAGATTTGTTCAATTTGGTTCCAGAGAAAAGAAATGGAAGAGAGTTGTAGAGGCAGACTCTGCTTTAATATAAATTAAGTCAACAAGTATTTATTAAGCACTTACTATGTGTCGGGCTGGTGCTGTTTAAAACACGCACGCACGCATGCACACACACGTATACACACACACACACACCTTCCTAATTCTAATAATTAGAGCTATCCCAACACAGAGCAGCCTGCCTGAGAAGTCCAGAGTGGAGACTGGGGTGAGTGGTGGGCTTCTCCATCAATGGAGAGATAATCAAAGCAAAAATGTTGATAATTCTTTGCTGGCAATGTAGTTGGAAGAGTTTTTCTTCCAATGTAAGTTGAAGGAAATGACCCCTAAGCCCCTGTCCAACTCTGGAATTCTGTGTTTGTAATGACTACTCGCATTGCTGGAGAAAGAAACACAGTGACTGCCAAGATTAATATTCAGTTCAAATCTTAGGTTTAGAAGGGTTTAGCTGCACACAATCCAAATTTGAGGATTTACCAAAATGCAGTACAGGATGTGCGTCAGAGGGGGCTATTGCTGCTGACTGATACTTAAGACAGATCCCCCAAAATACCTCCCCAAGTAGTACAGACAGTGGGATCCCTCCAGTCAGGCTAAGCTCTTCACCTTATTTGAAAACCAGTAGTCAAATAAATGCATAGGCAATGACTGCAGAGAATTTTCCTGTAGGACACAGAGAGAAAACCTTCAAGCCATAGAATTAACTGCTAACTCATGGTCTATTTCACTGCCCCATAATTGATGCTCTGAGTCTGCCAAGCTTCAGAGGGTCACCTCCAGTAACAAATGGCCACGTTTTACAGGATTGCAGGGTCCCAGAATCTCAGAGTTGGGGGGTGCTCCAAGGCCAGCCAGTCTGGACCACACCTGCAAAAGAAAGCCCTTCTACAAAATTCCAAAGGAGTCATCATTACTCAGTTATTTCTGGAAGAGCTCCAGTGTGAGGAAGCCCATTGACGCACCAAGATAACCCTCATTATAGCTTTTTCGAAAATTCTACTTACTAGGAAATTTTTTTTTTACAAGAAACCTAAAAATGTGCTTCCTTCCAATTTCCACACATTTCGCCCCTAGTTCTGCCCATATTGAGTTTGCTGTCCACTGAAACACCCCAGATATTTTTCAGATGCAACTGCTATTTAGCCATATCTACCCCATCTTGTGCTTGGGAAGTTAATTTTTCATACCCAGATATAAGACTTTACATTTATCTCTATTTGACTCCATCATATTAAATTCCAATAAAATTCCACCCTATTAGATTTAGTACAATGTTGTAGTGGCTAGAATCTGTCAAAATCTTTTTGGATACCAATTCTGTCATTCCACATGTTAACTAACCTTTCCAGCTTTGTGCCATCTGAAAGTTTGATAAGAATGAATTTATCCAAGTCAATATTATAAAACCACAAACTGGTCCCTGAATTACTCTACTGGCAACCTCCTTTTAAAGAGACATCAAACAATTAATGACTTCTTTGGGTCAGGCAATTCAACCTTCTCTAAATTCACCTATCATCTGGCCGGACCTCTTCATCTTTGTCACAAGACCTACTTTGTCAAACACTTCACTAATATCTAGATAAACCACAACATTCTATTGATCTATTATTCTAATCACTTGTCAAAAAAGAAATGAGGTTGGTCTGGCATGATTTGTTCTTAATAAAGTCACTAATGCTGTTGGTTTTTTCCCCTCTTTCTCTAGATGTTAACTAACCACCTCTTTCTGACTCTTCTATATCATAAATTATGACAGAGCGGTTGCTGTTCTTACTCTAGTTCTCCTAGGATTCCCATCAGAATACTGTTTCCTCTTACTAGATCCCTCATTTTTTAAAGGAGGAAATTACTATTAGAAAATTTCAAGAAATCGCTTGTTGCTGCTGTGCTTTTGACCAAATAAACACTCCAATAGATGATGTTCATATTCCTGAAGTCTCTCATCACAACTATACCATACTTCTCAGTGAAGTTTTGTGAGCTGTTCCCCAAACCCTTCATCAATTCCTTTTTGTCCCTTCATGTCTGGAGAATTTTCTGCTGACTCTACTATCCAAGCTTCTTCTGACTCCACTGAGCCTCAAAGAATACTCTTTGCCCCATTTACCCTTTATGGTGCCTAGATTTTCTTCTTTGAACATATCTATTTAAGATCTAATGTTACTTCACTCATATTTTTAACAATCCTATTTCTTTTAAATCATTTCAGATCTACATGCCAATTATGAGCCTCACTCCACCAAGTCTCAAGGATTCCAAAAAATCAAAATGTAATGTTAATTATGTTAATAAGTGTTAAAGATCTTCCCTACCCATTAATGGGCCTGCCCATTAAGGGAAACTTGTTTAGGGGAGATTTGTAAGAAGGCCCACACCTTTCCTTAATTTCTATTGAGGCACTAGTACTCAAGGGTTGTGACGCCTCCCTCAGGCTCTGAAAAGTGTATATATGCTCTGATTTTGGGGCTTACTCACTAGAAGTGTTTGGCCAGATGAGACTCGGGGTAGCTAAGGACCCCTCCCAGCTCTGAAAACCCAGATGTTGGTGCTCTCTCTCTGGTAACTATGTATGTATGGTCAGACAGTTGGATCTGTCTGTTAATCTGTCAGACAGCTGGAAATCTTGTCTGTTGGTCTTTATTTCTGTTTGTATTTTCTCTGAAATATAGGGTGCTGATTTTTCCCCTGAACTAAATGAATTATACATGTGCTTGACTAAAGTGATTGTTGATCCCTTACAAGTTGCTTTCCTTTTAGAAAAGCAGATCTAAGAAGATGTGATGGCAGGCCCTCCTGTGTATGCGGGGTCCTTGTTACAAAAATTTACTTCCTTCCATCAGGCAGGTTTTACTTTGCCTTTCTTCTTATCATTACTTAACATATTCGTATATAGACATATGATGCTATGGGCTTTAATTGTTGGGTGCATTCTTGAATCATATCCTCTCCTATGAGCTTCTAGATGTCTTCACTACTTACGAGACTTTGGAGGTCTGGGGCAGGGAAAGGTAGTTCCTGAGAGGTCAAAGCAATTTCCGTGATATTCTATATTTTAGCATACAAGAGAGGTAGCTTGGCAGGGCAAGGAATAGAATGCCAGGTCTGGAGTTACAAAGACTCATCTCCCTGAGTTCAAATCTGACTTTAGACACTTACTAGCTGTGTGACCTTGGGCAAGTCACTTAACCCTGTTTACCTCAATTTCCTCATTTGTAAAATGAGCTAGAGAAGGAAATGGCAAATCACTCCAATATCTTTGTCAAAAAATCTCCAAATGGGGTCACCAAGATTTGGACATGACTGAAATGACTGAATAATGGCAAAGAGACAGGTGGTGTGATAAATAGAGCACTGGACCTGGAGTCAGGATGACGTGAGTTCAAACCTTTCCTCAACACTCAATAGCAGTGTTACCCTGGACAAGTCACTTAGCTTCCATCTGCCTCAGTTTCTTAATATGTAAAATGGGGAATAATAATAATATCTACCTTCTGAGGATAAACTGAAAGCATTTTAAAAACCTTAAAGCCCTATATAAAAACTATTATTATTTGTATTACTGCTTGTAAGTCATTTCTAATATGGTGAATATTGAGGGAAATAAACATAAACAAAAAGATATTTGGAGAGAGTCCTTAATAATTTTTAAGAATACAAAAAGATCCTAGGAACAAAAAGTTTGAAAACTATTGGGCTATGGTATATCTTATTCCCCTTTTCTTTTCATGTTAAATCTCTTTGAGGTCCTTGACCCTACCCTCTCTTGAAACCCAGTCTCTGTGATTTCATCAATCCACAAGTGTTCAGTTAACATCTCCACGCTGATGAATTCCAAAGCTACACATCACAGTCTATTTCGTCTATGCCTGAAAAATTCTCCCTGCTTTCTTAGTTTCTGGAGATCCTTAGTTCTTGGTCATTCTTTTGAGTAGTTTCCTTGCACAACTGCTATGGCACAATGCTTAGGTGGGTCAAACTGGAGTTGTCAAGTTCCTTGTTTTCTTAACTTCTTCTCACCTTTCTAGCCCTTGGACAACTACATCCAACTGTTTCCTTCGTCTTAACAACTACTTGCCAAGTCTCATCAGCTGTCTTACTTTGTCAGTTTTCAACCACCTTCTCAAGTCCTTTTCCTCTTGTTTCAATTTCAGTCCTTCCATTTGGGCTCCTCCTTTTGCTTCAGCCCTTCTTGTCAAATAAGAACTTTTCTTTTCTAACCCTCCTTCCTCCATCGGTTCTAGCCCTTTCTTCTTCAAGTCAAATCACCACCCTGGCCTTTCCATTTAGCCCCATTATTGCACATTAAGCTTCAAGACTTCATTATTCCAAAACCCTCCAAATCACCACAATTCTTTCTCCTTACTCATCTCAAGCCCTTTGGCTCTTATCCTATACAACCTTTGTCTAAAAAGGTAAAAGTATCTCTAGTTATTTAGCCTTAATTCAAAGAGAATGTTCTTGGAGCTGCTGAAAATACTCCCTAAAAGTTAAGGATTTCAAGTAATTAAAATGATAAGTACTTGTTGTCATAACAAAAACCAAACTAAAATACAACGCATCTCCACCAACAGAAACAAAAACCCTTGTATACAAAATACCACAAACCTAAGTCTCTTTGTTTTAATTTTCATTCAGAGCTGGCCCTTGATGAGAAAAATCTGGAGAGTTAGAACAGAGAGGGATTGTGTCCCAATAGAACTCATGACTCTAATCTGGAAACATATCTACTCTTTCCCGTTTTTTGTTGATGATATTACCATCCTTCCAAACATCCACCTGTGTCACCTTGGAGTCATTCTTAAGCCCTCTTTTTCCTTCAATCCCCACATTAAAGAATGTGCCAGGTCTTATCAATTCTGCTTGCACACGATCTCTCATATATTTCCCTTGCTCAGCATCCACCCAGACTCTGTGCTGGTACAGGACCTAATCACTTCTCACAGAACTACTACAGAAATCACCTTGATCTCTGCTGCCTCCCATCTGTCTTCTCTCCCAATTCATTCTCCATGTATCATTCACATTAATAATCCCAAAACAGTTGTTTCCAGGCCATATCCCCTACACAAGCATTTCATTAGCTATTTATTATACCTGGGGTCAGATAGGAAATTCCTAGCTGAGAATTTAAAACTCTTCATAATCCAGTTCCTTTTTTTGAAAAATAGACTTTTATTTATTTCATTAAATATTTCCCAATTACATTTAAAAATTTTTGAGTTGCAGATTCTCTCCTTCCCTCTTGCCCCTTCCCCACCCCTTATGAAAGCAAGCAATATGTTTATAAATTATGTATGTGAAGTCATGCAAAACATAGTTCCATATTAGCCATGTTGCAAAAGAAAACATACAATACACACACACAAGGAAAATAAAGAAAATAAAAAAGTATGTTTCAATCTGCACTCAGTGCTCATCAGTTCTCTCTCTCTTTGTAGGTGGGTAGCATTTTTCATCAAGGTTTCTTTATCACGATCAGAATAATCTAGCTCTTTTCTTTTTCCTTTGCTCATTCTTATGTTCTGGTCAAGTTGATCTACTATTTGTTTCATATAGAAACATTTCCCATTTCCTATTTTTGGACCTTTACCTCTATCTCCCAGAATCCCTCAGCTTCCTTCAAATCACCCTAACCATGCTCTTCCTCCATATTATCTTTCCTGATCCTCTCAATTTTATTAGCACTCTCTCCTACTTGAAATTACCTTGCATTTACTTATGTATGTTGTCTACACTCGCCCAACAGACCAGAATTTAATAAGTATAGTGAATGAGTGATTATATAATATTAAATACTTGTATTGATCAATTTTGTTTGAACACATCATTCAAAAGTCCTAGGGTAATTCCGGTTGAATCTCCTACAACAACCATCCCTGAAAACAGGTAACTAACTCAATAAAGGTAAGGTATTGTTCTGTGGAAGCCTGGGGGTGGGAAGTTTGGCAGGAGGGGGAGGAGAGACAGAAAAGGAAAAGGCTACCTATACCCCTAGGGACAAAGGATCATCTGCTCTTTTACAATAAAAGCCAACAAAGGCCATGATTTAGTAAATATTTTACAGTACTCTTACAATCAAGAAATGACAAGTCATAGCATCTAGAGAATTTTAGTACCTACCTACATTTTTTAGGGGGAAGAGGGAAGTTCCAGACTTGTGATTTCATAATTAGGAAATTCCCAGTGTGTAGAAACTCCTTCCATGGATTCTGATAAGCAACTGTATGCAACTTACAACCCTAGAAAGTTGCCTGGAACACTGAGAACCAAAATGACCCACCAAGAGTCACGTTACGCTCATAACCCACCAAGACACATTACATATGTGTCACATAGTATGTGTTAGAAGCAGCAGGACTTAGAAGTGTCTTCCTGAACCCATCCACCATGTCATGCTGCCTCTACTAACATAACATAAAATAACCTAAGACCACTGAGAGGAGAGGAGGCAAAGAGATGAGAGTGAAGAATTTATTTCTCCAGAATAAGAAAGTATGAGAATCTGGAAATTTGAGATTCCACATCGGAGATGATGTAAAATGATTTTTCTTAATTCTCATACATTAAACCTGCATAAACTTTTTTTTAATCAAGATTACATAATGGATATATTAGTGCAATTTATGCACACCAAGACTTTCTCAGGTAAAAACTGTTCCATGAGTATGAATTAACATACCAAGACTTTCTCAGGTAAAAACTGTTCCATGAGTATGAATTAACACAAATTTTTTAAATGTCTTAACTTTTTCAGTTCATCAAATGACATTTGGTAAATTATTACTCTGGTATGCCAAACAGGAAAAAAAACAGAAGTCCCCTTTATACTTATTAATGCAATTTCACATCTAATCTCAGAAACATAGAATGTGTGAGCTGTCCAAATATCTGTCACTGTATAGATGATGAAATCTGAAAAGATTAAGTGATTTGCCCAAGGTTAAAAAGATAATACCAGAGACTAAAAAGTGTCGGATAAGCTGAAACAATTGTAATGAATATTGTGAAAAGATAAAAGCTAATTCTCAATTATCTATTTTTATTGAGGACAGAGTGGATAGAGTGCCTAGGTCTAGAGCCAGGAAGACGGATCTTCCTGAGTTCAAATGTGACCTCAGGTACTAAGTAGTTGTGTGACCCTGGACAAATTACTTGACCCTGTTAAGATCTAAGGCCTGGCACTCCATGCACTATACTACCTAACTGCCTTTTACCTAATATAGGGGTTTTCAAAGAGGTTCTAGAGACTGCTAGGGAGTTCTTGAGACCCTTTGACGGGAGTAAAAACTATTTCCTCAATAATACTTTTGGTTTGTTGTTCAGTTGTTGCAGTTGTATCTGACTCTTCATGACCCCATTTGGGCTTTTCTTGGCAAAGGTACTGGTGTGGTTTGTCATTTACTTCTCTAGCAATATACATGTACATACATACATACATACATACATATATATTCATATAAATATATTTAAGTTCAAGTGATTTTGTTAACATTTGCATACACAAATCAGCTTCACAAGTACAAGATTGGGAGATCTTACCAGGCAAATATTTGCTATGAAAATTATCTGGACCTTGGGGGCAGGATTGGTACATAACTGTGGATCAGTAGAAAGAATGACAGACTTGAAACAGGACTCAGAGTCCCTGAACTCAAACCCTAGCACCATTACTTATGAACACTACAACAACAGGCAAGTCACAACCAGACTGGAACTCAGGTTTCTTACAGATAAAACATAGACATCAAACCAGATAACCTCAGGGCCCCCTCAGTTTTAAATACATGATCTTAGAAACGCATTTATCCCCTCCAAAAACCAGTTAAAATTCAGTAGAAATGTACATCCAATGAGTCAACCTCCGTGAAACAGCATTTTAAAAATGACCTTTAGCCTCCATTAAGAAAGGTCTGGGCAGGGCTGGTGGCACATGCCTGTAATGTGGAGAGGGAAGAAGAGGGGAGGAAGACAAAGGGGAAGACAGAGAGGTAGAGAAGGGGAGAGAGAGAAGAGAGAGAAATGGAGAGAGAAGAGAAAAAGAAGCAAGAGGAGGAGGAGGAACAAATTATGCAAGCAAATATATACAAAGCAAGCTGTACACAGGATTAAAAAGGAAATAATTAGCTGAGGGAAGGCACTAGGATTGAGGTTGGGAAAGGCTGCAAGTAAAAGATCGGATTTTAGTTGAGACTTAAAGGAAGTCAGAGAAGCAAGTAGGTGGGACAGAGGAAGGCAGTCATTCAAGACATGGGGATCCAAGAGAGAAAATGTCCAAAGCCAAGAAATGGAGTGCCTTGTTCATGAAACAGTCAGGAGGTCAGTGTCACTGGATCAAAAAGGACGCGTTGAGTAAGATGCAAGAAGACTGGAAAGGTAGGCGGGGGCTAGGTTACAAAGGGCTTTGAATGCCAAACAATAGTTTCTATTTGATCTTGAAGTGAATAGGGAGTCACTATTGAGGAGGGAGATGACATGATCAGACTTGTGCTTTAGGAAACCTCTTTAGTGGATGAATGGAAGATGAATGAGAGACTTGAGGGAAGCAGACCCACCAACAGACCATTTTGGTGATCCAGGCTTGAGGTGATAAGGGTCTGTACTAGAGAGGTGGCAGTATGGGGGAGAGGATGATTATTCAAGAGATGCTACTGAGGTAAAATTGATAGGCCTTGGCACCAGATTGAATATGGGGGTGTGGGGATGAAGAGAAGGAATCCAGGATGTTGTGCTCCTGAGGGACTGGGAGGATGGTTTGCTTCTACAATAATAGGGAAGGCATGGGGAGACAGGGTAGCATTTGTGAGGAAAGATGAGGTCGGTTTGTACCTATTGAGCTTAAGATATCTACTGAACCTCCAGTTTGAGAAATCTGAAAGGCAGTTGGAGATGTGAGATAACACAATAGCTGTCTTCAGTATTTCACATGGAAGAGGGATTGGATTACTACAAGTTTTCATAAGGAAGAACTAGAAGCAATGAATGAAAATTATAAAGAGGTAATTTTAGATTTGATATAAGGAGAACACATCATAACAAGAAGATCTGTATCAAAATAGAAGATGCTGTCACGAAGTCATCAGGCCCCTTCCCACTGGAGGTCTTCAAATAAAGAAACGTAGGATGGCCACTTGTCAGATAGGTTATAGAGGAGGGCCTCTTGTCAAGTTATGGATTGAACTAGATGTTTCCCTTCCAACTTGAAAACTCTGTGATTTTGTGAACGACACATCTGCACACAATTTTTCCAGGACACACCTTCTATATAAAGTCAGACATCTTAGAACTCAGGGAAATTATTCAACAAATAAGAGATTCTTTAGATTATAAACTCCTTGGAAATCTAGATTATTTCATTCTATGTATTTGAATCCCCAATACCTGGTAGAGAGAGTAGACAGTTTATAAATTCTTGCTGACTACTTGCCTGGAGAAGAATCTAGCCCCCGATACAAATACATCATTCAGAAAAGAATTTTTAGGTATGTACTTCCAAAAAAAGACCAATCTTTTCATTATCAAGGGATTTTTAATAGAACAAAAATTCAACTGCAACATAAATTCTGTACAGCTGTCACTAAGAGTATAAGTATGCCTCAAGAAGGAATGCCTGAAGGAGAGCACCTGTTCCACCTGAAATGAAAAAGTGTGTGTGTGTGTGTGTGTGTGTGTGTGTGTGTGTGTGCGCGCGCGTGTGCGTGGAGGGGGATGTGGAAAGCGGGTCAAATCTTTTTTTTTTTTGATAGTTCTATTTTAGATAAAAATATTGTACATAGAAATTTATCAACAAGTGGTTATAAACTGAATGTCTTTTTAATATATTACAGATTATGTAGCCCCGTAGTATTTAAATAAATTGACAAAAACATTTTGAAAATGAAAAAACTTTGTTAGTAGCCAAATAAGCAAAAGTGAAGCAACAGCAACTGGAACAAAAGAGTAATTGATCAATAAAAATTTATCAGGAACCTACCATAGATGGTAGGTACTGTTAGTGATAAGAAAAGTGTAAGAAATTATATATCTTTTCAAAGTGGCTTACCTGCCTGGGGAAACAAGTCATAAAGACTCAGAAAGATAAGTAACATACAATATGAGATCCTCAGTGATGAACTCTAAATGAGTAGTAAGTAGATACTACACATAAGCTAAGAGAAGGGACAGATAGGATTGCAATGTGGTACAGTGGAAAAAAAATACCAGGTTTGGACTTAGATGTTGCTAAAATTCAATCCTTTCTGTTGTGAAGTTCATAATAGAATTTAGAGCTAACAGAAGTGAAGGATACAGAGTAAAAGATGTGGCTGTTTCATCACACTCTGCTCTGGTTACAACATATATGAAATAGGATGTCCAATGTTGGGCATCACATTTTAGAAGGGACACTGACAAGTGAGATAGAATATTCCAGAATGGTGAGGACCTTCAAAATTATGGCATTCCTACCACATCATACCCATCAGTTTGGCTAACATGACAAAACAGGAAGATGATAAATGCTGGAGAAGATGTGGGAGAGTTGGAACACTAATTCATTGTTGGTGGAGCTGTGAGCTAATCCAACGGTTCTGGAGAGCAATTTGGAACTATACCCAAAGGGCTACAAAAATGTGCATACCCTTTGACCTAGCAATACTGCTTCTAGGATTGTATCCCCAAGAGATCATACAAATGGAAAAAGACCCCAATGTACAAAAATATTTATAGCAGCTCTTTTTGTGTTGGTCAAAAACTGGAAATTAAGGGAATGCCCATTAATTGGGGAATGGTTGAACAAGTTGCGTTATGAATGTAATAGAATACTATTGTGCCATAAGAAATGGCAAACAATCGAACTTCAGAAAAACCTGGAAAGACTTATATGAACTTATGCTGAGTGAAATAAGTAGAACCAGGAGAATATTATACACAGTAACAACTACAGTGTGAGAGGACTGTTTCTGATAGACAGACTTAGCCCTTCACAGCAATGCAAGGACCTAAAACATTCCCAAAGGACTCATGAGGCAAAATACCATTCACATCCAGAGAAAGAACTATGGAATCGGAATGCACAATGAAATAGACTCTTTTCTCTTGTGTTATGTTTTGTTTTGTTTTTCTTCATGGTTTCTCCCATTCGTTTTAATTCTTCTATGCAGCATGACTAATGTGAAAATGTGTCTAATAAGAACCTGTATAAGATTGCAAGTTGTCTCAGGAAGGGAGAGGAGAAAGAGGAGGAGAAAATTTAAGACTTAAGGAAGTGATTGTTGAAAACTGAAAACAAATAAATTAATTAAATTAAAAATAAATAAGCATTTTGAAAGGGAAAAAATTATGGCATCTCCACATGCATAAAAATACTTATAGTAAATTATTTTTTTAACACAACAAAGACCTGGAAACTAAGGAGGTGCCTATCAATTGGGGCATTTAATGGAACAATTTATGGTTCATGTGGATATAATAGAATATTATCATGAAGTAGAAATGAGGAAAGGGACAGATACAGAGAAACCTGAGATGACATATTACTGATGTAAAAGAGAGCCAGTAGAATAATTTCTGCAGTAACAACATTGTAAAAACAAAGAACTTTCAAAGACTTAAATATAAAATTCTGATCAGTGCAATGACCAAACAATATGCCAGAGCACCAGTGATACAATGGGATATGCAGTTCCTAATAGAAACAGGTGATGGCTTAAGGTATAGCTTGAGATGCTTTTTTGGGGGGGACATGGTTAATGCAGGAATTCATTTTGCTTCACAATGCATTTTTGTTACAGGGTCTTTCCTTCTTCCTTTTCTTTCTTTCCAAAGGGAAAAATGAGAGGGAGAGAAAATAGATTTTTGTTCATTAAAAATTTGTAAGCAAAAAATTCTTGCCACTTAAGGATCTTTTCAAGGAAATTAGAATGTTCAATCTGGAGAAGAAAAGACAGTATAGGACACAACAGTTGTCTTTTAAATATTTGAAGGGTTGTCTTAGGAAGACATATTAGAGTTGTTCTCCTTGGTCTTAACATGAAAGAATTAGCACCAATAGTGGTCCTAATGTGTGAAAGTTGTAGTGAAGGAAATTTTTAAATAATATAAGGAAAAATTCCCTAAAAATTAAAGTTGTTCTAAAATGTAAAGTTAAGCCTCACAGGTGGCCATGTATGTGAGTAGTGAGCTCCCTATCACTAGAATTCTTCAAGTAGAAGCTGGATGAATCCATAATGGGAATGCTTTCAGGGAGGTTCATGCTTTGAGAACTGGACTAGAACCGGATGATTTTGAGGTCTTTTTTCAAGCCCAGGACTCTGAGATTCTAGGGTTGGAATGTGAGCTCTGCTTCGATCCTCTATCATGATAAAGTCAGTAGCCAAAGAACAATCCTGATTGTGGAGAGATTCGCAGATCTCTCTCTCTCTCAATCTGTCTCTCTCTGTGTGTCTCTTATCTCTCTGTCTGTCTCTGTCTCTCTCTCTTTCATACACACACACACACACACACACACACACACACACACCCCAGAACCTAGATATTCCATCTTTAGATGCTTTCCCATTTCTAACCTTAAAGGCTTACAGACAAAAAGGGGAGTGGAGTACCAACATATAGAAACAAAACAAAACCAAAAAAAATCTGCTCTACTCATTGGGAATATTAAGAAAGCATTTTAAAATAATTCTTCTAGTCTTAAGCCTTTGGACTAATCTGGAAGTAAAACCTTATCAATCTTTATCAATTCTTGAACAATATCCCATTCTTCTCTGATCAGATCAGGATAGACTCCTTCCACAAAATAATTAGGGGAAGTAGCCCAGACAAGGTGCCCTAGATAGATATACCTAAGATTAGTAAGTAGCCTCTTTCCTGAAGCCCTGATGGAACTAGATAGAGTAACGATCTGCTTAAAAGGTGGAAGCTTCTTTGATTACTTCTACTTAATGGAAGTTAGGATGGTATTGACCAGATGGAAAGGAGAATCCTTATAGGCAGTGGTCAAAGAGGGATGGCATGATTTAAGGAAAATGGTTTTCCAAGGGTATGCCAAAAGTTGTATGACTATTATGCTATTTGATGAAACAAACTGTTAACTGAACTTTTATTCCCGAACTCTAGCTGTTTCATCATGTTCTGAAATTTTCCTCATTCAAGAATCCTGTGAAAATATGACTTCAAAATGACTTGTGTTACAGAGAAGTCTGTGGGTATGAGGTGATTCAGCTTCCTAAGCAGACATATGCTTAAAGTTAGAATAATCACAAATTAATAAAATGTTTCTTGCAACGTTGTGCCTATGAATGAAAGTAAAATTTTCTTTTACAAACAAGAGGCACTTAGAAGGAATAATCTAATAATTTAAACTGGACCAATTAACAGTAGCATGAAACTATATTTGTTTCAATTCGACTACATATTTTTTAAATTTTTTTAAGAGTACTATATATTATAAAACTAAATCGTGATATTCTGTGTGATGGCTTGAATAACTTCATCTCAAGCCTGGTCATTTGAAACAAAGATGTAAGCTGGATTATAGTGAATATAGGAGAAGAAAATGGGAAAAAAAAATCTAAATCCAAAGCTATGGTTAATCTCTCTGATTTTTGCCCTTGGGGAGTCTTTGGGTAAGACTACCCTAAAATGCTCTTCCAATATCTTATTGCGGCATGGAGGTGATCCTGGCTTCTAAATAGATTATGCTGGTGGTACAAAAGCTCTAGCTTTTGTCTAGTATGGAAACCAGCTATACAAGAATGTACACTTGTCATTTAAGGACAGTTTGAAGGCTCATCAATAAGGCAGTTAACTTTGTGGTCAATGCAACTCTATAAAATCATCTCTTTCCCTAACTCATAGATAGATTGGGATCTGCAGTGGGGGAGCAATAATAATGCTACATTTATGTGTCACTTTCAGACTTGCAAAGTGCTTTACACATATATCTCATTTGAAGAAGTACCTACAGGAACAAAAATCACAGAATCACAAAGTGACAACCTAAGAAGCACCAGCCAACAGCAGAGGGGAAAAAAAAGAAAGAACTTGACTAGATGGAATATTCCACTTCATCTAAAGTACAACAGGAATTTAACAAAGGGACGGGGATCATTACAGATGGGAGTAGTAAAGCAAACCTTGATCTGTGAACTTTTTTGGCTGCACAGAAAAGAGTAGATAAGAAGACAGGATAGTTCATGTAGAATAGTTGGAGCAATAGAATGGAAATAGAAATGAACATCTTTTCCAGGGCTCACATTGAGGTGTCGTTGAAAATAAAGTTAAATTATGCTCAAAGGGCTATAAAAATGTGCATACTCTTTGACCCAGCAATACCACTTCTAAGTCTGTATCTCAGAGATCATCCAAATAGGAAAAGGACCCATATGTACAAAAATATTTAGAGCAGCTCTTTTTGTGATAGCAAAGACTTGGAAATGGAGGGGATGCCCATCAGTTGGGTACTAGCTGAATAAGTTGTGGTATATGAATGTAATGGAATACTATTATGCTGTAAGAAATAATGAGCAGGCAGACTTCAGAAAAACATTGAAAGACTTGAATGAACTGATGCTGAGTGAAGTGAGCAGAACCAGGAGAACATTGTATATAGTACCAGCCACAAGGTACAATGACTAACTTTAACAGATTTATCTCTTCTGAGCAATGCAAGGCTCCAAGACAACTCCAAAGAACTCATGACGAAAAAGAACTAGGGAGTTTGAATGTAGATTGAAGTATATGTTCTCTTTTTTTGTTTACTTCTTCTTTCTTGTGGTTTCTCCCATTGGTTCTAATTCTTCTTTACAACATGACTAATGTGAAAACAGGCTCAATATGAATGTATATATAGAGCCTATATCAAATTACATGCCATCTTGGGATCAGGCAAGAGGAAGAGAGAAGGGGAGAAAACTTGGAACTCAAAATCCTATGGAAATCAACTCTGAAAACTAAAAATTAATTAATTAATTAAAAATATATAAAATAAGGTTAAATAAGTAGGGGAGTATTAGAGTGGTGACATGGAACCATTAGAGGCTCCAAACTAGAGGTCTGCCATTTTGAAAGGGAAATTTTAGCAAGATTAGTACAACAGTTGTATGCAAGGTATATGAGAGTGGGGGAAGGGGTGAAGCTGGGAGAATGACATTTTACAGGCACAATCATTTGACTGAAATAGGAATTGTATGCAAACTGTTAAATTGAAGCATCTTTAACATTTACTATTGTTCTAGAGAATTTCCTGAATTGCTGGCAGGAAATATGGAGTAACAGATAGAAATGCAGGAAATACTTTGGAAAGCGGAAAAGTCACTTCTTATAAGTACTCATTGATTAAGTTTGACATCTCCACCAGTAATACACAAGCAAACAGATCTGGTGCAAGAATTAAAGTAATATTCCCTGCTGGAATGGAAGGCTACACTTCAACGATAATTTTAAAAATGAAGTGATTCAAAACTTCAAATAATTTTTCCCCCCCAAAAAAGATGGAGAAGCAAGAGGCAGAAAGAAGTCCATTTGAAAAAAAAAATAAAACTGTGTGCTTTTACTTGTCTTCCATCCCTCGGATGCTTTCTGGATTAACTCTTGGAGATAGAGGAATGCTTACCTTGACAAGAATGTTATCCAGCAGACAGATTGGGAATCTCACTGACCCTATTGTATGTCCCCAGGCTCCAAACAAAGGACAAGGTCACAGAAAACTTAAACTCATCTAAATAAAGGTCTCCAGACCCAGCTTTTATCAAAACAAAGAACAGATTTACAGATTTGAAGGTTTTAGAGGCATTAAATGGTTACCTAGGGACTATCACCTTCCATACAAATGAGATACAAATTAGATGAACCCAAATGCACCAAAGCATTTTCAGTAGAAATAATTCCCACTCAGACCTGTTCCAACAGAACCCGAATGTATGAATTTAAATGAATTACCTTTCACTTCATTTTTGTCTTCCTTATTACACATTACATTTTTAAACAAATATATGTATTTACTAGGCTGTCTTTAGATCAATATTCTATTAAATGAGAAATAATGAATATTTACAAGCATGAAGGCAATTTGCACATGTCCCTAATGAGCACATTAGAATAAAGTACATGTGTTTAGAGATTACCTAATTCATTCAACAACATCTCTGGGCAATGCAAATAAAACTGAGTGTGCTAAGTAAGAAATCAAACATAAATGAATATAAACATCTGTCTCCACTTAACTTCTATACTCTACGGGGTGCATTATCCCCTTGATTTATCAAAATTATCCAAAGTGTTTGAAGTATCTTGTGGTCCAAGAGTTAAACTTCATTGATCATATTTTTTTTTTTTTAAGGCAGTGACCTATCATGCTGCAAATTAATTCCCAACTCTGACCTTTTTCTTTTTTATATAAAGGGATGTTCCTGCAAATTTCATCTTGCTTTAAAAATTATAGCATCTGACATACTGAGTTATGAGGATCAAATGAGATAATGTATATAGAGAAAATCATCTATTATGATGATGATTACTACAGAACTTGTAGGAAGCCATGGATACTACAAAATCAAAAAATGATTGATTATTAGAATAACAGAACAATAAGCAACCAAGACTTGCCTCATTTAAACAGATAAGCAAGACAAATAAACATTTCTAAAAGTACAAATACTGAAGGAATATGATATAAATATTCCATACAAGTAAATGGGTAGTGCTTAAAGGGAGAATCACCTTTGGCCAGCATGAGGTCATCTTACAATATAAAGGACAGTTCTATATAAAAGAGACAGGATGTTGAGTTACTTCAATGAAGAATCAGAAAGGATTCTCAAGATGACAAGATTTTTAGGAAGATAGATGGTTTAGCCTGGAAAGAGACAGTCTGAAGTACAGTCATAGAAATCCCCTACTTGTGCCTAGAGTTTTGAAGATCAATTCTGAGGATATAAAATATGATAGAAATGGATAATGATCAGCATAGAATATTGAGAAGGAAGAAATGGTAGCATTAGATTGGTTTCAACTGTACTATAAATAAGCATTTTATGATATGCTTTTTAATTCAACTCAACACTAAAGGGGCAAATGATATGGTAGAGTTTTTAAAAAATATTTCATGCCTGACATGCAACATTAAGTTGTTACAGATGTAGCCTTTGAATTTTATGTCTAGAAAAGAGGAAAACAAAGGAGGAAGAGGTCAAAGTCTGGAATACGAGCTGTGATGTTACACATTCCAGCTGCTAAGATAACTATTTTCTATGGGCATTTACTTTGGGAGTAAAATTACAAAAAAGGGGAAAAAAGTGTATCTTTTCAAAAAAAAGCAAAGCACACATCTTTCATGTTTATCCCATTTTAATACTGTTTAAATTAATAAAATTGTAATGGTCATTTATTGCTCACACAACGAGCTTCTTCAGATATTTGCAAATCTGTCTTGCCTTGAACTCATTCTCTAGTAGGAAAAAATGGTTGTGACACAGAATAAGTAACAACTTAACCTTTGAATTGACCTGAATCTTTACTTATTGATTGCGTGTGGGCATAATACTGTCTTCTATTAGAAAGATAAGTCTCTCTCTTAGTACTTAATCAAATACACTTCATACACTCATTCATAATTATAGTGGGAATGAAATTATGTACCATAGTTACCAGTTTCCTTTTGATAGATTATCCAGAGGAAAAGTAGAGAGTATGGAAAACTCATAGCAATTCCCATTTTGTTACACACAATGATTATCTTCAAAGAATAGATTGAATGTAAAGACATCTAAACCAACTAAAAATCTGTTTGAGCAGTAGTTTAGTACTTATCTCTTTCTATCCTTTTGAACCTGTATATATTACTAACCAAGGATAAGACACCAGAATTTAAATGATGCTTGGTAAAGGATGCAGAAGGAGAAGGTAGCCCTGGGACAAGACTGGCAAATATGCCATACAGGATATGAGGACACGGTTACCTAGATATCCAAAAGTTACCTTGCTATTTATTCTTTTATCTCTATCGGATCTCAGAAATCAGGGAAGCTCCAAGTTTTCCCAAGTTATCCACTGCTAAATTGTTGGGGGTTGGGGTAGAGTCGATACATATTTATCATTGTGTACATCAGAAACAAGTTTTAAAAAAAACCCTCATATTTTTGCATACATTATTATGGAAGTAGACACCTGGAAATCACAGATCTTCAAAATGTTAAACATTCATTTTCCTAGTGACTATAGCCGGCCTATGAAGTAATTGCTACTTAATTGCTACTATGCAATGAGACTAGTTACAAGTCTCCAAAGTGAGTTGAACATTATTTCCATTAAATGTTGACATCCCGTACTCTGGTATATGAAATTATATGTAACAGATGCAATACAATATAGTCTCGGTCCGTGCCTGTTGGACTAGCTTAATACAATTAACTCTCTTGGTCTGTTCGATTTTATTAGGTTTTCCAAAGGAGTTTGTGTTTGCGGAGAGAGTCCAATTGTATACATTGCTGACCATCCATTTATTTATTTATTCGACAAATATTTACCACCTTCAGCGAGGCGCTGTGCCGGATACTTTACCCAAAGGTGCGCCTGGGCAGCTGTGTGGATTTAAGGAGGATGGGGCTGAATGGCGTGTGTAAGGATGGGTAGAACACTACAGATAAACGCCATAGGGTGGTTCGGCTCTCGGACAACCTTGCAACCACGCGGCATCCCTTTCTGAGAGACAAAAATGTGAATCAAGGAATTCACCGCCCGGATTCCTCGTTCCCCGGAGTGACCAGTCTCGACGCACCAGAGGGGGGAAGCCGGTTTGGCCACTTGGAGGGTCGCACAAAGAGCGGAGCGGAGCATCTGTGCGCTCGGACGCCATCTACCTAGGACAGTGCTAGCGGGATTCTCCTCTAGATAACAAGTGTGGAGGCTGGAGATCCCGAGGGCTTCCTCCGCTCCATCCGTTCATCCTGCCCGAGGAGGGAAGCAGACCCGGCGGCAGAGGAAAGAGCAGCTCCCGGGCTGCCAAGCTGAGCGCAGCTCCCGGGCAGAGCTGAAGGCGGGAGAGGGGAGAGGGGACACGCTTTGACTTCCTGAAGCCAGACAATGAGAAGCTTGCGGGAGAATTCCTGCCCTATTCATTCCCGGGCGCAGAGGCGGGGGCGGGGGGCGGCATCACCCGAGGGTTAGCAACCAAGCCCACCCCCCACCTTCAGCCCCACAATTACACAACGAAAACCTTCCAAGCAGGAGCCCTGGGCATTGCAGAGGCGACGGGTGCCCGCTGAGTCGTCTGCTCTTTTGTATCTCCCCTTCCCGCTATACCTCCCCCTTCAGCACTCACCCCTACCCAAGGAAAATTAAATACCACTGCTTTCAAGGCCCCCAGCAGACATCGCCAGTCCCTCAATACAGAGCCGGGCTAACTCCCAAGCGGAGCAGTGAAAAAGTTTGTAAAAGAAAACTGCAGGCAAGGAGCGCGGCTCCGGCAGAGGCGGCTGCCGCCAGACCCCAGGGAACGGGCGTCAGCAGACCTTCCCGCTCCCAGTACCAGCTGCCCAGGAGCCGGCAGATGCGCCTGGGGCTTCCCCCTGAGATTCCGGCGGGGTCCCCCTGCGCGTCCTGACACCCCGGAGCGCTCTAGCCCGGGATCCTCAGTCATCCCAGAGTTGCTTTACCTCGCGTACTCTCCCTTTAACCCGGCCGCCGGCGAAGCCAAAGCCTGGAGCCGCGACCCGCAGGAGGGACGGATCTCTTCAAGGTCCTGCCTGCCCCCTCCCCGGAGCAGCCCCCTGGGCAGGGACCAGAGCTGGGCCCAGCGGGGGCATCTTGGGCTCACCTCTCTGCTGGCACTGCCCGGCGCTCCACAGCAGCAGCGCCGCCACGATCAATCCCCGGCCGCAGCAGCGGAGCATGTTCCCCCCCCCTGCCTCCAGCAGCAAAACAGCCTCCGGAGTTTCTCCCGGGAAGAAGAAAAGCTGCCGCCGCTCCCCTAGGCTGGAGTGCGAAACTCTTCTGGCTTTCCCCCTCCCTAGAGCCCGGAAAACCCCTCCCCCCTCCGTCCCCACCCCCTCCTTATCGGGGCCCAGTCCCGTCCTCTGGCTTTCCTGAAAGGGAATTTTCTCACCCATCCTACCCCTCAGTCCCCCAGACTCTTAGAGGGCCGGAGTTTGCCACCCGCCCCTCTTCCCCCAGGGCTTGACCATTTGGGACTTGAAATTTATTTGTCTTCCTTTTGGTGGATTTATGGGAACAGCCCAGAAGTACTGAGCGCCTTCTTAGACCTCATGGAACCGCAGCCTCCAACCAGTACTTGTAGGCTCTCAGTTTGGGGCTCATGAGCCCAGGTATGAGACTGCGGAAGAATGTCCCCCACCTTTCCGCACCAACATCAGTGTCCCTTTACTCTGGGCTGTCTGGTTTGTCCTGAGCCTACATGGAGCCAAGGTGATGGAAATGACCAGGAAAAAGAGTTAACAATGACTTAGGGAAAATAGAAAGGCAGGCTCATATTGATGGAGTGAAGCAGTTTTTGCAGGCTGAATCAAAGTAGCCCATGGGAAAGAATTCCAAGAAAATATTTGACCTATTGGCCGCTCCCTCCTCCCTACTGTGGGGCCCTGCCATCTGGGCTCCCTCTGGGCTGAACTACTCCCAAACACTCCTGCCCACAGTCAGACGGTAGCCATGGAATTGAAATGACCAGTTTTCTTAAGCCCAGGGGAGGTCAGAGAGAAACAAGGTTTGAGGGAAAGGGGGTAGAAAAAGGGGGCAGGAGAGAGATATCAAGGACTTAATTATTATAGACTTAAATAAACATGGATATTTATTTACTCACCTTTACAGTTGTGGAAAGAAGACTAATTTTATCACAAACTCTAAGGAATTTAGTCATATTGTGAGATTACACCTGTTATTTGCTAAGAATTGTATCAGAGTGATCACCAATATTGGTTGTTTTCTGACTGAATGCTGACTTTGCCATCATCATCATCATCATCATCACTAAAGTAACGAACGTTTAAAAAACGCTTTGAGGCTCTCCAAATACTTTATACACATATCTCATTTAAATAACACTTTAAAGAAATCATAGCAATACTTTTAAAGAGCTAAAAGTAGAGAACACTGGATCAGGTGACCTGGGTTTGACACTAGTTATGTGACCATGATCTAGTAAGTCTCTGAGCCTTGTTTTTCTCAACGGTAAAATGGAGAATGAAGATAATATTTACATGCCTTACAAAGGTGTTTCATGAACTTAAATGTTAAAGCCCAATGCAAATGTGAGTTAGCATTTTTATTATTATAACCCTTTTCAACAAAGGTTTTCTATAGCTTTGCTGACAAGACAAATTCTCACAAAATAAACACACAAGTTGAATAAAAGTCCCCATAGGCTTTTCATTTAATTCTATTTTTTATTCTCATATAGAAATAACTTTACTTAATTATGAGTTTATCTGCTCAATAGAGCCATCATTCATGAGTTTTTTAACTGCTACAAAACATTTTATCAGAAAGATTCAATTGGCATAGTTGGAAAATGTGAAAGAAAATCTAAGCAACAGAACATAGAATTTTTCCTTTAAAAACAGGAATTATAATTGCATGCAGAATAGATGAAAAAAAGTCATGCCATCATGGTTTCTAAGTTCAAAATTCAGTATCAGGAGTGTTTTCAAGCATACACAATCTTGGGTGGGGGGGAGGATGGGCAGGAAGGGAGAGAGAAGATAGAAGAGAGGAGACAAAAAGGGAGGATTATGTCAGAGAAAAACAGTTCTAACAATAGCTATTGTTCTAACTCCCTACTCAGCTTAAAACTATTCATCTTTCCTAGGTACCTAAAAATTCAGTTTGGATTTTAAACAGTTCATTTTAACCCCTTAATAAGGCAATACACAATTGTGAGCTCATGGGTTTTGTTAGGGAAGCAAAGGGTCAGAACATTTGATAATTGAATAGAAAAACTTAAAAAATACACTCTAGGTAAGTTCAAAATGAATAAAAAAAACAATTTTCAATGTCCCACATATGGTGATTCTCATGGGTAATGGGGGTTTATGTGTATAATGAAGTCCAGAGGTAATATGGGAAGGGAGTTACACTACAGGAAGAATTAAAATTAGGTGAACTCTTCAGACGCCTTTTCATTCTGTTCTGCTTGTGAATATTTAAGTAAGAATAACAATAGGGAACTTTGATTTAGTACTTTATGGGCACAAAGCACTTTGCATGTATTTCCTCTTAAGTTTTCATAACCCTATGAAATGAGCATCATATTTAGCATCAACTGCATCATACAAATTCCAGTCACTAGAATAGATTGATCGCCATTATTGATTGTTTTCTGCCTATGAATACTGACTTTATCATCCTCATCACATTCATCATCATTACTAAGGTAACTAGCATTTATATTAGTCTTTGAGGCTTTCCAAGTATTTTACACATACTATCTCATTTAAATAACACTTTAAAGAAAATGCCTTGCATATAGTCTTCTCATTTGACTTGACTCCCAAGTAATGGAACTTTGCTAAGAAGCATCCATTATGTCCCTCCCCTGTTCTGTTTCTGAGGGATATATGAATTTTCTAGACAAGATGTTCACTCTAGTTGGCCCCTTCCAAGGAGATCCTTGTCTGGTGTTCAGTAGCTTAGTGGCTTCCAGGATTGTATTCATTTGAGCTGACTTGGAATTTTAAAGGCAACAGAGGGCAGAAAAATAGAGGTCCTCTTAAGGGAGAGAACACTCTCCCTTTATGAGGGAAAGGGCCAGATATCAAGAGATGCATGAAGACAGAGACACACCAATGCGTAGAGAAAGTGGTCTGTATCTGCTTTAAGAAAACTCTGAAAAAGCTGTCTATTTCAGAGGTATCAAACCTGTAGCCGAGTATGGCCTGAACCAGATTAAAATGTAATTGGGAAATATTTAACAAAATAAGTAAAAATACAATAAAACAACCCAGTTCCTTCCCCTTCCTCTTCCTACTTCTGTTCCAAGACTCCCATCATCTCACGACTTCCTCCTTCATACCTACAGCACTGAGGATACAATGGCAGAGCTAAAGAAAACCCTTGCCCTTCAGATGTTTACTTTGTATTGAGGGAAAACATGGACATAGATAATAAGTAGATACGAAACGTACAAAACGCCCTGATTAGTGCCAGTAACGAATCTTGTGAAGTTATTACATTATTGAGATTTGAACTGCACATTGCTGTTTTTCTGGAAGCAATGACTGCATTTACATAATTATAACTGAGTCATGCAATTTCAGATACACACCAACTGGAGTGGCTTTTTTTCTTCTTCTTTTTGTTCTTGTTCTTGTTCATGTTCTTTTTGTTCTTGTTGCTTTCCTCCTCCTCTTTGTTCTTCTTCTTCTCCTCTTCCTCCTCCTCCTCCTCCCTTGTAACAAATAGTCATAGTAAAGCAAAACAAATGCATACACTGGATGATCTAAAAATGTCTGTCTCATTCTGGATCTGAATCATACCACCACCTTTCTGCCAACGGGTGGGATGCGTGCTTCATCATATCTTCTGGGACTGGCCACAACATCAATCAGAGCTTCAAGATCTTGGGGCTTTTGCTTCAATTGCTCCTCTGCTTCTGCTCCCTCACTCTACAAGTCTTCCAATTTTTCTCTAAATCTGTCCTTTTCATCATTTCTTATGATTAAGTAATACTGCATCATATTCATATACGATACTCTATTCACCTACTCCTTGACCCTCAAATATTTAAAAGCAGCTCTTTTTTCCTTACATCTTCCAACTCTTCCCTTCAGGTTAAATATCCCCAGTTCTTTTGGTTAACATTCACGTGGCCTAGTTTCAAATGCTTTCACTGCCCTTATCATTATTCTCTGAATATAGTCTACCATGTCAATAGCCCTTCCATAATGTGACACCCAGAATTTGATGCCATGCTTCAGAGGTGGTCTCCTCAGGACAGAGAAAAATGGCACCGACATCTCTCTTCCCTGTAGACACTCAATTGACATTAATCATACTTAAGATTTCATTAGTTTTCTTGGCTGTCACATCATATTGCTGATTCATATTTTTTTAATTTACGAAACACAAGCATTTTCATAATATAGTAGAATTTTTTAAAAAGATGCTTGCCCATAAAACTAGAAATGTATTATGTACAACTTGGTATTTCTTTTAAATAAATTAAAAATTTAAATAAAACATTCCTTTAAATATATTTTTTTAAATATCATAAATTTCCCACTGAGATTACATTCCACTGAATTTTTTTAAAGCTAATATACTACTTCCTAGTCATTTGTCTACCATTCTGTATTTGTCCACTTGATCTTTTTTATACTAACATAGGATTTTACACCTTTCCCTATTAAACTTTTTGTTGACTTGACATTTTTTCAACTTGTCAAGGGGTTCTTTGTTTGAATACTAGTTCTATCAACCAATTCATTAGGGTATCCCTTACAGCATCATGTCCTCTGCACAGTTGTGCAAAGTGCAGATGCTTTGTAAAACTAGGTGTCACTGTAAAGTGGGAAGGTCTGTGCTATCATTTTATTCTCCCAATCAGAAAAGTACAGAATTTAAAACCTCACAGATTATACCTACTACATCTGCTTGGAGACAGGACTTTTTCCTCTGATACCTCATAGTTCATTCTCCCCCACTCTTCCTTATGGTAAAAGGGGCCTGGTTTAGACTCTGGAAAGTGTGCTCAGACCTTCCAGTTGGGTTTCTACAATCTCAGCTGCCTGCTGATGAATGATGATGCTGACTGGTCCAGGAGTAAAAATGACCTGCTCCAACCTTCCACTCCTCAGCCCCTTGAATCTGACTTCCAACCTTACAACTCTACACAAATTATTTTCTCCAAGGCAATCAGTAGCTTCTTAATTGCTAAATGCAATTAAATCTTCACTTTGACATTTCTGAAACATTTAGGATAATTCAATAATCCCTATTTCTGGATACTCTCTTCTCCTTCAGATTTTTTGATTTGGTGAAAATGCACCCCATCCTGGTTCTTCTACATGGAAGATTGTATCTCTCCATTCTTCTCATTCATCGTCCTCCTCTCATCCCCAAAGTACAAGGATCTTTCAAGGTCCTATCCTTGCTTCTCTTCTCTTTTCTTTCCATCGTCTTGGAAATTCCTTTATATGATCATAATCCTTTCGCATTTCAGCTCTCTCTCTGCCTTCCAGAATCAAACCTTGTTCTTCCTCCACACTCTGGTCTCCAAATCCTAGAACTCCCAATTACCTTCCTAGGCTACCTCCTTACACTAGCTTCACTCTACTGTTCTCCCCATTTTGACCTCTTGGTGAACCATTTCAACTCCATGGTGTCTTCTTCTGGAGTCTCTTGCCTTCTTATATTTAATTGCACCTTGACCTTCAATCATACCCACTATCCACTGCCTTCCCTCCTATGCATGTGTTGCTGAAGGAATCTAGAGAAAATTGTGTAATCATGATGATGGGGTCTACTATAAATTTGTTACATAATCTCAACTGCTGCAAAACATTTCCCTAATGAACTAACTATCCCACTTACCACAATGGTCCTTCCAAATCTTATCATCCCTCTTAAATTTCCCATGTCTTCCCTGCCCTCACTATGGCAGCTAAAAACTGTTCCTCATATTTTACTGAAAAAAAATGAGGGGGGCAGAGCCAAGATGGCGGAGTAGAAAGACTCACATATGCTAGCTCCGGAACCCACAGCCCATAAATTTCCTGTAAAAAGAACTCCCCACAAATTCTGGAGCAGTACAAGCCACGCAGCAACACAATGGAGGAGATTTCCATTCCAGAGAGCCCTGGAAAGCCGTCCCCAGGGGTCTGTCACACACCAGACAGCGGAGCCCACCCCGCCCTGCCCTGGCTGCGTGGCCCTGAGAGGAACAGATCCGAGCAGGCTTCAGGGACGGAATCTCCGGAAGCTGTGAAGGTCCCTCTGCCCACAGGAGCCACAGGTCAGTGAGAGAGACTTCTGGGCTGGCCGAGAGGGGAGTGAGGTGTCTCCGTGACTCAGGGTCCCTTGGGAGGCAGCAGCAGCGACAGAGGCAGCGGGGGCCCGAGACTCCCATAGCAAGCAGGAGCTCTGCTCCATTACTGAAGGTCTCTACATAAACCCCCTGAGGGAACTGAGCCTGGGAGGTGGCCCTGCCCCCACAGGAGCACCAGAACTTAAGCTCATGTTGAATAGCAGCCACGCCCGCCACTGAAAGCCCTGAGGCTGGGGAGCAGCATTTGAATCTCAGACCCCCAAGCACTAACTGGGCGGATCTAGGTGGGGGTGGAGAGGAATCTCAGAAGTCAAGTAACTGGCTGGGAAAATGCCCAGAAAAGGGGAAAAAATAAGACCATAGAGGATTACTTTCTTGGGGAACAGATGTTCCTGCCTTTCATTTCTGATGACAAGGAACAATGTTTACCATCAGGGAAAGACATAGAAGACAAGGCCTCTGTACCCCAAACATCTGAAATAGATATCCAATGGGCTCAGGCCATGGAAGAGCTCAAAAAGGATTTTGAGAATCAAGTTAAACAGGTGGAGGAATAACTGGGAAGAGAAATGAGAGAGATGCAAGAAAAGCATGAAAAACGGGTCAATACCTTGCTAAAGGAGACCACAAAAAATGCTGAAAAAAATAACACCTTGAAAAATAGGCTCACTCAATTGGCAAAAGAGGTTCAAAAAGCCAATGAGGAGAAGAATGCTTTCAAAAGCAGAATTAGCCAGATGGAAAAAGAGCTTCAAAAGCTCACTGAAGAAAATAGTTCTCTCAAAATTAGAATGGAACAGATGGAGGCTAATGACTTTCTGAGAAACCAAGAAATCACAAAACAAAGCCAAAAGAATGAAAAAATGGAAGAGAATGTGAAATATCTCATGGGAAAAACAACTGACCTGGAAAACAGATCCAGGAGAGACAATTTAAGAATTATGGGACTACCTGAAAGCCATGATCAAAAAAGAGCCTAGACATCATCTTTCATGAAATTATCAAGGAAAACTGCCCTGAGATTCTAGAACCAGAGGGCAAAATAAGTATTCAAGGAATCCATTGATCACTGCCTGAAAGAGATCCAAAAAGAGAAATTCCTAGGAACATTGTGGCCAAATTCCAGAATTCCCAGGTCAAGGAGAAAATCTTGCAAGCAGCTAGAAAGAAACAATTCCAGTATTGTGGAAATACAATCAGGATAACACAAGATCTAGCAGCTTCTACATTGAGGGATCGAAGGGCGTGGAATAGGATATTCCAGAAGTCAAAGGAACTAGGACTCAAACCAAGAATCACCTACCCAGCAAAACTGAGTATAATACTTCAGGGGAAAATATGGTCTTTCAATGAAACAGAGGACTTTCAAGCATTCTTGATGAAAAGACCAGAACTGAAAAGAAAATCTGACTTTCAAACACAAGAATGAGAAGAAGCATGAAAAAGTAAACAGCAAAGAGAAGTCATAAGGGACTTACCAAAGGTGAACTGTTTACATTCCTACATGGAAAGACAGTATTTGTAACTCTTATAACTTTTCTGTATCTGGGTAGTTGGTGGGACCACACACACACACATACACACACACGCACACACACACATGTACACGTGTGCGTGCACACACATACACACATGTATGCACACACAAAGACAGAGAGCACAGAGTGAATTGAATAGGATGGGATTATATCTTAAAAGAAATTAAGGTAAATGGTGAGAGAGAAATGTAGTGGGAGGAGAGAGGACGAAATGGAATGGGGTAAATTATCTCTCATTCAAGAGGCAAGCAGGAGACTTTTTAGTGGAGGGAAAAATAGGAGAGCTGAGAAAAAAACATGAAGTTTACCCTCATCACATTCCACCAAAGGAAGGAATAAAATGCACACTTATTTTGGTATGAAAACCTAGCTTACAATACAGGAAAGTGGGGGAGAAGGAGATAAGCGGGGTGGGGGGGTATGATGGAAGGGAGGACAATGGGAGGAGGGAGCAATTTGAAGTCAACACTCCTGGGGAGGGACAGGATCAAAAGACAAAATAGAAACAATGGGGGGCAGGATTGGATGGAGGGAAATACAGTTAGTCTTACACAACACAACTATTATCGAAATCATTTGCAAAAGTACACAGATATGGCCTATATTGAATTGCCTGCCTTCCCAAAGGGAATGGGTGGGGAGGGAGGGATGGGGAGAATTTGGAACTCAAAGATTTAGGTACAACTGTTTAGTATTGTTCTTGCTACTAGGAAATAAGAAATACAGTTAATGGCCCTACAGGACAAAAGAGTAGATGAGGACAAGAGAAGGGAGGGAGGATAGAAGAGAGGGCAGTTTGGTGATAGGGAAAATTAGAATGCTTGGTGTATTGGGGTGGGGGGAGGGGAGAAATGGGGATAAAATCTGGAACCCAAAATTTTGTGAAAATGAATGTAAAAAGTTAAATAAATAAATTTATATTAAGAAAAAAAAATGAGGCCATTTTCCAAGAGTTCCCTCTTCTCCCTCCTTCTTCACCTCATTTCACATAATGAGGTAGCCCTTCTCCTTACCAAGACAAACTTCTCTACATACACAATTAATGTCAATTCATTCTGTCTTCCATTGTAGACTGTGCCCTATCATCCCCATTCTCTCACTTGTCTTCAATCTCTCTCTGTCTACTAGCTGTTTCCCCGCTGCCTGCAAACATGCCCATGTTTTCCCTATCCTCAGGAAATCCTCAGTTGATCCATCCATTCCTGATAACCATTATCCTATATTTATCTCTCCGGTCTACTGTTGAACTCTTTGAGAAGGTCATCTAGAATGGGTGTCTCCAGTTCTCCTGTATCTCTCAGCTCTCTACAGTCTGGCTTCTGACCTCACCTTTCAACAGAAATTGCTCCCTCCAAAGTTATCAATGATCTCCTAGTTGTGAAATCTAATGAGATTTGCTCAATCCTCATTCTTCTTGATGTCTCTGAGGTCTTGGGTAAGGTTGATCACTCTTTTCTCTTTGATACTATCTTCTCTCTAGAGTTTCAGAACACTAGTCTCTGCTGGTTCTTCTTCTAGCTATCTGAGTAGTCCTTCATCTTCTGAGAAGTCTTCTAAGAAGATGCTAGATCTTCATCCAGTTTACTCGTGTTAGAAGAGGACTCTTTCCTCTGTCCTCTTCTCTTCTTCCTGTATACTGTGTTACTTGGTAATCTTGTCCTCTCCAATGGATTAGTTATCTTCATTATGATAATAATTCTCTAAAATAATTACACAGTCTTAACTTCTCTGTTGATCTTCAGTCTCAAATCTCCAACTATGGAACATCCAAACTGAATGACTTGTAGACATCTTAAACTCAATATGTTTCAGACTGAACTCATCTTTCCTCTCAATCTGTCCCTCCTTCTAAGCTTCCATTGTTGTCAAGGGCACTACCATCCGCCCAGTCCCCCAGGTTTGAAACCCAGGTTTTATTCTTGATTCTTCACTCACATCCCCTATATCCAATTTGTTATGAAGGCCTGTTGACTTTACCTTTATAACAACTCTCCCATATACCCCCTTCTCTCCTCTGACACTGCCACCACCTTGTCACAGGCCCTCATCTCCTGACCTTAGTCATCCTCACCTCATCATCTCAATTTCCTGGACAGTTGTAATAGCCTACTATTAGTTGGTCAGTCTGCCATAAGACTTCCCCACTCCAATCTATCCTCCACTCAGCTTTCAAAGAGATTTCTTTAAAGCATAGGTCAGACCATATCACCCTCTTCCTCAATAAACTCCTGTGGTTCCATATCACTTCCAGAATCAATTATAAAATCCTCTGATTGGCATTCAAAGCCCTTTGTAATATAGTCCACTCCCCACCCCCTACCTTCCCAGCATTCTTATCCTTTGCACCTCACTCTGATTCAGTGACGTTGGCCTCCTTGCTGTTTCTTGCACAGATATGAGAAATATTATAAAAGTAGCTGTCAGACCATTGTCATCATAAGTCACTAGTATGCCCTGGAGAATGACCTGTCTCAGTCCATGAAACTATTACTGCACTGTTCCTACATGGCTGAAATTATATAAAGGAGATGATATACAAGCTGGTCAAAAAGGGCCTGTCTCTTTCAAAGGGGAAGTCTTGTTCCTTGCACAAAAAACACTCCATCTTTGGACTGTGGTCATTTCCAATGACTGTTCCCATACATAAAATGATCTCCCCTACCCCCATCTCTATCTCCTTCTTGCTTCACTAGCTTCCTTAAAATCTCAAGTAAAATATACCATCTACAGGATGCCTTTCCTAATCCCGCTTAATTCTAATTCCTTCCCTCTGTGGCTTATTTCCAGTTTATCTGGTATATAGCTTGTCAGTAGATAGTTTTCTTTTCACATTGTCTCCTCCCCATTAAATCACGAGTTCCTCAGGAGTAGAGATTGTCTTTTGCTCTTTCTATCTATCTGAGTGCTCCTTCTTAGTCTTCTAAGATCTTCTAGATCTTCATCCAGTTTACTGTATCCTCAGCTCCTAGCACAGTGTCCGTCACATTATAGTACTTAATAAAAGATGTATTGATTGAATCTGTCCCTCTGTGATCTTGCCTGTGGCCATTGCTTCAATGATCAAATTTACGTGCCTAAGCCCACATCTGTAGCTGCCTTCTCTCTGTCTCAACACGGATATGCTACTGATACCTGAAGTTCAATTTGTCCAGTTCCTCTGAACTCAATATCTTTCCTCTTAAGCCCATTCCTTCTTCCATATTCTCTATATCCTTTATTATCTTCCTGGGCTCAAAAGCATGAGTCATCTTTGACTTTTCTCTTTTCCTCACCTACATATCCAACTAGGTACTATGTCCCATGAATCCTACTTTCAAATATTTCTTTTTTCCCTCCAGTTAATTTTATTTCTTATTTTAATATACATCAAAATATGCAACCAGGTCAGAACTTTGAGTGATGCTTTCTTCCACCTTCCTTCCTTCCTTCTTTTGGTCCTGTACTACTGAGCCAGCCTAAGGTTGTTGCTTTCATTTAGAAGCAGAAAAAGACCTTACAATCCTTATCCTTTCTGTTTTTCTCAAGATTCTTGAGAAGAGCCACGGTTTTTTTAGGTGAAGTGATAAAGATACTCCAGAAGATTAGGGATAAATCTTTCAGCATTGTCAAATTTTGTTTGTCAGTTACAAAGTGAACTTCTGCCATGCCATGGGAATCTTTCAGAATCACACCAGTCTGAGTCTGTGAGGGAGTTAGGCCCTTCTTGGTCAACTTGTATATTTTCTCCTTTATATAATTTCATCCACATGGCAACACTGCAATAGTAGAGTGACAAGTCATTCTCAGGACCATGCTAGCTTCTCATGATAGCAATGGTCAGGTCACCACCTTTGCAATATTTCTCATACCTGTCTCTCTCTACTCACACTGCCAACCTCTGGCTCTAACCCAGACTTGTTTCCTAGACTATGGCAGTAACTTTCTAATTAACCCTTCTTCCTCCACAATCTATCCTTCACATAGTCACCGTTATAATCTTCTTAATGGACAACGCTGATCACAGCACTTCTCAACAAACTCAATGACCCCTGCTACTTATCCAACAAAATATAAATTCCTTCACCTATTACAGAGGTTCTCAAACTTTTTTTTGTCTCAGAACCCCTTTGCACTCTTAAAAATTACTGAGGACCCCCCAAGAGTTTTTGTTTATGTGGGTTATACCTATCAATATTGACTGAATTATAAATTAAAACATCACAGTATTATTTACCTCAGTGACCCCCTAAGAGGGTCTCATGAACCTCCAGGGATATGGACCACTTTTTAAGAATCACTGCCATAGACAATGGAATCAAAGAAGCTCAGAGTCAGAGAGGGTGCCTGGGGGTCCCTGGATCCCCACATCAAGAACTGCTGTTCCAACAGGATTTCAGGCAATTTCTGAAATTGAGTAAACAGTGTAAAAATGGAACAATTAGGGACAAAAAAGAACAGAGACCATGGAACAGAGATAAATTGGGCAGATATTAGATATCAGAGAGAAAATGATTTTTACAATTAGATGCTGAAGTTTTGGCTCCAAGTTTTCTGCAACTTTGCTAAGGCAAAACAGAAAACACTCTAAGTTAAATAGCTTGCATTTTCTAATTAAAAGAAAGACTATGAATTCATCTCTATAGACAATTCTTTTTCCTGGAACTAAATACAAACAATAATTTATCACGAGTCCTGTGTAGGGACATTGGGTGATTGAGGGCATAATACCTAACACAGTTTTCCAGAAGTCAGCGAAATACCATTCAAATGAATTGCTTTTGTGACAACCCTCTCCATGCACAGGAAGGGAATAACAATAACATTAAATACAAATTCATGAAGGCATTTCTGCAGGCAGGGCTGGAGTGCTTTGCTTTCTAACATGATTCAGGGATAGAGACTCATGATACAATCATTGAACCTGGAGTTGTGGGACCTGAGTTAAAATTCTAACTCTGGCACATTACTGCATGACCTTCAGCAAATCATTTCCCCTTTCTGGGGATTAGTTTCCTCAACTGTAAAATGGATGTGTGTGTGTGTGTGTGTGTGTGTGTGTGAGAGAGAGACTTCTGAGATCCCTTCCAACACCAAGTCTGTGCTCTTATGACTAGAAAGATTTTTCATAATCTTGCCTGTGTGTGTGTGTGTGTGTGTGTGTGTGTATCAGAGACTCCTTTGACATTCTGTTGAAATCTATAGTCCCACCTCAGAGTAATGTTTTTTAACGCATATGATAAAATGCATAGGATTGCAAAGGAAAACAACTATATTGAAATGCATTTATTATATTTTTTTAAAAGTTCACAATCCACAGGTTAAGAACTCCCTGATCTAGAAGATAGTTTAGATTGTCTCTCAAGTATCAGGAATCTTGTGCCTTTGGTAGGTGCTCAAGAGCTATCAGTTCATGAATGCCTTTTCTAAGAAGTGCCTGTCATGCAGCTCTTTTGTGTAGTTGGCTAAAATGGGAACCATATGTTTTAGATAAGGGAAGGAGAGTGGGTGCCAAAGAGAGACAGATTAGATTCCCCCCCTCAAAAAATAATAACAATTCATGTTTCTTTAGCACTTTAAGGTTTGCAAAGTGGTTTACATAAAAGTAGTTAATACTTTTTATAGCACTTCAAGAATTGCAAAGTATTTTACATATATCATTGGAATCTCACAACATTCCTGTGAGGTAAATCCTATTACTGTTCCCATTTTGCAGATGAGGAAACTGACTCTTGGATTAAGTGATTTGCCTGAGATCATTCAGCTAGTAATTGTTTTGGGCAGGATTTGAACTCAGGGCTTCCTGACTCCCAAGTCTACTGTCTATTTACTATTACACTGAACTGTCTCTCTGGATTATCTCATTTGTTCCTCACAATGAATTTATGAGGGAAGTGCTGGTATTATCACCATTTTAGAGAAAAAGGAACCAAAAAGTTAAATTACTTGTTCATGATCACATGTAAATTTCTGAGGCAAGATTTGGACTCAAGCCTTCCTTTACTCCAGGTCATCAGCCTAGCCACTACATCATTATGTAGTATGTATATATATGTTCTATATATAGAACATAACACATGTCTAGCACAAGCAAAACTAGTCTCCCGTCATTTGAAATGGAAATGCCTTTGTGCAAGATTCTAGCATCCTTCCTTCCCCAGCAAGGAGTGTGAAATTATCTGACATTCCATTCTCAGACAGGGGAAGGTCTCTGTGAAAACCTAGTGGCCAAGCTGACTCCATGGGAATCAATTTGGACTATTGGATGAAGCTTGTCTGACTGCGCCTACAGGAGAAACATGACAAAAGTCAGAATCAGGTCAGGGATAGGAAAATATACAGCTAAATAGCTTGGCCATAAAAGGGTAACTGGAATGCTAGCTAGGGTTCTGAAGTCTAGATGGAAGCAGAGCACAATATGTGTCTATTTAAACATGAGAGCCAATGGTTCCTGGCAGGCATCTTGAGTTTCAGTGCAGATATTAAAGAAACAAGTAAAACATATGTAGAGGGGAAAAACAAACAGATTCCAAGGGCAAAGTGTCACATGCCTTCTTCTTTGAAAGGTTAGGCAAAAAATGTTCTTCCAGCAGGGCCATAAGGGCAAGCTATAGGACCAAGGAGAGAAAACAAAAAGGCCGATGGGAAGAGAAAGAGGGGTATGTGGAAGGTCGCATACCACAAGGACTGGCCGCCATTGTCCCACAGTGCTCCAGAGGATTTTCTCTTCTCTTCCCCACAATTCCAGCAAACTGAGCAGTAGGTTTTGTTGACTGGTACCCTCATGGATAGCTTTTAGTTCAGTGGCTTCCATGGAGAGAATTGGGACCAGTGTTCTATATCACCCTCAATTATCACCTTTCTGTATACTTATTAAGATATACTGTTCATCGAGGAAGAAGGATATACAGAAGGCTAAAATTTACGGGCAGTTAGGTAGTTTAGTGGATAGAACCCTGGCTTTGGAATCTGGAAGACTCATCTTCATGAGGTCAAACCTGCTTTCAGACACTAGCTGTGTACCTTAGGCAAGTCACTCAACCCTGTTTGCCTCAGTTTTCTCATCTGTAAAATGAACTGGAGAAGGAAATGGCAAACCACTCCTGTATCTTTGCCAAGAAATAACAACCAGAATATAGCTCAGTCATCTGGGTAAGGATTATATTTGATACTTTTTAATAAGGTCACTGATATTTTCCAAAGCCCATAACAACTGACCTAGCTAAGAGAGATGAAGTTGTCACCTATCCAGTATTGACCACTTTACAAAATAGTTTCCAAAAATATAGTATGAGAAGCAGGGTAGTCTAATGGAATGACCAGAGGCATGTGTCCCTCTGTAGAAACCTATGTAGACACTAGTTTTTTTCATTGATAAAATGGGACTTGTAGTATAGTATAGTATAGTAGGTTATACTATATACTATAATATAACCTACTTTACAAGGTTGTTCTGGGAAAAGGGATTCATAAACCATAGAGTGTTATATGATGTGAATTCTTATAAATAATTCACCAAATTTAGACAAGTGAGGAGAACAGCCATTTTGAGCAATTCTCTTCTCAGTTTTCTAGGTCATTTGTTCAGTTACCCATTTAGCGACCCCTAAGCTTCTTCCTGAAGCAAAGGTCCATCTTTGTATAACAGATATTCTTCAGATGATGTTGCATGGCAGGGTGTCATAGAACATAGCCTCAAAAGCCCAGAGATTAATGCTGGTAGTGGGTTGGCTACAGCATGTTACAAAAAAGGAAAAATGCAGGAAGAATGGCAAAATAATTCCATCAAAGAAATGTAAAACCAGAAAAAAAAGTTAGGGATGACCCTGTGATGAAAGCAAGACACCCAATGGACAGACTGCATGCTCCGTTGGTATCTGGACCATGTTGCATAACAATAAGAAGGATCCTAGTTCGGTGGAGTCTTAAGCAGTTAATTTATGGAAGGACATAGATGAATGTCACATAGGATGGGTGGGCATGGATGGATTGCTATTTGCATGGATAGAAGAGATACATAAATTCATGCAATCATATTTCCATTAGAGGTAGTTCTTAACTTTTTTGTATCATAACCTTTTTGGGCAATATGGTGAAGCCTGTGGATCCCTTCTCAGAATAATATTTTTAAATACATAAGATTGCAAAGGAAACCAAAGGTTAGTAAAATATAAAGATGTAACTCTATTCCCTCCCCTTAGGGTCAGTAGACCCACATTATAAACCCTTGCATTGGGGTAAGGAGACATTGCTTGATACATTTGGTGCCTCGAGTGGGCGCTGAATGAACTGACCCAACGGCACCCTCTAGTGGGACTTTGTGGTTGCCATTTTTCTTATGTCAAATACCAGTTGTGTAACTCCTCAGTGTGGTGCCATGTCAGTGTTCCTGACTCATTCTCCCAGGAAACAGCAATGGATCTGGTTACTCTGGGAATGGGGGCCAGAGAAACTTATCAGAAAAGTATTGTCTTGAAAACTAGGAGACATGGATTTTAGTGCAAGTGTTATGATGACTTGGTTGTATGACATGAAACAAGTCTCAACCTCTTTAGATCTTTGTCTTCTGTAAAACAGAAATTTTCAATGATCTCTAAAGTCCTTTCTAGCTCTAACATTCTATGACAATTAGATTCACTTCTAGCCCATAAACACTCAAGGGAGTCCATTGAAACCCAGGAGACCCTTCAGAGAATTGTTGAAAGTGGAGAAGTATGTGGAGTTCTGGAGTCTGTCTTATGAATTTTGGCCCTCTCAAAAAAGATGCAGAGGGAGATCTAAGCAAATTTGTGAAGTTTGTCTTTGGGATCATATATTCCCTGCCTGGTGCTTGACCTTACACAATAGGATCTGAGAGGAGGAAGAGTCATGGTTATTGATTGAATCACAGGATCATCATAGAATGAGGGCCATCCTATAGAGTATTTTCTGAGTTATCTGGTTCTGAATGACAACATGTACTAGCTCAGCACTGAGGAGGACTTGGTGCTTGGAGATGACAAGGCAGTTTCTTAATTATTGTCTAAGCACAAGAAGATAATAACTCTGGATATTTAAAAAGGCATGCCTCCACTCTCAGCATTTCACACTTTAAATTGTGCCAGTGCTGTTTTAAGACACTTCTAGTAAGGGGTGGGAAAAGGAAGTTGTTGCTGATTCATTTCATTGTGTCCAACTCTTTGTGATGGCATTTTGAGTTTTCTTGGCAAGGATATTGGAGTGGTTTGCCATTTCCTTCTCCAGCTCATTTTCCAGATGAGAAAACTGAGGAAACAGTGTTAAGTGATTTGCCCAGGGTCACACAACTAGTAAATGTCTGAGGCTGGATTTGAATTCAGGATATCATGACAGCAGGGTCAGTGCTCTATCCATGGTGCCACCTAGCCTCCCTGGTGAAGGAGTAATTTGCCCTTTTCCTCCACGAGGGCCCTCATGCATCCATGAGCATTAGGGATCTGAAGCATATCACATACCCATGCAAGCCTGAGCCTGGGTTTGAGGGCTGTCCCTTCTGTTTTTGCTCTTTCTTGATTTTAGGTGAATAAGTATCTACACAGATATGATGTGTCCAGGCTTGAAGGAACATTTGAGAGTTCAAGAGGCCAAGAAGGTCTGGGTTCTTCTGAGTTAGAGTTCACTTACCCAGGGAAGTGTCCCCGGCAACTATTCAGGTATTCTTATAATTCTTATAATAAGATTATTATATAAGATATATAATCCTCTAAGAGGATTAGCTTAAGTCAGAGGGTAACTCACAGGTCCTTTAGGTGAACATCTGATTTTACATATGAAGAAACTGATACCCAGAGAGTTAAAGTGACTTGATCAAGGTGACGTGACAGAATTAGAACTCAAATCTAGGTCATCTGGTTTTAAGGCCAGAGTTCTTAACACTGTGCCATGTTGCTATGGAGGGGTAAAACCTGTTAGTTTCTGGAGCTGGCTGTAAGCTCTGGAGGTTGGAGGACTGAGATAAAAAGGAAACATAACTAGATCTCACTTTCAATTTTTGCCATGTCTCCACCACAATTAGCATATTATGTCTGTTTGTCAGGTGGAAAAGACATTATAATTGTATATGGGATAGTTCAGGAAAAAATACTCTTGCTACAAATCCAACATTATAAAATGTTACCACAGTGAAATTATGTGAAGTGAATAGGACAGCCCTAAATATAGATATATTTTGCCATCTTTATGAATGTCCTATTGCAAAAAGGACTTAAATAAATTGAAATTATAGTTGTAAAAGATACTGCTTCATGCAGTGATACTCCAATAAATTTAATCTGTGTTCTTGATGGTTCTATCATCTTTGAAAATGAAACTTAACTTAGTAAGCATTCCAGTGGATAACCATATAATCTATAATACTATATAATATGCCCTTTTTATTGCCTATTTTTCTCATGACCTGACTAGGCAGGAAAGCTATTACTAAAAAGTGGACTTCATTATATCACTTGCAAAAAGAGAGATAGTTCATATTTACTCTTTATTTATCCTCTCATCTATAAGAATGTCTTGCTTTTGACTCTTCATAAGATACTTTTAATCATTTGAATAATAATAATTCATATTTATATAGTTCCAATATTCTATGACAATTGGATTCACTTCTAGGCCATAAATACTCAAGGGAGTCTACTTATGCCCAGGAGACCATGCAGAAAATTGTTAGAAATAGAAAAGTATGTGGCGCTCTGGTATTTGTCTTGTGAATTTTGGTACAATTAAACAAGAAACGGAGAGATTCTGGTCTAAGCAAATTTGTGAATTTTGTCTTTGGGATTATATCGTTCCTCCTTTGTGTTTGACTTTGCATAATAAGATCTGGGAAGACATTAGGCTGAGGGACAAACAGGTGTCATAGTGGGAAGTCTGGAAGACTCATCTTCCTGAGTTCAAATCTGGCCTCAGACACTTATTAGTTGTGTGACCTTGGACAAGTCACTTCACCCTGTTTGCCTGTTTCTTCATCTGTAAAATGAGCTGGAGTAGGAAATGACAAACCACCACAGAATCTTTGCCAAGAAAACCCTAAATGGCATCATGAAGAGTTGGACTTGAGAGAGAAACAACCACAACCATTTATATAGCACTTCCCTGTTGAAAGTTCCAACTTTTTTCACACCAGCCCTGTGAGATAAGTAGTACAGTTATTCTTATTCATATTTTCTATGTGAGAAAACTGAAGCTGAGAATGGTGAAAGGTATGAAGAGAATCAGAGAGAGACATGTAATAGAAATCTCAAAAGTATCCTCCAAGTATAAGGATGTACCTCTTTCAGACTTTGGCAAATTCGCAGAACAGGTAACAGAGATTTTAAGTTGCTCATTGGAATACAAAATGGTAGGAAAGCTGTTAAGCTTCCAACAGAGACAACGTAGAGGCCTCTTGACAGCCTTTTTTCTTTTTTCTTTTTAAACCGCTCATTTGCCTGGACGAATGAGAAAGGCAGTATAAAAACAAACAAACTGGAAAATTCAGAATTTCAGAACTTTTTGGTTTGAAGGAGAAAATGGTTATTATTGCCTGGTAATGGCCTAGCCTGAAGATATGAACATCCAGGAAAGATACTAGTCATCATATATTAAGAGGAGAGCTCTCATCTGTATAGACATCTGTACCAGAAAGAGTCCTTGAAAAGAAAGGCTTAGTATAAGGGTGTTAACTTGGCATAATTGTTGTTCTCTGATTTCCTGTTTGGAAGGTAGCAAACCCCAGAGTCATAACTCTGAGAGAAAAAATTTGGAAGAAGTTTTAGCTAGTTCTAGGTAAAGAGTCCTTGATCATTCTGAAAAAGTACAGCAATGTCCCCAACTGATTGTGCCTATGGACTTCAGCAGAGATTCCTGCTTATGCTAGATGTCAAATGCAGCAGGGAGTAAGCCTGAGAACATCAAGAAAACAGAAAGACCACAGAACTCTGCAGCATCAGAAATGAGATGTGAATTCCCTTGGCTATACAAGTTCCCTTAGTATGTGCTTCCATACTCTGTGCATATGACTGGTCTTTCCACTGTCACTGCATTTATTTGTGGGAGAGCGTGACTAAAATTTTTAGAGGAGCTATTTTGTAGCTAGCTTCTGTTCTCACTCTGCCTTTGCTTTGAGCTAATTGTGTCCTTTGGATGCCTACTGAATGTGGGAATTTTTGATCTATAGTTTTAGGAGTACAAATCCACACAGGGCATTGAACCTGAGCTAGTATTTCCTTAAGGGACTGAACTAGTGAAGGTGAATAGGGAAGGTAGCCCCACAGGGAGCCCTACCTAAGAATGACTAGATGTTAACTATGATCACGTGTTGTATTTTTTCACAAAAACATTCTCCTCAAAATGATGAGATCAGGTCAAATGATAATTTTCCAGCTCTTATATTCCATTATTCTGCCTAATAGAGTAATTGTTATATTTCTGGAGAAAGATTCTAGTTCTCACATTCTGCTTTCAGCGCAAATGGCCATTGCTTCTAAATTTCTTCCTTTTCTCTGGCCATTTTACTTTTCTTTGTGTATGTCTCATTTCATATCTGGCCTTAAATAGCTGAACGGGTGCTGCCTCAGCCAAACCGAGACCTGGGAGAGACTTTAGCTTTAAAAGGCCAAGGTCTCCCTCTGCATCTGGGGCCACCTCCAGTCTTCCTGATCTGTAGCTGGTCACCAGACTCAGGTGACTGTGAGAAAAAAGTGAGACTGGGGACTTTGCACAGCCCTCCCTCACTTAAATCCAATTCATTTTCAAGTCATAACATCACCTTTCTGATGTCGTGCTCCTCTTCTAGAAGGAAAGACAAACACCACCACCAACAAAAACATGTTTTTGCCCTCTTATTTTAAGCATGTGAGTGGGTGAAAAAGAACGGAGAGAAATATTAAAAACTTTAAAAAAATCTTAGCAGAAATAAAAATATAAATCAATTTGAAAATTTCCTGTTAAAGTACAATTGGTATAGGCACATTGTGATTAAATATAAGTTATTAATAAATAATATAGACTTTACTTCAAATATTTCACTAGGACTGTTAGGAAAAATCTTAAAGGGATTTATCTTCCGTCAGAAGCAAGTTCAGACTTTTGTCAGAGGAGGGGGATTTCAGAAGACATTGTCATCATCCTATTAGTCTTTGAGTCAGATCATAAATGGGTAAGTAAGATAATAAAAGTACTCTTTCCAAAATAAACCTTCATTTTGGAACAAAAATTAAAAATTAAAAAAAACTTCAAACTTCAAAACTTCACTCAAAGTGAAGTGACTGGAGAGGAGAGAAGACTCTATATCCCTAAAGTAAGATTCCCAGCACTAAAATTCTATGACTTAACCTACTGTGTTGGTTGGTCTACTTTTCTTCTACTTTATTATACATCGCAACACTTTTGAACCTATCTGCAGATAATATTTGTTAGATAAATATTAAAAGTGAGCTTGATGATTTGGAAAATATTGATAGAAATGTCCAAGAAGCTGCGATCTAAACATGGTCTATATCTAACACAGAGAAGAAAGAGTTATTAACCCAGACAGTAGCACCTAAGGTGCCTTCGGATTAAAATGCAAGCGGCCCTGCTAACTGTGGGAAAAGACTACTTTGTCAGCAGTGCCAACAGGGCACAGAAAAGTGGATGAAATGAACAGTCATCTCTGACAAGTAGCCATTAAAAGAGAGAAGCAAGCGAACAGCCTGTACTCTTCCTTCTGCCCTAACCTCAGAGAAAAGGTCATAAACAAAACATTTGAGAGTAAAGCAGTTTCCTAAGAGGTTGGTTGTTCATCTCAAAGTGCTTCTCACTCTGTGAAGTGGCACTATTCCTCAAATACCTACAAGAGTGTATAGTTTGCCAGGCTAAAATGGGAGCATCAAAGCTGAGAGCTTTAGTGGAGGGAGCTTTTTAAAGTAGAGAGCTTCAGTTATGCTAAACTTGGTTTGGCTTGACTTTATAAAGGGCACTAAGCTAATACAGTTGAGACTCTACTCCTGGTAACCCCCACCATTCAAGTCCCACCCCACCTTCCTCTCCCGTCAGTGTAGACATCTTGGAGAAAGTCATAAAACTGACAGAGTCTCCTAGAGATTGGTATTGTTTCACCTTAGCCAAACCCTTGCTGCTACTTGGCATTCCTTTAATTCATCTCTTACTGACTCTCCAGTCATCCTGAGGAATATCTGGTCACTGGATTGAAATGGCTCTTGAGGAGAAGTGAGGCTGGTGACCTGCACAACCCTCCCTCACTCAAAACAAAGTCAAGTGCAATTCATGTCATCATTTCTCTGATGGCATGGTCTTCTTCGGCAACGAAGGATGAACACAAGTATTGACTCCTTAACAAATGCTCTTTGTAGCTGTTCCAAATCTTTTCTACACTCTTCAACCTCCCAATTCCATCCCTTGTAATCAGTCAATCAAGCATTTATTAAGTACCTACTATGTGCCAGGTGTTGGAGATACAAAGACAAGGAAAAATGTAAGTCTCTGCCTTTAATGTTATCAGAGAAAACAAAAAGTGTATATAACTCATATACAGTAGGTACAAAATAGTTTCAGATGGGTAGGTACTTAACACAACTTGTTCTCTGGCCTCAGATACTTACTAGCTGTGGGATCTTGGGCAAGTCACTTAACCCTGTTTGCCTCAGTTTCCTCATCTGTAAGATAAGTTAGAGAAGGAAATGGCAAGTCACTCCAGTATCTCTGCCAAGAGAACCCCAAAGGGGTCATGAAGAGTTGGACACAACTGAAAATGATGAAATCATAACAAGCAACAATCTTTTTCAGATTCCCTCCTCTCTACCACACAAGTTCTTTATTGAAATCACTGTCAGCATTCTCCTAAATATATCACTGTATCTTCACCATTGTATTAAAGAACAGTCCTTCTACCTCTGATTTTAATCTCTTCCTTTTCAGGCAACTCCAGATATTTTAAAATTTAAATCAATCACGTAAATGATCTGTCAATTATTCTCACACGTCGTATTGACCTCCAATCTCCCATCTCCAATTGCCTTTCAAATATCTCAACCTGGATGTCCAGTAGACATCTTAAACTCAGTATATTTAAGACCAAATTCACTATCTTCTACTTTAAACCGTAACCGCCTCCTAACTTCCCAGTAATGTTGGATGCAACACCACCCTCCCAGTCCCTCAGGTTCATAACCTAGGTTTCATCTAGATTCCTTATCCAGGACCTAGATTCCTAGATCCAATATACAGGACTTGTCAACATTATCTTTGCAACATCTCTTGAATATGCCTCCTTCTCTCCTCTGACATTGCCATCATTCTGGTGCAGCTTCTCATCATCCCACTCATGGACAACTGCAATAGCCTGTTGGTTGTCTGCCTGCCACAAGTGTCTCCCTGTTCCAATCTATCCTCCGTTCAGCCACCAAAATGATTTTCCTAAAGTACAGGTATGACCATGTCACTCCCTCACTTAATAAATTCAAGTGGCTTCTTATGGTTTTCATGATCAAATACGAAATCCTCCATTGGGTGTTCAAAGCCCTTTATAATCTAGCCCTCACCTCTTCACCTCTCTTTCCAGTCTTTTTATACCTTATTCCTTGCCATGTAATGAGCATTCCAAGGACACTGACCTTGTTTTTCCTCAAACAAGACACTCCACCTCCAGGCTCTGGGCATGTTCACTAGTCGTTCCCTATGTCTGGAAGGCTCTTCTTTTTCTGTCTCCCATTTTCCTGGATTCCTTTAAATTCCAACTAAAATCTTCTCCAGGAAGCCTTTCCTAACCCCTCTTAATTCTAACACCTTTTTTCTCTTAATTGCTTCTTATTTATCCTGTTTATAGCTTGCTTGTACATGTTTGCTTGCTCATTGTTCCTTCTATTAGATTGTAAGCTGCTTGATGATAGGCGCTTCCTTTCGTCTCTTTTTGTATCTCAAGCATTTAATGCAGTGCCTGATGTTGAGCAGTCACTAAAATAAATGCTTGTTGATTGACTCATTGATTTTTTGTTTTTAGACTCTTCCTCTCCATTGGCTTTCTTACATTCCATAGGAAAAAGAAAGTGGGAGTGGAAATCTATAGGCAAAATTTTGAAGGAAGCAAAATTCATCTTTGAAGTTCTTTTGCCTTTTTCTCTCCTGGATCTCCGCTGAAAGTACCTGTTACTGTTTGAGACACCAAAAACTGTTGGGACTTCATGATGTGTTGTGGTAGAACTGTCTCAAAGGATTCAGAGTCAGACCACCTCTACTCCAAGTACAGGTATTTATTGAGATTGACGCCTTTCATGAAACAGGATTAGTTCCAAGAAGAACTAACAATTTCAGAGAGAGCAAGATGGATTTTTATAGGATAAAGATGTAATTACATAAGAGAAATTATCAATATTAAAAAGGGAGGAGGGGGTTTGTTAAGGAATTAGGTAATAGGGGAGTGGTCCTAGCCACAGTGGAAATGGGCATGTGATTACCCACAATGCATACAGAAAACCCCATTTGGAGGGTATGTATGTATGCTAATGATATTATAATAAGCCTCTTTGCATCATAAGTTCACTCTAGGTCAGTTTTTACTATTACTGCACAGGTGCCTACCTAAGGAAAGTCCCTTCCATTGTTTTGGGGTCCATATCCTGCTTGGGCATCCTGATGGTCTTGCTTTCTGATTGACTGGCTATTGTGATCTTGTCTAAGGCTAGATGGATGTGGTTGTGGTTGAGTGTATGGATGCACCTGCTGTTTCTGTGAGAGATATGAGGAATGGGTCTGGGGGCACTGCCTATGTAGAGGCAATGGCTGGGTTCCTCATGCTGTTTCTGTGAGAACTATGAGTTCATGGACACACCTGTTATTCTAGTGAGCAGTGAGGCATCTATGAGGAAGTAAAGATACTGAGTGTGTATGTGTGGGGGTGGTAGTGGTGAGTGGCTAGGGAGGTGTAGTGGGCTTGCTCTTCAGTGGGACCCATAAGGAAATTAGAATATTGTGACTGAGGGCAGCTTTATTAGGATTTCATCATTACTCTTCTTCTATCCTATGACTGCCCAAAGTAACACACTGTGTTGCCAACTTAAACCTTATAGACTCAAAGAATTGGGAGGAGTCTTAGAAATTAAGGCCTGGTATACTACCACAATGTTCCATGCTCTCATGTTATCTTTTCTTCCTTCTTTCCCTTTCTTTCTCCCAACCATCTAAATTCCTATTACTCATGTGTTGTGACTTCTGCTAGGGGTTGATAAAACAATCAGATTAAACCAACTCAAATGTGACCATAATTTATACAACCCCGCCTAACAGTTCCTAAGGTATTTGCCTGTTTACACCAATGGAGCTCTAACTGGTAGACGCTGAGGCAGTATATAAGTATATATTTGGGGGCCATTGAGGATGCCTACTCCACCTCTTGACAAGAGTAGCCCTGGCAGAAAAGAAGAAAAAGGATAGTTTTTTTTTTCCTTTTGGACCTCTGTGACCTCCATTCTCTTTCTTCTTTCTAGATTCTGTCTAGAACATGAGACCTGAGCTATTCTATCTGACCATCGCTCTTCATTTTAGGGGGTGAGCTATCATTAAGAAATAGCATCTTGGAAAGAGCACTGGAATGAACCAGAGGATCTGGATCAGGGGTTAGCTTTACTATTTTCTAGCCAGGTAACCTTAGGGAGGTCATGTCTCTTAAGGGTCAGTTTCTCATCTGTTAAAAGAGGCTAAGATAAGTCCTCATGGGTGGGAAGGGGAAGGAAGTGGCTTCTCTGGTGAGATCTGAGTGCCCTTGAGAAGGATTGTTTGGCAATAACAAATCAGGCAGCTTCATGATTTCATATCCACATAGGGTTTCCTGCGGTTCTTCTTTTACACATGGTGTTTAACTACAGGTGGCTACTGATTTAACTGAAACCTAAGTGTTTCCCTGAGGAAGAATGCTCGTGATACTTCACCCACCATTCTAACATAGTAAACAGGCTAATCCTTTTACTGGATGCAGAAAGAGAAAATAGACTAATTAGAATGAAGAAAACAAAAAGAAAGCATTCTTGGTTCTTGGCAGAAAGCTAGCAAAAAACTAGGGCAAGAGAACTGTTTTGATACACTTTCAATTCTGAGAGCTCTCCTGTCTAAAAATTGAAAAAAATCTTTGTTTAATATTGTAAGAACTGGGGGAATGGGGTTCTTGGTAGCAGGGAGAATTGCAGATAAAGCTATCTGTGGCCGTTTCTTTAATAATGATAATAATAAACAATTATATTACACCTTCTCTGTGCCACACATCGTGCTTTACAATTATTATCTCATTTTATCCTCAAAACAACCCTGGGAGGTAGGTACTATTATTATCCCCATTTTACAGATGACGAAACAGGAAAACAGAGGTCAAGGGATTTGCCCAGGACCAAATGCTGAAAAATATCTAGCTCCAGACCCAGGACTCTACCTGTTGTGTCTACCTGACGTTACTGACGTTCTCAGGATTCCCAGGTGATTATTAGTTTGTTACTATTTCATTAAAGTTGAACTGGTAAATTCTGTGTCTTCAACAACTGTTCTTTGTAGGTTATCTGTTCATTTGAAGTAATGTAAAAGAATCAAGCTTCTTCTCTAGTTCTTTACTATCCACATTCTATGGATTGTTCAAGAGTCTTTCCTTGACCACACCATTTCACACTGATATCTCTTTTCTCTGAAAAAAATAACTAAATCATCAGCATTCTAGCATTTTTTAGAGTTCAGCAGGAAGAGATAGAAAAGAGAAATTTCATTCAAAATATATACAGAATGTACAAAATATCTGAGAATCTTTCTACCAAAACTCAACAAAAACTTTATGAGTCCCACCATAAAACAATGTGAGAATTTAGTTTGCTGAACTATGCATATTTTTTAAAAAAATTATTTCTTTTTATTATTCTTATTCAATTGAGGGGAATGGGAGGGACAGATAATAAACATGTATAAAAATAAATTCTCAAAATACATTTAATGGAAAGAATACAACTATTAAATTTTCCTAAAGGATTCCCGCCACTTATTTAGGCTAAACATTATCAGTTCCTTTAACTGGTCAGGTAGTTTCATAGAGGAGGTGGCATTTAACCTGTATCTTGAAGGACTTTATGAAATGGAGTTGAAGTAGTAGTGCATTCCATAAATAGGGCATAGCCTTTGTGAATGCCCAGAACTGAACATATATGGCGCAATAATACCCATATATAGTGTGTGACAACCTACCCATATGCAGTGAATTTACACCTTCTGAAAATGCTATAATCCACCACCAAGAAGGAGTCTGGTTGACACCAATGACTGTAAGACATTCTGTTACCAACACTCAAAGTAGTGGTTAGTGGCCTGTTCCCAAGAGGTGGTCATATGTAGATCTAATTTAGGTAAGTGGCTGTGAGAGTGTTCCAAAACTCACCAGGCCTACTGAGTCTGTGTGTTCAGGCTGATTCACATGGAGTGGATGATGGAAAGAAAAAGAGAAAGAAGGAAGGAAGGAAGGAAGGAAGGAAGGAAGGAAGGAAGGAAGGAAGGAAGGAAGGAAGGAAGGAAGGAAGGAAGGAAGGAAAGAAGAGAGAAAGAAAGAAAAGAAAGAAAGAAAGAAAGAAAGAAAGAAAGAAAGAAAGAAAGAAAGAAAAAGAAAGAAGAAGGAAGGAAGGAAGGAAGGAAGGAAGGAAGGAAGGAAGGAAGGAAGGAAGGAAGGAAGGAAGGAAGGAAGGAAGGAAGAAGGAAGGAGAGAAGGAAAGAAAGAAAGAGAGAAGGAAAGAAAGAGAGAAGGAGAGAGAGAAGGAGAGAAGGAAAGAAAGAGAAGAAAAAATAAAGAAAGAAAGGAGGGAAGGAAGGAGAAAGAATGAGAGAGAAAGAAAAAAGAAAAAGAGAAGAAAGAAAAGAGAAAGAAAAAAGAAAAAGAAAAGAAAGAAAAGAGAGAGATAAAGAAAAAAAGAAAGGCTTTTCTAGCGACTTTGAAATCTTGGAGAGGGAACTGAAAGACATAAGAGTACTTGTGCTGTTTTGTTGTTTCTTCTATTTGAATATTGTGACTTTAAAAGGGAAAGGGTGTTATGGGAAATGCACAGCTGGCTACCAAGATGGTATCAAAGAGCAGGATTTGGTTTTTTATACATAAGCTCCTGGCAAGGATTTTTCCTGTATCTTATAAAAGCAGGATGAATTTGCTTGTTTAAGATTTACTGACCTGATTGAGACATTTTAAAACCGAAATTTGAGGTTGAGAAGGGGAGGTGAGAAAAAGTATAAAACTGCATATATGGAGAAAAATAGGCATGATAGAGAAAGACTTACAGAGATGGAAAAGGTGCCTAAGGATTCTAGAAAAAAAAAGAGACAATAAAATTGTGAATGGTAATCAATAACCAAATTAACAAGAATTTATTAAATGCCTACCATGTACCAGTTCCGGTACAAGGCAGGATTACAAAGACGAAAATGAATCCCTGACCTCAAGGAGTTCATGTTCTATCAATGCAAAAAACTGTACACATGTAAGTAAATAAAATATTTACAAAGTAACTAGGGGAGAAGGCTGGGACCTGGAGGGTTTTCAGGAAAAAGTCTCATGATAATTGTGAATTATAATACATATGTTGATATACAGTATTTGGAATAAACACAGTAAACTTCACATTTTAACACTATGATACCTATGACTTCTGAGATGTCAGTAAGGTTTTTTTAATGCAATAGTACTTCTAACTGGAGTACAAAAATTGAACTAAGGATGAAACGAAATAAAAATAAATGGCTATAATAGAAGGGATGATTGAATGGCACAGTTCGTCAAGAAAGAAGACCCTTACATGGAAACGTACAAATCTCAGGAAGCATTTAGGTCATGAGAAAAGAGGAAGAAGAAGATGTAATTTGAGATGTATACGAAAGATTTCTTGGCCAGATAGAGGATATGAACAATAATCTATTAATATAGATTATAAAACATCACCAATTATTAAATATTTCAAACTGCATAACTCATAAACATGTCAGACTGATTATGCCCAAAGCATCATCTTTCCCCCCAAAACCACCTTTTCTGCAAACTTCCATATTTTAGCCAAGGGCACCATAACCCTTCCTGTTATCCAAACAACCTTGAGTTATGCTTTACGCCTCAGTCTTTCTCAGCCCACACATCCGGTCAGTTGTCAAATCTCTTCATTTCATAATGTGCTAATTCTAGTGTCTGCCTTTCTCATTGGATACCGGATATAACTGGATGCACACCCTTCACACCTCCAATTCATATAGCTTCATTGCAAGTAAGAATCGTTTCCTTCTTTGTACTTGTATTTCCAATGCCTAATACGGTACCTGGCATATAGAAGGCACTTAATAAATACTTGCTGATTGTCTTTATCTCCACAACATCTCTTGCGTCTGCCACCTCTCTCCTTTCTATTCATGTAGATATGTCACTAGTTCAGGATTCCCTTGCCTTTTGGCTGGAATAAAGCAAAAGTCTCCTAACTGGTTTGCTTGCCTCAAGTCTGTCTCCTTTTCAATCTAATCTCTACAGAGCTAGCATGATGACATTTCAAAAGCAGAAGTTTAGTCATGTCACCCTAGCATTTAATAAACTCATGTGACTGTATAATCTCTGGGAGCAGATACAAATTTCTCTGTTTGATATTTAAAGCCCTTCACAATTTAACTCCAACAGGCCTTTCCAGACTTATTTTACATTACTTCCTTTCATGCATTCTGTAGTCCAATCAAACTGGCCTTCTTAAGCTTCCTCACGTATGACATTCAACTTATTATTGCCATACTTTTTCATAGGCTTTACTTGGTACTTGACACTTACTTCTGACTTCTACTTCCCAGAATCCTTAGTTCCTTTTAGTATTTAGATCAAGCATCATCTTTTACATGAAGTCTACCCTGATCTCCCTAACTCCTAGTCCCCTTTCTCAAATTATTTTATATTTATTGCTTTTTTATATCTGTATCTATCTCTGTCTCTACCTTTACCTACTCATTGGCATATCTGTATTCATATCCATATTTATATTGTCTATATCTATGTCTATTTCTATAGAGCAGTATCTATACCTGTATCTATATCATTATCTATCTTTACATCTATCTCCATTGTAGTCTCTCTTGATAGAATTTAAGCTTTCTCTGGATATGGGCTGTTTCATTTTGATCTTTGCATCATCAGTACCTTGGACCTTGCCCAGTACCTGGCTCATAATAGGTTGCTGATAAATACTTTTTTTTGATTAGAGGAGAAAACGAGCTGGAAATCTGTTAGAAGTCTCATTTTGCTAACCACAGAATATGCAATACATTCTTGGAAGCTGGATGGAGTAGTACATGGAGTGTTGGATTGGAGTCAGGACATGAACTTAGCTCCTGACTCAGACTTCTATTATCTGTCATTCCAGGGCAAATCGCAACCTCTCTCAGCCTTAGTTTTGTATAAGAATACCTACCTCGCAGAGTTGCTGTGAGACTCAAATAAGATTTATATATATACAAAATTCCCTGCAATCACTGAAGTACCATAGAGGTGCTAGTTACTCTTCTTCTTGACTGGTCTTGTAATTTTCTTGTTTTGGAAGATGTGGAACTGAAGCAGAACTGCCACTTTAGACTATGTTCTGAACACCAGGAACCTTTCTAGAAGGGGACTATGCTGTCTTATGACACAACAGGCAGGAAGGTAAACACTGGGTATAGCAACAGAGTTTCACAGCAATGATGAATATGATCCATGGCCCAAAAAGAAGAGATGATTGGAAAGAATGCTGAGTTTCTAAAAACAAAATTTTGATGATACTAGTGATCCTGGTCCATCAATATTTATTAAGTTTTTACTACATTCCAGGCACTAAAGCTGGGAGAAATTAAAGAAAACATTTAAACTGTGATGGGAGGTTGACCATTGAGGGCCTAGAATTGGGCCCCATGTGGAATCTTTTTATTTTATTTACCCATGTGAAATCATGGGGAACCTACTTCCAGATATCGTCAATGATATGGAAGGAAAGGACTGACTTTCCACTTCAGAGTGTGCTCTTATGACTGGAACCATTACATATCCCTTTCTACTCCCTTTCTAAAGAACCAAGGGACAGGGAGCTTTCTGATGAGTTCACATTTTAAAATGAGTGGGAAAGATGGGAAGAATGACTTATACCCAAAGGCAAATACGAAAGATTGATCTGAAAACTTAGGAACACTGTGTGGAAGGTCAAAATCTATAAATGCTTATCAAGATTTCTAAGCACAATAAAAACAAAAAACTTTTTGTTAGCCATGTTCCAGGGAAGCTGTCTTAAAGAAAATGAATAGTGCCCATTGCTTGAGGACAGATAGTGTGAATTCCTAAAAAAACAAAAACTTTCAGTAAGAAAACAGAACTGTTAGACTTTTACTTCCCTTGATTCTTCTTTTTCAAGGATCTACAACTACAAAATATATAGAACAAACCTCTAAAAGGAAATTGAAGCTTGAGATTGATAATGAAAATACAATAAAACTCCTAGCTTGTTTAAAGGAGTTCAAGTTTCCTAGTACATATGGATAGCATCCCAGTGCATTGACAGAATTCACAGATGTGCACATTATATCACTCTCAGCAAGTAATTTTTGAGAAATAATGGAGAATGGGAGAGGTGCCAGAGGATGGAGATGAGCTAATGTCCTGGTTTTCCAAGAGGGGAAAAGGGTGTAGCTTGGAAAATAAAGACTGGTGTTCTTGATGTGGCACATGCAGATCCTCCACAAGCTTATTCCCAAATATTTCACTAACCCCTTCCTGCCTCTTTTTGCCATGCCTTGTCTAGATCCCCAGGGGCCTTCTTATCTCTTTTGTACCTAGTTTACATTTCTTTTTACTTTGTGGTCTGATGGATGCCTAGGTGGATAGAACACTGAGCCTGGAGTCAGGAAGATCTGCAAATGTAGCTTCAGATATCTACTAGCTGTGTACCCTGGACAAGTCACTTAAACTTTGTTTGCCTCAGTTTCTTCAACTGTAAATGGATATAATAATAACACCTACCTCTCAGGATTGTTGTAAAGATCAACTGAGATAATAATTATGAAGTGCTTAGCACAGTATTTGGCACAGAGTAAGCGCTATATAAAGGATGATGAGGATGATGATTTCCTGGGTCTGGAGTCAGGAAGATGGGCAAATTCAGCCTGGATATTTACCAGCTGTGTGACTCTGAACAAGTCATTGAATCTCTGTCTCATTTTCCTCAACTGTATGAAAGCAGTAGTAAACCATGGGTCCAGAGGACAGAAGACGAAACATATCACCCACTTTCTACTAAAGATGTGATGAACTTAAAACACAGAAGGAGACGTATGTTTTGGGAGATGGCCAGTGTGGAGGTTTGTATTGCTGAATTACACACACTTGCTATGTTATGTACTGTTACTGTACTGAAGTTAAGAACACATTTTATTATTGTTCTAATTGTTCATTTGGGCAAAAGAGAGAGAAAGAGACTGAGAGACAGACAGAGACAGAGAGATAGAGGCAGAGAGAGACAAAGAGAAAACACCTGTAAAAATAAATAAATAAATATTTTAAATACATGTTTATAAAGAGAGAAAAAGAGGAAAAGAATTCTGAAAAGTGGAAATGGGGAGGGTATATATTCAAGGTATGAGGGGTAGCCTTTGTTAATGCATGTGAGCAAAAGATGAAATGTCAAATCTGGGGAATATATGGTAGTACTATTTAGTTAGGACATAGGGGACATGGAGAGAATTATATGAGATGAACTTGGAAAGGAAGGCTGAAGTTAGGTTGTGGAGGGCCTCAAATGTTAGAGTAACAAGTCTGTATTTTATTCTATTAATAGTGGGGAGCCACTGAATGTTTTTGAGCAAAGCAGTGACATCAGGGCAGTGCTTTATGAATATTTAGGGTCCATATAGGATGGATTGGAGGGAAAAAAAAGAGAAGATAGTAAGGAAGTAAGAGATAATTATAATATTCCAGGCAAAAGATAATGAAGATTTGAACTAGAGTGAGAGTGATGTGAGGGGAAAAAAAGGAATCTGATGCAAACTATGTTAAGGAGGTAGAATTAACAAAATATGGTAACTGATTTTGGGGAGGTTAAGGAGAGGAAAGAGTCAAGAATGATTGAGGTTATGAATCTAGATGATTAGAAACTTGTTTTCTCGATCTAAATACAGAAGTCTAAAGAAGGGATAGCTTTAGGGGGAAGAATGATGGTACTGCTTTGGACATGTTGATATGCCAACTGGACAACCAGAAAGAAACATCCAGTAGACAGCTGGTGATGTAGGACTAGAATTTAGGAGATTAGGACTAGGACTATAGATTTGGTAGTTATTTGCCTAGAAGAAGGCAAATACTTGACCTCATAGGAAATGATGAGATTACCAAAGGAGATGGTGTTGAAAAAGAGAAGTAGACCCAGGATATTCTGGGAGACACTAAGATTAGGGGCCAGGAGAGTATAATAATCACTCAAAAGTGATTAAAAAGAAGCATCCAGATAAGAAGGACAACCAGGGGAAAAAGAAGGAGTCAAGCAAGGAGAAAATAAACCAGAGAAAGGGGTAGTCAATTGTGTCAAAAACTACAGAAAGGCCAAGGATGATTAGGATGGTGAAAAGGCCTTTGGATGATAAAGGAATTGTTGGTAACCTTGGAAGAAGCAGTTGTAATAGCACGGTGTGAAGAAATGAAGGGCGTCTGAGTGCTGAGAAAATAAAGAGCATCGAACGTAGAAGATCCTAGAAATTTGGCAGTGAAAGGGAAAATGATATATAGTAGGTTAGCTTAGGAGTCACCAGGATCAAGTGAAGGTTCTTTATGAATGGAGTAAATCTGCGAATGTTTGCAAGAAGTGGGGAAAAAGATATAGAAAGAAAAAAAAGTTGAAGATGAGAAAAAGAATGATGCCTAGGGCAAAGTTTCAGTGGGGAGACAAAAGGAAGGGAATTGAGAGCATGAGTACAAGAGTTCAGTTTGTTAAGGACTGTCATAGAATCATAGACCCTCAGAGCTAGAAGGCACTTCAGATAGTTGACGAAATGGCTAAACAAATTGTGGTTCATGAATGTAATGGAAGATTATTACCCTAAAAGAAATGGTAAATGTGGAGAATCCAGTGAAACCTAGGAAAATATAGAAACTGATGTAGCTAGATCAAACAGAACCAGAAAAACACACGATACCTACAACAATGTAAGTGGAAGGAACAAAACATTGAAACTGAATTGTTTGTAATTACCAATTTGTAATGACTAAACTTGGTCCTATAGATGAGTAGAGAAAATGTGTCCCCTCTCATCTTCATTGAAGAAGTAGGAGATTGAGTATGGAATATTTCAAATTTTATCAGGCTCAATTGATGTGATCTAGTCAACTTTTGTACCCATTTTTCCATTTGGTCAATTCTGCTTTTTAAGGAGTTATATTCTTTAGCATTTTTTCTTTTACCAAATTGTTAGTTATCTTTTCATAATTTTCTTACTTTACTTTCATTTCTTTTCTTAATTTTTCTCTACCACTTTTATTTGATTGTGAAAATCATTTTTTAGCTCTTTCAAGAATTCTTTCTGGTTTTGTGTTCAATTTTTTTTCTTTGAGACTGCTTGTAGCTGCTTTGACTTTATTGTCTTCTTCTGAGTGGGGCAGCTAGGTGATGCAGTGGACAGAGCACCAGTGCAGGAGTCAGGAGGATCTGAGTTCAAATCTCATCTCAGATACTTGACACTCACTAGCTGTGTGACCTTGGGCAAGTCACTTAACCCCAATTGCCTTATCTTGGGTCATCTCCAGTCATTCTGATGACCCTCGATTCTATCACTGGATTCAGATGACTCTGGAGGGGAAGTGAGGCTGGTGACCTGCACAGCCCTCCCTTACTCAAAACAAAGTCAAGCTCAAGTCATGTCATTATTTCTCTGATGGCATGGTCTGCTTCAGCAATGAAGGATGAACACACAACACACACACACACACACACACACACACCTTCTTCTGAGTAACTTTATATGATCAGGTACCTTTTCTGTTGTTTGCTCATTTTTCTATGCTATTTCTTGATTTTGAACTTTACATTAATGTTGAGCTCTATTTCTAGCATATGTATGGGGTGGGGGTGGGAGAAGTGAGGGGAGAAGTACTGTTCAAGCTTTAGACTTTTTTGCACTGCTATTTTCAGAGCTAATTCTGGAGGTTTGGAAGTTTTTGATGCTTCTGAGGCAGTGTGACCTGGGGAGAGGCTTGGTCACTGCTGTCTTGGTCTTGCATGCTGGTCTTTACCCAGGAAAGGCTCCTGATCCCTTGGGATTCGTACAATTGATACAGCTCCTCAGGGCTTCCACTCTCTTAACTGAAAATGCTCCTCTCTGTCCTTGAACTATGACTCAGAAGTGGGTTTTGACAATGAAGTTGCCAAACAGCATCTGGTCCTGTGGCCAGTGTTAGCACAGAACTACCCTATTAATCCCTTCTGAAAATTTGGCAGGACTCCTTAATGTCTCTGGCTTGAGACTCCTGAAGATGCTGCTACTTCTGTAACCATCAACTAGACCCAACACTGGTATTTCCATGTGGGCTCTGGGCCATTCTCCTCCTCTGTGTCACAGATCTCTCTTTCTCACCTCTTATATTGGCTTGGACTAGAAGAATGTTCTACTCTGACCTTTTTTTTGGCTCTGGCACTTTAGAATATGATTTGAGGCATTAGTTTAAAGTTGTTTAGAGGGAAACCTTAGAAGATCTCAGCTGAGTGCTTTCTATTTCACCATCTTGGCTCTGCCTCTAGAAAACCTGTTAATCTTTTCAAAGAATATAGCTTTTCGAGTTCTTAGTTTACCCATTTCTTCTCTAATTTTTGAGATTTCCTCTTTGTGCTTATTTTGATTTTGTTTTGTTGACTTTCTTATTAAATAATGTATGTTCAATTAATTCATGTTCTCTTCTATTTTTTCAGTATATGTTTTAATGATATAATATTCTATCTGATTTAAATACTAGAAATTTTGGTATGTTGTTTCATCATTATAACTTTTTCACGTAATTATTGTTTTATTTCTTCTTTGAACCATTTATTGTGCTATGTTCTATAAAGAATGATTTTAGTGTTGCTGCCTTCTTATGTTAATTTTTAATTTCTCTATGCCATCAAACATCATCAATTTTTCTAAAAATTCAATGTTTCACTTAAAAATAAGAAAATTCGTACCATAGGTTTTTTTATCATTAATTTCTCCAGCAGTTTGTTCAATGATTTATTTTCCCTTTTGCTCATTTTCCTGTGAGATTTATCCATATCTATATTCATATGACAATGGAATGGCTGCTTGTTAGTGGGAAGTATACCATTAGGTGCTCATGAATTACAGTGTTAGGAGTAGGCATTCATATGATACTTCCCTTGAACACGGGTTCCCAATCTATGAGTACAAGTTGGAGAAGTGGCCCAGAAAGGGTATTGCATAAATTTCAAAGGACCTACTTCAGGACAGTTGCATGGGATTATGCAAAAGGCTTTCATTTGTTACCACTTTAAGAGGTAAAGTAGAGGGGGTAGGAGGAAAGGAAAAACAATTTTCAAAATGCAGCAAAATGCATATTGACAGACTAGAATATTCAGCTTGATGGGTAGCCCATTGAGTGAGTCTACCAAGAAATATACATGTACTTGCTGGAGATAAACAATGATCTGGGTCAACAACTGAGGAGGGGAAGATTGGGTTAGATTACTCTTAGAAACTATAATACCCTTAATAAATTCCAAGCTGCCTGAGTCCCCCAAAGGACATTTTCTAAACAATATTCTCTTAGTAATTCTATGTTGAGAATGTAAAACATTTTTGCAGCTCAAAGGTTTATAATAATAATTAAGATAATGAAAATAATAGATGACATATATGTAGCAACCTCGCATGTATTTTAAGAAATATATATGTAGAGATGTATGTATATATACACACATATGTTTATACTTGCATATATATGTATAGTCTATTTGATATTCATAATGCCCCTGTGAGGTAGATTCTGTGATCATCATTTTGATTTTATAAAGAAATTGAGGGTGACAAGCCAACAATCATGCAGATAGTAAATGTCTGAAGCAGAATTTGAACCCAGAGTCTCTTTACTCCAAATTCAGCAGTATTTATAACTCTGTCAACATGGAAAGGTCCATCGTGGGCTATAGCATGTTACAAATGATGAATTTCTCAAGAAACAGTGCAAAAGAACTCAGAGAGGATATGTGTGAGAAAAGAAGATGAATCCAAAACATGAATCCCAAATTACTTAATTAAATAAATTCAAATAAAAAAAAGCAACATGAATCCACAGATAGACAGATGGATCACCCAAGCAGCACACCCAAGTGTGAGGCATTAAAAGAATCAGAATTAGACCTGTAGCATATCCCCTGAGTAGGTTTTATGGACAGACATAGGAAGGAGAACAAGAATTCTATTGTCTGGGGAGAATTTGGAGAGTATCATTCCAGAAAACAATGACTAGACTAGCATCAGGAGGAAGAAAAGAAGGAAGAAGTAGGAACAGAGCATGAAGTCCCCCTCCCCACAGTATCACTAATGCAGAGACAGTAGAAGAGACACAGTTGATAGTGTTCTCTGAGAAGAGGTAGAAGTACAGGCTGCCAGAGAGATAGAGAAGGGGAACCAGAGGCAGAGTGGGAGAGGGTTAAGATTCTAACGGTGCAATTGTACCAAGCAATCCTGGAGAGGAGGCAAAGAGGGGAGAAACTACAAGAATTTTACAGGACAAGCTGCCCTCGGTAGATCCAGTCATCTTGAGCATCCCCTGTCCATAACAGTTTGAGAAGGGAAGGAGAGGGCAAGAGTAAAGCAGAGGGGTAGGACCTTGGTGGTAGAATGTGGGCTCCAGGGAAGATACAGCACCTTTGTGGTGCGATCTTAGTGAGCAGCTTTATTTCTCAGGAAGTAGGACAGAAGAATAACAAAGAGCCGGGTGAAAGGGCATGGTACCTCAAGATGCAGGTCCTGCAAGATATTAGGAAGAACTGGGATGGGGGCTCGGGAAGAAGGATGCCCTCTTTCTCAGTTCTAATTCTGTGTCCCAAAGAAAAGCTCTATCCTAGTTACTGTTCTGATAACGAGGTATGGTATGGTAGTAATTTGTTTCTGTCCAGCACCAATAAAACCACTCCTCTATCAAATAAATTTGGCTTTTAATTACTGTGATTTCTTAGGTTTCTTAGACTAGACATTGTGTGAAATACATCTCCCTTCTGGAAATGAACAAGAATAATAGATATCCGCATACCATTTATTTTGCCTGAGGCTAATAGTCAATGTTTCCTGCTTTCACAACCCTTAGAAATTTGGCCCATTCCACTGTAGCTCAGGACAAAGTCTTTCCTGGCAAAGCTTCGATCTCACCCAGAAACAAAAGAATAAAATTCATTAATCATTATAATTGACAATAATGATCATTTTCCTCATATGTAAAGGGAAGGATTCCCCACCCCTGGTTAGAGTATTTATTATGTGACCTCTAGAGTCCCCTGCAGCTCTAGATATGAGACCCTATGCCTTAGAGCAACAGATTTTATATGAAAAACAAGTGGTTTGAGACCACACTAGATGGCACTATTGAACTGTATGACAGAAGGAAAACTTCCTCCGGACTAACAGGCAAATTTCATTTCCTAAGCAGCAGTCTGTATTAAGGAAAACTCTTGTGTGAAGTTAATATAGCAAATATCATGTAATTTTTCTCCAGTTAAATCTGATTGCTACTAACAAAAATCCATTATTTGCTATAAAATAATTCCTTGCTACGCCTTTGATGCTCACTACCTGTGTGACCTTAGGCAAATCATTTAACCTCCTTGGACCTCACTCTACTCATCTGTAAAATGAAGAGGCTGAATTAGATGACCTCTGAAGGCCCATCCAACACCAGATGTATGAACCTATTTTGAATGATCCTTTTTTATATTTGATGTTATTAGCATTTTATGAAAACTGGAACTTCTTTGCATTAATTTTTAGAATTTTATGTATTTTGATAATTTTAAGACAGAGAAAACAATCTAAGGGCAATAGTCTTACAAAGTCTTGGCAAAAAAAATCAAGTTGTTATTTCAAGTTAAAATGTTGGTCATTTTTTGTTTTTTATGATTAAGTAGAGTAAATATGCTAATAGTTGGAAGTAAGCACATTTTAAGCAAATGCTAGCTTTGAAAGTTATTGCCCAGAGATTTGTCATTTTTGAAGGAAATTAGAGGTTTGGGGATAATATATGAATTGTATGGTTAAAAAAAACACTATGTTTTGTCCCCCAGAGTTGGTTTTCTAATGTCTGTGGGATCATTATGACTTCACTTTAAGCTGGCACCTTTGAAAGGCATATTACCCTCCTATCAAAGACTCTCATGACATTAGAAGGCTTGAGAATGCTTTATGATGTTTTTCATTTCTTTGATTCATAGCCCCCAACCAAGTCATCCAGAAAAATCACTCTGATGCAATATACAATATTGACAACAGGTGGCGCTATGCTTGAGAGTTATCCCCCTTAGAACACAGGGATAGAAGGCACTCAAAACTGTGAACAGTTGCAAAGGCAAGGTTGCTTTCAATTCTTTTTCCAAAATGGTTTTTTAACTCCTTACTTTCCCAAGTTCTGATCTGGTGAAAACATTGATAAAATATTAAAATATACCATGTACTTCAATTATATTTTCATTTTAGCCCCTTTTTCATTTAGGGTAATTGACTTTCTCTGTACTCTTTCTTTCATACCTATACTGATTCAAATACATAATCTGTGATCATAATAATTTATTATATTTAGAGTAAAATGAAAAGGAAAATGGGCAAAGAACTCCTACACCTGAGCCTAGATAGTCACAAGTAAATCTCTTTACTCATTATGCCTTCTGAATCCTTGGTACAGACAGAAAATATATACAGTTTCCTTTTTACCTTATGTTCCTGAAAAACTCTAGGGAGAATTCTTGTAAATCAAATCCTGATTATTATTGACTTCAATGGGAACAATTTATATGCATTCCTGAGACTTCAAGTTATACCTCAGAATGTTCAAGCAGCACCAAATCTTGCTGAAATGGCTAACAACTAATTTGATAGTAATGGGGGAAGGGGAATCTGTGATATAGATCACTGGACTCACACCTACTTTTACCCAGGAGTAGGTGGTTTTTACTGCCATCCACGCCTTTATTTTTTTGTTCTTTGGATCTGCCTTGAAGTTTCACTCACCCAATGGCAGTCTGGTGAATTCTTCCAGAATCCTCCGTTTTGGTTAAAGGCCATCTCTTTTTCTCCAGACTTAGTTGTCATGTCCCTTCCAGAATAACTTCTTTCTTATCTGCGCATCCCTTTTCAACTCTACTTTTTTGTGTTGTTTCCCCCCATAGAAAAGTTCTTTGAGGGAAAAGACTATCTTTTTGTTTATATTTTATTTCCAGTGCTAAGCATAGCAAATGCTCATTAACTGACTGGCTCTACCCTTTAATATTTTTTCATCTTACATCCTGTTGGTTATCTAAATAGTTATGTGGTTTTACAGAGAAGATCAAGTTCATGCTTCTCTGGGTTCTAGATGTCCCAAACTTCTTCGTATTAGTCAGGAACTCTAATGGTCAGCAGTCCATGTTCTTGTAAGTTCCTCTAGTAACCCTTGGGAAAATTCACACTGCAAATTCAGTTCTTGGCTACAGTCTGAACAGGGGAACTAAAATCTAACAATATTTATATATTTTATCTATTTATTGTTACTTTGATTGAAGGCAGTAAAACGGATTTCCAATAACTAGAATCCTACTGGTGCTCTGGTAGTTCTTTCGGGTTGCCCCACACAAGTCTTCTACTCTGTTCAGGTGAATCTTCACCCTATCCCTTGCACAGATCATATTCATTCTCACCTTGCATTTTCTCATACTGAATCCCCAACATGTAATGTTCTCTCCTTCCCTATGCTCTCCATCCAACCAAATCATTCCTAGGTTTCAAGGTTCAGCTCATGTTCAATCTACTCCACAAAACTTTTTCCAGCTAATGCAAACCACAACCATGCCTCTCTTCTGTGACTTCCTATAACACTCATTGAATCTATGACCAAGTTTAACTCTCTGATTTATAGTGCCAAAAATATACAAAATGATGAAGAGCAAAGTAAGTGGAAGAACCAAGAGAACTTTGTATACTGTAATAGAAATATTGTTTTAAGAGTGACTTTGAGAGAATAAATCATTTTGAATATTATAAATACACAAATTAATAATAAAGGATATATGAAGAAAGATGCTGTCTGCATCCAGACAAGGAACTGTTAAATAAAAGTATCTATAGGAAATATATATATATATATATGTATATATGTATATATCTATTTGTATCCATCTCTAAGGCAGGGGGGAAGAGAGAAGAAAAACAGGGGAAAACGTACATGATAACTGTTGAATATTTGGAGGGAATAACAAGTTATACATGGTAAGTTTGCAGTTCTATGTACAATCATTTTTTAAAAAATTGTACTCTGTTATGGAAATGTTTTTTCTGTTCCATGAATTGAAAACAAAAATAAATTTTAAAAATTATTCTGCCTGCTGGATTTGACATCAGAACATCTGGATTTACATTCTGGCTCTGGCATTTCATGGCTTGGGCAAGTAACTTAATCTCTCTGGATTTTGGATTGTCTATAAAATAGGGTAGCTGGACCAGATGACTTTTCAGATACTGTCCAGTTAAAAATCTATGATCCTGTGGTCTCTAAATGTTTTGAAGGCATTAGCCACTTCCTAATGTAGGTTCCTTGTCTAGAGGAACCACATTATATACAATAGTATCCACACACACAATCAAGTAGATGCAGTGCTTGGCACAGAGAAGGTGCTCAATAGACACCAGGGGGCGCTGTGATGCATATTTAGTGTTCTCACTCCTCTTGAGATCCCATAATTGTATACTATAATAAGTTTTAGACTGGAGTTGGCTTTTAGCAGTTTTTGCAGTGAGAAAGAATCACCATTTTAAAGGCCTCATCTCTTGCTTAATTTACTGATAACTAACACCATACCTTGTCAAACTGATTTGCCAACCAGGTACTTAGGTAATTCAGTACATAGCTTGGAGTCTGGAAGACTTGAGGCCAAATCTGAATTCAGACACTATGTGACCACCTCAGGCAATTCACTTTACCTCTGTTTGCCTCAGTTACTCAAATGGGGTGTACTAATAGCACCTACATCTCAGTCATTGTGAGCATCAAATGAAAACACATTTGTAAAGTTCTTAGCACAGTGCCTCAAATATGGTAGGTATTAAATAAATGAGTTGAATATTATTTTCATTTTATTTTATTTTTTTAATATAAATTTATTTATTTAACTTTTTACATTCATTTTCAAAAAATTTTGGGTTCCAAATTTTCTCCCCATTTATCACTTCCACCCACCCCAATACACCGAGCATTCTAATTTTCCCTATCACCAATCTGCCCTCTCTTCTATCATCCCTCCCTTCTCTTGCCCCCATCTTCTTTTTTGTCCAGTAGGGCCAGATGACTTTCTATTCCCCATTAACTGTATTTCTTATTTCCTAGTAGCAACAACAATACTCAACAGTTGTTCCTAAAACTCTGAGTTCCAAATTCTGCCCATCCCTCCCTCCCCACCCGTTCCCTTTGGGAAGGCAGGCAATTAAATATAGGCCATATCTGTGTAGTTTTGCAAATGACTTTGATAACAGTCATGTTGTGTAAGACTAACTGTATTTCCCTCCCTCCTATTCTGCCCCCCATTGTTTCTATTCTGTCTTTTGATCCTGTCCCTCCCCAAGAGTGTTGACTTCAAATTGCTCCCTCCTCCCATTGCCCTCCCTCCCTTCATCCCTCCATCCCTGCTTATCTCCTTCTCCCCCACTTTCCTGTACTGTAAGATAGGTTTTCATACCAAAATGAGTGTGCATTTTACTCCTTCCTTTAGTCGAATGTGATGAGGGTAAACTTCTTGTTTTTTTCTCAGCTCTCCTCTTTTTCCCTCCACTAAGAAGTCTCCTGCTTGCCTCTTGAATGAGATATAATTTACCCCATTCCATTTCACCCTCTCTCCTCCCACTACATTTCTCTCTCACCATTTACCTTAATTTCTTTTAAGATATGGTCCCATCCTATTCAATTCACTCTGTTTTCTCCGTCTGTGTGTGTGCGTGCATGTGGGTATGTGTGTGTGCGTACATGCATGTACGTGTGTGTGTGTGTGTGTGTGTATACGTCTGTGTGTGGTCCCACCAACTACCCAGATACTGAAACTTTTTAAGAGTTATAAATATGGTCTTTCCATATAGGAATGTAAACAGTTCAACTTTGGTAAGTCCCTTATGACTTCTCTTTGCTGTTTACTTTTTCATGCTTCTTCTCATTCTTTTGTTTGAACGTCAAATTTTCTTTTCAGCTCTGGTCTTTTCATCAAGAATGCTTGAAAGTCCTCTGTTTCATTGAAAGACCATATTTTCCCCTGAAGCATTATACTCAGTTTTGCTGGGTAGGTGATTCTTGGTTTGAGTCCTAGTTCCTTTGACTTCTGGACTATCCTATTCCACACCCTTCAATCCCTTAATGTAGAAGCTGCTAGATCTTGTGTTATCCTGATTGTATTTCCACAATACTGGAATTGTTTCTTTCTAGCTGCTTGCAATATTTTCTTCTTGACCTGGGAATTTTGGAATTTGGCCACAATGTTCCTAGGAGTTTCTCTTTTTGGATCTCTTTCAGGCGGTGATCGATGGATTCCTTGAATACTTATTTTGCCCTCTAGTTCTAGAATCTCAGGGCAGTTTTCCTTGATAATTTCATGGAAGATGGTGTCTAGGCTCTTTTTTTGAACATGACTGTCAAGTAGTCCCATAATTTTTAAATTATCTCTCCTGGATCTATTTTCCAGGTCAGTTGTTTTTCCAATGAGATATTTCACATTCTCTTCCATTTTTTCATTCTTTTGGTTTTGTTTTGTGATTTCTTGGTTTCTCGTAAAGTCACCAGACTCCATCTGTTCCATTCTAATTTTGAGAGAACTATTATCTTCAGTGATCTTTTGAACCTCTTTTTCCATTTGGCTAATTCTGCTTTTGAAAGTATTCTTCTCCTCATTGGCTTTTTGAACCTCTTTTGCCAATTGAGTGAGCCTATTTTTCAAGGTATTATTTTCTTCAGCATTTTTTTGGGTCTCCTTTACCAAGGTATTGACCTGTTTTTCATGCTTTTCTTGCATCTCTTTCATTTCTCTTCCCAGTTTTTCCTCCACCTGTCTAACTTGATTTTCAAAATCCTTTTTGAGCTCTTCCATGGCCTGAGCCCATTGGATATCTATTTCAGATGTTTGGGGTACAGAGGCCTTGACTTCTATGTTTTTCCCTGATGGTAAGCATTGTTCTTCCTCATCAGAAAGGAAAGGAGGAAATATCTGTTCACCAAGAAAGTAACCTTCTATGGTCTTATTTTTTTTCACTTTTCTGAGCATTTTCCCAGCCAGTTACTTGACTTCTGAGATTTCTCTCCACCCCCGCCTCACTAGTGCGTGGGGTCTGAGATTCAAATGCTGCTTCCCAGCCTCAGGGCTTTCAGTAGTGGGCGTGGCAGCTATTCAGTGGGATTAAGTTCAGGTTCTCAGGTGGGGACAGGGCCAACGTCCAGGCTCAGTTCCCTCAGGGGGTCTATACAGAGACCTTCAACAATGGATCTGAGCTCCTGTCTGCTTCAGGAGCTCTGGACTGCTGCTGCCTCTGCTGCTGCCTCCCGAGGGGGCCTGAATTATGGACACACCCCGCTCTCCTCTCGGCCAGCCTAGAAGTCTCTCTCACTGACCTGTAGTGCCTGTGGGTTGAGGGACCTTCGTAGCTGCCAGAGATTTCGTCCCTGAAGCCTTCTCGGATCTGCTCCTCTCAGTGCTGTGTGGCCAAGACAGGGCTGGGCTCCAGTCCGGTGCACGACGGACCTTTGGTGTTGGTTTTTCAGGGCTCTCTGGAACAGAAATCTCCTCCACTCCATTGCTGCGCGGCTTCCACTGCTCCAGAATTTGTTGGGAGTTCCTCTTTACACGTAATTTATGGGCTCTGGGTTAGGAACTAGTGTATGTGAATCTTTCTACTCAGCCATCTTGGCTCCTCCCGAAGTATCAGTTGTAATATACTTTTATACTCTTCTCTTGATTCCACTTTCTTTTTTTTCTGTGGAACCAATGTATTGGCAAGTGATATATTAAAGTAGGGCACATTTTTGAATAGACATGACTAGGCTAGGTTTTCCAGCAGCTGCCACTAGTGGATGCTTCTGCATCAGCTTCGATGCCCACAATTCACATGATGGGGCAGCTGGCTGTGCAGATGTGGTTTAGAGGACAGGAGAGAGAGAGGCACCATGGTTAAGACCTAGTAACAAGCGAGGGTGGAAATCAGAGAAAAAGTCAAGCTGCCTTGTGAATCACATTCCAACTTGCTGCAGAGTTGTATTTATTGATGCTTTCTCCATTCCTGTGCATGTCAGATTGGAGGACTCGATGTGGCCATGATACACTTTAGACTTTGTACTTTGTGGGAGCTGTTGTGGCTGATGGGTCTAAAGAAGACTTGTCTGTCCAATGATAAGACACCATTGGACAAACATAAGAAAACAATACCTTTTGGGTTTATTACATAGGCAAGTCTTATATCCTGTCTACGGCTAGAGAAAAACAAGAGGTATGGAATATCCAGTACCATGACAACTCCTCCAGAGACACAGGATTTGTAACTCTAGTTACTTGAGGACCAGGATCTAGGTGGAGGGGAGGAGGTGCTTCAGGACATTGATGATATTTGTTGCATTTTATGCTACTCACTGCTTGATATTTCCTTGACATTACACTGTTTTTCATCTTAAACTGCTTTTGTTCTCAATGCAATATAATGTTATGTGATAAATCCTGATTGAACTAAAAAAAAAAAGAAATTCAGGTTGTGGGTACTCTGGAACGTTATTGTGCGATGGATTTCCTAATTTAAGAATCAGGTATATTCTTAAATTAGGAATTTGGGAATATCTAATAAGTCTATCATAGATTTATTAGCTACATAGATTATAGATAAATATTTTATGAAACTCTTATTATGTGCTAGGAACTGTACTAAGCACTGGATTCAAGAGTCCTGCCCTCAAGAAACTTCTATTTTATTGGGGAAAAGAGAAATATGAATTGGATCTGAAAAATGGCAGAGGAAGGGGGGGTGATGGAATGGAAAAGTGGGAAAGCAAGGTAGCGATCCATAAAGTGGAGAAGTTAGGAGAATAAATCAAAGTAGAAGTGAAGTGAGCATGCAGGGGCCCTTCATGAAATGATAGGTTGTTAAGACATTGCCAGTGAGGAGCCTGGAGCTATATCTCTGGGATGGGAAGGCAGCTATGGACAAAGTGGAGAAGATCTAAGAGTGAGTTAAGCTGGGAGTGAAGTGAGAATCCCAAGGACCAAGGGAAAGGGGATAGGTATCAGAGGCAGCACAAGGCTCAGGAATTGACATAACTGAAGCCTCTCTGGGGACTTAGATTCCTTCCTGTAGTCCAGAAGGCTGTGAAATAAGAATGGGAAGGGGGAGAGGTTGGAGAGGAAAGAGGGAGAGGGAGAGAGAAAGGGAGAAGAAGAGAGAAAGGGACATCTTCAGCAAAAAGAGAAACACTGTAGGCTAAATGGCTATTTATGGATATATACTGCAAAGATTTCCTATTTGAGCCTAGACTGATGGAACTTTTCATGGCATAAACCAACTATCAGGTTTTTCCCTCTGGCCTCTCTTGAGTTTTTATTGAAGAGCTGGCATTCTGAAAGATCATACTCACACTGATTTCATCTTCATTATAACCTTTCCTCCCAGGGCACAGAGTTGTCTATGAAAGACTTTTGAAAATTTCTTAATTAACCTGCAATGACTTTATTATTCACAGGATCATACACTAGGGCCATTACCATCTAGTCTCCATGCAGCATACAGAATGTTATCCTTAAAGAGCAAACTATAGTAAAAAGCAAAAAAGCCGTCAGCAATAGACTACTCAACTATGAAAGGTCAGAGAGACCAAAGGAAATGGGCAACAACTAGATTAAGAATTGAAAGCTTTAAATTCCCAAAGAGTAAAATTCTCTCCCTGGACTCAACCATTTTGAGTCCAATCAAGCAGGCAGTTCAGAAAGCATATTTATGGATATATGTTGTGCTGTATTATTTTCATATAATATAATCTCATTTTGGATAAAGGTCTTAAAAGTATGCTTTAATTCATTAATATGTTTCCGGCTTAGAATTTATTTTTTATTCTTTGCTTTATCTTTTAAGAAAAGTATCAAATCCTTTATGTGCTCAAAGAGTTTAATAAAATAAAAAATGAAACTCTCATGTATCGGGGAGGAAGACTGTCATTTCCTTTGTTGCCTTTCAGTTTTGGGTCTTTGGTCTACACAGTAATCACATCATTCACATGGATATATCAAATTATGATTGATTGATTTAAAGTGATTTTTAAAAGTCAAAACACAAAAAGCTTTTGGGGACTTGGAAATAGAGAAATAACATATTTGTGCGCTAGGAATGGTAGTGTTTGCTGTTCTAGTAGGGTCAGCAGTGGTATCCTGGAGTTTTGACTCTTAGTTCTGAGTCTTAAGAGTCATTTGCAGATCCTGGAAAAGATGGACAATGATGAAAGATTGAAAAGATTGTCAGAAGGAGGAATCATTATTTTTCTCCAGCCTCCAAAAGATTCAATGAAAGGTAGTAATCATGTCATAGCAGAGGGGCCTGCATAACTCAGTGAAGCTTTGAGCTATGCCATGTAGAGTTACCTAATACAAACAGTGGAGAATTCTGACAAAGGAGATTCACCGGAGAAGGAAATGGCAAACTACTCCAGTATCTTTGCCAAGAAATCCCATTGACAGTACTAAAATGATAAAAATGAAGACTTTGGAAGATGAGCCCCTCAGGTCAGATGGTATCCAATAGACTGCTGGTGAAGAGCAGAGGGCAAGTACAAGTACTTCCAATAATGAGGAGACTGGGCCAAAGCCAAAAGAAAGCTCAGCTGCAGATGGGTCTGATGACAAAAGGAAAGTCCAGTGCTGTAAAGATCAATATTACATGGGAACCTGGAATGAAAGATCTATAAACCAAGGTAAGCTGGATGTGGTCAAACAGGAGATGAAATGATTAAACATGCAGTGAACTTAAATAGTTGGGAATGGGTGAATTTAATTCAGATGATTACTACATATACTACTATGGGCAAAAATCCCTTAGAAGAAATGGAATAGGCTTCATAGTCAATAAAAGAATGAGAAAATCAGTATTAAGCTATAATCTCAAAAATGACAGACTGATATATATTTTTATCCATGGCATACTATTCAACATGATAGCAATGGAAGTTTATGCCCCAACTACTGATGCCAAAGAGGTTGAAGTTAATCAGTTCTATGAAGATCTACAACACCTTACAGAAATAATAACAAAAAAGATGTCATATTCATCATAGAGGATTGGAATACTAAAGTAGGAATTCAAAAGGTAATTAGAATAACAGGCAAGTTTGGTCTTGCAGTATAAAATGAAGCAGAGCAGGAACTAATTGAATTTTGTCAAGATAACTTTCTGGTCTTTTTCAGCAACCCAAAAGGTCATTCTATACATGGACTTCACCAGATGGCCTATATAGAAGTCAGGTTGATTACATACTTAGCAACCAAAGATGGAGAAACTTTATACAGTCAGTTAAAACACACTTAGAACTGACTGTGGTTCAGATCATGAGCTTCTTATTGCAGATTTCACTAGGGAAAATCATCAGAACACATTGGTGCCACCTAAATAATATTCTTTATAAATATGAAGTTGAAGTGATGACTGTTTGAAGGAGTAGCTGGTAGATAGAGTGCCTGAAGAACTATGGACAGAGGTTCACAATATTGTTCAGGGGCAGCAATAAAAACATTCCGAAGGAAAAAAGAAGAGAAAGAAAGCAAAATGGTGGTCTGATGAAGTTTTACAAATAGCTGAGGAATGAAAGAAAAGGCAAGAGAAAGAAGAAAGGGAAAGATGTGACCAACTGAGTGATATACCCAACCCAGAGAACAGCAAGGATAGATAAGGTTTTCTTAAATGAGCAAAGCAAAAACAATAGAAGAAAACAATAGGACTGGAAAGACAAGAGATTATTTTCAAGAATGTCAGAGATATCAAGGAAAAGTTTCATGCTCATTTTTACGATAAAAGACAAAAATAGGAGGCATTAATAGAAGTAGAAGAGATAAAGAAAAGGTGGCAAGAATACACAAAACAACCATACAAGAAAGATCTTAATGTCATCAATAACTATGATGGTATGGTTACTGATCTAGAGCCAGACATTCTAGAAAATGAAGTCAAGAGAATCTTAAGAAGCATTGCTAACAGTACGGCTAGTGGAAGTGATTTAAAATCCTAAAAGGTGATGCTGTTAAAGTGCTGCCCTCAATACGCCAGCAAATTTGGAAAGCACAACAGAGGCCACTAGATTGGAAAAGATCAGTTTACACCCCAGTCCTATAGAGGGGCAATGCCAAGGAATGTTCAAATTACCAAACAATCACACTCATTTCACACACTGCAATATTATGCTTAAGATTCTTCTACCTAGGAGCAATATATGAATTGAGAATTATCAGAAGAGTGGCTAGTTTTCAAAGAGGCAGAGGAGCTAGAGACCAAATTGCCAACATTTGCTGTATTAAGGGGAAAGCAAGGGAGTTCCAGGAGAAAAACAGCATCTACTCCTGCATTACTGGCTATGCTAAAGCCTTTGACTGTGTGGATCACAACAAAATGTGGCAAGTCTTCAAAGAAATGGGAGTACCAGATCATTTTACTTGTCTCCTGAGGAACCTAAATGTATTCCAAGAAGCAACAGTTAGAACTGAACATGGAACAGCTAATTGGTTTTAAGATTGGGAAAAGAATACATTCAGGCTGTGTATTGTCACATTATTTACTTAACTTACATGCAGAGTACATCTTGTGAAATGCCATTTTAGAAGAATCAAAAGCTGGAATTAAGGTTGCCAGGAAAAATATCAACAATATCAGATACGCAGATGATATCACTCTGATTCTAAAAGTGAAGAAGATTAAGTAGCCTATTGATGAAGGGGAAAAAGGAGAATGTAAAAACTGGCTTGAAATTTAACATAAGAAGACTAAAATCCTGGCTCATCACTTTCTGGTAAATAGAGGGAGAAGATAAGGAAGCAACACCAAATTTTCTATTGTTGGGCTCAAAGGTCACTGTAGATGGTGACTGCAACCATGAAATTAAAATATATTTGCTCCTGGGAAGAAAAACTATAGTAAATATGGATAGTATACTTAAAAACAGAGAAATCATTTTGCTACCCAAGGTCCATACAGTCAAAGCTATGTTTTTTCCAGCAGCAATGTATGACTATGAAGAGTTGGACTATAAGGAAAGCTGAGCACCACAGAATCCACACTTTTGAATTGTGATGCTGGAGAAGACCCTTGGATAGTTAGAATATCAGATCAGTTAATTACAGAAATTAATTCAGGTTATTGACTAGAAGGACAAATACTGAAGCTTAAATATTTTGGCCACATAATGAGAAGACTGGACTCATTGAAAGAGATCATCATGTTGGAAAAGATTGAAGACAAAAGGAAAAGGGGACAGCAGAGGATGAGATGAATAGATAAAATCATGGAAACAACGAATATGAACTTGCACAAACTTTGAGAGATAATGGAGGATGGAAGGGCCTGGTCCTATCACAACTGGAAAGAGAAAAATATGCAATATGGACCTAAAGGCAGTAACATCAGAGTACCAAAATACCAACAAAGAGGTATCAACTCCAGAAGAAACACCAGACTTACGAACTAGATAAAGGGATGCAGTCAAAGAGCGACAATATACAAAGCCATGATGGACAAACAAACCTAGGCCTTGTCCTTTATTGATACTATGAGTCATGTAGCCATGTAGGTCTAGGCAGGGGAGGGGAACCTGTGGCCTCAAGGCCACATATGGCCCTCTACATCTTCAAATGCAGCCCTTTGACTGAATCCAGATTTCACAGAACAAAATGCTTTAATAAAAGGATTTTTTCTTTAAAACTTGGATTCAGTCAAAAGGCTGAACCTAAGGACCTAGAGAATCTCAAGGCCACAGATTCCCTATCCCTGAGGAAGAGGTTCAACTTTTTAGTGGCCAAGCATTCTTTTTTTACTTGGGGAGGCCTCAGTCACAGGAAGGTGCTGTAAATCTGGGGCAACTATGTGGGGCCATGGAAAAGATGAGACTAATGAAAAGGAAAAGTTTTCTAGACTGTCTGAGTTAAGAATTCTTTCCTTGTTATTTCTTACATTAAATGAACTTAATTTATGTTAGCTTGTGATTGCAATGGAATTGAACGTATTTATATAACAAGTACATGAAGTAATTCTACCGACAATGACAGTCCTCACTCCTCTCACAAAGAGTGTGGACAATTACCTACCTGCCCAATCAACCGTCAGGCTGCTCCTCTGAGTTTCCAGAGAAGGACTGCCACAAAGAAACTTTATTCAATCTCTTTAAGGATTCTATTGTTAAGGAAATTGCATTTCCAAAGGAATTACAGTTCTCATTGTCAGGGAACACACTCCTAATACTCACTATTATGAGTTTACACAAAATCAGCCACTAAAAATGATAATGCATTAGATCTTAAACATAACCATTTACTTAATAATAATGTGAAAGCAATACTAATGGTACCATATATTTACATAAGGTAAATGCAAGAATAATAAATCTACAATATTCCACACATGTCCCTGGGTCATACTCTCCCACCAATGCATTATCGGTGGAGAAGAGTGGGTACACATTGATAGGAAGGACCCTTCCATGAAAGTGCAACTGAGGAACACCCATGTTCACCAAGCAGGTCCCAACCCTAGAAATATAAACACAAATATGCTCTTTTGGTCTCAGAAACTGTTTGCATAAGTTTTTTAAATGAACAAAACTTCCGAATGTTCTACAGATGCTTCCACTGAAGAGATGAATTGATTCATGCTGTGTTTGACTGACACCTCAGCTAAACTCTTTGAACAGCTGGACAAATTATCTGATTCTCTGCTTCCAGACTGTTCCTCTTCTTGGTTAAATTCACTTCTCTCAGGAACAAATGACAATACAGGGAGGGAATTATTGTTTCTAACATGATTCTGGAATTTGTTCTTTTACTTTCCACTTAGAATTACGAATTCTGACTCTGGGTCCTTTCTGCAAATGACCCAAATTTAGTTTATGGGTAGTAAGCATGTTTTCCTCTATCTATGATTAGGTAAATTACATTTGTCTGTTAACCATTGAATAACTCTTGTCATATCTCCCCAGTAAATAATCTAAAAGTTTATTATTTCTTCAATTCTTTATAAACACATCACTGAAGCATTCACATTATATTCTCCATTTCCTCCAGTACTCAATAGTATGTCACTTTCAAAATGAGTGACTGCTGTCTCAGAACTCTGATTCGGAGTAACGACTTCTCTTAGGACTCTGAGCAGACAAATACCCAAGACAGGAGAACTATTGAAGAAGACTTACCTCAGCAACTGAGTTATTTTTTTTTTCCATAAACAGGCTTACACTTCCAGCAAAGTGAATTATCACTACATTACCTCTAAATGAGTTCAAGAAACAAGCCTTATTCTGATGTTCTGAGTTGAGGATATTCCAGAGTTGAGGGAGATATGAACTTAGGTTCATGTGATTCTAGGGTCATGGGTTATATTTGTATAATGTTTTGTTATTTTTAAGGTGAAATGCCAATCCCTAAGCAACTTCTTAGGTAAGAGTTATTTAAATTCTCATAGCCTCTTAACATATTGTATTTTTTAAAAGGGTAAAGATATCAATATTTCCCTGCATCAATTACCAAGACCAGTTGAAGGACTCTATTGCTTTTAAATTTGAACTTGGTAATCTATTTCTGACATGACTTATTTTTACTTCGTATATGTTGTCATTAATTACTCTATTTCTATGACCCTTTCCCCTACTGCATCCTTTCCTTGGATTAATGGAATTATGACTTTAACCCAGGATAGCCTTCCTGCTTCACTTCTACAAGTGTTAACTTTCTCAACCTCTTCTAGCCCTTGGTTCTAAACAGAACTCCTTCACAGTGCCAGGTTTTCTATTCCCAGAAGACAGCTGGTAGAATACACAATTAATACTTAAACATCAGTTAATGTATTGCCTTCCTTAAACCTACAGGAAGGCATTATATCATTATATTAGCTATCCAAAGGGGAGAATAATATCTAAGTTGACCTTCAGGTGGAGTTTTGATTAAGTTCCCAGCAAAGGGATATTCTTATCAGAATTGTTCTGGGGTCCATGTGAAATGGCTTGTCCCAAGAGTTTGCAGTTTCCCTATTGACAACTATATTGCTAAGGTTACTCCTTTTCCCACTATCACATGTTCATACAGCTTCTCATGGTAGTATTTGTTCCCTTCTGAATTTATACTAGGATATATGAAGAAAGACACTATCTGCATCCAGAGAAAGAACTGATAAATAAAAGTGTATATAGAATAATTTTACATATATGCACATATACATATACCTACATCTACATACATATATATGTGTGGATGTATATGTGGATGTGGATGTGTGTGTGTAGGTAACACACATATGATTATTCCTATTTGCATCTAATGGTAGCTATCTTTAGGGCAGGTGGGGGAGAGAAGAAAAAAAGGAAAGAAAGAAGGAAATTTACATAATAACTTTATTATATGTTTAAAAAGAATAGCAAGTTGTATGTAGCAGATTTATAGTTTCATATGCAATCATCTTTTTTTACTGTACTATGTCATGTAAATCCTTGTTTTATTCCATAAATTAAAAATAAAATAAATTTTTTAAAAAGGAATTTATCCTAGGGAATAAAAATGAAATGTTTCTTAAAATATGAACATTAAATTTATGACTTGCTTCTGCTCCTCATTTAGGATTTCCTCTCTCTATCTGAACAATTTCCTATGTGGAGCACAGTCCTTTAATTTACTATGGTCACAAAAATTTATTAAGTATTGAAGAGAGTGGAAAAGAAATAGAAAAAACACTCCTGCTTGAATCATTGGCCTAACCATTTCTTAAAAGTCAGTCCCTAATCAAAAAAAACCAAGTCTTCCAAAGTCATGGAAAAGTATTAAGGATAGAAAAGTATGAAGATCATTTTCCGGGATACAGAACCTGGTGTAGACTGTGCTAATAGAAATCAGTGGAAACCTGAGGAAGCCAGAAAACTGCTTCTCAAATCAATTGGATTTTCAAAAACTGCAACTTCTCAACCATTGGTCTATTCTCCCTTGCCCAAGTCAGTGTTAATTATTTTAGTTACCTGGACCTGCCTTGCCAACCCACACTTGTCGCAGCAATGAGATCACCCCAGATAAAGGATCAGGCTACTCTTGTCAGCAACTCAGAAGTCCAAACACCCAAATTCTTTTGCATCTCCCCCATATGTCAAGCAGAGAGGTCCAGTTCAAGCGCTACATGTCTCCTCATTTTGGACTAGCTGTTTTTTTCCCCCAAATGGCAGATGAGATTATCTCTCAAGGACAAAGGAATGAAACCTTAAAATCTGTATGCCCTCACACAGATCTTGTCATTTCCCCGTATCACACCAATCTCCTCCCACCTGGTAAGGACTTCTGGTAATCCCCTTCCATTTCTCCATAAGAATTAAACTCCTTTGTAGAAACATCTGCTATAACTCACTTGATCATTACAACCACCCTTTGGGATAGGTTTTGTTTTCTCACTTTACTGAGGAAACTGAAGCTCATGGAAATTGTTATATTAGTGAATTACTTATGGTGGATAACTAGGAAATGATGGAACCAGCTCTAGAACCTAGGTCTTCTGATCCTTTCAGTATGTCTCTTTCCACTACGGGCTATGGAAACTCCTTGAGAATAGAGATGGTTTCATTCTTGGTGTTTGTATACCCAGCACCTAGGACAGCACTGAGGATTCTTAATAAATATTTTTTTATTTCACTGATTGCCAGATGCTATGACTAAATAGAAGTTTTTAATAAAAGATTCATGATTATTTTGGGGGAAATTGTAGAGGGAACTCTTTTTGAGGTATAGAAATCAGGGGACTAAAAGGTATATTAAATTTGTTTTAACTCTAAAATTCTCTGATTCTGTGCATAGAAGAGAAAGGGATGTGTGTGTGTGTGTGTGTGTGTGTGTGTGCGCACCCATGCATGTGTTTTCTGAGGAAGGATATGGAAAAGAAAGAAGGGACATTAGGTATAAATGAAAGCTTTGAAGACCAGCTAAATTCAAGTTGGAGGGTGGGCTGGCTTAAATTTCAAACTCCGTGATAGCAAAGAACAGGCCTGTGCAAACTTTCTTGCACAGTGCCTGGTATTCTGGGATTGGGAGGGTGAAAATTATTCAGAATGAGAGGAGAGAGAGATCTTTCCAAGTAAAAGATACGTGGCAACAGAAGTTCACAGGGTATGCTTAATGGTAGTAGCCAGATGGCATGGGTTGTTTCTAAGCTTTTTGTTTGGAACTTGAAATGTATTTTACCACAGAAACCATGTTAGGATCCCTGGCTGCTCCCCCAAAGCCTTCTTTGTTTATAATACATCTGCTATGCTACATGCTTGTGAGCAGTAGCATAAAACAGTATTGTTAAATGCCAATAACTAAAGAGATCCAAAATAAGGGAAAACAAACTAATATTGAATAGGAAATTGTATTTTATGAATAGTGAATGCTGTTACTTACAAAACCTAGTCTCAGGAAGGATGTGATAGTAGATTCTGAGGAGGAAGATATGGGAAGGAGAGGGCATATGTTTCCTGGATTCTAAGGATTCACCAGGTTTGGTGCTCACCTCCTGGTTCAGTCACTACTGTTGTGACCATTTCCTTCCCCTATGGGTTAAGCTTCTGATTGTGGAAGTGATTTTGAGTGATGAAACCTCTCCATGTGGTTGCAGTTGCCTTCCTATAATATGTGCCTGTGATGGTGATGCATCTTGGTTACTTACAAACAAACTCATAACCCCAGAAAAGAGGATGCTCAGAATCACTAGCACCAATGAATTTATGGTGTTTTATTATATAGCAGGCACCCTGCTGCTTCGGGGCTAGTGGTGGCTAGTCTGTGGATGAAGCTATGCTTAAAACTTATGGAAGGGTTTGTGCATTTTTTAATAGTCCTTGGGCTTCTCTGTGTCTGCCCTAAAGTCAGCCAGCAGCTTTAAGCTGCTGACACAGAGTTATGTGTCCCCTTTTCTCCATGTGCAACTGTTAGACCATAGAAAGTGCTGAACTTGAGCTCTTGCTCCATCTAAGAACTGCAGATGTGGATACAGCAGTATACAAACACATCTGGTTTTGACATTCTAAATCTAAGAGGACATTCCTAGCAATGCTGCCCATGACACTTGGTACTGAGTAACTGGCAAGTTCCAGCCCCAACCACTCCTATTGCCAAGGCAATCAGAAAGGTGTGCAAAGATATATAAAGAGTGGCTTGCTTTCAAATCAGAAATTAACTTCATATATTTTTTTCCTTTAGCACAAACAGTAATTAGTTCATTTTAATACACATTAACACTAATATATATGTAGAAATATAAACACATTTAAATTCATGCATTCAGTTAATTTTACCTCCAGATATCTATATGCATTTATTTGGGTTCAAGAAGTCACTGTGTCATTCCCCCCATATGTGTGTGTGAATGCATGCATGCATACATATGTGTACATATATTACATATTTTTAAAACTAGTTTTTTCAATCCCTACATCATAAGCAGAAACAACCCTCTCTTCTCCCATACCCCAGATCTAGTACAGTACCTACTCTCCATGTAGAAAAGTTTCAATTCACATTTGTTGATAATGACAATGCTTCAAGATGAAAGTCTTGTAAACTAAGACTCTGTACAAAGAGTAACATATTATAATGATGACATCTTGAGCCATCTGTTAGAAAAATATACTCAAGCATCCCTTCCATCATTTTCTAGATAAAAATCTTCACACTTAACATCTTCATATATTAAAACCTTTGAGTTCTTTTACCATGATGTCAAAATTAGGAGTGACAGCCATATGGCACAGTTCATTTCTAAGCCATGTGTTTGAAACTTGGAGTGCATTTTACCATAGTAACCATGTTGCAGATGGTGGTCAGGTTTTCTGGCTAACCTACTGAAGTCTGCTTAACTCCTATGTACCTTAAAGACAATAAAAAACGGCAAAAAACAAACCTCTTCTAAGTTGAATGATTAAAGAAAACAGTAACATTGAATATGAAATAAGTTGTTTTATCTTGAAAGTTGATGCTCAAGGAAAAGCAAATATAATAATTAAAGGAGGCTGAAATGAAATCTCCCATTTAGAAATTCTGAAGGATGATCCCAGAGTAATCGGGTATCCCTCTCTCTCTCTCTGTCTCTCTGTCTCTCTGTCTCTCTCTCTCTCTCTCTTGCTCTCTCTTTCTCTGTACAATTGGGCACAAGAGGGGTCCAGACCTACAATTTCATTAATGTAGGGGACTCTGGGTGAAAAAAAATCTTCTTTCTAAATGCAGATCGGCAACTACAACGTAACATGTCATTTTAAAGAGTTGTCTGGGAGACAAATTAAGTGACTCACTCATCCTAACATAGTGTCAGAGAAGCACCAAGATTGGCTCCTGGACACCATATTTCACTCTCTAGGATGATGATGATGATGGTAACAAGTAGTTTTTCATCACTTTATTCAATGCTTTAAATTCATTATTTCATTTTACCTTTAAAACAGTCCTGCAAAGTAGGCACCACCTTTATTGTTACCTCATTTTACAGATGAAGAAACTGAGGCTCAAACAGGTTGAGTGCTTTTATCCATAGTTACTCAGCTCCTAAATATTGGTGACAAAATTAAACTTGAATTTATCCTGACACTAAATAACTCAATGTTTTTTTTTTTCACCCTACAATGACATTTTTTTTTTAAATTTGTAATATCATTTATGGTTTTCATTTTCCTGTAACTAAAACTATTCTTACATTTATCAACCATGATCAGAATAATTTGAGGGCTCATTAGAAATAAAGAAAGATTGAGAGCACCTGGGACAGAGGGATAGAAGCATTTATTTTAAAAATTACAACTATCCTGAAGGAGAAAAGGAGTAAAAAATTTTGAGTGTATATGGATAGAGGCTGAATGAAGTGGATGGAATTCAGAGTCATTATGAGGACAAAAAGGAGAGGAAAATAAAAATGCTCTGTGAGGAAACCACCTGAAACAAAAAAAAGAAAAAGAGAAGGTAAGGAAGAGAGACATTAGGTTCATAAAACCAAAGTGTTATTCATCACCTAAACATACTGAATATCCATACCAAATATCTAAACATACATACGAAATTTATAAAACACTATCTATACCAAATAAATCCATATCCATAGTAAATTGATACGTATACCAAATATGTAAATCCCTACCATAACATCACTGCTATTGCCCGTGACATTTGGCATTGAACAACTAGCCAAGTTCTAGTATGGTGACAAAGTTAAGTGGAAAAGAAAGCATAAAGAGTTGATGTCTTTTATATTCAGATTGCAGATTGAGTTCATGAAAAAGACTGTAAAAGAGTCCGGGTCTGCATACATTTAGCATAAATTGTAAAGAGAGTGATCAGAGGCTGTTAAGTCTAATATAACTTGACTGCTCTCCAGGAGTAAGAATGAGAGGGTGCAGAATGGCCTGGGAGGGGTAAGGGAGTTGGCTGTGTTCAATCAGTTGCTTATATGTGTGGGACCAAGGCAATTAACTGCCTTAGGACATTTGGGAACACCTCACACACAACTGATAATATATATGTGTATATATTCTGTTGGGTCCCTTCCCTTCTTGGGTCCTACTATCCTGTGAACATGAATATAAATATCTTTGTGCATAAATACATGAGCATCCAAGTTGTCTCAGAAAAGAGTCACTGAGGATTCAAAAGTATGGGCTGTTGCTCTGAGTAGCTATGTGTTTTTAGAGCAGTAGAGGATACCTTGCAACCATAACTTGCTGCACAAGAGCACCTTGTCTTGAATCAGTGGAGGAGAGAGGATAAGTCTACCTCCTCCCATTGGTTGATTGAGTTAGCACCAATTGATATCAGACCAGCCAGCAACAGTATAATCAACTAAAATTGTCAGTGACTTTCCCAGTGCTGACTGACAACTCAGACAATATTGGTGGGAAAAAGGAGAACTTATGATCCTTTCCTTCTCCATCTTTATGTGCCTCATAACTATTAATGGGGCCACTTTAATATAAAAGCCCTGCATAAAGCCCAATATGCATCACTTACTTGTTGGATTTTCTAACTTATAGAGTTCTAGGATTGACAGAATGATTGATTTGCAATTAATTGATAGCACCTGTTACAACAGGTGGGCAGGAAGCCTTGCTGCAATGTTAAATGGAAAGAACAAAGAATCTGGAGCCAAAGAGCCTGAGTCAAATTCTAAGTCTGTTATTTACTACCTGTGTGGCTTCTGGTAAGTCATTTCACCCTCTGAGTCTCAGTTTCCTCATTGGTTACATTACAAGGGGATTAGATTAGATGATCTCTTTTGACTCTGAATCTATGATCCAATAACTCTGAACAAAAACCAGTGGCAAAAACCCAAAGCAAAGAAAAAAGAGAAATGAGAAAGAAAGAATGGGAATAAGAGATATTTAATGGAGGAAAAAAGAATGAAGTAGAGAAAGGAGAAGGGTACAAAATTTGGAGGTTTTATGAAATTTAGAGCTGGAAAGGATCTCTGAGGTTATAAGATCAAAGTTATAGAGCTGGGCAGTACCTCAAAAATCATCTAGAGCAAGCTCTCCTTTTGGGGAAAGATGAAAGAGAGCAGATGGAGAAGGTAAGGATGGGGAGAAGTGAGACAGGGAAGAAGAAAGGACAGAAAAGAGAAAGGGGAATGAATTAAATGGTAAACTTCTAGGAATAAACTGATACAAGGGCAAAATCCTTCTCTCATCCTATTTTTTTCCTTTTGAGAGTTTTTTGAAGAATCATTGAAAGAAAAACGTCATGAGAACTCTAATTTTGTTCAAGGATGTGGTTTAGACATTCTATTGCACTTTAATGAGGAATTTTTAGTTTTTAGTAATTCTCTCTTGACCCTACTTCTTTTCAGTCTGGTAATAGTTTGGGAATTTATTCCTTGCCTGAATTTTAATAATTTTACTCTAGTTTATTAGTAGAAGTTGGTCATTAACAACATATATTAAGCACTCCTCATAATGTGCTTGAAGCTAACCGAACATTCTTTAATTCAGCAGTTTTCCACAAAATGGATTGGTTTTATCAGCTTCTCTCCTTTGCTTTACTCCCTCTCTCCCCAAACGATTAAATAAGCCTTATATAATTGTGCCAAGCATAAAGTGTTGATGTGGCATAAGTATGATCTCAAAGAAGCTTCACAGAAGTGTTTTGCTTGCTTGTTGTAAGTTAACAGAGATAAATATCTCCAACTAGTATCAGAAATTGGGTACTGGATATTATTTATGCGGAGAAATAATGGTCAGTTTAGTATTGGGATCTAAGAGTCAAGCCTGAAAGTTTATTCAGTTTTAATTCTTCACAAATATAGTAAGTGTTGTAAGTTACAGATCCCAAATTACGTGGTGAGAAGCATTTAAATATTGCCAGTATAGAACCTCAGGGCGCCCCACCAATTTCCTTGTGAATCTTTCAGACAAGGCCACTCCAGGTCCAAGGTATTCTGACACTACCTATCTGCCATTTTCTATATGAAGAAAAGGAGCCATTGTTATTTCTCATTTAATTCAGAGTTCAGAGATTTTCTGCCAATGGTCCTTTTTAAAAAACATAACATCTCATATTTAGTCATTAGACTAAATGGAGGGAAAATCCTTTAGAAGTTTTTTTTCCTCTCCTATAGGTTGGGTCTAACTCTTTTCAGAACAGTTGGCTGAAATAAATGGATGTTTCCTCTTCACAAGGAGATTTGTTGCTCTAAGAACAACACTCTTTAGAACACAGAGTGGTCGCAACTGACTGGTATATACAGCCTTACATCTATTTTGTAACCTCAGTTTCATGTTCCTTAAGGGTTGGTCTTCTGTCAGAAATCTGTATCTAACTTAAGGCTAAACATTCCTTGTAACATCTTGCTCAATTTCTTTGTAAGGATCCTGCTATTTCCTAAACCCATTTCTAGGGTCCTCTGCCAAAGAAACTGATCAGAACTGTATATATTTCTATTTCTTTTAGGAGCACCAAAATCTTTTGGGTCTGCCATGAAAATAAATCTGAGTAAGTACAATAGACAAGGTTATCCTCCTCCTCTTGCCCAGCCATATTCCTACCATTAATTTATATGTATATGTGACCACCAGCAAGCCAGCTTACCTCAGGAAGAAAAGTCTTATTTTTCACATTACTGAGAGGGAGGCTTAAAAAATGTATGAATTAAGAGAATAATATTATACTTTCAAAGCATGCAAATAAAAGATAAAAATGGGTTTAATGATCTCAGGTCAAACCCTAATATTCCTAATTACACTACATACCCCAGAGTTTACTTAAGGAAGATGTAGTATTGATATCAAGATATGAAATGGACAAGTTCAAGGGATGTTGACTAACTTTTTTCACAAAGATATTTTTATATATTTCTATGTATAGAGGCAAGAATGAATAGAATACTCGCAGGGGGCAGTGTGTGGAGAGAGGAAGACTGCATTCTAATCTGAGCTCTGACACTTGCTAACAAGCTATATGATTTAGGGCAAATCAAGTAATGTCTATGTTCCTCAGACAAATTCATAGGATTTTTTGACTATGTTACCTTCAGAATTAGTGATAGAAGCTCCCACACTGAGATTTCCCACTGCAAAAAAATCTCAAATTATTTTTGTATATGTTATTTCTGTGTTATATTTATCTTTCTTCTTTCCCAAATGCCTAATTCACTTCAATACATTTTTCTTTATTTTAACTAAGTGAAGGGGAAAAATGAAAAAAAAATATGATCCCTTCTGTCCATCTGAGAACTTGACAAACAAACAGAAAAATAGAAATGACAGAGACTCAAAGGCATGGGACACAAATTACTTAGAGGATGAAGTTGATAATGCTTTATAGAATAATGACGAAGACCCGACAAGAAAGACAAGACTATTAATTGCTTGTAGCATAACAGCACTATACCAGGGTTAGCTGTAAAAATGGTCATTTCAAATCGAAGTGAATCTTTGAAAAAGTTTGGTGGAAACTTCCAACCAAAACATAAGAAAAATGTAGTGTCTTTTAATAATGGAACATAAGTTACATTCAAGAGAGATGAAAATTTGGTATTAATTTGTCCTTTGTAGTTACTAATGGAAAGATCAAGCAGAGATTAAACATTGAAGCTGAAAGCTAAGCACTCAAAGCTGCTTGACTTTTGAGGCACAAATATAGATTCTTGTGATCTAGAATTTGCTGTAGCACTTTTAACATCAATACCTAATAAATGAGTCCCAAGAGCAATCAGCTTTCATTAGGAGGATCTGGAGTTAAAAATAATATTTGATATTTTGAATGACAACAAATCCCACTAAATCTGTTGTTTATCCTTTGTTCTTGAAGGAGATCAATGACATTACAAGGGCGTTGTCTTGACTTGTTCATGAATCGGATTTAAGTGAGCAAAGCTGTGCAAAGTCATCAGCCTCACTCTGTCCTCTGGATTCATTGGAGTCCAGGGGCGAGACAAATGTCAAGATGACTGGCAATGACCCAGGATTCAGTGAGTGACCTTGGACTTTCTAAATTAAGGTCTTTCCCAGATCTCTTTCCTCCTCTCCTCCTCTTCTCCTTCTCCAAAAGAGACTGATTCTTACAAGTAGGGAAGCAGGAGCTTAGGGACAGAGACTGCTCTGCTCTCCTCAGAAAAAGGGAGTACTGGGCTAGAATTATATCCATCTGTTCTCTTCAAATTAGTCAAGGGGTTGTAGTTTTTGGGTTCAGGCTATACTGCTAATCACTGTTTTTTACTGAGGAAGGAGGAACTCCAAGCTCCATTCCCTCCAAATACCACTTCCCCAAATTAACTCAAATAGCAAAGAGGAAAGAAATCCATTTATCCAAATAAGTAGTAAAAAAAGTGCACATAAAAGAATATATATACAGAATGAAGAAGTTTTCCTTTGAGAGTGAGATAAAGGATCAACTGAGAGAGAGTCTCGGATTTCACCCAAAGGTCTCAGTCCTCTCATGTTGGCTTCCTCTCAAAGTCTTTTCCTTCCTTTAGCTGCTTGAAGCAGGTTTGACATCATCCATCCTCTCTCTCAAAGCTGGAAGCCAGATGCATCTGAAGAGACTAATGAGTTCCCAAAGCCTGAAGAGACTGGCTCTCCTTTTTCCTAGCTTTTGCCAACTCATGCTGCCTTTCATGCAAGCCTTGGTCTCCATTAAGAAAAGAGAGAGTGACCGCAGTGGGATTTAGGGTTCAGGTTATACACAAATGACCAAAGTTTAGTCAGAAAGCAAGATAAACTAGGAGTCCTACTAAGCAAATTTGATTTGAGACATGTTGAGATGAGACCAATGATGAGAACAGAGATCTAGAAAGTTACAGTTAATATAGAAGAAATATTAGAAATAAAAAGATAATGTTGGGATAAGGTAGCATTTCATATGAGGAAATCCAGGAACCAGAAGTGAAAAGATGGTAGAGAACATGGATGAAGATCAAAGGTGGCAAAAACAAGAGTGATATTGTCTTTGAGTTACCTTGCAAATAACACCAAGTTTAAGGGTTCGGGAAATCACCTTTCTATTGAGAAGGGAAATATACTGAGCCCATGCTTCATAGGGAAAGAGAGAATTTTTGCACATGGTTTCTGGTACTAGGAGGAGGAAGAACAGGAAAAACTCAAGGCCATCACATGGGGAAAAGTCATCTCATATCCCCTACTATTTATCTGAGTTATTCATATAGTGTGGGTCCAATGGGAAGATGAGTTGTGTTTGCCTGTCTAGTAGTCCTGAGTAAGTTACCGTTCTGGGGAAAGTCCAGCCACACAGCGTAGTATAATAAGATTGAATGTCTCTGTATGTATCAGTGGGGTTAAAGAAGGACTCATTAGAATGCTTGGATGTAATCCAACAACTCCAAAACTGCTTTCCTTCGGAGTGTACTCCAAATCATAGGGTAATGCTATGAGGCTAGGGGATCCCATGCACCTCTGTGAAGGACTCACTGAAATATTTGACTCTGCTGGTGACCTCAAGTTCAGTTCTATTCCAATGAGAGTCTAAATCAGGAGATAGCACTGAGTATAGGAGACTTCATAACCTGGTTGAAAATGGGAATTATTAGATAGGGAAGAGAGTTATATTGACATGTTGTAAACTGTTTGGAGCCTCTATTTTTTAAGGATGGCAGTGCATTTATTAATGGCATTTCCGAGTCCTTATAATTTTCTGTAGAGTAAAATACAGATTGTTCTTTGGGGACCCTGTTGCAAACATCTATGGAAACCTATATTTTGAGATTGCTTATAATAAATGGGTGAGGGGCAAAATAGGCCAAAGAGAATAATATTTTTATTGGTCAACTTCCCCAGTTGGACTTAGTCAATGTAAGCCATGGAGATATCAGTTACTTCTTGGGATTTCCTCTAGAATTTTGATGGACGATAAATCTATAGGAAGAGTGTGTCCTGATATCTTGGCAATCATGGATGTTACTTTTGGAGGACTGATTAATCAAGGAAATTCCCTAATAATATTGATGCATTTACAGAGTGAACCTTTATTCAGACCTTCAGAGTAGTATCATAAGTCTCGGTACTTACATGGCTCTCCACCAGGTACAAGAGACACTGTGAAATGTTGAGATGTCTAGCAGATATAAGAACATTCCCTTCCTGGAGGACTCCAAGCCCTCAAAGTAGTACCATAGAGCTTGATGTCTATGGATAAGTCTTTGTGGGAGAAAAAAAGAGGGACTCACAGAAGTATGGTGTTGGATTTGTTTCATAATTCCAAGTTCAGATCCCTTCTAAAGGGAGTCCAATCTATGGGATGACATTGAATCCAAAGGACTTTAAGACCTAGAGTAAAAGTGGGAATCGCTGGGAAGGGATAACTATATTGATATTCTTTATGAGTTATTGTGAGTTGTTTATGTATTATCTGCTCATTTGCACTTGTTTATGGGCTCCTGTGAGCCCACATTTTTTTTTGTATTTTCTGTGGAATGAAATAAATTATATTGTACTCACTGGATAAGCATTGTTAATTTAAATGCTTATATAGGACCTGGGGAAAACTTTTGCCCACATTTATGGGTTCCACTTGCTATATTTGGAGATTTCCCTGTTAATTTATCTGAGTGAGATCATAATGACCCGAAGAGAAAGCAATATGTTTTTATTAGGAGTAGACCTAGTTCATATAAGTCCTGGGCCAAGCAAAGGCCCACTTTTGGGGAATAGAGGAGAGTCTCTTTCAAGTTTGGTTGAATTAAATGGCCATTGAAGACTCTTCCTACTCTAAAATGCAATAATCCTTTAGTTTTTCCCTAAAATTTGGTGGGAATAATGTGAGTAGGTAGAGATGTTAGAAAGTGACAGACAGGAGAAAAAAAAAGTCTTTATATAGATTAGTGGGGCCAATGCAAGCTCTGCTTGCCAAATTGAATTTTCCTGGGAATAATGATTTTTGAAAACTAATTTTCAAGGCAATTAAAAAAACTATTTTATATAGAATCATACAGAATCTTTTATAAAATGGAAAAGTATACTGATAATAAATCATTCACACTAAGATGCAGAGGAACAGAATGACTATAAAGACCAGTGCTGTTGCAAGATATATTTTTAACCCTGAGCAGATGGCATTGCCAATGACAGTAGGTACTAATTCTCTTTGTGTGACCCTGGGCAAGTCACTTAGGCCTGTTTGCCTCAGTTTCCTCATCTGTAAAATGAGCTGGAGAAAGAAGTGACAAACCACTCCAGTGTCTTTGCCAAGAAAACTCCAAATGGGAGGTCACAAAGAGTTGGACATGGCAGAAATGATGGAACAAAAAAATCCCAGAGTTTCTAAGTACTTCCACAGGCATTTTCTCCATAGTCATCATTTAGTAACTAGTCAGCCAGTCAATTAGCGTTTATTAACCACCTACTATGTGCCAGTCACTATGCTAAAGAATCATACTAAAGACATAAATCATTTAATGGATAGAGAGCCAAACTCAAAGCCAAAAAGACCTGAGTTCAGGTTCTGCCTCAAGCACAGGCTGACTAGTGACCCTGGACAAGTCACCATCTCATTGTTCCAGGCAGCTGAGGTTATAAGTTTTAGGGAAGATGTCCCTCTGGATTGGTTGATGGGGTTTCCTCAACTGAGTCGTCCCCCAAGTAATGAAATCACAAGTCCAGTCTCTACATCTCTGCCCCCCATCTCTATTCAGCTGTATACAAGTATTGAAAAACAGAAAAATGGAATAAAAAAGAAGATCCCCATGGTGCAGAAACTCAGTATACAAGATGGAATGAAATCTGCAGTCAGTGTAGAAATAAATATTAGTTATGAGTAGTACAGGGCAGCTAGGATAGATAGAGTGCGGAACCTGACAGTCAGGAAGACCTGAATTTAAATTCAGCCTCTGATACCTACATGTGACCCCTGGGCAAGTTACTTAGTCCTATTTGCCTTAGTTTCCTAATTTGTAAAATGATCCAGAAAAGGAAATGGCAAACCACTCTAGCATCTTTGCTAAGAAAACCCCAAGTGACAAAGAGTCAGATATGACTGAAAAAAGTACTCAACAATGAGTAATATATATTATATATGAATATAACACATGAACATAATATGGTAATATATAATAACATAGTGCTTTCATTTATTTCATTCTCTTGAAGAGCTTAGCACCTTACTCAACATCCCTATACTCCTGCCAATGTTGCTCTGCAGGATAGGGCAAGTGATGTCTAGGTTTTGCAGTGAGAAAACTGAGGCTTTGATCATATGACTTTCTCACAGGCTGGTCATTAGTTAAGCCGAGATTTAATTCTATTTTCCCCCTCTTCCTTTAGATCCATTTAGTCACCCCAGTATTATTTCAAAATGAGGAGTAATTCCTGAGTCTTTACTCATTTTTAGTTATACTTAAGGCACAGAAAAACAATAAAAGAGGAGAAGGCATAGACTGCAGTTATGTTAAGATCATTCATTAGAAATTGGAGAATTCATAAGTATGACTTATTTCAGGACAAGAAAACTTTCTTTCAACTCGTTCTGACATTTGGTTTTCAGGGAATGACACACACTTCATTAAACAGCTCACAGAATAATTCCTCTTTTAGGGATTTACAGCGATTGCCCAACTTGATCCATAAATCAGCTAATAACTCCCTGCTCTGTGACTACAGTAGCGTGCACTTGGCTTCTCACAGAGGAAAATTCCCTCAAACTGTGACTTGTACCTTTCCATCATGTTTTATTCCAAAGCTTGTGCCCACAAGCTAGTAAAGCACATTTCAGTACAATACTTTGTCAAATTTATTACGCGAATGGAGGCGAGAATGAAACAAACATTTCCCACCTACCAATTACTACAGATCCCAGGAGACTGATGCTTTAAGGTATCAGGTACAGTTACTATCACATAACAGTCTTCTCATACAATGCCTTCTCCTAATTAAACAGCAGGTTCAGAATCATCAACGTTACTCAAGCTATATATAACGCAGAGAAGCAGTAAGGCTTATTCATTTAACTTACCTTTTTCATGAGCAAAATCTGTGATTTTTATCATGTGAGGATTTTCCTTTATGGAACTCTTTCACTAGGGCAGATCCCTGCTCAGCTATGAGATATACTAGATGTCTTCACTGGAGTTGCCTAAGACACATTGACCAGTGTCACACTGTTATTAAATGTCAACAGTGGGATTTGAATTCAGATCTTCTTGACTCCAGTATCAGCACTTAATTTACTATGCAATGCTGAATGTTTATTAACCCTCTCATACTTCCTTTCAGAGTTTTTATGTGCTCCTGGCTCCTTTCTTACCATGAAGGTACACATTCATTTCACTTTAGTTATGTTTTAACACAATAATTAAGTTTTAGAGAATAATGAATTCATAATTGATGAACTTTGGGATTTCTTCTCTGTATAATAAAAGACTCATTTTGACTTCTTATTTCACATTTCTGTCTATGAGTCTGATGCTAATATTTCATAATCTACACACAAGGGCATTTCCTCAACCTGACTACCTGAGCCTTTTTTGCTTGAAAGGTTGAGAAATGGGAACTGTTATAGCCTGCGATCTTTTCCTCTTCACTATGGACCTTCCTAAGGCTGTGCACTCAGCCATTTACTTCTGATTTGAGAAGTCATGCTAAAGCCATTAGCTTGAAGCACTTAAGGTTACTCTTATAAAAACTGCCCTAATTGTGGCACTCCTACTCATCAGTTTACCTCTGAACTAGCTTCTCCTCTATTTATGTGGTGTACTCAGGCAAGGTTAATTCTTGCTAAAGCAGCTTCTGACATCCATGGAGAAGCTCTCATCAATCCTACCTTGATATGCCATGTATCCTAGAGAGTATCACATAATGAGAGGAGTGACCTCAGTTCATGTAAACACCAGTCTGCAATGCAAACATAGACTGCTTCCTCTGAGCACTGCTTTGTATCCCGGAACAAACACTACTTTAAATAAATTTATCATTTTGCAACATGCAGTCCTAATAAGTGCTTAATTAGAGGACACCATTCACTTTTACTAGGATACCACCAACCTCTGTGTCCTCCAATTTGATCAACATCCATTTTTGACTTGTGGTTGTTTTCTGAACTGATAACCAACTCACATATTAACTTCTCCTAAATATGAACATAGAGACAGAAAGGGTTGCATGTTATTGACATGACTCTCTCAGGTCAGCCACCCTCATGGGTCAGCAAGAAAATAGATTCCAGCATGATTGGTACTACAGTCAGTACAATGAAGTTTCTTGAGGTCAGGGAGTTCCTTTTTTTTTTTTTTTGCTTTTGTCCTTATACCATCATCTGGTGCTGTGTATATAAAAGGCATTTAATTTGACTTCCGAGGGGATGGACCTCAGTTGGTCAGGATACCAGGGCACTATGTTAGTGGTCTGGGACAATGTACTTGCCTGCCCTTGCCTTTGAATATTTGAATTTGATTTGAATAATCCCACTCAGTTACCTATACAAAATTAGGGAGAGATTAGCATTCTTCATTGACATCTATGGGAATTTTCTCATACATTGGAAAGAGAAAGGGCATCAAGTTTTGTAGCTGTCAAATCTAAACCTGGAAAGGGTGGCAGGGACTTGTAAGTTGAGGGCAGCAAGGTGGTGCTCTCTGGAAATACTTCTGCAAGGCAGAAATATTGGACAGATAAACTTTTGTGCCAGAAATTCCCTAAACTGGCACTATATACGCAATCAACAAGCATTTATTAAACACCTACCATTTGCTGGGCAATGTGTTAGGCTTGCTGGTATTCATCCTTCATTTACCAAGAAGAGCGATGACATCATGGGGTGGTGTCTTGACTCGTGGGTGAATTGGATTTAAGTGAGGCATGGTTGCATAAAGTTGTCAGTTTCACTCTTTCTTCTGGAGCCATTGAAGCCCAGTGGCAGGACAAGCATCATAGGTTTTCCTGGTCCAGGATGCAGTGGGTGACCTTGACATCTTTGACATCTGATGAGATGCTAAGCACTCCACAGCGCCTTCTGCAGCCACCTTCATGACCAATAACATAGACAAAGTTGAAGTAGTCCTTACCCTCAAGGAGCTTATATTCTTTTGAGTAAAGCAACAAGTACATAAGTACCCAGTATATGATATAGGGAACTTCCAGATGAGGAAACTCCCTGCACCTCTGCAGGTCAGTGACTCTTCTGCAACCTATAACCTTAATAATAATGATGAAAGTAATAATGATAGCATTTTTACAGATTCTCTCAATAACACTGGGAGGTAGATGCTATTATTATTCCTGTTTTACAGATGAGGGAACCAAATAGAGTGAACACTCAGAGGTCAAGTGACTTGCTCAAGGTCACACAGCTAGTATGTGACAGATGAGATAAGAATATAGATATTCATGGTTTCAAGGCAGGGTCTTTATCAGGACCCATTGCTCCTCATTTAATAGTCTCTGATTTCATATTGCTTGTTCAAGTAGCCAAAAAAGTAGCAAAAATGCATGAAAAGTGTGTGTGGGTAGTTTTTGTTTGTTTGGTTTTTGTGGAGAGCCCTAATATCTGAGTGGTTTAGGAAAAGTCTGATGTAGAAAGAATGGGACATGTGATCAGAGTTTTGAAAGTTATAAGGGTTCCTAAGAGGTCCAGGTGAGGTCTGATTGCATTCCAGGAGTGGGGGAGAGCCAATGCAAAGTTTTAGAGTTGGATGATGGAAAGTTATACGTGAGAAAAGAGTGCAAAGGTCACTTTGCCTAAATCAGAGAGTACAGAAAGGAGAGCAAAGTTGGAAAGGGAGAATTGTGTCTCCTTTCAGACCAAGATAGCTTGGGCAATCTCCTTGCTTTTTTTGTGGTATGAAAATTCTTCCCACCATCAGAGAAAGATTTGCTTCAACTTAATTTGCAGGGCTGGCTTGAGCTAAGCATCTGGCACTGGTAGACATTCATAACCATTCATAACCAGGGCAAGGTTTTATGAAGACTTTTGAGAGTCATGTAATACATACAGATGATATCTACTGACCATATCTGCTGAGATCAGTCAATGAGGAACCTTCTAGGTTCAGACTAGAAGTAAAGAATCTAATAGTGCTGTTTGGTTTAGGGAAAGGGCTCTCAACTGGAGGGTTCCTGTTTTCTAAGAGTTTGATGATGCTTCCTTTGGTCATTCAATAAAACTTTACTGTCTTAATTTTCATGTTCACAATGGCTCTTAGTGTCATTATATATAGTCTAGAGTCTCTTAGTGACTTTCTCAAATTTTCCAGATAAAATTTATAAGCCACAATAAATGAGAACTCCCCCAAAATCAGTCTGGCCTCTTCACCATGAGAGAGCCTCTGACAAAACAGTTACATATACATGTTGCTATTATTAGAAGTTCTAGCTTCTTAAAGAACCTAATCTTAAAGAATGAGTAGATTAAAGAACAAATAGAAACAATCAATAATTTCATTGAAGAGGATACAGTAAAAGCCGTGATCAGAGGAAAATTTCTATCTTTAAATACTTATATCAATAAAATAGAAAAATAGCAGATCAATGAAATGGGTATGCAATTAAAAAACTGAAAAAAAAAACTAGAAAAAGAACAAACTCAAAATCCCCAATTAAACCTTAAATTGGAAATCCTAAAAATTAAAGGTAAGATTAATAAAAATTGAATGTAAAAAAACCCATTGAGTTAATAAATTAAGTTAGGAGTTGGTTTTATAAACAAAAAATAACCATTGGCTAATTTGATTTAAAAAAGAGAGAAGAAAACCAAATCATTAGTATCAAAAATGAAAAGGGTAAATATAACACTAATGAAGATGGAATTAAAGCAATTAGAGTTATTTTGTCCAATTCTATGCCAATAAATCTAACAATTTAAGTTAAATGGAAGAATATTTACAAAAATCAAAGTTGCTTAGATTAGAAGAGGAAAGAGAAGGCCTAAAATAGGTGTATTTTAGAAAAAAAGAAATAAAACTGTCCAAAAATGAGCTTCCCAAGAAAAAAGCACCAGTACAAGAAAGCTATACAAATTAATTCTATCAAACATTTAAAGATCTACTAATTCCAATATTAAATATATTATTTGGGACAACAGGCAAAGAAGGGATCATACCAAACTTCTTTTATGAAGGAAATATGACACTAATACCTTAACCAGGAAGAGTAAAAATAGAAAAAGAAAATTATAGATCAATATCATTAATGAATATGGATGCAAAAATCCTAAATAAAATACTAGCTAAAAGATTACAACATATTACAAAAATTATACAATATGGCCAAGTGGGATTTATATCAGGAATGCAGGGATGCTTTAATGTAAGGAAAACTATTAACATAATTGATTATATCCATAAAGGCAGAAAAAGTTTTTGCTAAAGTACAACACTCATTTCTTTTCAAAAAACATTTGAAAGTAGGTGTAAATAGGTTTTTCCTTAAATTAAGAAAATCCACCATTTATCTACAACCATCAGCAAGAACTATTTGCAATGGGGATAAACTAGAAGCTTTTCCAGAAAAATCAGGTGTGGAACAAGGATAACCACTATCACCATAATATTCAGTGTTGCATTGGAAATTCTAGCAATAAAAATGAAAAGAAAAAGAAAGAAAGAATCAGAATGAGGTTATAAAATTATCTCTTTTTACAGATATGTTGATACATTTGGAAAAATCCCACATGCAGAGCTAGATATAAATAGTAACAAAATTCATTTGGCAGAACAAAAAGTCAAGAATATCAAAAGAAAATATTGAAAAAAAGTAAACTAGTAACAGATCTTAAACTATATTATAAGGCATCAGTTATCAAAACTATTTGATACTTAGGAAGAGAAAGATAAGTCAATGCAACAGAGTAAACATACAATTTATAGCAGCAAATAAATATAGTAACCTTGCATTCGACAAGTGTAAAGACTTAAGATTTTAGGATAAAAATGTATTATTTGATAAAAATTGTGGGCAAAACTGGAAAACGATGTGGCAGAAATTGGTCATAGACCAGTATCTTATACCATTTGCCAAGATAAGGTCAAAACAGATACATGACCTAGCTATAAAGAGATATTTACAAGAAAACTGGAAGAACATGGAACATATTATTTATCAGACTTATGGATAGATGAACAATTTGTGAATAAATAAGAGATAGAGTGATGTGTAAAATGGATAATTTCAATTGCATTAAATTAAAAAGGATTTGTACAAATAAAACAAAGGTAACAAAGATCAGAAGGAAAATAGAAAATTGGAGGGGGGAATTTTATAGACAGTTTCTCAGACAAGAGTCTTATACTTTAAATATGTAAAGAACTTTGCAAACTCTATAAGAATACAAGTTATTTCCCAATTCAGAAATGACTAAGGATATGAATAGGTAGTTTTCTAATGAAGAAATTAAAACAATTCATAGTCATATGAAAAAATGCTCTAAATCATTATTGATTAGAGAAATGCAAATTAAAAATAATCTTGAGATATTATTTTATACCTACCAGATTGGTTAAAATGATTGAAGGGGATAATGACAAATGTTGGAAGGGTTATGGAAAAAGTAGGATACTAATTCATTGGTGGTGCAATTGAGAACAGATCCAACCATTTTGGAGAATAATCTGGAATCATGCCCAAAGAGTTATTAAACTTCATATAGCTTTGACCCAGAAATACCACTACTAGATCTTTTTCACAGACGATCAAGGAAAGAGGAAAATAATCTACATATTCTCAAATATTTATAACAACTTCCTTTGTGATGGCAAAGAACTGACAAGTTGTGGTATCTGATTGTAATGATGAGCTTGATAACCTTAGAAAAACACGGAAAGATTTACATGAAATAATGAAGAGCAAAACCAGGAGAACATTGTATATAGTAACAGTAAGATTGTTTTAAGAACAACTTTGAGAGAATAAGTAATTTTGGCTATTATAAATACTCAAATTAACTACAAAGAACATATGAAAAAGAACTGATAAATCAATGTATGTATGGAATGATTTAACACATATACATATTCGTGTCCAATGGTAGTCATCTCCAGAGTGGAGATGAAGAGGAGGGAGAGAAAAACTACATGATAACTTTTTTTATATATTTAGAAGGAATAGAATATTGTACGTAAAGTTGTAGTTTCATATGCAAATATCTTTTTTTGTTATGCTATGTTATGAAAATGCTTATTTTATTCCATGAATTAAAAATAAAATGAATTAAAATCTAAAAGAAAGAAATTCTAGCTTCTTGGGATAATGAGAATAATTCCAAATAAATTTTGGGTAGAGAATTCATGGAGCAGCTAGATGGCACCATGGACAGAGACCTGGAGTCAGGAATACCTGAGTTCAAATCCTCCCTCAGATACCAGGTGTGTGACTGTGGGCAAGTCATTTAAACCTGTTTACCTCAATTTTCTCATCTGTAAAATGGGCTGGAAAAGGAATCATTCCACTATCTTTGTAAAGAAAACACCAAATGTGGGTCACAAAGTTAGACATGACTGAAATAACTGAACAGCAATAGAGAATTCAGACATCTGAAGATGCTACCTCAGGCAATCTTCATTAATTTCTGGTTAAAAATAATTCATTTGGCTTTAATAAGCTAGAGTTGTCAAACTATTTGGCACTTGCTTTATGTGGAAGGACTGATCTGAAGCTAGTCCATTTCTAATGGGCCATGTTGAACACACACACACACACACACACACACACACACACACACACCTTACTTGAACATTGTTTTAAAAAAAGACAGTGTTATGTCAACATATTTTTCAATGTCCTGACTTACCTCTCACTATTGTGACTTTAAGCCCTTCTCATGGACTATTTCCTTCCTTCCACTGAGAGTAAAACATTGCATCTTAAATTTCTCATTGTGTTTGCCACATATAATTTCATTGTCTTTTTCTTCACCATTGAAATAATGACCAGAGTTCAATCTTTTTCACAGACTCTCTTTTTAAAAAATAAACTTCTATTGATAGCTTTTGTTTTTATATCTATTACCCATTTTATTCCTTCTTCCCAAGTCTCCCTTGAGTAAATATGTATTTTATTATGTTACTAGGTTTAAATTATCTAGGAGATAAACTTTCAGTGCTAGTTGAACTGACCAAGTATAGTTCTTCTTCATTTTGTTAGATCTTTTAAAATGGTGGGGTTTGATTTTTTTTTCCTGTAAAATCATTCAAGTGAGAAAATGCTATTGGCAGTGTGCAACCTTCAGGAATCCTGCTCACTTTAATGAGGTCAGGCCTCCTCCCCATTTGGGTCCCTATACTCCTTTCATATCACTTGGCTAAGGGAATCTGGAACAAGCATTTTGTTGCAATAAATAAATTTAAGTTGTACTGGCAGAAAAAGACTTTCATGAAGATCAATCAGAAAAAGAGAAAGATAAGACTAATCAACTTGGTGCTTTTTAAGTTTCTTTTTGTTTAAATGTTTTTTTCATTATTTTGAACAGACGATTGTTATTCAATTGTTTTCATACATGTCTGTCTTTTCTTGACCACATTTGAGGCTTACTTGACAAAGACACTGGAATGGTTTGACATTTCCTTCTCCAGCTCATTTTACAGATAAGAAACTGAGGCAAGTAGGACTAAGTGACTTGTCCAGGGTCACACAGACAGTAAGTGTCTAAGGTAGAATACAAACTCAGGTTCTCCTGATTCTAGAGCCAGCATTCTCACCACTGCACTTCCTAGCTGCCCAGTATTTTTGGTAGATTTGTCAAGTTCTGAGAGGTGTATATTTAAGTCCACAACTAGCATATTTGTGCCATTCCGCCCTATAAATTGATCATTTAATCTTTCCCAAGGAAGAACTAAGGAGGAAAATTCTGTTATTTATTTGATTTTCACAAACAATGTGAAACTAGTTGCTATAGCCAAAACTATGAAAATATTAGGAGCAAAACGGACATACGCTTTTAGAATTTTTGACAGAAAGGACAAAAGCTGAATATATTCTGACTTGCACCTCAATTTTGGGAGAGCAAATTTGAAGAAGTTTAGCGATAGGTTAAAAACTATCTTGTAGATCAAAAATCGGCAGAGAATTTCAGCTTAGAGTAATGGGGTTTCAAGTCTGAGATTCTGAAGATATAAATGGAAATAATTTCCATAGAAAAACAATTTTAATGAAGAGGGAAAAGGGGGAATTATGTGAAGAGATTAGTATATATGCACAAAGAATGCACTAAAAATGTGGCTTTTAAAAAGTCATGTATAGAAAAATAAAAGCAAGGCATAGTGCTATAAAAAGTGTCAGGAGCACTAACGCTTATAATGAGCTGGAGCTCGTAAGAAAAACTAAATGCAACAAAAATCTATACTGGGGAAAAGAGGAAGATCAAAGGAGGGATAATCCTGTTGTTTAGGACAGAAAGGGCTGTGATGACTGATGACAGAGAGACAGCAAAAGTGCTCATTTCTTATCTTCTCTTTTCTTTGCCAAGAGGAACGACCTTTGGACTGAAAAGGACAAAAGAAATGTGAATAACAGATAAAAAGGGAGGAAGCCAGAGAGTACCCAGCAACCCTTGATGATTTCAGGCCACTGGTCCAGATGAACTGTATCTTCAGGTACAGAACAAACCCAACAGATCTGATCACTGAGTCACTGAGGAATACTTAAGGTATGTGAGATATGGTAAAGTATAAGATTTAAAATAGATAAATGTAAAATCTTAAGCTTGGGTTTAAAAAATTGAATTTCATAAGTATAAAATGGAAAGAAACATGATGATACAACAGTGTGCTTGAAAAGTATCTGTGGTTTTTAATGGACCATGTATTCAAGATGATTGAATAGCTTGATACGGTGACCAAAAAAAGCTAATGCAATCTTGAAGTGCATTGGGACAAGAAGTGTGCCTTCCAGGAATAAGGAAGAGATAATTCAGTTATATTCTGTCCTGGTCAGACTTTATCTTGTGCCATTTAAAAAAGTTTTAAGACATAATTTCTGGGTAATTTAATCATTTTTAGTAATAATGCTAGCATGTTTATTAATAAAAGGATGGTCATTTTTCCTTCTCTCTTAGACTAAAGACTCCTAATGACATTGGGTTCACAGTTCATATGCTCATAGAAGAGTGGGTGCTCCTGGGGGTGATAATTAACTCTGATTGGTTAACAATTAATGAAAGAATGAATATTATTATGAGGAATTGGACTATTATGATGGGGATCTTGGGGTACATGACTTGGATCATCCAAATCTCCGTCAAAGAGACGTCAATTTCTATATTGATGGAATCCTGATGAAGTCCCAATATTCTAACTTCCTTTTAGGCCCCAGTGAACAACAGACCCACTGCCCCTACCTAGCCTCTCATATCCCCCAACCCACTCAATATCCTAAATGCTTCACATATGCCTTCACTGCTCACTAGAACAATAGGTGTATCCATGAACTCCTATTTCTCACAGAAATAGCAGGCATGCCATGTGATGGGATCCCAGTCATTGCCTCAAGCTAGCCACTGCCCCCAGACCCATTCCTCATATTTCCCACAGAAACAGCAGGTATGTCCACACACTCAACCACAACCACATCCATCTAGCCTTAAACGGGGCCACAATATTCGACCAGTCAGAAAGCAGCACCCCCAGGATACCCAAGCAAGATGTGGACCTCCAAACAATAGAAGGGACTCTCCCTAAGGAGGCGCCTGTACAGTAATAGCAAAAACTGTCTTTTAGATGAACTTGTGTTGTAGAGAGGCTTATTATAATATCATTATCACACATGCATACCCTCCCCAAATGGGTTTTTCTGTATGCATCTCCATGCAACCTTTGATTAGATTTCAGCCATCTGCATTACTGTATTAGGACCAAGGTTTTCCCCTTTTTTATTTCCTCATCAGAATCAACCAGTGTGAGAAATCTCTGTGAAAGTCTTACCCAGTCAGGATGGCTGAGATCTAATCAAAGACAGCAATGGAAATTCTAAGTTTTAGGCTGCTGGGTGCATTCCTGCTCATTGTGCTTACTCAGACAAGTCTTGTTTGTTACTTAGCCTGCATTCTCAGAGAAGACCATGACATCATGGAGGTGAGGCCATGACTTACAAGTGAATTGAATTTAAGTGAAGTAGGGCTGTGCAAGGTCACCAGCCTCACTTTCTCCTCTGCAGCCATCTGGGTCCAGTGATCACACACAGATCAGGATGACTGGAGATGGCCCCCACCATTATAGTGACAATGCATTGTTGAATGAGCCACAGTAGCCACCACCAAAGGGTGGGAATATAAAACCTAAGAATATTCTAGACCACTCATTTAAGTTTTGGTGAAACAAAAATGTTGATTTTCCCTTTTGTCAGACAGGTGATATCGTTATGATTTCATGATATGTTGTGGAGGAACCATCTCAAAGAATTCCACCTTAGACCACCTCTAATTCCAGTATAGGCATTTATTAAGATTGATGCCTCTCATGAAGTTGGCAAAGTTCTAAGAGGGACCAGTAACTTCAGAGAAAGCAAGATGAATTTTTATAGGGGCAAGATACAATTACATAGCAGAAATTATGAATATTAAAATGATAGGAGGGGTTTGTCAAGGGATTAGGTAACAGGGGAGGGGTCTTAGTCACAGTGGACCTGTGCATGTGATTACCCACAATGCACACAGAAAAATCTATTTGGGGGAGGTATGTGTGTGTGATGATGATATTGTAATAAGCCTCTCTACAACACAAGTTCATCTAAAAGACAGTTTTTGCTATTATTGTACAGGTGTCTCTTTAGGGAAAGTCCTTTCTATTGTTTTGGGGTCTGCATCCTGCTGGGCATCCTGGTGGTGCTGCTTTCTGATTGGCCAAGTATTGTGGTCCTATCTGAGACCAGAGGGATGTGGTTGTGGTTGAATGCAAGGACACACCTGCTGTTTCTGTGGGAAATATGAGGAATGGGTCTGGGGGCAGTGGCTAGCTAGAGGAAGTGGCTGGGATCCCATCACATGGACATGCCTTCTGTTTCTGTGGGAAGTATGAGTTCATGGACATACCTGTTGTTCTAGTGAGCAGTGAGGCATCTATCAGGAAGTTAGGGTATTGTGTGTGTGTGTGTGTGTGTGTGTGTGGGGAGTGGCTAGGTAGGGGCAGTGGACCTGCTGTTCAATGGTGCCTATAAGGAAGTTAGAATTTGGAGCTGGGAGCTCTTTATTAAGGATTCCATCGTAAGCATTGGTTGAAGGAATTCTGGATGCTCATCTTAGAGAAAAGAAGACCCAGGAACAATATGATAACTGTCTCCAGATATTTGAAGGGCTTTTATACAGAAGAGGCATTCAATTTAAAAGACCATTGGCTTATAACTCTATAGCTAGAAGGAATCTTAGGGGTCATTCAGCACTTCTTAAACTGTGGGTCATGACTCCATAGGAGGTCAAGAAAACTTTGGCAATAGTAGAAGGTTTCTGAACGTGCCATGACCAAAAATGAATTAAAAATCACTCATAACGAGTAAGAGGTGTCTCTGATAGCAATGTGGTGTTGCATCTGGAAACTTCACTGTACCTTTGGTTCTGAACACAAAGCATGTACTACACATTGTGTGCCAGGCACACACTAAGGCTGCTGACACAGGAAAGGTTGCAAGTGGAAAAAGTTTAAGAAGCCCTGAATTCTAGTCCAACTCCTGCGCTTTACAATTTCCTAACTGAGGGGAAAATCAGCAACTCCCTGGGAAATAAATGCTCAGGGGTAGGAAAGGGCTCTGTTAGAGCTCTATTATTGCTCTAGACTCTGCCTCTCCCAGCTCCTTTGATGTGTTCCTAAAGTTGGTCTGGTTGCAGCTACTTCCTTCTGCCTCCACACCCATCATTCTCTAGAGTTTCACCCTTTGTTTCTGCCTTCTGTATCTAAAACTTCTATGGGTTGTTTTGTCATCAAGCTGCTCTTATCCTTTGCTGAAACTGTCATCTGCTGTTGTGGCTTCTTCTTCCTCTGTAGATCTTTCTTCAGACTCTCCTAGGCCAACATGCTTATTTTGATTTTTTTTAAAGGTAGTCAGGCATATGCCACAATTGGCTGACATACAACCAGGAAGCTGTCAGGTTACGCATCACACCCCTCATGGAAAATCCTTAATCATCTCACCTAACTGGGCCAGAGAAAGCAAATTCATTTTACCTCAAAACTCCCTCAGAGGGAATAGGATGTGTTCCCATTCTACATATCTCATTGTCTTTCTAAGGTTCAAGATAAAACACAAAAGCGTTCAAGGTCAGGTGACTCTGTTCTCCCTCAGTCTCCCTCGAGTCTCTCTCTCTGTGTCTGCCTTTCCCTCTCTCTCTCCCTTTTCTTTCCCCTCTTCCTTCATTTACCTTTCCAATTGGCTTCCTTTTCCAGCAGTTCATACCCAGTCCAAACAAAGTGCCTAAAAATTTCAATAAGTCACAAAAAGCCACTTCAATTCAATAAACCTTTATTAAATGCTTACTATGTGTGATGCACTGTGCTAAGCACTGGGCATATAAATAGAAAAAGACAACCCCTTTCTTCAAGGACACTATAGTCTAATGGGGGAAGACAACACTTAGTTATCCTTGTCCTAGCTAGCTAGATAATTCTTAGCAACTAGCATAGGGCTGATTACACCCATTAAGGTATTTTAAAAACTCAAATCAAAAATGTGTGATTCATATCCACCCCATCCTCTCTGAGATTTCCGGTGGAACTCTGTAATAGCTCAGTATCCCAGAATTAAAGCACAAGTCATCCAGATCGGTATGCAGGACACATCATTACCCACCCCTCTTTCCCCTTCACTGTGAGTCAGTGAAAGCTGCTTATACTGGCTCTGTATCCATGTCAGCAAAGTGTAGGCAGTGATGGATAAAGGAGGAGAGCAGCATGCACTGATGTTTTGTCAGGGCAAGGAACTGTGAAAAGCCAAGGAAGAGTTAGCAGGGCAGCCTGTCCTCATCAGCACACTTTTATGACATGGAAGATTTTTTTCCCCCCGAAGCATTAACACATAAGAACAGTAGGACAACCAGCATCATTTTGCTGACCACCCAGTGGCCCTTCTCTTTCATAAGCAGCCCCATTACCTTTCTCAGTCTCATGACCTTCCACTACTAAGTAATCTTCTAATTGAATTTCTGTCATGGATACTTCCTGAACCCTTTTTTCATTCGAAATAATTATCACTAAGAAGCTTTTTCCTTTCAATTTTGTTTGCCCCCACTTATTAGACCAGGTCTCTTAAATCACAGTAGAAAGAGATATTTAGTTAAAATGAAGCACTCTGCCTTTTTATCTAAGCCTTGTCAAGTCATTGCACGACATAGACTTTGTTTTGCTTTCCAAATCTGTCCGTTTTTGTTTTAAATATTCACACATTTTAAAATGAAGAAAAAAATAATCTATTGTTTAAAAAAAAGAGGTCAAAAACAAAAACACAAAAAACAATTAGAGCATCTTTTCCTGGAAAAATGCTATCCTTGTATTGCAAACAACATTAAAGTTAGCTTGGATTATGATTTGATGATAGCTCAAGATGCTAATGATAAAACTATCTGGAATGTAACTTATGCTGAAGGATGCGACTTCCAAAGAGAGGTTGAAAAAGTAGAGAGTCTCTAGAGTAAGCCACTTGCTGAGATGATTCACCACCAATTGGTACCATTTCTCCATCATCTCCCTGTCTTCAAATGTTTGCCTCCAACACATTTGTCTAGAGTTGGAAGGAGGAATGTTGCCACTTGGTATAAATTCAGTTGCTGCTTTGGAGGTGGGGGGGAGGTGGGGCAAAGGATAGTTCAGATTTGAAGGGTACAGTTGTGCCAGGCAGTTCCCATAAGGAGACTGGGAATAGGGTAAGGAGAGGAGCAAGAACCTGGTGGAACTGCAGCATAGTTTAGGCAGATGATTGCGCAGGAGACCCAAGGGTCATCACAGAGAGGGGGCTCTTCCTATTGTCTCCCTAAGACAAAACTCCAGCTGCCCAGGCCTAGTTGTGGTCCATCCCTTAGGCTGCTAAGGAAAGACAGCCTTTCTGAACTTCTGGGAAGATCCACTTCAGGGTAGTAGAAAAATAATTAGACTAAAACTCAGGAAGCACTGGTTTTAATCTACAATAGACTCACAATTAGAATGGAATGAGAGGAACCTTACCCTCAAAGCACCAAAAGCTTTAAGTAATGATTTTTGGGGGGAGATTGTGCACTTTAAAAATTGGTTACATTCACCTTTTGATCACACTTACATTCCATCACAGAGAAAAAGTAATTTGTCAGCTTAGACAATCAATGCATATTTACTGAATGCCTACAGGCATTGTGCTAAGTTCTGGGGATACAAAAGGAGAAAAAAGACAGTCCCTGCCTCAGGGAGCTTACAGTCTAATGGAAGTGAGAACAAGTAAACAACTACACATAAAACTATATACAGATAATAGGAAATAATTAAAAGTCAGAAGCACTAAAATTAAGAGGTGTTGAGAAAGACTTCCTATAGAAGATAAAATATATTTCATATTTCCATAGTATTTTAACCTTTATAATGCATTTTTTTTTTTATCATTAGCTGAATTAGTAAATTATCAGTTAGCTAAAATAGTAAACTACCTAGTGGTATGCTTCCCTCCTGCTTCTTTCCTACTCCCAAGCCATACCCAAAATTAGCTTCTTTCTATCTTAACTTTGACCAGATTCCTCAAAGATGGTGGATGACTTCTGCAGGAGCAACTGAATTTCTAGAGGAAGATTTTTGTCTCCCTACCAAGGATAATGTCCAAGGATCTCAATGGACAGACTTCTCCCTAAATGCTCCACTAAATTAATTTATTTCTTATATACATAACATGGCATGGAGTACGTTCGGAATTATGTTTCCTGACTGGTTGTATAGAACACAAGCAGCTGTTCTCTGAGTGCTTGCAACTGACCCTGTGGCAACTTAGGAGGAGTTTACTTTATGTCTTTTCCAGTGGTTTTCCCCACAGAAGGCAGTTCAAAGCAATTAAAACCACAAAGGGGAATAAAAGTCTCTAACAGAGCAGCAGAAGGTCCTTGCCTCTCCTGAATCATCATTTCTTCTGGCTCAGCAAACAATCATGGGGCTCTTCATCACCGCAGAGTGGATGCTCTTTGTGCACCAACAGAAGGGAGCTCTTTCCAAGCTTCCATGTGGTTGATGGGGAGCAGACAAAGAACATCTGTGCCTGCTCTGTACGACCCACCAATAAGAGTGGATATGAGCATGCTCCATGCCCCTGCCAATTACATTCACATTATGAATTACAACATTGATTTGAGGTTGTATTTTGAGCTGCTTGTCCCAGGCACCAAATTGCTAATTATGTCTTTAATCTGGTCTTTGCCATTAACTAGTTATTTGTCCGTGAGAAATTAACTGCCCTTCCTTGGGGCCTCAGTTTCTTCATCTGTAAAATGAGAAGTTTGAATCAAAAGACCTCTTAAGGATCCTACTAACTCTAAAAGTATGTGACTCTCTGACTTCCTGTTAACCAGTAAAAGAAGGTCATGGGTACGTATATTTGGAGCCAGAAGGGACCTTTGAAGCGTAGTCTAACCCCTGTGTTTACAGATGAGAATACTAAGGTCCAGAAAGGTTAAGTGATTTGCCCTACATCACACAGGTTGTAAGTAGCAGAGGCAAGCTATGAATTCATATCCTTTGACACTAGGTTGAGTGTCCTTTTCACTAGGCCATGCTGGTGGGAAACCAAGCAAATTATCTCCTAGCCAAAGGCTGGCATATCCGCTAAAATGGATCAGACGAAGAAGAAGAATTAAAAGCAAATCTGTTCGTTGTTGGCTGTGCATTTCCTGAATAAGAGGGACATGCAAGCTGGGAGAAAGGGTTGCTTTTCCCTGGATAGAAGGCCATTAAAGACAAAACAAAGCCAGAGATCACATTAAAAATAAGATGAAAGTGAATGCTAGTTACATGAGGAAAAAAACAAGCAACCTTTTATTTACTTGTACTTAGTCATTTCCCTTTCATTTTCAAGATCAATGTACTTGTAACATGGAGAACTGTTAAGTAAGGTAATCAAAACACTCATCATTTTAGCTTAGATAGTAATCCCTTATATTATGATTTATCCCCCCAACTATTTGGACAAAGTTTTCTAAAGCTGGTTGTGGGTAAATTTATGAAATATGACAGACTCTAAGATCCCTTTTGGAAGGGACCTCAAGGGCCATCTAGGCCTGCTGTTGTGTCAGACTCATGATCCCATTTGGGGTTTTCTTGGCAAAGACACTGGAGCGGTTTGTCATTTCCTTCTCTAACTTATTTTACAGATGAGGAAACTCAGGTAACCAGGATAAAGCGATTTGCCCAGGGTCACACAACCAATGAGTGTCTGAGGCCAGATTTGACCTCAGGAAGATGAGTCTTCCAGATTTCAAGCCCAGGGCTCTAAAGGGAAGAATAAGTTGCCTTGAGAAGGAATGGGCCCTCCCTCACTATAGACTCTCAAGGAATGGTTAGTAGACCACTTGTGAATTCTATAGAGGGTAGAGCAAGTAGGTAACTTTGATCTCTTCCAACTCTGAGATTCTGCGGTTTTGTGAATATAGAAGAGATCAATATGAGATATTATAGATGTAGAATTGATGAGACATTACAATTTATTTAACATGGAATGCGAAGGAAAAAGAAGAGTTAATTATGCATCCAAGTTTTCAACTTTGGTGAACCATGAAGTCATCCCCAAAGATAGAGAGGATGGAATAGCTGTGGTGAAGGGATGTCTGGCAGGCATTTGGAAATGGATCATAGAAATAAGGGGAGATATTGGGATGATATGTACACGTTATGTAACACACATATGTATATTTATACACATACGCACTTATACATACACGTATATATATATATATGTATGTATGTATGTGTGTGTGTGTGCGTGTGTGTGGAGAGAGGGAGGCAAGAGAGAAGGAGAAAGAGAGAGGCTGGTCTGCAGAGAAATGACAATTAGAGCCTTGAAAGTAGATGAAGTGTGGGGGAAAAAAACCCTTTTGATATGTTTAGTAGCCCTAAAGGGGCCACTAGGTGGCAGAGAATAGAGTACTGGGCCTGGAGTAAAAAAAAAGCTCATCTTCCTGAGATCAAATCCAGCCTCAGGCACTTACTAGCTGTGTGACCCTGGGCAAGTCACATCACCCTGTTTGCCTCAGTTCCTTCACTTGTTAAATAAGCTGGAGAAGGAAATGGCAAACCACTCTGGGATCTTTGCCAAGAAAACCCCAAACGAAGTCGTTAAGGTCAGAAACGACTGAACAATAACAAAAATCGTTCTGTTACCATGGGGATTCTGTTCGTATATGGCTTGGGCTCCCCAGTACCTGAAATCCTTTCAACAATCTGTGATTCTGCCATTTTTGTGGTCTCCTCCCAGGAGAAAAATCACTGGGTTGAAAGTTATGAACACTTTGGTGAATTTTCTCACATAATTTCCTATTATTTTGCCAGAATGTTTTAACCAATTCATAGTTCTACTAACAGTACATCAGGGAGCTTGTCTTTCCAAAGTTTCTCTTTAATGTTGTCTGTTTACATCTTTTATCTTCTTTGCTGGGTGTGGTAAGAACTCAGAGCTGAGTTTTTTAATTACATTTTTCTTATTGCTAGTGATTTGGAACAATCTTTCATATCTCTTGCTGGTTTGCAGTTCTTCTGAAAGCTGCTTATATCCTTTGAGTACTTCTCTATCGGGAGTATTATTTATTTTATAAAATAGCATCTTTAGAACAGACAATTCTATTACTTGATATGAATGGTAGGTCTCTCATTAAGAAAATATAAATCTCTTGTTACAGATGACAAGGAACTGTGCCAGAAATATCACAGGACACATGAAGAAAGGTACAGGTACATGAACCTAAGCCAGGAGGCACCCTTGTACAACCTTAGGACTGGAAGGGAGAGAAACTAAGTTCTAACTTCAGCTCTGCACTGACTGTCTGTAAAACCTTAGTCACATCTCATCAGCTATGCTTTTCCCAGATGTAAAATGAAATGACTGGATTAGATACAGAAACAAACCGGTAATTTGGACACTGCGGAAAAAGATCGCTATGAAACTTGTCATAGAGTGTGCAACTGACAGGGGAGGAGACAGGGAAAAGGCCTTGCACTCAGGACACAAAGCCCTGAAGAGAGAGGCCCTGAGACATTCACCCTTGTTAGGAGAGGCATAGACCTTAGAAAAACAGTAGTCACAACGGGTGGAGAGCCTGGGACGCAGAGAAGCCACTAGCGAGACTGTTTGTCACTGGGGGAGGTGGTATGTTGGAGATGGGCCAGGGAAGGAACTCAACTGGGGGATGACCAGCTAGGAAGGAATTATTGGATAACTTCCTATTTTAACTAAATAGTCTTACTAAGTGCTAAATTCAATTGTTTTACTTATTAATAGATAGAAGTTATTCTCTAAAGTTTGGCACCCTGTGACACAACCCCATTTGCCCTGCATTAGTTACATTTCTGCTAATGGTTCTTTCAGTTCTAACATTTTGTATCTCTAATTAGATAGAAATAATTTTTTAAAAACTTTCCATTTGCAAAATTAATTCATTTGTATTAATTTAGAAATATTTTTGCTTCATTGGCCATAATATAGATGTGAAATATATTTTAAATTATTTTTGTAATTATTGAATACAATTTTATGTTCCCCCTTAATTAATTTTCCCTTAAGAGAAATTTGCAATCCATTATGATATTAAGTTGCTAAGGCTTGCAAATAGATTCGTGTCTAGTTGTTAATGTTTTTCTTAAATGGAATAAAATAGTGAATCAGTAATCAAGCCCAAATATCTTCTAAAATCAGGGCATCAAAATCTTCACAAACTAAAGCTGAATAAAACCATTATTTTAAATTTGTCCATTTTATGATTTTTTAAGTGAGGAGATAAAACTTACTTTTGTTGTCTCTTGCAAAATAATTCAGGCTGTGCTGAGTACAGCAAGAAGGAAACTAGCTTTCTTCAAACTAGCTTGAATTTTTTCCTTCGCTGTCATTACTTATATGAGCATTCCTTTCCACGCTCCTGATCTACCTTGTGTGATTACAAGTCAGTATCATTCCCTCATATGTTATGAAAGTAATAATGATAGCAGTGAGACCTATTTAAATTTTTTTGACTGATCTATAAAAAAAAATTTAGAGCCATCACAACTTTCAAAACTAAGTTTAACTGTTAATACAATTCTTTCAGTCAGAGCTCAATCATTTAAAAGTGAAGTTATCATCAGCATTTAACCTAGAAAACACGGAGAGAAAATTTCTTTTCATTGACAATATCCAGGACAAATCCCAAACTAAGCCAGTGATGTGTGGATTAAGGGATCTTAATGGAATTCAGTTTTATCATTTATCAAGCTCACCAAGTGAAATGCATGATTTATATGTATTTTTAAACCTTGTGTTGGATGGGCACAGAGCTGAGATTAAGGCTTTGTAGCAGTCTTGATTGAAATTTAATTTCTTCCTTCTTTCCGGCCCCCCTTCCCCCCTTCATTACTCTAAAATGTTCTAAGAATTTCTAAACTCCTCAGAAGGAGAATTGATCTTTAATGAAGCATTGCTACTTTGGTCTGGAAATCTAAGTACAGAGTCTCATCACTCTTAAATTAATGGCCTTGCTTTCTGCTATGAACTTAATACTCCGAATGCTGATTTGGTGTTTGATTGCTTTTTCCCTCTTTCACCCTTTTTTTAATCAAAGTATCTTTTCATTTCCTTTTTTACTTCTTTGCAGTCAAGCATGAACTCTGCTTTGACATATCAGCCTCAAAAGGCTCTAGCCACAAAAGCCTTCATCTGATGATCAGCTATTTTTCTTTTTCCATGGAGGGCAGGACAAGAAGAAATGGATAAACTTTACAATATGAAAGATTGGAGTGATCTATGAGAATGAATTTTCCCAGTAGCATCACGTGGAGAATCTTGTGATGACTTCTATAACCTCCATCTCAGCATTTCTTTAAATCCCCTTTTTCTTGGAATGATTTAAATATGGTACCATAGGAAATAGAGTCTATGATCTTTGATGATCCCCTAATAAAAGCTAACATTTATATAATATTTAATAGATGCCAGGCACTGTGCTTTACACTTATTATCTCCTTTGATTCTAATAACTACTGTGGGAAAATGAGCAAACAGAGGTTAGGTGACTTTCTCAGGGCACTACAGCAGATATGGATGTGAAGTCAGATTTTTACTCAGATCTTCCGGATTCTAGGCTGGTTCTCTTTCCACTGTAGTACCTAGCTACCCGCCCCAGTTCTATGGTTCTATTTCTCTCATCTTTTTGTATTGTGCATCCCCTTGGCAGTCTGGTGAAGTCTGTGGACCCCTTCTCAGAATAATATTTTAAATGCACAAAACAGAGAGAATTAAGGAGGAAACCAGCCATATTGATATATAGCTATTAACATATTTTTTAAAGCAAGTTCATGGATCTCAGGCTGAAAAAGAAAAACCTGCTCTAAGTCAATGCCTTTGTCTTTTAGTTAACCAGGGCAGGACCGGTCGCCAGGTATCCGGAGTCATAGCTGACTAGCTCAGCATCTTCTATTTCATCAGAGCCACGGGGCCCAAGGGAAGCATACCTGAAAATATTCCTGCAGACTCATGTTACTTTCTGTCTGGCCTCTGAGTTACAGAATGAAGCCAAGAATCCAGGCCAGGGCCACTGTCATATGGCCTAACTTGGCAGACTCAGAAGGGTCTGCACTATTTTAATCACTCCCTCCCCCTTTCACAGCTGATTCCTTTCAGTCATGTTACTCTAAAAGCTCTGTCTAAAATAAAAGCTCCATGCCAACTAACTGGATTTTTTTTCTATTTTTTTATTTCTTTAAAGTGGAAACTTAGCTCTTGGCCACACAGGGAGTTAGAGGGGTCCTAACATGCTTAAAATAAATTGGTCTTGCGCATTAATAATTCTCCTTTGAGATAGCATCCCAGAACCAAGTTTCCCCCCTCCCCTGTCTTCCCAGAGCCATGTGAATGGGGTATTAAGCCTTTCCATTTGAGACCAGGCTCGACTAAAAGATGAAACAGATTTGGCTTGTCTGACGAAGCATTTGTTAAATGAGCTGCTATGATAGAGGTTAAATCAGAAATTCTGTGACAAGCCAATCTCACAGAAGATCTTGGTAAAATACTCCTGGGGGGGCTCATTAAGCAGATAAATGTCAAAATATAATAACAAAGAAGCAATTAAAAATAAATAGGAAGCTCAAATAGCCTCCTGTGCTGTTCCTCTCAAGTCAGACGGCAATCACAGCTCAACTCTCTGGCTCAGCATCACAAGCATTTCTTAAGCATTGACTGGGTGTCCAACGGTCTGTGCTATGATGGAGAGCAGAGAAAACATGGCTTCTACCTTCAAAATGCTTATACTCTAGGTGGAGAACAAGTGTCTCGCACACAGAAAGTGCTTTGTAAACATTTATTGACTGTGTGGTTGGTTGTTGTCTATTCTCAAAAACGACCAAAATGACATCACTGTGATACAGTCAAGTTTCAGTGTGTCTGACTGTGACTGAGCAGACCAATAGGGGCTTAGAATACTCTACCACAAGTCAGACACAAATTGTCCATGTGGACATTTGGGGTGGATACTCTGAATTGGCAGATCCTGCTTTCCTTTGAGCTGTTTCAATTCTGCTTTGCTCATAGAAAACAGCACCTTCTCTGATGTGGGCACCCCTTACTGAGCAGTCCTGTGTCTGAAACCACTTTAGCAGTCTGACGAGGCCAACTGACCCCTCTCAGAACGATGTTTTTAAAGACTTAAAATAAAATACACAGGGTTATGGAGTTAACCAATAATCTTGAAATACAGTTATCAAAATACTTTTAAAAAACAAGTTCACAGATCTGAGGCTAAGAACTCTTGAACTAGAGCATAATTTCAAGGCAGCAAATTACTCAGAGTAGGATAATGTCATATACAGTCCGGTGTTAAGAGGATACAAGGGAAAATTGTTGTGTGGGGTAGAATTAATTAAGGGAGGCTTCATAGCGGTGCATCTTGAGGGGATTTCTTCAAAATTAGTATAAGCTTAGCTTGAGAAAATGGAGATACAAGAATGTTCTGGGCAAAGAGACCAGTGCATCCAAGGAACTATTGAGTGTTGTTCAGGCATTTTCAGTCCTGTTTGGCTCTTCATGACCCCATTTGGGGTTTTTTTGTCAAAGACATTGGAGTGGTTTGCCACGTCCTTCTCCAGCTCGTTTTCCAGATGAGGAAACTAAGGCAAATAGGGTTAAGTGACTTGCCCAGGGTTACACAACTAGTAGGTATTGGAGGCTGTATTTGAATTCAGGTCTTCCTGACTCTGGGCTCCACCTAAGCTGCCTGGTTAGGTGTAGGGAGTATTTTAAAGAGTACACAGTAGAATATAAGCATATGAAGGGCAGGGCCTTTATATTTGTAATGCCAGCACCTAGCTCAGTGCCTGACACTTAGGATGAATCAATATACGCTTGCTGATTGATTAGCATTTGCCTACTTGGAGTGGACAATTCACTAAAGGGAAACAATGCAAAATGAGGTTGTATGAGGATGGTGGGGCAGGTCAATGGAGTCACAAAATACCAGACAGATGAAAGGGAAGCAAAGGATTGAGGCACCTATGTGATTTTAAAAATTTCTTTCCTTTTTTTTTCTTTCTTTTTCCTTCCTTCCTTTTTCTTTCTTTCCTTCCTCCTTTTTTCTCTTTCCTTCCTTCCTTTCTTCTTTTTCTTTCGCTGAGGCAATATGGGTAAGTCTGAATTTTACCTCATTTTTATTTGAGCAAATTTAACATTAAAGTTAAACTTGGCCATTGGGAATAATAAACTAGTAAAATGTGCATAAAGAAATGCTTAAATTTTACCTACTCTCTGAAGAGGAAGGTAATGTAAAGGACCGTCCCTAAATTTCTTCCCAGGCTTCAAAAAGACCACACTTCTTAAAACCAATAACAAGCCTAATTAATTATGTTAAGTTCAACCTGGCTTCCTTCCACTTTCTCTTCAGTAACAAAGGTCTCCTTGGTTTTGTCTAAGTAGGAATATAGGGATGGCTGGTGGCCACCAAAACCAAAATCAAATGAAGTCATGGCTTACCTTAGGTAAATACAGACATAACTTATTGCATCTGTCAAGAGATAGCCCTTTTTACCCAATGTCTTAGGGGTCTTCTTGCTCAGACCTGACTGAAATAACAGTAAAGAGTAGTATTTTTTCTGAATCAAAGTTCCAACAGAAGCAATGAGCAACAAGCAAGGTACAGAATCCAGACTATAATAAAGGTAAAAACTTTTTTCCCCTGTCTTCCTAATATCAACAGCTATAATAGGCAGACAGAAACAGAAAATACCCATGATAAATGGAGCAATTATTTTTAGAGATAATAATGACCACTGAAGCTTACGTAGAACTTTAAAGTTTGTGACAAGATTTCGTCCCATCATTGGAGACATCCTATCTCTTACCTCTGTACTTTTCTTTGCGTAGGCTTCACATCATGTCTGGAATGGATGCCTCTGCCTCTTGGAACTTCTGACCTCTCGTCAAGTCCCAGCACAGGGCCCACCTCCTTCAAGAGACCTTTCTTGATTCCCTGAGCTGTTACTGTTCCTTGCCAAAATGATATATATGTACTAAAATATATTTTTGTATTAAATATGGATGTAGTACATAGTACATATATATATGTAATAAAATATATTTATGAACTAAAATCGTTGTATTGTTTTTAGCCATCAAAGTTTTAAACTGCACTAAAACTTGTAGGATACTGTGTATATTTCATATAGAGTTGTGCACATACTGTTCTTTCCCTCCCCTCAGTAGAATGTAGGTTCCTTCAGAGCAGGTACCGTTTCATTTTTGCCCTTTTTCTCCCTCATGCCTAACACAATATCTAGCATTTGATAGGCATTTAATAAATTCTTGTAGAATGGAATTGAATTTGAACCTTGAACCAACCCTGTGAATAGGGCAGATAGCATAGCTATAACTGAGCCCATTTTGTAGTAAAGGAAACTGGGGGTAAGAGAGAGATTTAAGTGATGTGAGGAAGGATTTGAACTCAGGTTTTTGGACTCTTAAGTCCTACCCTCAAACCATTATACTACCCTATCTTTTCTCATCCTATGTTCAATCTAAAACCAGAAGTAGCAACATATATGTTTAAACAATTGTCTGAACCCAGCTTTTAAAGTGAATGTATGAAATTGTCTGATGTACTATTATCATCATTATTACCATTAACTTTTTGAAACTCTGATTTCCCATTAGCATTTAGAACAGGTTTAAACCAAACAGTTCCAGAGGGATCAAACCACATCTTTAAACTGATTTCCAGTTCCTTATACTGGTTTCTTTGCTGTCTTTGCTTCTCCCTCTTCTTGTATTTCTTCTTTTTTTTTCTTCTGAGCTCATGTTAATTGTCTGCTCAACTGAGTTGCCCAAGAAAAGCTGAGATGGTAAAGTTATATCCAAGCTCTCTGTGACCTGCTTGCAATGAAGACACATATCAGTTCAATAAAGCTCAGACAGAATGACAGTGACAGCTGCCTCATGGCATTCAGCATCAAGTGAGCAGATCTATTTAGCAGTTTCAGGACCAAGTGTTTCATTACAGCCCGACTGCTCTAAGAGAAACAACCTAAACCCAGACTAAAGTGTTCCACTTCACCATTTACCAGAAGGCTCCTGATGACCATTCAAGAGTATCTACCTCGAGGGTCTTCTAATCTTCACGTTTTTCACCAAACTTCCTGGAGCTAAACTATCCAGTCAACACGTTGCTTGCCCAGACTTCCAATCTGCAACTGCTTTGAGGCTAGTAGTGGAAAAAAACCCTCCTTACTCAGAAGAGTTTGCTATAGGGCCCAAGAAAGTGTCATGGGGGCCAAGCAGTCCAGTGGTGTCTCCAAGAATAAGGACCCCAAGGGAATATTGCTGGCAAAAAAGAGACAAAAGTTTTCTCAATGGGATGATGTCCTTGTGGGAAAGGACCCAAGGTCACTGCTGAAGAGGGGCATGAGGCATATCAGCTTCAGTTTGGTCACCAAGGGAATGACTGACATTCCCGATTTTCTGTGGGGGCTGTCGGAGATCCAAAAGCTCAACTTGTCTCATAATCAGCTCATGGTGGTCCCAGCAGAGGTGGGAAAACTGACAAGGATCGTGGTGTTGAATCTGTGTGGGAATCGTATAAAGAGCCTGCCCAAGGAAATTGGGCTACTCAGGAGCATGAAGGTTCTGTTTGTAAACATGAATTGCCTGACAGAGATGCCACCAGAGCTGAGCCTCTGTAAGAGCCTGGAAGTTCTGAGTTTGTCCCACAACTATATCTCCCATCTCCCCTCAACCTACTCGGAACTTTCCGGATTGAGGAAATTGAATCTAAGCAACAACTGCTTTGCCCACATCCCCGTCTTCGTGTTCTCGCTGAAGGGGTTAGATTTCCTTCATGTGGGCTCCAACCGACTGGAGAATATTGCCGAGAGCATACAAAGTCTGGTAAGCTTACAGATCTTCATTGCAGAAAACAACAATATCCACTCCTTCCCAAGGTCTCTCTGCTTGGTTACAACACTTGAGCTGCTGAACTTGAACAACAATGATATCCAGACGCTACCTGATGAGCTCTACTTGCTCAGTCGACTGGACAGGATCGCCTGGAATCCCATGGACAAGGGACTGCATATTTCTCATAACCCTCTCTCCAAGCCTCTGCCAGATGTGGTGGAGGGGGGCCTGGACCTGCTCTTCAGTTACCTGAAAGATAAAAAGCACAGCTGATTCGTCCTGTTGAAAAGTGACTGTGGATCCCCTCATCCACACTCAGACTCCCAGGCGCACTTTCCTGTTCTGAGATTTCGACTTCATTGCTTCTCAATGTTTGCAAATGCTTTTATTTCAGACTTGCTGAGCAATCATCGAATGTGAGTGGATTGTTCTGTGGGGATCATTTATTTTAAATCTGTGCTGGTCATTGCTTTTGCTTTCCTACAGCCTCTATAAGCTATTTGAAATTCTTTCTGCAGCTACATTTTAAATCACCTTTGTTTTTCCTCTTAAAGAAAAACAAGCAAAGTCTTCCTAAAAATCAGTGAGATCCAGTTTGTAGACTGGAAATCTAGAGAAAGAGTTCTGCTTTTCAGTTTACCCCTGGAAGGTAGGCCATTTTGCTTTTTGAGCCTCAGTTTCTTGATGAAGGGTAGATTGGGACCAGAAGAAAATTAAAACTGCCCTGGTCTCCCCTGAATGAATCAATCACTGACCGTTTCAGTGATTTTAAAGCAGTTCGGAAGTCCATGTTGGCATGACAAAATTTGGTAAGCTGTAATCCAATGTGGTTGCTTACCCATGTTGGTGGAAGGCAGAGAAGTGAAGCTGAAGGCAGCTCCTAGGTAACATAACAAATTCATTTTAATTAAAAATTTCCACTTTATTTCTCCTCTCATATCCCAAAAATTGTTGAAACAAATACTAATCAATAGCCAAATCGCCTCATTCTCTGTCATCAGGTGAAAGGGAAGGGCCACCTCCCCCAAGAGACATTTTCTGATTCCTCAGTGGTTAATGATCTCCCTCAAATTACTTTGAATGTATTTGGTATATATTTTGTGTTTATTTATTTGTGAACATGACATAGCTCTCCTATTCACCCCATCCATTACTAGAATGTAAGCTCCCTGCGGGCATAGACTATGCTATTTTCTGTGCTGTTGTTTTTTTTTAAATATCCCCAGTGCCTTGCATAGTGCCTGTCACATAATAGGTGTTAAATAAATGTTTATTGAATGGAATTGAATAATTCAACAAGAGAATAAGTATTCTCTTTCTAATTGAGAGGTACCTGTATTTACCACCTGCCTTTCAGGGATGAGTGTTTAAAAAACATTTGTAAAGCATTCTGGTATCTTCAGGTAGAAGGCACTGTAAAAAAATGTGACGTACTTTTATTATAGACGAAAACAGCTGTCAGTTGATCAAGGACACTGGGATAAGCAGCTCCACTGTTCTTATCAGAGACCAGAGGAGTTTAAAGCTCAGCTGGCAGTCAGGGACACCTAAGTCATTAATATTTCATCTTCTAGGAGATAAATGCTTAGAAGAAAAATGGTTAATCAGGAAAGGACAGTATCTTTGGATCATTAAAGGGCCAGTTATACTTAGATGATTGACTATTTGTCAATAATTGGACCATATTAATATTAGGACTTGTGCCAGTATTTACCTCTCTTCTAGCTCTATCTCATTGTTTCAGGTGATGATAGATCCTTTCAGAGCCTCCATGCAGCCAGTTGTGAAACATTTTGCAGCAGAATGCTATCTGAGCAGTAAATTAAGGACAAAAGAGGTTCTAACTTTAAGAATGGAAGAGCATCATCCCGAATTCTTCACATTCTGGCACCACCATCTCTCCCACAAATTACCAGGGTAGTTGTGTGGGCCATTTATTTGGTGGTTCCGAGTTTAAATCATAGAAATCTTAGACTTAATGCTAAAAGTACCTTAAAGGTCAGCTTTGGGAACTATTTGATAAAATAAATAAAATACAATGAAGTATAGGTAATGTTAATATGTAGTTTTCTAGGTTGATATGTGCCAGCCAGGATCCTTATGTATGATTTAGTGGTGCCTATTTCTATTTGAGTTTGATATCCCTGATCTAGTCCAACTACTTCATTTTATAGATGAGGAATATGGGGCCCAAGGAAAAAACATGACTTTATCATGTCTATTTGTGGGACTTCCATCTTGGAATTCTAAGAGTTGCTCAAGGAGAAAACTTGAACTTATTCCTAGTAATAGAGTGCCTGGCACATATTAGGCACTTAATAAATGTTTATTGAATGATTGCTGATTGAATAGCTAGCAATTTTTCCCCCAATAGACTTAAAAGTGAGTTATTCAATGGGGGGGAGGAGGGAAGAATCCAGACCAATTTTTGTTGTTATCAACAAAACATGTAATTCCAGTTACACATTCATATACGAGCTTCTACAGTGCAGTTACTGCAAATTGGATGTATTGGCTTTATATGGAAGGAGTTAGCAGGAATCTCAGCACTATAGAGAGGATCAAGTAATGGGATTTGGTGTTAGATATTTTAATTTGAATTACTGGTTCTGTCATTTACTATATAGGACTCTGGACCTAATTTTCCTCATCTACTTGAAATTAAGGTGCTGGACTGTATCAGATCTCTTCTAGCTCTATTATAAGCCTATGAAATTTCTACAGCCCACACTCACACTCAGTTCCTTAATTATTGACTTGCTAAAAGCAGGTGGAAATGTCCTTCCAGTCCACGAATCCTAGCAAAACATACTATAACATTAATCTTCAAAAGCCATGAAGATCATTTACTCAACAATAACAGCTAACATTTAATAACTTTTGAAGTTTGCCAAGTGTTCCACATAAATATCATCTCCTAGGATTCTCCCAACAACCCTGTGAGGTAAGTGTTCCTATTACCTCCATTTTTACAGATGATGAAGGTGAGGTTAAGAGAGGTTCAGGGAAGTCCTCGGGATCACAGATAGCTAATAAGTGACTGAGATAGGATCTGCAGCCTGGTCTTTCTGACTCCAAAGGCCAACATTCTATTCATGGTGTCCTGCTGCCTCTCAGACCTTGACTACTGCACACAAAGCCATTTGCTGTACACCTAAGCCTTGTGTTAGTTCCTACTTGTTGCACAAAGAATCACCTAGGCTCAGATTTTACTTTCCATGACCTTGTTGTAGGCAGAGGCCCAGACTAGGACACAGTCCTTTGCTTTCCCAGTTGAACAATCACGTTTATTTCCTCTCCCTGCTTTCCAGTTATTTGATCTGGGAACCATAACTTTACTCCAGGGAAAGAACATAACAGTATTTCGAAGGTGACCTGAGAGCTTACACCTATTATCAGAGGCTGCAACATCCATCTACTTTTAAGCTCGTCTTGATGCCTTTCAAAAATAGAGCACCATGCTTTCTTTTATTTAAGTTTAGTATTAAGTAACATCATAAAAACAATGGCAAGTTGCCAGATGGGCTTTAGATTTTGACTGTTCTTCATGAAAGAGCCCTATCGATAAAGAGACAGTACAAAGCCAAGACTGGTTCATGCACCTAGTTATTCGAAACACAAATGAGGAGATCTGAAAAATAACCTTCAGATGGGCTTCTCTATGCTGTCAAACCTTAGAATTCACCGACTCTCTGGGAAATTTTGCTCGCTTATCATCTGTAGTTATAATTTAACAGGCAATCAAATAACTCATAGATACTTGGGTTATGCTTTCTGAAGGCATCAAAGTTGGGAGAATGGCAGCATTAGTTCCCAAACCAAGGCAAGGGAAAAAGCTGAGCTAATTGGGTACTTGACAGCTGAGGGAGGGGAGGTTAGACGCTCAAATTCTTGCTGGGGTATTAGGCTTTCATGCCACTCAGTTCTCAGTACAGAGACATTTGGGGGAGGAAGGGATGCTCAGAAACACCTTTTGAAGCACTCCCAGCTTACAAGCTCACAATTAGGAAGAAATCCTGTGCTCCTGGCAAATGAGGAAAGCTTTGAAAAGACACATCTGTTTGGAGAATAATGCTGCCAGATGAATAAAGAGGCTGTGTATCAGAGAGAAAAGTGCCATCATTACGTGACTTGTTGACTTAATAAATGGTTAATGGAAAATGTACTGCATAGCCTGGCTTTCCTTAACAGACTTTTTTTTAAAAACTCCAGTAGTAGAAGATGGAATGACTGCAGTTTTATGCACCTGTATTTCCGAATAAAGTCCTGCTTGCTCCGGAAAGAGATAAAGGAGGAAACTCTGTAATTATTTGTAGAGACATGGTAAACTCATCTTTTTTTTTTAATTTTGGCAATGGATTATTTCATTTTTTAAAAGTTCATTTCACAAACTCCAAATCATATACTGAACGCGCATGTTAATGTTCATAAATTTAAAACCGAGAAGAAAAGTAAGTGATGGTGACATTTGTCATTAGGAAATGTTCCCATGACATCAATAGACTGAGATTCTGGAACTCTGGTCAGCGTTCAGTGTGATTTAACTAGTTTGCTCTCTGCAGGTACAACCCTGGAAAAAGGGCAAGGGACATAAATTGATTCATTGAGACTCTGGATACAGTGATGAATAACAGGCAAGCCAGGCAAACAAGGGAAAAGGCAGTATTTGAAAGAGCCAGATAAGGTTAATGAACATACTTTTAAATTATTTATGTCATTAGTATTTAAAATTAAATTATCCAAGGCAGCACCATCCACTTAGTCTGCCACAAGTAAATGCTTTTATTTCCAAACTTGCAGAAAGTTGTTTTTAAATAGCATAGTAATATTCCCAGTATAGATGTGACCTCTTGATTGACAGCATATATAATATATACAAACATAACAACATAATATAATAATAATATCACTATGTTAAATCCCCAATCAAAATGATGTAGATATTTAATACACGTAAAAAAGGGTTGAAAAAATGACATTGGGAGATAAAATTGAATTTTGTCAACAATTCTAGGAATGGACAAGAACAGATCAGGGGAAAGGGGAGAATCTATAGGTATTTCATTTCTTTTTTGTATGCAATATGATGAAGCGAAAATATAAATTTCTTTTAAAAAGGCAAGAGACAAGAGTCATGATGTAACGTTATGTGACATTAGGGACATTAAAAAGTTGCAGTCTAAGCTCCCTATGTGGATTCTTTGATAGTCATGAGACCTCACTTCTAAGGAGAAAGTCCATTTATGTCTAGTTTAAAATGCAAGTTCACTTATTTCAGCCAGAGTCCCTCTTTACTTCCCTCTCTTTCCACCCTTCCAGTATTTTTACACTTTCTTCCTTCTGCATTCTACAATCCAAATTCACTGGTTCAATACTGCTCTTCAAATAGGACACTCCATCTCCTGACCTCCTGACTCCATACTTTCCCTTTGGTTGTCACCATACCCGAAATGTTCTCTCTCATCAAAATCACTTAGCTTTCCTTGCTTCTTTCAAGAGTCAATTCAAATTCCATCCTTTCCCTGAAATTTTCCTCCCCACCAATTGGTGTATATACTCAATTATGTACTGTCTCCCCTATTACACTGTGAACTCATTGGGCTTATAGAGCAAGTTTTGCCTTTCTTTGTATCCTTGACCTTAGCACAGTGCCTGACACACATAGTTTACCAATGCTTGCTAAATGTCTTTGCCTCCTCAACCAGCTACAATGCTGAAAAATCTCAATGTTTAAATCTGGAGTAGAAGTAACAGACAACTTTGTTTTCCCACCAACCACAACTCTTGAACCCTCCAAAAGTGAGGGAATATCCATGACACCTGAGAGATTAGACCTTTCCTTTATAAAAGTGGAAAGCTGGAAAGCCATCTTAAGAGATACCACCACCTCTCCCCTTATTCCCCAATCTGGGAATGGCAGCATTCCTGCCATGTGGGGGAAGAAGCTACTTGACTCCATGTCAGCAAACCATCTAAGGAAACTATGTTTCAGCTCTCAAATAGGTAGAGACCAAGTTGTGTGTGGAACTAGAACTCTGCTGCAATCTATCTTTCTAATCTCATTATAAATAATATATATGAAACACCAGTCCCAGAGCCCATTGGTTTGGGATTCTCTTCTCATTGGTGGAGATGAATGCCCTGCTTTACATGAGGGGAAGAGTGATGAGAGTGGGTAATTGCAGGAGTCTAGTTAAATGATCTCTGTGCCCATTCTACTTCAATTACTTGGAGAGGTCATACAAGAGGCTACTGCTCTCCATCTTCCGTTCCAGTACATACTCCAGACATTATAATTCCTAATTTTTCAAGAACTGTCCATGCTTGAGATGTCTTCTATTTTAAAAATTTTTTTGACTCTAAACTCTTGTGTTTGTTAGTTCACACCTTATGAAATGGATGTCTAGGATTATGGTCACTGGCTGCCTAAGAGGAGGAAAAATGGAAGCATGAGGGTGGGAAGTAGTTTTGGGATGTTAATGTTTGCTTCTTTTCATTGGGGAAAATAAAATTTTATTTTATTTAAATTTTTTTATTTATCTTTTTAAAAAAATTATGGAATAAAACAAGAATTTTAATAATGGTATAATAAAAAAGATTATTACACATGAAACTGCACATCTATTATGTACTGCTTGCTATTCCTTTGAAATATATAATAAAGTTATCATGTAAATTTCTTTTTTTTTCTTTTTTCTACAATTTTAATTTGTGTCTAGAGCTCAGCACTACAGATAGATCTAGGTCTTTAATATGCAAGTTCTGGGAGTTTAAAGACAAAATGAACTGCTAACTTCTATTAGGCTGAAGGCTCAGACATCGCATTCTTGTTTGAGGGCAGTGGGTTGACTCTCCTTGCATTCTTGCTATGGAGGGAATAAACAACCATCAGAGGAACTGAGTTCTAATCTTTCCACCATAACTTATTATCTACATGACCTTGGTCAAGTCATTACACTTCTTTGAAGTCTTATTAATGAGTTTGCCATGGATAAAAAACAGGAGTGGTCTAATGATCTCTAAGTTCACTGATCCCATGGTCTTTTTTCCTTAGAAAAGGTAAGTCTAACTCATTAAGACTGTCAAAATATTTAAAATGTATTTCCCTTCCCTCAGCAGCAAGTAAATGGCTGACCATGCTCCAAAACATACTTAGAAAATATTGTAATAAAGCCCACACTTTATTCATGTCTCTTCCCCATTCACAGGCACACATAGTAGAGTCAACATCACTACAGACTTTCAAAGGCTAAAATGAAACTGAAAACTAGTTCTCCCTTCGACTTTTCTTGTCCCTTTCCCTTGTCTTCTTCCATTTCTGATATTTATCAAGATTATTAGAAATGTTAATATTTGTTACAGGCAACCCTCCAAAATAAATGCATCTTAATATGGAGTTCAAATTGGAATTTACCCCCAAATAGTAGATTACAATATTTTACTTATCCAGAGGTCACTTATCTGTGACTTTAATTATCTGGAATACAGCTAAGAATCTAGAAGTAACTCCCTCCATCCCCCAAAAGAGCAGCTAAAATAGATATTACAAAGCCCTTGGGTAATAGGTGAGCCTCTTAAGCCCTTCCTTAGAATTCATTTCCTCTTTACTTTTATCCTATTGACAAAGTCTAGCAAACTTTGTTATCTGGGCTCCCAGCCCACAGCAGATTAGGAATAGGAAATTAGAAGGGTCTGAAGAACATAACAAGAGACAGGCACAGCTACAAAAAGTAATGGCTTACAGTTTGATAACAAGAAAAGAGATGGGGGAAAATAAAGTAGAAACTAACAAAAAAATCAGCTGAAGGTCTCAAAAGCAAGCTGGGACCATTTGGTACAGAGACAATGGAGCATACTAAGCAGCACTGAACCCTGGCCAGAAGTAAAGCCATTACCACTCTTCCTACGTGGGTGAGTGCCTTCAATCCAGTGCATACACTGGATTTAGGATCAGGAAGACCTGCGTTCAAATCTGGTCTCAGACACTTAATAGGTGTGTTACCCTGAGCAAGTCACTTACCCTGTTTGCTTAAGTTTCTTCATCTGTAAAATGAGCTGGAGAAGGAAATGGCAAATCATTCCAGTATCTTTGCCAAGAAAATTCCAAATGGGGTCATGAAGAGTAATATATGAAATGAATGAGTAACAAGAATTCATTGTGGAACTGGTGGTATTTGGTGGGAAAGGAGTCAAGTCTTGGATACAGAGCTTGGGGTTCTCCTTCCCACAATGAGGAAAGAGTGATCAGAAGTTAGCTTAAACCTGATCACATTTCTTAGAGCCACCATATTTGAAGAGGAAGATAGATGTAATTCTAGACCAGTACCCACTCTCTCTGAGGAGAGTAGAATAGATTCCAGTCCCAACTTTCTGCTTTCCCTTCTGGCAGGGAATACAGTCTCCTCTGGAAAAGGGTAGGGAGAGAAGGGGATGGTCTATTCTGCACCCCCTCCCCCAGAAAATATGCACTACATGTGAGGGAAAGTCCCTTGCTACAAATATTAATAACATTACTCATGCTCTGTGATCCAGTCAAAGGAACAGCCTTCTGTCTGTTCCCCATACCCAACACCCATTGCTCCTCCTTGTGCTTTTGCATTGCTCATTGTCTATGCCTAAAATGCACCCCCTCTTCCTTCAAGACACATATCAGCTACCATCTCCTACATGCAAGACACATCACCCTCCCAATTGCTAGGGACCTCCCTCCCCAACTTCCTTGTATTCAAATCTTCTATTTATTCTCCTGGATATACTTATATATGTACCTGTTGCCTTGCCCATAAGAATGTAAGTTCCTTAACAACAGGGATTGTCTCATTCTTTGAATTCACATATTTCATATATATGACACAGTGCCTCCTACATGGGATGCACTTAATCCATGCTTATTAATGGAGTGAGAGATTGCCTTGAGACACCAAGGGTTATGTGCCATTACTGCTGAGGATAAAATAATAACAATTGTGGAAATTGACGGAATGGTTTGAATTTTGCAAATCACTTTACAAACATTATATCTTTTGAACCTTTGAAGCAGGTATGGCAGGAGTCATTTCCACTGTATAGGTGAGGAAGCTGTGTCTCAGACAGAAGTTAAATGACTAGCCAATGGTCATAACACTGCAAAGTGACAGAGACAAGACCAGGTCTTCTCAAATCCCAGTTCAGTGCTCTACCATAAGAGTTTTCAAATTTTTTTTTTTTACTTATGCACCTCTTCTAATTGAAAAAAAAAATTGAGTAGGGAGTTACATGCATGTGTAATTAAGGTCCTGGCCAATAAGGGCTCAGTCTTGAAAGTATGTGCAAAATTCTTTGCCCGCTATAAATAATACAAGACATGGAACTTTGGAATCTGGATTCAGCCATGACCTAGAGGTTCATACAGTTTGGTGATGGAAAGTCTTCTAATCACCTTTGGAATAAGAAGCACTGAGAACTCTGGAGGCCAGAATTTAGTGTACATACAAGAGGATACATATATCCCTTCTTCTGCCTTTCTTTTATGGTATTAAGGAAAGCAAGAATCTCTGTGCTGTTCAGTGGAGAAAGTGATGGCAGTTACTTTATCTATCTCTCCACTTGACTGCCATGAGTCTATAAACACACAGAGCCTTTGTTGTTTGGGTCCATTCTTTTCTGCTGATCTTAGATGACTGAGTAGCCAGAGATGGAGTTTACCACATAATGACACTATGAGCCATCAGAAGTCCCCTCTGGAACTGGAGACTATACAAGAGACCACTAAAATGAAGTGGCAGCAGTAGTTGAGTCTGGTAAGGAGCCAGCCCAATTTAACAAGAGAGTAACTTGTCCCAAAGAAATGTACAATAGTGGTAAATTTGGTGAGAAGTCTTGAAAGGAAGAAAAGGATTTCTAAGGTTAGGAGTCTCAAAGCATCCTTTGGTCCCACATATTGCCCATAGATATGTCTCACTACTTTTGCATTTTAAGACTTAGTTTACTCTTTCCAGGTACCTTGAGTATGAGCAGGGAGGAGAAGGAACACTTATTCTGGAGAACAGCTTTTAGTTGATATAGTTATTATTTTATCAACTACTTCAATTTTGAGCCCACTTTCCCAAGTGACTTCGTGTATTCAAGGGGAGAATGTATCATAGTTTGGAGATTATTTTGTAACTTCTGTCCTTGCTATCCCATTTCAGTAAATAGTCCTTCCTTTGTAAAAGTTAATTAATGCCAACTGCTTGATTGACATTGGGGAATACACTGATGACTGCTCAGAAACAACAGTAATACAAACCATAATCCTCTAGGGTTAGCTTTAGAAACTGAGGCCAGCAGTAGTCCTTGCCCATTACTAGTCCAGAACACATTGGGAATATGAACCCAGAGAATGTCAGACATGTTTGTTAATAAGTTATATAACAAACTACTGCACTGGCATTACATATATATATATATATACATACACACACATACATATATATACATATACACAAAACACAAACAATAACAGAAAATAAAAAGGATGAGATAAAGTTGAACTAAATACCATTTACATATTTTAAATTTTATTTATAAGTGCTACAAAAAGCCTTATTCTCTCACTAGGACTGTTACTGGTATTTTTTTAGGCAAAGTAATGTGATTCAGTCTCTTAATTATTTTTTTAAAATCCTTCTGTATATCCTGGATGGATATGTAAAAATAATTGCTTGTTAGTAATTAATTATTTTATTAATTTAATCATTGTAGCTAGCCAAGTAGATGAATTATTTTCTTTTTACTGAAAGATGCAATGATCAAATAATAGGGTATAACAACTTTTTTTTAGCAGAATATCGATATTCACTTACACAATGCAGGAACTGCAAAAGTGCATTGTCTCTGATTTCAAGTCAGCAGAAAGTTTTCAATAGAAATCTACTCCTCTTTCTTTAAGAGGTTCTGATTAGTGAATGGTATTTTATCTTAGGTAGCTCAATGGGTAGAGTACTGCTCTTAGGGTCAGGAAGATCTGATTCAAATCCTATCTGCGTGACCCTTGGCAAGCCTCAACCTCTGTTTGCCTTACTCTACTGGAGAAGGACATGGAAAACCACTCCAGTATGTTGGAAAAGAAAACCTCATGGACATTATGGTTCATGGGGTCATGAGGAGTTAGGAACAACTGAGCAAGAAACCTTACCTTAATTTGCTATTCATATCTGGATATGTTATGGTTTTTTATGAGTTTAAGGAGCACGAAGAAGGAGAGTTTGACTGGAATGTGGAGCACAGGAAGAAAACTGTATACTTGGTATAGAACTGGTTGGGTGCTACAGGAGTTTACTGAGTAGTGGATGACATGATCAGACCTGCACCTTGGGATAATCACTTTGTCAACGATGTAAAGGATGGATTGTAGGGAAGGGTGGCTTGAAGCAAGGAGAGCAACTAGGAGGGTATTTCTGCAAGAAATAATGAGGGGACTGATCTAGGATCATGGCTGTGGGAATGGAGAGAAGGGAACTGATACAAGATTCATTGTGGAGAGAGAAGAAAAGATGTGGTTATGGCTTGTCTATGTAAGGTGAGTGAAAGCGAGGAGTTGAGAGGAACACCAAGATTGCAAACCTGTTAAAGGCGGGTGCTGGTGGTACCCTCAACAGAAATTGGGGAGTTCAGTAGTAGTGGAAGAGATAGCGGAAGAACTAAGAGAAGCAGCATTTGGGGGGAGAAGTGTTGTGTTGAAGACAAGTCCCATGAATGGCTATACCAGTGAGAATGGGATTTAATAATTATTCCTCAATCTTTCCATTCTTTGGTAGGCTGATCAGGCCTCAGTCCTTCCTCTGGGCTTTGAGTTCCAACTTTGGAGACCATTACTTTAGTGGACAGGGTAGATAGTGTTTGCTTTAAACACTAAAGTGACAGACTTGGAATCAAGAAGACATGGATTCACATCCTACATGTGACACTAGGTATGTTACCCTAGGAATGAGGCAGCTAGGTGGTGCAGTGGATATAGCACTGGGCCTGGAGTCAGGAAGACTTATCTTCCTGAGTTCAGATCTGGTCTTATATACTTACTTAGCTGGGTGACCCTGGACAAGTCACTTAATTCTACTTGCCTCAGTTTCCCCATCTGTAAAATGAACTGGAGAAGGAAATGGCAAACCAGTCTAGTATCTTTGCCAAGAAAACCCCAAATAGGGTTACAAAGAGTCAGACATGACTGAAACAACCGACAAACAACATGTGACCTTACATAAGTCACTTAACTACTATAAGTCTCAATATCCTCATATGCAAAATAGGGGTAATAATGCCTGTTTCATAGTATTAGTGTAAGGCTCAAATGAGATCATATTTATAAAAATGTTTTGTGAATTTTAAAGTTCTGTATATTAGTTGTTATCATTACTATTATTTTCTTTCTTCCTTACTACTTCTTGCTATGCTATCTCTAGACCCTCCCTCTGTCCCCATCACTCAGTAACTTCTGCTTTGTGGTTCGCCTCATGTAGATATAATGAACTGGACCAATCCCTGATGCTATAATCCATAAGCTTCCAGATTTCACAATTCATCTTTTCTCGAGTAGTTCAATCTTGTTCACAATTTTCCTCTTTACCCTAGTACTTGCCCAAACGAATGAATAAAACGAATGAAAAAAGTGAACAAAATGCTTTTATTGGAAGCTACTATATGCCAGGCAACGTGTTAAGCACTGGAGATACACATAGAAAAACCTAGATAGTTTTAGCTCTCAAGGAGTTCACACACTAATTGGGAAAGAAAACACATAAAATAAAGTTCAGCTGCAGGGCAGAAGGAAAGGTCAGAAATTCCTAAAGGAGGAATAGTGGGGCAGATAGTAAGACCCAGAGGTACTTAGATTATCTAAGTAGGTCAGATAAAAATTCTAGAGGACTGCAGGGCATAGAGACAAAGCAGATAGATGTTAAGGTCTTGAGGACCTTAGAATACAGTGTTAGAGAAGATAGTAAGGCCTGCTGGTCCTCCATATTACTGTGAAGAACAGAGTTGTGGATTCCCAGCTCATCCAGAAGTGGGTTCTGGGATAGCCTGGGAGTGGGGAAAGAGTAAGAAGGGAGTGCAGGGCAATTGTTTCCTCCTTCGGCAATCTCTTCAACATACATATGATGCTTCCTCAAACAAAGGTCAACAGCTTTCTCAACTTCTCTGACCTCTATCTTTGTTTTATTTCAGCTCTAAAAAGGGAAGATGATATCTTAGATCTCACCATCACCCATAGTCATCCTGTCCTTATTTAGCACAGTGCCTGGCACATAGTTGCTAAAGGCTGGTTGACTGCTGACTGACTAGCTCCATGATTTGGATCTCTGAAATTCCTCCTTAACAAAAATCTCCTGCCCTTTCATCTGTTGCAGAGCCTCTTCTAAGATCTGCCAGGTTTGCAGAATGCTTTGCGGCAGAGTCACATAATCCTGGGAGCCTGGTCTTATCTCCATGTCTCATGATGTTTTGGAATCGGAGAGACTCTTCCCAGGCCTCCACTGGAAAATGACTTCTGTGGGAAAAAACTGCATAATTTTTTTAAAGAAGCATTTTGAGGAGAAGGAGGAGACAAAGGGAGGGAGGGAGAGGGGGGGGGGGAGAGAGAGAGAGAGAGAGAGAGAGAGAGAGAGAGAGAGAGAGAGAGAGAGAGATCGTGCCAATGGAGAAAGATGCCCATCATTCCTGAGTATGCAATACCTCTCTGGGTTCTCACTCCACTAGCCTTCAGGGGTATATAAATGAGAGATGGGCGTCAGTGAAAGCATTGAAGGAAGGTGGACCGAGCAAACCACAATTAGCTGGAAATAGGTCTGCTTAAGGGTGCACCCTTGTTGGTGACCAGCTCACACTACCCTGACCAGCCAGAGAGAAGGGGGACTTCAATCTGCAGCATGAATTTTGTTAATTAGTGTGAATGATTGTTATATTGACCACTCCTAGAGTGTGGGCAGACAGGAGGTCTAGAATAAGCAAATTAGAATCCTGAATGATTGGCTAAATGAAAACTCAAGGCGAGAGCAGAATAAAGTGCAACATGTAAGGGGGTTTTGTTTGAGAGTTGGGATATGAAAGGAATGTTGTATTCTATAATATGAGTCTAGCTTTTCTTGATTTTATGTGATTGATCGGCACCTGGGGCATCCTCACCTTGTACCATCCATTGGCTTCTTTTTCTGGATCCCTTCTCCCATTGGTGAGTTTGTCCTGGGGCGTCTATTTTGGGGAAGAGCTCAGGCTGGCCATCTTTATTCCTCTCCTGCCTGTGCTTCTGATTTTCCAGAAATCAGCATGCCCCTCTGGGTACCTTATCCTGCTTGCCATTTTTCACTATTTTTTATGTTGTCTTCCCCTTTTAAAATGTAAATTCTTTGTAAGCAGGGTCTGTCTTTCTCTTTGCTTTCTATTTATACTCTTATCACTTGGCATAGTGCCAGGCACAAAGTAAATGCTTAATAAATGGTTGCTACATATGGCCTCCCTAACTGTGACATATAAAAACTCTAAAAGACATAATTTCTGGATAATTTATAATCAATTTTATTAATTATGGCTAGCAGACAATTAACAAGATGATCATTTGGCTTTCTCTTTTAAACCAAAGATGAATCATGGAGGTCTCTCAATGCTTGTGTGTGGTTGTGATTGTGGTGTGTCCTTCATTCTTGAAGAGGACCATGACATCAGGAAGATGATGCCATGACTTGCAAGTGAATTAGATTTAAGTGAGGAAGGGCTGTGTAAAGACACCAGCCTCATTTTCTCCTCTGGAACCATCTGGATCTCAAGGCCAGATATGCATCAGGATGATTGGAGATGGTCCAGGATGCTGTGGGAGACCTTGACCTTTTTAAGCAAAGATCTTTCTGAGTTTCTCATCTTGGCTGAGACAAAGTGCATTCAGTGATTATAAGTATGATCACCTGGCAGGATAAGGTAGCAGACACTGAGGTCCTTGCTTGAACTAACTGCCAAGCATTCAAGCTATGCTTCAGAAAATATAACTCTGATGGGCTGGTCATGTTCTTCGAATGCAAAATGTACACTTGCCAAAAAGATTATTGTATGGAGAACCCACATGGAGCAGGCAATTACATGGTAGTCAGAAGAAGTGATGCAAGGACACTCTTAAGGTCTCTATCAAGAACTCTGGATTTGATTTTACAACATGGGAGACACTGGCACAGGACCACTCAGCATGACATGCACATATCACAAAGGGTACTGTGCTCTATGAGCAAAGCAGAATTGAGACAGCACAAAGGAAATGTAGGATGGGCAAATTTGGAGTATCCACCCCAAATGTTCACACGGACTATCTGTGCCCAACCTGTGTTAGAGCATTCCAAGCTTGTATTGCTCCGATCAGCCACAGTCAGACACATTGAAACTTGACTTTATCATGGTAATGTCATTTTGGTCCTCTTTGAGAACAAAGGGTAACAACCAACCAATCCACACATTATCTATATCTATATCTATACTTATACCTATATCTATATCTATATCATCCATATCCATTTGTATCTAAAACCTTGGAAGCATAGGTGTTCTCAACGTCAGAAATCAACTCTGTTTAACAATTACAGAATGAATATTATAATGAGACGTGGGCCTATTCTAATGAAGGGCTAGAGGACATGACTATTCCTCATCTCTACCCAGACCAACCCCACTTCAGTCAATCTAGACAAAGGAATCTACCTCCACTCAAGTCTGCCTGAGTAGAACACAATGAGCTGGAATTCACCTGAATTAGATTCTCTTTGTAAGGTTTTCTAGTTGGGTGGGGTCCCATCCAAGATTGAAAAGCATGTACTCCCAGCATTTGGGCAATCTCATCTATCAGCATCAAACTTTGGAGACTGACTGAATAACCTACAGGGGTTTATTTCCGAATGAGGAAAAAGAAAGGGAAAACATTAATCTCAATTTATAATTGGTTATTAATATAAAAGAAATAATAATTTCTCTCATATACTATATTTAGCATGAGAAATGGAAGGGAATGGTGACTGAAAGTGAGAGGAAAATGCTGGAAAATTAACAGTTTGTTTGTAGTACACAGTTCATTTACCTGTTCCAAGTTCTTGTTGCCATAATAAGTTCTCAGGGTCCTAAACAGAAGAGGAGTGAGAACTTCCTTTGACCATAGCTTTCCATATCCTGCTGTGTGTGTTCCCAGAGGAAAGGTGGCAAGGAGCCAGGTACAGTCATCTGCCCCAATTTGATTTTTCCTGTACTGGAGACTCCCATCTCCTCCTGCTACCAGTGGTGACAAGAGTATTGGATACAAAGAGGAGAGCAGTCTTCTCTTTGACCTCAGGCTTGAACCTTGAGGGAAGAAGAAGGATCAGAGTTGGTGGAGTACAGGAGAGAGCTGGACTTCCATCTTCTGTTGCTTTTTCTCCTGCCTAATGTTCAGCCTCCTTTGGGAAGAGGAGTGGTACCTTTCACTCAATGATGAACACTCTCATATTTGGTTATTCTAGAGATTCAGAACCCATGTAGGTCATCATCCAAACCCCATTCCCCATCCCTACCCCATCTCCTGATACCTTATTCTCCTGGTGACAATTCACAGTCCTCATCCCAGTGTAACTCCCTGAAACTTCTGGCACCAGAGGTCATCCCCTCCACCTGGATAGTCTTCCCTTAGGTTCTAGAATTCTGCTGTCTCTTGGTTTGTGTCCAGTCTCATGGATTGCATGAGAATGTAAGTGGCATAGTTAGTTGATAAGGATTTATTAAGCCCTACTATGTACCAGACATTATGCTTAGCCATGGGGGATACAAAGAAAGGCCAAAGACAGTATAATTGGGGAGAAAATAAACAAACAGCTATATGAAAAAAGCTACATATTGGAAAAACAGAAAGTAAATAAGAGAGGGGAGGTATTAGAATTAATAGGGGTTGAAAATGGGGTGGAGCCAAGATGGCAGAAAAAAGGAATCATCTAAGCTCTTCCAAATTTCTCTCCAAAAAATGTCAAAATAATTCCTCAAAACAAATTTTGTAGAGTCAGAACCAATAAAAGGACATGGTAAAGGAATTTTCCAGCCCAAGATAATTTGCTGTGCCCTGACAAGTAAGCAGCAGGCCTTGGGGGTGACTGACTAGATCAAAACACACACACACACACACACACACACACACACACACACACACACACACACACACACATGTATTACTGGGTATAAAAGAAAAGCATCTTTTAATTTCAAAATAATCAGTAGCTTGTTTGTCTCTTGGAACTTGGGTTTAAAGAAAGAGACCTTTTTCTAAACTCTCTTTTTGTAATAAATACTATTTAAGATATGCACTTGAAATGTCTCCCATCTATGCACTTTGGGTCCATTTTCCTTTACCAATGTATTCAACATGCAAAAAGGAGACCATAAAACTGTCCTGTTTTACTTCATTTTGTGTTGTGTATTCTACTGCCTTTTTCTTTGGAATCACTTAGGCTTTGAAGTACAGGGGAATGGTCTTCTTGAAGTCAGAGAGAGCATTATTATATATTATGACTTCCTACCCTCTATCTGTTGGTGGGGTTGGAAACACCATTGAGATTAGCCCAAAGAAGGATGTCAGTATCGACTCTCTCTTGTTCATCACCTGAAGGGGAGAGGGATTATTCCATACCCTGTAATATTTTCTTTTAATACTGACAAATGAGTGAGGGCAGTTCCCTTTAAGGATCGATGACAGGATATGACCATTGTTTCTCATTTTTGCACAAGATATTTGAAGGAAAACAACATAAAACATTAAACAGTTTTGAAAGTCACAGAGAACTGCCTATGAGCAAATCTCAGTTATCCTTTTTCATATAGTGCACAATTATTCAACTTATTATTAAAATAAACCAGCCTTAATAATGAGCAACCTTTTTAACAGTGGATGATCAAACAGCAGGGGGAACCCGAAGAATTTTATTCACACCATGCTAAAGGAATTTCTCCAGAGGCATTTTAATGAAAAGAGGTCTGTTCTATCTTACTGTTCATCTTTTTAACCTTTTCCTTTGGGAAACAGAAATGTAAAAGCTCAGTTGTGATTTACTTACTGTTTTAAAAAACTGCCTAAAAACCTGGGCATCAACTTGCTTTAAAATGCATAATTTGCAAAAACAGGAGAAAGGGGGAAGATGGAGAAAATAAATATAATTTTGTGTTATAAAACTTTTGTGAATATATGAGTGCAGACTACTCAAAAGAAATCATTTTAGATGGAGCTTAGGACGGAGCCAAGATGGCGGATTAGGGACAGCCACTCAAGTGAAGTCTCTCAAAATTCCCCTTCAAACAACTTTAAAACAATGCCTCAAATCAAATTTAGGAGCAGCAGAATCAACAAAAAGCTGAGGTGAGATATTTTTCTGGCCTAAGAAAACATAAGAAGTAGACAGGAGAAGTCTATAACATGGGTTGGAGGTCTAGTGAAGGTCTATCTGAAGACCACACACACAGAAGCAACAATGGAAGCAATAGCAGCAGCTGTTTCAGGAGCTCTCAGCCCAGAGATAGCAAAGAGGTTGGTAAGGGGGTTGGACAACTGCTGAGAAAGAGATTTTAAGGGACCCTTTGCTAACACTAGGTACACTTTGTACTGATTTGCAACTCTATTGCCCATATTCACTTCTGGGTTACAGTTAAAAGGCAAAAGAAGCTCTGGTGGTCAAAAGGAAGCAGGGGCCCTGGTCATGGTACCAAAGCAGGGAGGAGCACTAGCAGCTGCAGGGGACCAAGGGCCCTTCCTTGGTAAAGACCAGAGAACAGCGCAATAACTATACTTCTCCCAGGATCATGCCACCTTGGAAGCACTCAAAACTTGCAGACCCCCAGAACTAACTCAGAAAATGTCAGTATAAACAAACAAAAAAAGCCTGAAGCTTAGGTCAGTGCCTCCCCACCCCTGAGTGAGCAGAGCCCAACTTTAAGATAAAGTTCAAATTCAAGAAACAGACTAGGAAAATGAGCAAACAGCAACAACACCAACAAAAATTTGACTATAAAATGTGATGGCAGGTGAGATCCAAGACATAAACTTGGAAGAAGACAACAATGCAAGAATAGCTATAACCAAAGTCTCAAAGAAAAATACTAATTGGACCAAAGTTCAACAGGCATTCCAATAAAAGTTAAAGAAACAGATGAGTAGAAGCAGAAAAACTGGGGGGAGGGAATGAGAATGATGCAAGAAAATTTTGAAAAGAGAATTAACAGCTTGGTAAGAGGCACACAAAAAAGACTGAAGAAGCTAGTATCTTAAAAAAACAGAATTGGCCTAATAGTAAAAGAGGCACAGAATTATGTTGAAGAAAAGAACTTAAAAATCAGATTCAGTCAAACGGAAATGGAGGCACAAAAATTCACTGAAGAAAATAACTGCTTTGGTTAGAATTGGACAAGTGGAAACTCATGACTCCACAAGATTTCAATAAACAATAAAGCAAAAGTCAAAAGAATTAAAAAATTGAAGAAAACATGAAATATCTCATTGGGAAAGCAACTGACCTAGAAAATAGATCAAGTAGTAATAGTTTAAGAATTATTGGACTACTTGGAAGCCATGATCAAAGAAAAAGCCTAGACACAATGTTTATTTTTTAAATGATATTTTAACTTCACCCAATTACACATAAAAATAATTTTTAACTTTCTTTGCTTTTTTAAAAAAAATTATTTGAGTTCCAAATTGTATCCCTCTCTTCCTGTCCTATACCCTCCCTGAGATTAGCAATTTGATATAGGTTATACACATACAACCATGTAAAAATTTCTACGTTAGCTAGTATTTTAAGAAATCATCAAGGCAAATTGCTTCAGTATCTTATATCCAGAGAGTAAAAATAGAAATTGAAAGAAGCCACCAATCACCTCCTGAAAGAGATTCCAAAATGAAAACTCCTAGAAATACTTTAGCCAAATTCCAGAGCTCCCAGGTCAAAGAGATAATACTTCAAACAGTCAGAAAGAAACAATGCAAATATTGTGTAGCCATAGTCAGGATCACACAAGATTTAATGGTTTCCATGTTAAAACAACAGTGGGCTTGTATACATGACATTCTAAAAGGCAAAGGAGCAAGGATTATAAGCAGAAATCACCTATCCATCAAAACTGAGTATAATTCTTCAGGAGGAAAATGGATATTTAATGAAATAGAAGACTTTCAAGCATTCCTGATGAAAAGACTGGAACAGAATAGAAAATTTCAACACAAGGCTCAAGAGAAGCATAAAAGCATGAACATGGAAGAGAATTCATAATTCAATAAAGTTAAGCTGTTTACATTTCTACATGGGAAGATGATATATGCAACTCCCAAGAACTTTAACATTAGGGCAGTTAAAAGGACTTTACATAGGCAGAGGGCTTAGATATAGGTAGATAATGTGATGATCTCCAAAAAAAAACCAAAAAAAATGGAATGAGAAAGAGTGATGCACTGCAACAATGGGGAAGGAAGAGGTAGAATGGAGAATTTTCTTACACGTGGCATGAAAGGAAAAGTTGTATATAGAAAATGTAACTTACTCAAAAGGGAAAGAAAAAGAAGGGAATAAGAAAAGGATAAGGGCATGCTAAAGGGGAGGGTGGATTAAGGCAGGAAGAGATTAGAAACAAAATAGACTTTTGAGGAGGGGTGTGTGTGTGTGTATGTATGACAGACAGACTGATGGAGAGACAGATATAGAGACAGAGAGAGGAGAAGAAACAGAAGATAATGGAATGGAGGGAAATACACAGTAATCATAACTGAATGTAAATGGGCTGCTTACTCATAAAGTGGAAGTACATAACAGAATGGATTAGAAACCAGAATCCAACAATATGTTGTTTACAAGAGACACACTTGCAAGAAAAAGACCCACAGAGTTAAAATAAAGTGCTGGAGAAGTAAAGTAAAGAAGTAAAGTAAAGTAAAGTAGTAAAGTAAAAAAGGCAGGCATCTCAGACAAAGCAAAAGCAAAAATAGATCTAATTAAAAGAGATAACCAGGGAGACTACATTTTATTAAAAGGTGCCATAGACAATGAAATAATATAAAAATGTTTACAGCAAGTTTCTCTGGTAAAGATCTCATTTTTCAAATATTTAGTGAATATAGAATTGAGTCAAATTTATGAAAATAAGAGTCATTCTGCAATTGATAAAGCATATAAACTGGCAGTTTTCAGAAGAAGAAATCAAAACTATCTGCAGTCATATAAAAATGTTCTGAATGACTATTGATTAGAGAAATGCAAATTAAAACAACTCTCAGATATCACCTCTCACCTATATCAAATGACAAATACTAAAGGGGATGAAGGAAAATACCTATTTTTTATTTTTTCCTCATCCCCTTTAGTGTTTGTCATTTGAATTGTTGATGGAGTTGTGAACTGGTCCAACTCTTCTGGAAAACAATGTGGAACTATGACAAAATGGCTGTAAAACTGTGCATACTCTTTGACCCACAGGGTCTGTATCCCAAAGAGTTAAAGGAAAAGGCTCTATATGTACAACATATTTAAAGCAGCTCTTTTTTGTGATGGCAAAGAATTGGAAATTGAGGTGATGCCCATTAACTGGAGAATTATTGAACAAGTTGTGGCATAAGACTGTGATGAAGTACTATTGTGTTATTAAAAAATGACAAATGGGATTTCAGAAGAACATAGTAAGACCAATCTGAACTGATGTAAAATGAAATGAGAAGAACTGGGCCATCATTGTATACAGCACCAGCAAGACTGAAATGATGATAAACTGTGAAAAACTTGGCTACTCTAATGAATACAATGATCCAAGAAAATTCCAAAGGATTCATGATGAAAAATAATTCTATCCACATCCAGAAATATAATTTATAAACTCTGAGTGCAAACTGAAGCATAACTTTCTCATTTTATTTTTCTTGCTTTTTTTAAAATATGTTTAATATGGAAATGTGTTTTGTATGATCTCACATGTATAATTGATATCTTATTGATAGCTTTTTCCTTAATGGGGTGCAGGGAGGGAGAGGAAAGAATTTAGAACTAAAAATGTTAAAAATAAATAAATGATTTTTAAAATAAAAAGAAGGAAGAAATCATCCTATTCAGTCAAGAGTATACATATAGCAAATTTCACTTAGTTGTAGCTGACGGGGTTGGACAAGATAACATCTAGAATTTCTACTAGTTTTAACTTTCTCAAATGTGGCATTCTATTGTAGATCATAGAATGTTAGAGAAGGAAGAAACCTTAGAAATAGTTGTTTGGCATGGCAGCTAGGTCTGGTCGTAGATTGAACATGGAATGAGGCAATATTTGAGTTGCAATTCTGTCTCAGACACTTACTAGCTGTGAGAATCTAGGCAAGTCACTTGACCTTGATTGCCTCAGTTCCTTATCTATAAAATGAACTGGAGAAGGAAATGGTAAATGACTCTAGTATCTTTGCCAAGAAAACCCCAAATGGGTCTGTATATTCTTTCACATGACTAATGTGGTAATATGTTTTGCATTATCAAATAAGTATAACCTATATAAAATTTCATACTTTAACAGAGAAGGAGAAGTGAGGGAGGGAGAGAGAAAATTTGGAACTCAAATTTTTTTTAAATGAATATTAAAAAACTGTCTTTACATGTAACTGGGGGAAATAAAATGTTATTTTTTTAAAGAAGAAAAACCTGAGAAGACATATATGAATGGATGCAAAGTGAGCAGAATGGAAAGAACATTATATATAGTAGCAACAATATTGTAATGATGATCAACCATGAAAGACTTATTTACTGTCATTCATACAGTCATCCAAGATAGTTCCAAAGGATTCATGATAATAAACGCTTTCCACTCCAGAGAAAGTGCATTGAGGAACTCTTGAGTGTAGATTGGAGCATGTTGTTTTTCACTTTATTATTCTTTTTTTTATAGCCAATATTAAAATATGTTTTACATGTCTAATGTCATATTGCTTCTCAGTGAATGGGGCAGGGACAGACAGAAGAGAGAAAATTTGGAAGTCAAAATTTTTTAAAAATGAATGCCTTAGTGGGGGTGGAGCCAAGATGGCGGAGTAGAAAGACTCACTGTATGCTAGCTCTGAACTCACAGTTCATATATTTCCTGCAAGAAGGACTCCCCACAATTCTGGAGCACTGCAAGGTGCGCAGAAACACAGTGGAAAAGACTTCCATTCCAGAGAGCCCTGGAGAGCCATCCCCAGGGGTCCATCGTGCTCTGAACAGCGGAGTCCACCCTTGTGCTGCCCTGGCCGAGGGGCCCCAGAGGAGCAGATCCAAGCAGGCTTCAGGGACGGAATCTCCAGCGGCTGGGAAGGTCCCTCCACCCACAGGCGCTACAGGTCAGTGAGAGAGATGTCTGGGCTAGCCGAGAGGGGAGAGGGGTGTCTCTGTGGCTCCGGCCCCTTCGGGAGGGAGCGGCAGAGGTAGAGGCAGAGGCAGCGGCAGAGGCCCGGGACTCTCGGAGCAAGCAGAAGCTCCATTACCAAAGGTCTCTGCATAAACCCCCTGAGGGAACTGAGCCTGGGAGACGGCCCTGCCCCTACCCGCCCCATTACTGAAGGTCTTTGCATAAATCCTCTGAGGGAACTGAGCCTGGGAGGTGGCCCTGCCCCCACCCAAGCACCAGAACTTAAGCTCACATTGAATAGCAGCCACACCTGCCACAGAAAGCCCATTTGAATCTCAGACCCCAAGCACTAGCGGGGCGGATCTAGGCGGGGGTGGAAAGGAATCTCAGAAGTCAAGTAACTGACTGGGAAAATGCCCAGAAAGGGGAAGAAAAATAAGACTATAGAAAGCTACTTTTATGGGGTACAGATATTCCCACCTTTCAATTCTGATGATAAGGAATTAGTCTTACCATCAGGGAAAGACGTGGAGGTCAGGGCCTCTGTATCCCAGACATCCCAGGTGGGTGTCTGGTGGGCTCAGGCCATGGAAGAGCTCAAAAAGGATTTTGAAAATCAAGTTAGACAGGTGGAGGAAAAACTGGGAAGAGAAATGAGAGAGATGCAAGAAAAGCATGAAAAATGGGTCAATACCTTGGTAAAGGAGACCCAAAAAAATGCTGAAGAAAATAACACCTTGAAAAATAGGCTAACTCAATTGGCAAAAGAGGTTCAAAAAGCCAATAAGGAGAAGAATGCTTTCAAAAGCAGAATTAGCCAAATGGAAAAAGAGGTTCAAAAGCTCACTGAAGAGAATAGTTCTCTCAAAATTAGAATGAAACAGATGGAGGCTAATGACTTTCTGAGAAACCAAGAAATCACCAAACAAAACCAAAAGAATGAAAAAATGGAAGAGAATGTGAAATATCTCATGGGAAAAACAACTGACCTGGAAAATAGATCCAGGAGAGACAATTTAAAAATTATGGGACTACCTGAAAGTCATGATCAAAAAAAGAGCCTAGACATCATCTTCCATGAAATTATCAAGGAAAATTGCCCTGATATTCCAGAACCAGAGGGCAAAATAAGTATTCAAGGAATCCATCTCTGAAAGAGATCCAAAAAGAGAAATTCCTAGGAACATTGTGGCCAAATTCCAGAATTCCCAGGTCAAGGAGAAAATATTGCAAGCAGCTAGAAAGAAACAATTCCAGTATAGTGGAAATACAATCAGGATAACACAAGATCTAGCAGCTTCTACATTAAGGGACCGAAGGGCGTGGAATAGGATATTCCAGAAGTCAAAGGAACTAGGACTCAAACCAAGAATCACCTACCCAGAAAAACTGAGTATAATACTTCAGGGGAAAATATGGTCTTTCAATGAAACAGAGGACTTTCAAGCATTCTTGATGAAAAGACCAGAGCTGAAAAGAAAATTTGACTTTCAAACACAAGAATGAGAAGAAGCATGAAAAAGTAAGCAGCAAAGAGAAGTCATAAGGGACTTACCAAAAGTGAACTGTTTACATTCCTACATGAAAAGACAATATTTGTAACTCTTAAAATTTTTCAGTATCTGGGTAGTTGGTGGGACCACACACACACATACACACACACACATACACACACATGTACATGTGTGCACGCACACACAGAGACAGAGAGCACAGAGTGAATTGAATAGGATGGGACCATATCTTAAAAGGAATTAAGGTAAATGGTGAGAGAGAAATGTACTGGGAGGAGAGAGGGTGAAATGGAATGTGGTAAATTATATCTCATTCAAGAGGCAAGCAGGAGACTTTTTAGTGGAGGGAAAAAGAGGAGAGCTGAGAAAAAAAACAAGAAGTTTACCCTCATCACATTCAACTAAAGGAAGGAATAAAATGCACACTCATTTTGATATGAAAACCTATCTTACAATACAGGAAAGGAGAGAAGGAGATAAGCAGGGTGGGGGGGGATGATGGTAGGGAGGACAATGGGAGGAGGGAGCAATTTGAAGTCAACACTCGAGGAGGGACAGGATCAAAAGACAGAATAGAAACAATGGGGGGCAGGATACGATGGAGGGAAATTAGTTAGTTTTACACAACATGACTATTATGGAAGTCATTTGCAAAGCTACACAGATAGGGCCTATATTGAATTGCCTGCCTTCCCAAAGGGAATGGGTGGGGAGGGAGGGATGGGGAGAAGTTGGAACTCAAAGTTTTAGGAACAACTGTTGAGTATTGTTCTTGCTACTAGGAAATAAGAAATACAGTTAATGGGGAATAGAAAGTCATCTGGCCCTACAGGACAAAAGAGAAGATGGGGACAAGAGAAGGGAGGGATGATAGAAGAGAGGGCAGATTGGTGATAAAATTAGAGTGCTCTGTGTATTGCGGTGGGGGAGGGGATAAAAGGGGAGAAAATTTGAAATTCAAAATTTGGTGAAAATGAATGTAAAAATTAAATAAATAAATTTTTATTAAAAAAAAATGAATGCCTTAAAAACAATAATTTAAAAAACCCAACTGGTGTCATGAAGAGTCAAACATAACTGGAAAACAAGTAACCAACACCAAAATGTTCAGGCTCTGATCACTTTTTGTTTGCTTGCTTGTTTGAGGTCTTGTAATAATGGGGAGCTCACTACATGGTAAGATGGTCCATTCCATTGGTCATAAGGTTCACAAGATTTAGAGCTGGAAGGACCTAAGTCCTAAGAGATAATCTAGTTGTGCCACCTTCCTACTCCTCACTCCCCATTTAAGAGATGAAATGACTAAGGCCCCAGAAATATTAAATGATTTTCCTGAGGCTACTGAGGTATTAAGCAATGGAGGCAAAAGTAAAATCCAGGTCTTACAGCTCCAAACTTTCTGTCCTTTTCTTCTTTTTTCTTTCCATGCTGGTCTAATAGGTTATACGTCATAACTACATAGACATTTCAAGTACGTGCAGTGTTGATTCTTTCTGCAGCAAAACATAGTGGAAAAATCACAAGACTAGCAGTCAGTCTAAGTTGCAGACAATCCTGGCTTTGTCACTCACTGTGTGATCGTAGCCAAGCCACTTGAATTCCTTTAAACCTCAGTTGACTCATATATAAGCTGGGAATGTTAGCACCTTCCTTGCCTAACTAATAGGGCTTTTATGAGAAACAAATGAGATAATGGTTTGAAAAGAGCTTTTAAAATGTAAAACATTACACAGTTATAAGGTACTGGATGTGAGGAGCAAATGAGATAATGGATGTAAAGTACTTTTAGTAATGTAAAGCATTACACAAATATAAAGTATCATTAAACTTAGGCAATTGGTTTTTAATTTAACTATTCTCAGAAGAGGCACTTTATACCTCAGAACTTTAAAAAAATGATCTGTAAAAGCAAAATATTACTTTATGGGACAAACTTTACCCCTATTTTAATGAGTCAACAATTCCCATACAATAAAGTAGCAGATAAGGAAATCATCAACCAAGTAGTGAAATGAATGTTAGATACAGCAACTCTGTACTAATTTGTCATTGTTGTAGGATGTTTGTAAATTGCTAGGATTCTAGGTTCACATATCTAGAAAGGACTTCAGAACCCATCTCATCCAATCACCTCATTTTATAGATGGATAACTGAGGTCTAGAGGTGTTAAGTGACATGCCCAGAGTCACAAAAGTAGTAGACATCAGAGGACAGATTTGCCGGAGTTGAACCCTAATGGCTAGATTTCAGTAATATATTATCATTGGATCATACTCTAAGACTTGGGATGGACCTCAGGGGTCATATCTATTAATCTCTAGATTTTATAAATGAGGAATCTGAGGCCTGTAGAAGCAATTTTCCCAAAGTCACAGACCTGGAAGAGCCAGGATTCACAATTCCTTGAGCTCCAAATCCCATCTTCTTTACATTGAGTCACTTTACCTCCAGCATGGTGTCATGAGATAGCCATCAAGAAGTACCTTGGATCCTTGACTCTACTGCGTGCTAGCTGTGTGACTTTAATCTTTGAAAAACTCTATTACATGGCATTTTGATATTCTATGGATTCAGATATACTTGGATAAATCATAATCACTGACATGTAGCACTTCTTTCTCATTGAAATGTGAGAAATCTTAAAATTCGTCTATTCCAGCGCCCACTCCAAACAGAGAAACAGAGACCCGAAGAGCTAAAATGGCTTGTCCAAGGTGACACTGTTATCATCCAGTGGCAGGCTCAGAAATCAGGCCAGGGAATCACAGGCTCATAGATTTAGAAAGGGAAGGAAACTTTGAGGTCTTCTACTTCAATTCTCTCATTCTGCAAAAGAAGAAACAGAGACTCAGAGAAATTGTGATTTGCCCAAGGTCACGGAGGTAGTTTTAAATCTGGGCCTTAAATCCAGTTCTCTAAATCCATATCCGATCTCATAAATGAGAATTGTAAGAGACCTTGGTAGTTTTATAATTCAACCCACCTGAAAGGATTCCAATGAAAGGCATCCCTAACACAGGGAAATCTAGATTCTGCTTGAAAATTTCCAAGGAGAGGACTCCTATTACCTCTCTGAGCTCTTCATTCCTCTTTTGAACTGTTCCAATGGTTAGGAAGTTTTTCCTTACTTCAAGCCTAAATTGGCATGTGCTACCTCTGCTCATCTTGTGTGGAGGGGTGCTTTACGTCATATTGCCAAGTAGTTTAACGAAATCTAGCTAAACGATATTTATAACACTTCCCTGCTCTACTTACTCAATCTAGTCACATTGTCAAAAAAGGAAATGGGACTTGTCTGAAGTAGCAAAGGCAGTGATTTTTCTACTTTCACAGAAACAATGCAGAGATTACCAAATCTACCCAATGCCTTTCAGCCTTATTCTTGTGATGAGATTTATATGGACTTCATTTGGCATGATGGGAGTGGAAAGAAGGTGAAATGAATTTTCTAAGTCCTAGAGAGATAATAGACTAGGTGAATAATGAATACAATAATAAGGATATTATAAAGATAATCAACATTGCAAGACTTAGTAATTCTGATCAATACAATAGTGAACCATGATTCCAAAGGACTCATGATGAAACATACTACCCACTGCCTGATAGAAAAGTAATGGACTTGGAGTGCCGATTGAAACATGATTTCTCTTTCTTTCCTTTTCATTCTTTCTTTCTTTCTTCCTTCTTTCCTTTCTTTTTTCTTTCCTTCTTTCTTTCCTTCTTTCTCTCTTTCCTTCTTTCTTTCCTTCTTTCTCTCTTTCCTTCTTTCTTTCCTTCTTTCCTTCTTTCTTTCTTTCTTTCCTTCTTTCTTTCTTTCTTTCTCTTTCTTTCTTTCTTTCTTTCTTCCCTTTTTTTTAATTTCCCTTCCTTCCTTTCTTTCTTCCTTTCTTTCTCTTTTCTTCCTCCCTTCCTTGGATATGACTAACATGGGGATTTGTTTTGCATGACTGTATATATTTGCAGTGGACTTTTCTTTTCAATGGATGGGAGAGAAGGAAGTAGAAGGGAGAAAATTCAGAACTGAAAATAAAACAAAATTGAATTAAAAAAACAAAATCTAGCTTTCATTTTAGACTAAGTCAAAATGACTAAGTCAAAATTTTATCTCCTTTGTCCTAAATACTAAAGTTGAGTGGAATTTCCCTTCAAGATTTCACCAACTTTATTTCAGCAATGAGTGCCTCGTTGTTGATTAGAATCAGATCCTGAAAAACTTTCCCCCTTATTGGTTTATTCACTTATTAAAAGTTGAAATCATTAAGGCAAGCCAAGAATTCATGAGCTGCTCTGCTATGAAACATAGGAAGCTTCAGCAGATAACTGGATAACTGAAGTCTCCTATTCTATATCACATCCCATGCCAAGCTTGTGAATGTTTTCAAGAATTCCATGTTTCCTTCCTCCATGAAGTCGATTGCTAGTATACATCCACGACAACATTTCTCCAATTTCTTCCTCTGCTCATCTTTAAAAAATATTCTCCCTTCCCAGTTCTTAGATCTCCTTACACAAGTATGATTTTTTTTTACATATACTATATAAGGTATACCCTTCCAGAGACATTTTCCAATCATGGAGTCCTATTTCAACAAATCAATAAAACTGATTGTGTCTCCTTATGATAAAACTTCCTGTTCCCTAGTTGTATGATCATAGGAAACCACTTGTTCTCCTTGTAACCCCTTTTCTTTGTCTTTAAAAGTAAGGGCACTATCTCCCAATGTTTTTGAGAGGACTGAATGAGATCGTATGTGTGAAACACTTTGTATTCATGAAGCTATATGTTTAGCTATAACAATATCGATGTTAACTGATTTTTCTAATCTCAGTCAAGCAACGTCTCAACTAGACTGCAAGCTGCAATAAGATTCAGCTTTAAATTATGCGGTTACTTCATAGGGCAAAGAAAAATCATGATAACATGTATCAGTCACCTAGTAGAAAATTTTTTGTGTGTCTCAGCAGAAAAAAAATAATATATTCCCTATAAAAGGTCTCAACAATAAAAACTAAAGGTCTTACCTTTAGGTTTCAGCTGCCAAAAAATTTGACAGGGATGGTACAGCACAGTTTAAGAACTGTTGCAGGCCTCAATTCAATCCTACAATAATCTGCCCAGGACTTTAAACGTGAGAGTAAACCAAAAATGAAATGAAAGTGAAAACAGAGCAACAGGAAACTTCACATATGGTAGCAACTCTGTCCTTCAGGGCTTGCAACAGGATGTTAAATCAAACTGCTGGATGTGATTGCTGACTCTCCAGATGAGTCAGGCTCAGTCGTTGATATAAGCACATTGTTCCCACTCAAGTGTTTTAAGTCAAAATAAAGCAAATATAAATGAGAAAAGAGTTTAGTCACATCACCTGAGTGTTTTTATGTTCTTGTCATCCCCTGAAGTGACGTGAGTGAACTGAGGAGGAACTCTGTGGTGCTGCTGCTCTCTTGCTGGGAGTGGGCAATGACCCAAGCAGGTAGCCGCAGCCGCACGGTGACACGCTGGCCTCCCTGCCACCACAAGCCTATATATCCCAAGCCCAAAGACAGACCTTCTTCCTAAAAGCAACATATCAAAAAGGACAGTGTGCTCAAGTTTTTATATCTAGACAGTGAAACTCACTGTTTCTATTTCTGGACCCATTCAGTCTCTCTGGAAGTTGCCACCTGCTACACAGGTCATTCCCTTGGGAGGTCAAAGTCAGCAATTGTTACCTTTGATATAAGTATCCTCAGGTGGGGCTCCTGTTATTACAGGTCATCCCTCAGGGACTTTCTCTTTTAGACACAGAACTCACACAATATATTCTCAAAGAAAAAGGGGGAGATGCATTTATAGTTTCCCTTGTTAAGTATTTGAAGGGGATTAGTGTCACTCACCTCCTGTCCTATAGATGTGTCTGCACTTTAAAAAGCTATGAGGTAGAGCCACCTGTCTACCTCTATATTTAGGCCATCTTAATCCCTCCACTCTCATAGGCTGTTCCTCAGGAGGTTTTCCACAGCTTGTTGAATTGATATCACCATTGGAGGCATCTGCCTATGGAGAGAGATGATCAGAAAGTATCACCTAATTGAATGGCTGGGTTCCTCCTTGCCTTCTGTCCCTGACAGAAGCTTTGTGGGCAGCGCAGAGCCCATATGGTACCATGGGAGGCACCTGGCACAGCCAAGTCTCACTAATGCCAACAATAATTCATTGCATGCCATCAGCTGGGTCAGAAGTCACCAATGCCACATCCCAGTGGGGGCTTTTTCCCAGACCACTTCAAAGCAGTGGCTAGGATCACACCTACTGTATTGGTATTAGAAAAATTCACAGTAGGTGAAGCATCTGCCATCCCTGTTCTCTTGTGTATATTACATCATGGATTCTTTGTATTTTTAGGAAAATTCAGGGCCCCTCAGGGCTTGGGCACTAACTCAGGTGGAATCATTCTGTGCTCCAGTTCTCTTCTGATTACAGGGCAGTCTTGTCATCAATGGATCTGTCATCTAGAAACAGAGAGACTCCAATTATCACAGTATGGGCTTGGAGTGGAGTGCGACGAACCAATCTCTCCTTACTCATCCCATTGTCTGAATAGCCAAGATGAAAATTATAATTTGACCATTTGGGTGCACTGGGCTTTATATGAGGTTGCCATTTCACTGAGTTGGAAATGTATTTCTGTGTTTCAGTCTAGAAACTGGCACTAGTCCATGACAAATCGGGACAAGCCTGTCAAACTTTTGCTACTAAAGGGCCTTACTTCTTAAAAACTATAATTTTAAAAACTCACATAAACCCTAACTCTTCTTTCTCCTCCTCTTTCTCCTCTTCTTCCATCTCTCTCCCACCTTTCAGTTTCTTCTTCTTGAGATCTAGAAAACTGTATATAAAGTTGTGGAGGTCAAAGCAGGCCCTGAGAGTGTACATATGTTACCAGTCCACAGTATAGTTGGTTTGGGAATATTGGCACTACAATTATTAAATTTAATGAGATCATCATTTAGAGCAGAAAGAAACCTTGGAGGACATCTAGTCCAGGGCTTCTTAAACTTTTTCTAGCATCATTCCTTGGCTTTGCATGAACTCAGGGCATGCACAATGCAAAGTGTACATGTCATGTATTCAGAACCAAGGTTTCAGTGAAGTTGCCCAATACAACATGGGAAAGCTCTGCCAGAAACACCTCAAATTCATTATGCATTTTACTCTTAATTAATTTTTTGTTGTTGCACATTTAGAAATATTTTACTGTTTCCATGTGACCCCATATTGGGTCACAATCCACAGTTTAAGAAGAGCTGAAGTCTACCTCTTCATTTAACCAGAGAGGTTAAATGATTTATGTGGGGTCACACAAATAAGTTGTAGAGTCAGAATTCCTTCATATATCTCCAAACTCAATACTCTGAAGCTGGCATAAAGTAGAATAAAATAGAATTAAGGAAAATACACAGATTACCGATAAACAATTCCCTCATTTGTTAGAGAACAGTCAGTGAGGTTCAGGAAGATCCTCTGATTCCTAGTTCAGTATACTATCTGTACACAATAGCTGCCTCCCATACAAATATGCATTTGATTAAAATATGAATATTAGATGTGAAGCCCTTCTGGTATCTTATAAATCCATTTAATTAACGGGAATTTCTCATCTGCTTGAGATGGAAAGCTCAGGATTATAGCTTTCCCTCTTCTCTTGATATTCTGAGGTCACATGAAATAACATACTTCTATTGGTCCTACCAAGGAGAACAATATTAGGAAGGAAAGGAGTCAGGAAGGTTAGACTCAAAATAATTAACAGAAAATTTAAACCCAAGAAAATGAGGAGATGGTAAAAAAAAAAAATCTAGGTATCTTCACAGATTTGATCTTGAGAAAACCTTAAAGATCAAATAGGTCAAACCCTTAATGTTACAGATAGGTAAATCGAGGTCTGGAATAATGCAATGACATACCCTGGATCATTTATATGAGTACAATATAATAGAACTGTGATTTAAATCCAAATCCTGTCTTCAGATCCAACACTCTTTCTATTAGGCCATGATGCCCCTCAATGAGTTTAAGTGTCTAAGCATAAGCTGCTGAAAATTACTTACAGATGTGATGTTTGAAAGTCTGTCAGTGATCTTTGAAAAACTATAGCTCATAATTGAGGTTCCAAAGGAGCAGGGACAGCTAAAAGTTGCAAAAATGGGAAGAAAGCTGTTTGTTTTTAATGATCCCTGCAAAATTCTAGAACACAATAGCAAAGGTGATCATTATGAATCAGAATGGGTTCATTAATAGCAATTTAAGTCAGAACTAGCTCTAGAACTCATGGCTAAATTTCCCGTGGGATCATTTAAATCTCAGGAATTGGCACTTTCTACAAGTCAGGGCTTGATTTGTCGTTGATGCTGGTGTTAGTCCCTTCTCCCCTTCTTGACATCACAAGGGAGATGTCTTGACTTGTAAGTGAATTGGATTTAAGTAAGGCAGAACTGTGCAAAGTCATCAACCTCACTTTCTTCTCTAAAATAATCAAAGTCCAGGGGCAAGGTAAAAGTCAAGTTGACTGGCAATGACTCAGGATGCAGTGGATGACCATGGCCTTTCTAAATGAGATCTTTCCTAGGTCTCGTTTTGTCTGAGGCAACTAGTATCGATTGTCTAGACTTAATAAAATGTTAAGAATGCATATTAAACGTAGTGTGTGTGCATACTAAGAGAATTCAGTTGTTAAACATTTACCAGTACATGGCTGTACAAACATTACTTGATCTCAACAGGAGGGCAGTAGGAGGCTCAGGAAATGAAATCATCACCAGAATGGAGTCTTGGTAACCATAACACAACAACCACAACTGGCATTTATATAGAGCTTTAAGGTTCGCAGAGTTCTTTACAACCAGTATCTCATTTGAGCCTCACAACACCCCTGGGCCAGACTAACCTGATTTCCCTTTTTGACGAGGTTATTAGAACATAGATCAAGGGAATGCTCTGGCAGTTGTTTCCAAGTATTTTGGAAGACTATCACGAAGAACAAGGAACGGAGTTGTTCAGCTTGGCCCTAACAAAGTTTTGAACAAGGCTTTTGGGAGAAAAAAAGTCTCTTGTAACATCCTTGAGGACAGAATGGAGAGATTTGGCTTAGGTGTTAGTACAGTTAGGTAGAGTTAGAAGTAGTTGAAAAACAAACAAACATGACGGAATGTTGATTTATGGATCTGTCCTTTGTCCCATTCTATTAAACATTTTTATTTTTATAAACTTCAATAAAAGCATTGATGACATTAATAACAAATTTGCAGATAACAAGATGACAGAATTGTGCCCCTCAAAAGATCTCAAAAGGCTAGAATAGGTGACATCCAAAAAAGATAAAATAAAACAAAAATAGAAAGTCCCTCATTTCATTTTAAAAAATCAACTGCACAACTTGGGCACAGAATGAAGAAGACATGGAAAGATAGCAGCTAACATGGAAAAAAGAAACTGGAGAACTTAATGCATTTCAAGCTTAGTATCAGTCAATGCAATGACACGATTGCCCAAAAGCCAGGAAAAACTGCTATTGGAGTCTCCAGTAATGGATGTATAGGATGCAGAATGAGAGAGGTAATGCTCCCATTGCATTCTTCTCTGATTGGGTCCTATGCAGAGCACTGGGTTCCCTTGTTTGTACAGTTCTCCAGGAGGTGTATAAACAAGGTGGAGAATATGTAGGGGAGAAAAATTAGGATGATGAGATTGGAAATGTTTCCATAACGGAACCAGTTGAAGAAACTATGAATGTTTGACTTGAAGAGGTGGAAACTCAACAAAATCATGATAGCTACTCTCAAGGAAAAACTGTCACAAAGAAGGGGCCAGGTTTGTCTAGCTTGGCCCATAGTCCAAGATGAGAAGCAATGGGTGAAAGTTCATGAAAGGTCTGTTTTAGCTTTATATAATGAAAAATTTCCTAACAATTACAGCTATTTCAAAGTGGAATGAGCTGCATTGGAAGATATGGATAGGGGATGTTGTAGAGGAAATTTCATACAGGTATGGGTTGAACTTGGTTGGTCTTGAGGTCCCTTCCAATTCAGTGATTCTACAAATGAATGAATAGGTGAATGGATAGATGGAGCATTTATTAATATTATATGCAAAGCACTATGTTAAGGACCTAGGATACAAATAGAGAAAATTGTTCTTGATCTCAAAGAACTCACATTCCAATGGAGACACATGGAAAATTTCAGTCCCATGGTATTTAGGGTGCAGTGCTAAAGCAGATATCAATCCCTCTTATTTAATTTTACCATTTTAGGGCTCTTGGGCTCAGGATTATTCACTGTCCTCATGAGAGTATTAAGAGGGATGGTGATCAAGGTGGTGGTGATATAGCTTGACTTGCCTGGTACATGTTACCTCCTGTTATTTCCCTCACGGTGCCCTGCTATCTCAGCTACTTTGGTTTGCCTTCCACCAGTGAGGTAGTTGGTAGGGATAACAGTCTCTTTTCTGTACAAGAGTTGCTTCCCCTATGAGGGCTAGACTGGAAGCAGGAATAGGGGTCTGGGAGATATTGCCACTCCCATGGCCCCGTGCCTATTTTCCTGTTGAGAACAGTTGTTCAACAGTTGATGATGTTCATGAAGAAGGTGATTTCCCTCTCCACAATAATTTCTCTCCTCAATTATGATTTGTGGGAGCTGGGATGGAAATAAGTCTGGTGGTTTGAGGGGCACTTCTATTCCCAAGCTTATTGAATTCAAGGTTCTGGGCTGTTCTCATAGTTTGCAGAAAGATGATAGTAAAAGTGCTTTGTCTTTTCCTTAGGATGGCTTGCTGCTTCAGCTAGGTTGACTTTCATGTCCCTTTTCCACCCATGTGTGGCAGTTGGTAGGGATAACTGACCCTTTTCTCCACGGGAATTGCTTCTTCAGATGGTTGGAAGTGATGGGCTGTAAAGCTGGAACTGTGGTCAGAGGGGAGGGTACAGTTACTTTTAGGATTCCTGTGTCTATCTGTCCATTGGTGGCAGTTTGTCTGTAGGTTTTTTGGTGGTGATGAGGCAGATAGGTAGCTTTCCCACAATGATTTCTTTATGACATCTAAAAATTTACAAAGAAATCAATGATGATGTAGTAATGAAAGAACTATCTCATACCCACATTGTAACAGCAAGGAGGGCCTGCTGTACAGGTTCTTAGATCTGCTTTTCTGAAAGGAAAGGTAACTTTTGAGGGGTCAACAATCACTTTAATGAAGCACATATGTCATTCCCTTAGTTTAGGGGAAAAAGTCAACACCCTGAACTTCAGAGAGATCAACAGATGGGGCTTCCAACTATCTGACTATAAGTAATACATACGTCACAGATCAACAGACAGATCCAACTGTCTGACCATACATACTCAGAGAGAAGCACCAACATCTGGGTTTTCAAAGCTGGGGAGGAAAGAGGGGGGGCTCCTTAGCGGCTGCCCAGAGTCGTGTCTGGCTGAACAAACACTTCCAATGAGTAAGCCCCGAAGTAAAAGCCTTTATACACTTTTCAGAGTCAGACAACACTACAACCCTTAAGAATCAGCGCGTTAGAAATTAATGAAAGGTGCGGGCCTCTCCTAATCAAGCTTTCCTTAATGGGCAGGCCCATCAACAGGTGGGGAAGATCTTTAACTTCCTAATTAACATTACACACATGGAGTCAAAATATCCAGCTACAGAAAATTGAGGCGAATAATCACACCCTTTTTATGTTATACTGAAATTGGAGTGTTCACAGCTGAAAGCCTGCCATTATCTGAGTATGAATTCCTTCAAACAGAATGGGAAGAGTGATGGAAGTGGGACAATTCTAACAAGGATAATTTATATTTTACACACATCCCCTTCAACTGTGAAAAACTCAGTTCAGTATTTATTCAACATCTACTATGTGTATGCTCTGGGCAAAGGGAATACAAAGAAAAAAATCAAATCCCTAACCTCAATAAGCTTACATTCTACCGTAGAGAAACAATATGTACATAGATAAGTAAATATAATATATATGCATATATCTTTATGTATATATTGTATGTATATATGTGATTTAATATATTTATGTATATATTATGCAGATATGATTAATATATGACTAATATGTATATGCATATATGTATGCAATATGTACATATGACTAATAGCTGAAGAAATTAGTAAAAGCCTCCTGTACAAAGTGGTCTTATTTTCCTTTCCTCTTCAGTCTGACTTCTTGGACAATTTCGTTGTTTCTCTCCGTAAGTAAAAGACAGTTTGTGGGGATGAGGTAGAGACAGCAATAGCCACAGTGGGGTAGAATAAGGACTTATATTACTACTAATTATTGTAGTAATTTAGTGATAAAATGGATAGGAACAGGAATGGGGGTCCAACTTGTGACTTCAATGATAAGGGGAACTCCCTGGAGAGAGAACTCCTTCTATCAATGAAAGTACCCTTTTTTCCTCACAACTTAGAGTCTTAGAGAGTTGCCTAGAGGTCTGAGAAGTTAAGTGAGGTCAGGGTCCCGTATGCAGTACATGTCAGAAAAGAATTGAACCCAGAGTTCAATTGAACTCCTAGCTTTAAGGCCAATTCTTTATCTATTATATCATGTCGACTATCTCATGATAAAATTATGGACTAAAAATAACTCAGACATAGGCAGTTTTGGATTGTGTCTCTAGGACCCTGGTAGAATTGAATTTACTGAAATAAAATGTGCCCGTCAGCAAGAATTTGGAAGAACCAGTATTCATACTTGCAGGTTCATCTAGAGAAAGTAAGGTTAGAAGTTTGTCCCACACCTCTCTACAGGTCACTAAACAATATAATCTCAAATTCATCCTGGAAGAGTTCTATCCATGGTTTAGCATCTTTCTTCATTCCAACTGTGCAAAACAAGAATCTAGTGTAAGGACTGGCAGGTGTGGGGAAAGAGGATGTAAGGTAGGGACCTGAAAGTGGAGCCCTACTGTGAAAAATGATCAGATCGTTTCACCAGAAGGCTAGTTTAATAAATTATAGCAGTAAGTTGGTAGGGTGATGTCAGATAAATGAAATATTTAACACGATATAATAATCCCTCCAGTAATGTAAGAATGTTCACATTTGTTAATCTAAAGGGCTCCCTGATGAGACAGCTGAATGGCTTAACACGCTGGAAGGCTGCTCTCTAAATCATGGCTTCATCTCAAGTAGAGGAAGGGAGTGAAGTTAGAAATAATGGTTGGAGTGCTTTTCCCTTCCCTCTCTTAGATGGCAAGGCTTACTTTCCAACCCTCTGGCACAGTGGTTAACTCTTTTGTTTCATGAATGCTTTCTCTCAATTAGCAAAAGATCACTTAAGGGAGCTTTACTAATTATCTGTCTGTCTCTTTCTGTCTGTCTCTCTGATCATTTTATCCCAAAATTTGCAGAATTCATGCAAGCCTCCAGTACAGTGGGCTTTTTGCTGGTTGACTTTACAACCCTATTAGACCTGAAGGGGCCCTTAGCAATCATCTAGTTCAACCTTTTTATTCAATGACAAATAAGGAAACTGAGGCCTAAAGAGGTTATATGACTTGTCAAAGGTAAAACAGAAAGTAAGTATCTGATCCAGGATTTGAAACTAGGTCCCCTAACTCCAATAGATGCCCTCAAAGTTTTGATCTGCTTGCTCAAACATCTGTCCACTGAGGAATGCCAGCTCTGAAGATTCTTTCCAAGAACATGAAAGAAAAAGACAATCCCAGTTCACCAGTCTTCCATGAAATAGGACTGTCATTTCAAAGTTGAACTCTTTAGGCTTTGTAATTAATTTACGTATATAAGTAGTTGGTATCCATTTCTGGAAACCTTCCACTCTGCCTACCATGAAAATAAACAGTATCACCTCTAAGAGAGACAAAGACCATTGTTACCTTATCCCACTAGTTACTTTCTCTGACTAATAAATCTCCCCGAACCACAATGACAAAGCTCATTCCAAAGCCAGATTCGCAGTGTGGGTTATAGACTTGTGTGACTGCTGGCATCTGTTACTTGCACCTGACAACATCCTCTTTGTCTCTTTCCTTCTACCCCCTCCTCCTCCCCACCAAATCCAACTTCTAAAATATATGGTACTGTCTCCCTGCCAGGCAACACTGCAGAAAAACCAAGGGGGACGTCTGAAAGTTCTCTGGGCACAAAATATTCATTAAAATGTGTTCAATTCTTCTCTACATTTCCTGGTTGTGGGTCAAACATGTTTATGTTATGAAAATTGGCTAATTAGAGGAGACTGGACACCTGAGAGCTCTCAGCAAGGTAGTCCCATGTCCTCATTAGTAATGTTTCTGTTGGATAGTAGCAGGGGATATAAACAATTATACTGTACTGGGTAATAGTTTTTGAATTGGAAGGGGGTGGAAAACTTCTATCAAAGACATTGATATATTGAAAAACAATAATAGCTATCATTGATACACACTTAAAGATTTGCAAAGCATTTTAAATATACTATCTAATTTCAGCCTCGCAGCACCTTTCTGGTTGCTATTATGCTGTTTTGTCACAGTTGGGAAAACTGAGGCTCAGAGAAACTAAGCAATTATCCAAAATTCATATAAGTAGTCATATAAGTTGTCTAAAGCAAAACTTGAACTCAGGTCTTCTTGATTGCAAGTCCAATGTCTGGCCTGGTAAAGCGAGTTTCCTTACCTAGGAGTTCCCTATACCAATAAAGTTACCTAATCTTGGAATAAAGATTCCAAGTTCAACGCTGCTCCATCTACTTTACCCAACAAAGTCTGTCAATAGCAACTGAAGCAATATTTGTCATCATCTCCTCATGTAGAAGGGTTACTATTTACTGATTCCATTGATGAAGAATTTCTAGCCAGCTAGCTATCTAGGAACGAACTGCATTATTTACTAGAAGTGCCCTTCCCTTCTGAATCCCCACTTTGCCTCTTGGTTTTATAAAACGTTGTGAACATAATAGAAGTTGCAGAAGCCATGAAGAAATTCATGGAGAATAGTTGATCAGATTAAAAAAATAAGTTGAAAGACTTTCTTGGCTGTAGGTCTTTGGGGATGATTCTAATATACCCTGAGATCATAGGCTCATAAATTTAGAGTCAGAAGGTATCTACTCTACTTTCTGTATTTCAGAGATGAGAAAATTGAGGCTCCAAGTAACTTGTCCAAGGTCAGACAAGTTGTAAACAAAAGAACTAGAATTCTAACTGATATCCTTTGATTCCATAGTCAATGAACTTCTCACCATGTTCAGTTCCATATCAGGAATATGCTAACAGGTGTTGTATTCCTATCTGGATATTTCAAAGCCACTGCTGTTCCTCTTAAAGCAAATGGTTCTTTGGCCATCAGAAGAGATGATTTAGTTTTACAGCCAGGTCTTCTACATTCTGTCTCCATCTTATCTCTCTAGACTTATTTCACATTGCTTGTCTTTTACGCACTTGATAATCTTGTCAGACTGGACTTGTAGGTGCTCTTTCAACTTGGTTAGTTGTCCATCTTCCAACATAGATCAGTTTTTTGGCTGTCATAGGCTCTTGTCTCATCTCTCCCCAGTGAAAGTCTTCTCTTCCTTAAAGGTTCACTTCAAGTGCAACTTTTTCTTGAAGTTTCTAAAAAGGTTTTCTCTCTTTCAACTTATATGTTGATTGAACATTTTGTCTGGATCTCTCTTTGATCCTTATCATTCTCTACCTTGTACTATAATTATTTGCTTCATGTCCCAGCTACCTCCTTTCCACACAATAAACTAACTCGGGGAATAGTAAGTTTGATCATGTCACCTCTCTACTCAATAAATTCCAGTGGCTTCGTTTAACTCAGTCATTTCCTGCCTTCCCAGTCTTCTCATACCTTCCATGCACTCTTGGATACAGCAATGTGAGTCTACTGACTGTTTCATGAACAAGACATTTCATCCCTCAACTCTCGGCGTTTTCCCTTGTTTCCCATGCCTGAATGTTCACCTTTGATTTCTGACTTCTCTGGCTTCCTTTAATCCTAACTAAAATCTATAGGAAGCTTTCCCCAACCCCTCTTCATTCCAGTGCTTTCCTTCTTTTAATTATTCCTATTTCTCCTGTATATAGCTTGTTTTGTGTATGTTTGCATGTTATCTCTCCCATTAGGTTGTAAGCTCCTTGACGTCAGGGACTTTCTTGTTGTCTCTTGTATTTCTGGTACTTAGCACAGTGCCTGGCACATAGCAGACATTTAATAAATGTTTATTAAATGAGTGAATATTTTGTTTTTCATCTTTCTAGCCCCCAAGCCTAGCCCAGTGTCTTATTTGTTGAACTGAATCCCTCTCTTGTGCTGGAGACACTGCCCTTCTTCCTGCTGTGCACCTCTCCTTTAATATCCTTCAGAATTTGTCCTCTTGCCCTACTTCTGCCAATATACTGATTCATTCATCTTCCTTCTCCCCACATAGTGGTTTCACTTTCCATGTTTCTCTAATTATAGAATTATAGATCATAGGTTTTTAAGCTGTAAGGGACCTAAGAGGCCAACTAGGATGCACCACCCCACAACATGTTTTTTAAAATTTATTTTATTCTGAACTTTAGAAACAAAACATATCATGTCCAACTCTTCATGATTCCTTTTTGGAATTTTCTTGACAAAGATACTAGGATAGTTTGCTGTTCCTTCTCCAGGTCATTTTACAGATGAGGAACTGAGGCAAACAGAGTTAAGTGACTTGCCCAGGGTCACACAGCTAGTAAAGTGTCTAAGGTCAGATTTGAACCCATGAAGATGAGACTTCTTGATTCCAAGCCTGAGGTTCTATCCACTGTACTATTCAGCCATCTATGAATGCTACAAATCAGGGCTTGCTTTATTGTTTTGCTGATTGTTTAGAGTGACTTAAGAAATACTTAAGTGATGATAGAGGAAATGTTTATGATGCCGATTCATCTTAAAAGTATGCATGTTTAAAAGTGTAAACTTTAAAATACCCCCACCCCAAGAACTGGTTGTTAAACATTTACTAACACATCACTGTTCACATCCAACCCTTTCTAATAACATAGCTATTTTCATCTCTCCTCTGACTATTACAATATCCTCTAATTTATTTCAGTTTTAAATTTTATTATTAATTTGTGGATTCAAACAAGCATTTCCATAACACTGTATAATAAAAAAGATTACACATGAAATTGTAAATCTATTATGTACGACTTACTATTCCTTTTAAACATATTATAAAATTATCACATAATTGTTTTTTCTTTCCTCCATTTTTTTACCTCAAATCTTCACTGTCTTCATTCTATCCCCCACAGGGCTGCCACAATAATATTATTGTGCCATTATCTTGCCCAGTAAACTCCACTGTTACCCTTTCACCTAGAAGATCATATGAAAACTTTTCTGTTTGTCATTTAAAACCTTTCATAACCCAGCTTCAGACTACCATCCTGGACTAATTACACATCGTTCCCCTTCCCACACACTATAATCTGGCCAAACTGACCTTCGTGCTGTTACTCATATATGTCATCTCATATATCTTGGTGTTTTTGCAAAGGCTATCACCCATGCCTGAAATGTGATTCCTTTTCAGCTCTACCTCCTCCCCAAGTCTCATGCTACCTCCTACATGAGTCTTTCTCTTAATATGCCTAGATACTATGTATTTATTTTGCCTATATTTAATAATAATAGTTAACGTACATACAGCGATTAAAGATTTGTAAAGCACTTTACAGAAACCATCCCATTTGATCCTTATAACAACCCTGTGAGGTAGATACTATTATTATCTCCATTTTGTAGATGCTGAAACTAAGCCTGAAAGAGGTTAAGTGACTTGTCAAGGGTCACTTAGCTAGTAAGTGACTGAGATGGAATTCAAACTCAGTCCTCCAGACTCCAGTTCAATTACTCTATCCATGATGCCAATTTATCAATGTACATATTGCTTATCCTTCAATGTATGACTCTTGAAGGCAATGATTGCTTTACTTTTCATTTGTAACCTCACTTCCTAAGACAATGCCTGGCCTGTAGTTGGGATAGGAATAATAACTGGACTTGTGATTTCATTAGTATATAAACTCTCAGGATGTGAAAACCATATCTACCAATGTAAGTACACCTTCTTTGAAACGTAGTTTTAGAGAGATGGCTAGAACACTGAGAAGTTAAGTGATTCCCTCAGGGTCATACAGTCTCTGTGTTTCAGAGTCAGAACTTGAACTCAGATCATCCTGGCTCTGAGATCAACTGTCTATTAAATATACAATGCTGCCTAATTTAAAGGTGTTTATTGATTGGACAATTTTCTATTATCTCACACTTTTTATGCATAATGAATTGTAGACCATTAAAAAGTCCAGGTTTTTTTCCCCTGGAAATTTCTATCTAGTCATGTCAATTCCTACTTATCCTTGTGGAACTGATTTTTGGAACCCAAGTATAAGATTTTAAATTTGTCACAGTTCAATTTTCTTTAGAAAACCTCAACATTCTAATCTGTCAAGATCAGTCTGAATCCTGAGTCCGTTTCCTTGTGTGTTAATTATTCTTTCTAGCTGTGTGTCATATGTAAATTAGATAAACCAACTATACTTTTATTCAAGCTATTAATAAAAATATTAAAAAGCATTTGGGTCAAGCACAGATCCCTGGGTCTCTCCAGCAGATACCTCTGAGTCTAAAGATTCCAGTGAATCTTTAATGAATTTCTTTGGGTTTGACTAATTCAACCAGTACTAGATATTTCCAATTATAGCATTATATAGCCCACATCTGTCTTTTCCAGAAGAATAACTAAGGGACTTAATCAAATGCTTACTACAATCTAGGTAAACCATATGTATTTCTTTAGTTAATCAGATTAATAAACTAAAAAATAATAAACTTTTCTAAAAAGAAAATAAGGTTAAGCTAGCATGGTAAGTTACTGAAGTAACCGTCTTGGCTCATTGTAATCAATGTTTTGTTTTCTAGAAGTCTGCTGAGCATCCATTTAGTAGTAAATTCTAGAATTGGTCAGTAAGAAATCAAGATTATTGACCTATAGTTTGCAAACTCTATTATCTTTCCTTTAAAAAAATGAAGGCATTGACTTTTAGCTTATCTCCAATTCTCCATAATGTTTCAGAGACATCTGCCAGTTCTTTTAGTTCTTCATTTTTTTTCTTTCATTCTTTCGGTTGTTCATCTAGACCAAGTGACTCAAATTCATCAAAGGCAACTAGGTGCTGTCTTTCCTGTCTCCTCACTTATCTCAGGTTGCTGAATTTTACAGCAAAAATTATTTCTTTTGATTCAAAGAAGATTTCCTTTGAATCAACTGTCATTCTCTAGCAGATAAAATAGGAGCTTTCAGTTGGCATAGCTCATTTAATTCAAAGGACATCCACGTGATGACTTTTCACTTCCCAGAACTTTGAATAAACCAGAGTATGCTCAATAAAGTCTATTTAATTTACATTCTTTTACAAAAGGGTTTCCTCTGACTGGGACTGAGTATAGTGCAAGGCAACAAAAGGACACTCCGGAAATCCTTGTTGGTGCTATGATTTGTTTATGGCTCACACAAGACCCATACAATTATATTTGAACGAAATTTTGATGATGATGGGAGAGACGCCTTGATGAATATCAGTGTTCTTCATACTGAGTCACTCTGATGTCTAAAAAACAATCAGGACCAAGTGAAAGCATGGTATTAAATCTTCCCTGGTTCTCCTCAAATAAAACATTGGCATAACCAATGTTATTAACAATCATATTGTTATATATTGATGGATGTTATATTGATGGACAGATCAATAAAATGGTATTATTGCTCATAATGGAATAGGTATTCTCATTATATTGATGGTTTCACTGTCATCTACATGGACATTGTCAATTGAGTTGGAATTTAAAGTCCAAAGATGTTAGACTTTAAGAGTCATCCTAAAGATTTGATGTTTATGGGGCAGGTAGGTGACCACTATGGCTAGAGCACTGAATCCAGAGTTAGGATGATCTGAGTTCAAATTTAGTTGCAATCACTTACTAGCTGTATGACCCTGAGCAGTTACTTAACTTTTGTTTGCCTCTGTTAAATGAGGATAATAATAGCCAAAGAATGTTCAAATCACATGCCAGAAAGGTCATGCTTAAGATTCTACAAGCTAGGCTTCAGCAATTTGTGCACTGAGAATTATCAGAAGAGCAGGCTGATTTTCAGAGAGGCAAAGGAACTGGAGACCAAATTGCCAAAATTTGCTGGATTATGGAAAAAGCAAGGGAGTTCCAGAAAAAAAAATCTATTCTGCTTCATTGACTATATTAAAGGCTTTGACTGTGTGGATCACAACAAAATGTGGCAAGTCCTCAAAGAGATGGGAGTACTAGATCATCTTGTCTCCTGAAGAACTTATATGTGGTCCATGAAGCAGCAGTTAGAGCTAAACATGGAGCAACTGACTGATTTAAGATTGAGAAAGGAGTACAAGAAGAGAATGTATTGTCACCTTATTTACTTAACTTATATGCAGAGTACATCATGTGAAATGTTAGGCTAGATGAACCAAAAATTGGAGTTAAGGTTGCCAGGAGAAATATCAATAATCTCAGATGTGCAGATGATTATCTCTCTTATGGCAGTAAGTGGAGAAGAATTAAGAAGTCTCTTGATGAGGGCAAAAGAGGGGAGTGTAAAAACTGATTTAAAGCTTAACTTAAAAAAAAACCAATAAGCAAACATAAGAACATGGCAACTGGCCCCATCTCTTCCTAGCAAAAAGAGGGAGAAGAAATGGAAGAAGTATCAGATTTTATATTCTTGGGCTCAAAGATCACTGCAGATGGTGACTGCAATCATAAAATTGAAAGATGCTTCTTCCTTGGAAAGAAAGCTTTGGCAAATCTGGACAGCATACTAAAAAGCAAAGATATCACCTTTCCAACAAAGGTCTGTATAGTTAAAGCTATGGTTTTCCTAGCAGTAATGTATGGCTTTGAGAACTGGAGTGTAAGGAAAGCTGAATGCCAAAGGATCAACACTTTAAATTATGGTGCTAGAGAAGACTTTTGAAAGTCCCTTGGACAGCAAGGAGATCAAATCAATTAATACTTAAAGAAATTAATTCAGACTATTCATTAGAAACTTAAATACTAAATAGAGTGTGCTCTACTAAATACAAAAGTTCAAGCTTAAATACTTTAGCGGCATGATGAGAAGGTAGGACTCATTGGAAAAGGCCCTAACATTAGGAAAGATTGAAGGCAAAAGGAGAAGGGTTAGGCGGAGAATAAAATGGATAGTGTCATGGAAGTAATGAACATGAGCTTTGACAGACTTTAGGAGACAGTGGAGGAAAGAAGGACCCAGCATGCTATGTCCATGAGGTCATAAAGAGTCAGGACATGGCTGAATGAAGAACAATGACACTTTCCTCTCCTTATTAAATTAATTATTAATAGGATCTTTATGAGGATCAAATGAGTTAATAACATAAAGTACTTAGCACTGTCTGGTCCATAGTAAGTGTTATTATATAAATGTTAGGTGTGATTGGTGTTCTTGTTGCTAACATTAACAAGATAATACAGGGAAACGAGAAGCCTGGCAGCATTTTTAACCAATGAAAACATGTGGGCAGGGACAGATGTATTATAAGCAGCCAACCGAAGGGACTGCCTGGAATATAAGCAAACTTTGCCGTTGGGACATTTCCATCTCTCCCTCAAGTTCAAATAAACCCATTTCCCAGTAGTACTTTTAAAATTCTGTGTTCCTTTCTTGTAGGATTTATCTCTCTGGTTATAGGGAATGTTGGAATAGTGGAAAGAAGGGAGGATTTATTCTTAGGTGAGACCTGAGCTCGAATCTTGACTCTGATCTCAAGGGAAAGAGTGAGCAAAAAAAATAAAGAAAGAATAGCACTTCCACATGTCAAATTGTATTATAAAGCAATAATCATAAAAATGATTTGGTAATGGTTATAGAAAAGTGGAACAGACTAAGTAAAGAAGAATGAGAAACAATTGTACATACAATATTGAATAATCCTTTGAATAAAAACTTTTTGGGGGGGATGTAACCTATACTAGAAGAATTCTTGGGAAAACTGGAAAAAACTTTGGCAGAAATTAAGTTCAGACCAACACGCACACCACAGTAAGTCAATATGAATATACAACCCGAATATTAAAGGTTACCACATTGAAAAAAATTAAAGGAAAAATTTTCCCCCCAGCTATCCTAGGAGGAAAATTCTTAACAATACAATGGAAGTTTTTGTATGCAGAAAACCAGTCCAGTTAGTATAAGAAAAGAAGAAGATGCTTAGGAAGAAAATTGTAACAAAGAGCTGAAAAGATTTTGCTATCTAAGATATATAGAAAATTAGCACAAATATATAAGACCAAGAGCACTTACCCAAGTGGGTGAGTGGTCAAAAGAAACATTTCACAAAAGAATTATAAATTGTTAACAAGATACATGCAAGACTGTTCCAAATCACCAATAATAAGATAAATGCAAATCAAAGCAACTCAGATTTTGACTTTATATTTGGCCAATTGGTAAAGATGAGAAAAGATGGGAGTAATCAATGTTGCAGAGCCTGTAGGCCCACTGCTAGTTCACTACTGATGGAACTATGAATTGATCCAAAAATTCCAGAAGCAATTTGGAATTATTCTTAAATAAGTGACTAAAACGTCTATGCCATCTGAAAAAGGAAGCTGTCCAACCATTAGAAAATAACTAAAAAAATTAAGGTATATCTATGAAGGTAACAGAAAGTTGTGCTAGGAACCTTTTTTAACATTCTACAAAACCATAAATATGAAGAATTCAGAGAGACATGGGGAAACTTACTTGAAATGATGCAGAACCAGAAAATATACACAGGTATGTACCTGTGCATATTTACTTGTTTATAATATACATAATCTACATATATTATTGTATTATCAACCTGTATAGAATATACAGGTATACACCATGATTAAATCAATATGAATGGAAAGAATGGTAAAAACTAAGCTTAGTATTGTGTGATTGTAATCAACAAGCTTGACCTGAAAGAAGACTTTGGAAAATATACATCACTTTTCTTTGCAAAGTCATTTTATACAATAGTGTCAACCTCAAATAGAAATAGGGTATATTAAACTTATACACACACATATACATATATGTATATATCTACATGTATGTATGTGTGTATATACATATGTGTGTGTATATACACATGGATTCCCACTGGGAAAACCACATATTAACAATATCTGTGTTTATTGTATTTTGAACCATTTTGCTAAATATTTCCCAGTTACATTTTTATATGGTTCAGGCTGCACATCCGGACTCTTCCTAGGACCATGAAGCTCTCAACTGTTGTCTGACACCTCAATAAATGCCCTGTCCTCAGGCAGCTCTCTCTAATCATAGTAGAAACCTTTAGCTTTAGCAGGACCTGCCTCAAGCAAAATGTAGTGGATATCGATGCAGGTTTCCAATGTCCTATGTCTTCCCTTTCCCTGTCCCCTTCTCTCAAAGTGCCCCCTGAATGCCCAGTCCAGTCCATGCCCTTCTACTTTTCATTCCTTCTCTCTCAACAAGCAAAAGCTGCTCTCAAGAGAAATCATTTACACTTGAAAGAGAGAGAGAGTAAAAGTCAATGTGTTACTTGCCCTAGGGGTCTTTTTCATTTTGAACAGAAGGACTTTGTTCAGTTAAACCAAGTCAACAAGCATTTACTATGTGCTAAACACTGTTAAAATAAGTTAAGGCATTAGCACTTGAAATTTCTATCAGTGTATCCGTATTTACTCTTTCCAATAAACCGTATAGAAAGAAATCCAAGGGAAAAGCACAGGAGATAGGACAGCCTTCTTGGCATTACCCAAATCAAACCACAACATCACACAGGAAGCTAATTACTCCACTCTAATGCTGGGATTGACTTTAGCTACCAGGAAGTTCTTCCCCTACCCCACACCAGTTATTTAGAAAAAAAAAAATTAAAAAACCCCACATCCTTGAGGAAGGAGGTTCCCACAATCTCTCCATTGTCACATTCCACGAGGCCTGAACTCTTTGCCCTAAGGTGTTAACTGTCTAGTTTCTGGTTCATTTGCTCAAAGCCATACTGGTATTGTCACAGAAATTCAAGCAGGTATTATCCAGCACACTTTTCCTTGAAGCAGGGAGTCAGATGTAATAGAGAGCAGAACTTCCTGAAAATGACGTTAATTGAACAGTCACTGAGTTCAAGTGCTCTACATGGGTCCAACACTCATGGAGAAAGAGAGTGACTTGGCAAGCGCCCCGGAGTGCCCTCCTTCAGACCAGATCCTTGCCCCTGGTCCCACAGTCCAGCCTCTTTGAAAGATCTCCTGAAAGGGCCATGACCAGCAGGGGGCTCTCTTGCTTCAAGATTACAACTTCAGCTCATGCTGTAAATAAATTTCAGCTGCATTTTCCTTTTCTTTTTATTTCACTTCATTTCATTATTTTTCTTTTCTGCCAGACCAGAAATCTACTCCATTTTCTCTAATCAGGTTCATTTGCTTCCGACTGTGTGGCTTCAATTGGATAACAGTCTTCCTCCTTCCCAAACCTTTCTTAAAGCCTGACCCGGTGTTTGAGATGCCTCAGGATAATTGGTTAGTGCAATGAATGTCTACATAGGTGGCAGTTGCTCTCCCTTCCAGAGATGCTCTATTTACATCATGAGGCCAAGAGGCTCTTGCAAGGGGAGTAGGGGGGTTTATGTAAATGCACACTGCCCCAGGACAAGGTCAATACCTGTTCACAACAGTCCCCCACCAGCCTCAACCCTCATTCCCCAGATCTGTCCCTAGTCACAGCACAGGCATAGAAACCAGAAGCAAACCCAAGGAGGATGACTCTCCAGAGGACTCTGGGCCATGCTCTCCACCGCTTCTTTGGAGGACTCCCCCTGAGCACACAAAATCAGTACATGCCCCTGGTTAAGGAACCATGGAGAGAAGGGGAGAAAGCTTTCTGCCAGTTGTCAAAAGGGACTAGAAACACAGCTAACTGCCTCTTCCTCTTCCTTGAGCTTCTCACCAAACAAAATAGCAGGAGGGAAAGGGATAAATTAGAAGGCTAGCCTAGGGCAGAGAATTGAACCAAGTGATTTATTTCTTTTTCATATTCCAATTTGAATGTGTATTTTCATTGAGAGTTTTGTTAAATATTAAAAGCCTACTGCAGTATTTTTTGCCATCTGTGTTCATATGATTTCTTCTAATATCAATTGTCTCACTGTCTTATGCTAATTCAGTTCATTTCAAGGTATCTATGAAAGGAGGGGGATGGTCTTCAAGGTTTCCTTTCCCTATCCCCTCTAACCCCTCTGTGGTGCCCTCCCATTTCCAGCTTTAAATTTTCTGGTAGCAAAGGCAGAATTTGAACCCATATCCTCTGACTCAAGATCCAGGGCTCTTTCCATAACACTCTCAAATCTTTCTGGGGCCATTGCCAGTCTTCCTGGCCTATGTCTTATCTTTGGACTCCAGTGACTTTGGAGGAAACAATGAGGCTGGTGACCCTGCACAGCCTTGCCTCACTTAAATCCAGTTCATTTGCATATCATGATATCACCCCACTGAAGGAAGGACAAACAACAACAAATCCTGGCCTTATAACTGGCTTTCTAAAGGACTTTGGGCAATCCACTTAACCTGTTTGAGATTCTTTATCTGTAAAATGAGAGGGCTGATCTCTAAGATGCTCTCTGTCTCTAAAATTATGAGCCTATTAAGCACCTGCTCTGTACAAAGCACTGTGCTAGAGTGAAAAAGGTAAAAAAATACATAATGCTTGTCCTCAAGTGACTTATGTTCTTGCAATATTCCAATCAAATATAAGGGAAACAAGTATTTCCACTTTTGGTTCCCCTTTTTCAGTGATTTTTTGTTTTTCAGTCATATTGACCCTTCATGAATCACATTTGGGGTTTTCTTGGCAAAGATACTGGAGTAGCTTGCCATTTCCTTCTCCAGTTCATTTTACAGATGAGGAAACTGAGGCAAAGAGGGTTAAGTGATTTACCCAGGATCATACAGCTAGTAAGTATCTGAAGTCAGATTTGATTTCAGGAAAATGAGTCTTCCAGACTCCAGGCCTGGCACTCTATCTACTGTGCCACCTGGGTGCCCCACATATACAAATATTTGTTAAATTGAGATAAAATAACTTTCACTTTAAATCACACATATTTACTTTATTTTGCATAATTTTCATCTTGACTTTGTGACATGATGAGGATGGCAAAGACCTCTTCATAGCAAGATCTAATAAATCTTTACAACAATAATGTTCCCCTGTTCTGTGAAGTTATTTTTGGGAAGACTCTTTTTTAGGGGGCAAGGTGAAACATAAGGGAGAAGAGGAATAGGGAAACAGAGAAGAAAAAGGGGAAGGAATAGAGAATTATTTTTGAATTATCTCTAATTATTTTGTATTCAGGAAATAGTCAGGAAATAACTACTAGGTACAGACATTGTACCAGGTGCCAGCAGAGGTTCCCAAAGTGCGTGATGCCTCCGACCGGGGATGCTGGAATGATGGAGGGGTGGGCGGTGGTAGCCTCAGGTGCAGTTACAGGGCAGTGAATAAAAATAAGGGGGAGGTGGAAGCATAAGGAAAGAAGATAAGAGAATTTTGAAAAGCCTTTCATACATGTTTCATCTGTTGTGTGACAGAGTTAAAGTTGCAGTGATTACGTTATTTTCTAAATAAACATACAAAATGAAAGTTATCATCAGTGGTCAAGTCTGCCAACAGGTCTTACCAAGCAAGTGTTAGCAAGCAATCATGCTGTGCATTGTCTGGAAGTCTAGCATGCATAAAAAGGAATATATGCATGTAGTGATTTGTTTACAACATGATAACAAGTGATTATATGACCCAATATTGCATCATCAAAATTTCAACACAGGAAACCCCCCCACAAATTTATAATAAATTATTAAATTTAAGATGAGTCATTTATATATACAATTATATATAAATATATTTTATATAGTTAATATATATTTAAAATAAATATATAATTAATATATACATAAAATATTTTTTGAAGTGACACAAATTTTAAAAAACATTAAAAAGTTAAAGAAAGTAAATTTCCAGGGGGGCACTGAGTAATTTTTTTTGAAAAGGGGGTGGTACACCAAATAAGTTTGGCAACCTCTATACTGGAAGGATGGGGGGCAAAAGAAAAATGCCAAAAAAACAGAATAGACAGTGTTCTCTTTCAAATGCTAGCCAGGAAGTAAAGTAGATTATGAGTAATTTTCCATAGGAAGAACTGATCCTTACTATATCATCTAAATGAGCTAACCAAACTTCAAGAATTCTAAGAGACTGATCCCATCTCTTGGTGTCCAGTACTTGAATCTGTTAAATCTTGAAAAGGTTTAAATGTCAGTTGAAGACAGAGGCAAGAAGTTTGGGGGCTTCAATGTAAAATAAAGCATAAAGGTGAGTGGATATAGGATATTCCCAGTTTGGAATTTTGCAGAAGCCAAGTTATACTGCTTAGAGAGAAAAATTGGAAGTATCACTCTGTCTATTCTCTGTTTTTCCTTCTAGTCAAGTCAACAAGTAAACAGGAGTGTTTTAAATGCTTATTATGTGCCAGGACTATGCTAAGCGCTGGAACTGCAAATAAGGAAAAAAGAAAATCCCTGCCCTCTAGAAGGAGAAAAGGTAACACGAAAAAAGAAGCTGAAAGGAAGGAAAGGTACATGTAAAGGGGGAATCGTAAAAGCTTCTGACCAATAAGAGGAAGGGGCATCGGGGCCAGGGTGATTGTCCAGGGTGACAAGGCTACTGCATCATGGTGAAGCAAAACAATTCAGAGTCAGAAATGAAGCCCAGAGAAAAATGAAAGAGGAACAAATCATAGGCTAAGGAATAAAATTTTCCTTTATAAACCCAAAATCCTCTTAAGTCACTTTTCATATGGCACATCTGGCTCAAGTTATCTATGAATTGTGAAATTTAAAATTCTTCCACTGAATGGAGATTCACTTTTGAAAAAGCTATTCACTGTTTCACTCTGGTTATCAGATCTCATGCTGAATAGGTTGTCAGGTGAATTCCATCTGTCCAGAGGTGCAGGACAGTAGAGGGAATGAGACATGGGAGGGAATTATTTTTCTGAAAGTTCTAGCTATTGGAAATGCTGCTTGCATGCATCCTCTTTCTCACTTTTTCACAGCTCAATTAGTTTTGTTTCATACAACACCCACTTGTGATATTTTCAATGTAATGGATTTCATGTGTTTATTCTGTCCTCTTTAGCTCATCTACCTGGAATAAAAGGACTGGGATATTTCATAATCTGTCAGCATGATTTGCCAGTGATCATCTCAATAATCCATTTGAATGACCATGCAGATCATCTAACTTTGCTAGATCTAGAAAAATTGAATAGAAAGATAGGTTACAGTGAACCATGACAACCAGTACTTCTGGGCTGTGTGCCATTAATCTGGGCATTTAATTTTATGTCCAAATGTGTTTAAGCACTAATCTATTGACAGTTATCTGTATCATGCTTTGCATGGTGTTTTCCTGTGTTTTATTATATCTGCTCCTCAGACAAAACTTGTGAGTCAGGTTGAACAGTTATTATGACTGCTATCATTTCAGTTGCAGCCCCTTTGGAATCTTCCCTCTGCGTACCTGGGGCTTTTTCAACCCTTAAGAAGTTGTCCAAGGTTAGAGGTACTCTATTGGTGTACATTCAGTTAAAAGCATAACTCTAGAGCCCCCAATAGTGTGTTGAGATTTACTAGTCAGCCGGAGAATACGATTAGCTCAAGGACATTTGATGAAAAAGTATAGTAAGAATGTTGCAATAAAACATCATTCCCATAAATTCCCATAAATTTACTACAAATACACACACCATCAGTTGAAGCAGCAGGTACACAGAGAGAACATATATGGAGAGAAACATGTATGACTATCGTACATGTAGGAACAAGTCATACCCCTGATACTATAGGGCCACGTTATTGTCTGGTGATTAAATTTCACTATTTCTCGTTGTCCCATATTTTATGCTAATAGGAGTCTGGTAAGCTTCTTTTTATGATTAACTTTTAGCTTTAGAGAGAGTCCTTAGTGGAGGTGGTAGCTGTCTCGCACAAGAAAAAAGTAGAGGACTTACAGTGAATCATGTGAATTATCTTTCCTTTACTTTAGAACACAGTGGCTTAAGCTTTAGCTCTTTCTTTTTTTTTATTTTTTAAAATAAGTTTTATTGCTGCCTTCTGTTTTTTACATCTTCATAGTTTTCCTCAGTAACCTTCCACCTTTCCAGAGAGCCATGCCATAAATTTTAGCTATTTAAATGAGAAAGACAGGCCCTTTACATATCAGTCATTAGACTGGGAAAAAAAAAAACTGGTCTTTTTTTTCTATTAGGAGAGGGCCATAGTTTTCTTAGTTATATCCTATGAGGTCCAAGCTCTTTTGGAATACAGAACATTCAGCCGCCCAAGTAGAGCCCATAGATTTAATGTTTGTTCGTATTTCGTTGCTGAAGAAGATCATGCCATCAGAGAAATGAGACGACTTGCACTTGGCTTTGTTTTGAGTGAGGGAGGGCTGTGCAGGTCATCAGCCTCACTTTTCCTCCAGAGCCATCTGAACCCAGTGACCAGATATTCATCAGGATGACTGGAGATGACCCAGGATGAGGCAATTGGGGTTAAGTGACTTGCCCAAAGTCACACAGTTAGTGAGTGTAAAGTGTCTGAGGTGAGATTTGAACTCAGGTCCTCCTGACTCCTGCACTGGTGCTCTATCCACTGCACCACCTAGTTGCCCCAGAACCCATAGATTTAGCCTCCTTTTGAATCTCCTTCCTCCTTACCATGTCTATTTTCTAAGCTCCTTGCTCGCTTAGGGTTAAAAAGGCCAAAAGCCAGCCTATGTCAGTCTCAAATCTGTTTAGGGGAGGCTTTCTAAAAAAATGCAAAGAGTTGTTTGGGTCTGAGGTTGAATAGTTTTCCTCACCCCTCTTTGAGTCTCCTATGCAAATGTAGTGTGTGTGTGTGTTTATGTGTGTGTGTGTGTGTGTTGGGTGCTGTGGCAAGAAAATCATCCGTAACAATAGAAATGTATTACCTCCTACCTCAATCCTTTCCCATAAACTGTTGCATTTATTATGTATATGTGCTCAGTAATAAAACCATATCATCCATTCATTTTTTTTTGATCCAGACCTCTGATTCCATCAATGTGGGGAATCCCTGACATAGAAATTCCCTCTATTGATGCAGATACTGGGACACTGAAAAGGCAAATGATTGGCCAGGACTGCACAAAGTATGCACTCAGTAGATAATCCTTTATTTGTGTGTTGGGGGACAGTCAGTACTGTATTAGTCTTTGAAAACCCTTATCAAATCAAAGTGAACAGAATTAAATGAGAGGTTCTAAACATGGGGTTCATGAACTATATTAAAAAATATCTTGAAAACTGCATTTCAGTCTAATTAATTTTTTTGTGTTCCTCTAGATTTTATGCATTCAAGATATTTTTTTCTGAGAAGGTGTCCATAGGCTTTCCTAGACAGCCAAAGGGTTCCTTGACACAAAAAGAGGTTAGAAATCCCCAAGTTAGATGAATGTTGGATTTCTGTACATAAACCTCCACAGCACTACTCACCCGGCAGACTATTTGAGGGGGAGGGAGGATCCTAGATTAGAAGTAAGCTTATTTGGCAGAGTTAGGTACCAAGGGGTCCAGGACACTATTGTTGGGCCTTTGGGATGGTACCTGGCTCAATCTTCTGTTATTGCCCCTTGCTCCCATGGACACCTGACACATCCTTTTTTCATGCTGAGAAATTGCCCTCTTGGAACTGTCCTTATTATGATATTTCTCCACTTGCAGTAATATATTGGTCTAGCCAGCAAGTGTTGATAAAGAGACACTGTGAGGGTGGGGGAAATGATTAAAAAATATTTGCAGCAAAGAAAAAGGAAATTATCCTGGGGTCTCTTGTGTGTGTTCCCTGAATTAAGCAGCTGGAAAGCAATGACACGCTTTCCTTAATGACATATGTATGATAATATAAAAAGTTTGCTCTCTATTAATCTAATCCTCATGAAATGAGCACACTCAATCATGGAAATTATGCAATAAATTCTGACGATCAAATTCTGCAATGAATACATTACAAAAATAATTAAGAGATAGCGCTGGTGGAAATAGTGCCATATACTATAACAAAACTTCCTCTTTGCTAGGGGAAAACCAAGACAGTGAAAGGTAATAGGCAGGAAATGACATTACTGCACCAGGATCTGACTATGGGAGAGAGGCATTGTTGACTAGTAGCTTGGAAGGAAGAGCTGGGTTCATACTCTGCTTTGGATATATGTTGACTGTGTGACCTTGGGAAAGTTATTTAACTTCTCAGTACACCCACACACCTCTCTAAGGCAGTAGATTGGACAATGGTAGCTGACTGCATAGCATTGCATCCTGGGCCACCTCCAATCATCCTGATGTCATGGTCCTCTACAAAAATGAAGGACAAACATAACAATAGCATTGGTAGGAGTTTTCCCACTTCAAGAATTTCCCTGTGAAATCACAGATCTGAATTTCCTCCCTCTCTCAAAAAAAAATATCCTGTGAGAAAGAGAATGATAGCTACTCATTCTAATAAACACTTTGACTTATGATCATTCAGCATATATTTATTGATTACTGATAGGAATAATTATAGCCCTCATATTATAGAGCTTTACATTTACAAAGCACTTGCGTATGTCAGAGAAGGCATCATGGAGGAAGTGGGATATCAATTAGGCAATAGAGTATGGGTAAGTCTTCACTTATTCTTTTTGCTTGTGGTAGCTTCTCGTGTTCTCTATAGGGGCCCCTTTGGCAAATATGAGGGGCATGGGATGAGATTTAGAGTCAGCTTAATCTGCCGCTGGTTGTTGTTCAGTTTTTCAAACATGTTTGACTCTTTGGGACCCCAGGAACCATAGCTAATACTGTCCACATTTGGGGTGTGTGTGTGTGTGTGTGTGTGTGTGTGTGTGTTTTACTTGTTTGTTTTGCAAACATAGTGGAGTAATTTTCCATTTCGTTCTCCAGTGGATCAAAGCAAATAGAGGTTAAATGACTTTCCCAGGATAGCACAGCTAGTAAGTGTCTGACGTCAGTTTTGACCCTAGGTCCTCATGATTTTCTTCGGGCCCTGCACTCTATCCACTGAACCATCTAGCTACTTGGACCTCCCTTCAAGTCTCTTGCTTTGCTCTCCCCAAGATCTGTTCCACAAATAAAGTCACAGAAGTAAGAAAGAAAATTCATACGTGGCTAAGGGAACAGTTTGGACAGAGAAGAGACCTCATACTGCTAAGTCTAACATGAGTGTGAAAGTCTGGAAAAGTACCTTAGGATGAAATCGTGGAGGGTTTTATATGTCTGACCCATGGAATGTGCACTTTCTTTCCTGGGCCAGAAGGAACTTGAAAGTTTTCAAGTAGGGAAATGACCTAATTTTTTTTTAAAGATTAATCAGGCAATGGTTATACAGGATAAACTGAGAGAGAAACTTGAGGCAAGGAATTAAGGTGGGAGGATCTCCCTGCAGTTTGGGTGTGAGGTAATTAAGGCTCTAAAAAATGGCTGCAGTAGAAGTGGGAAAGGATGAAGACAAGATGTTGGTAAAGAAGACTGCATGACTTTGTGGTTGTGTTGTGGTGGAGGAGTGAAGGATAGGGAAAAGTTGAGGATAAATATAGCTGACATTTCTATAGTGCTTTCTAAAATTTGTCAAGGAGGCAACATGGTGTCCTCGATAGAAGACCAGCCTTGGAATTGGGAAGACCTGGGCTCAGGCAACCTTCTAAGACCCAGAGTAACTGACTTGTGTCAGTGGGAGGGGCTTGTAAACTTGGAGTTCCCTGTAGGAAGTCTGGAATCGCCCCCTTTCCCCCAGAAAAAGTTCACGAATTCTGCAGTTGATTATGCCCTTTGACCCTCACAATAGCCAAGGAAGATTCTACAGGAATCACTATTCTTATTTTAGAGATATGGAAATAACAACCAAAATAGCAATGCTAACAATAATGGCTAGCCTGTACATAGCATTTTAACATTTGCAAAGTTCTACATATGTTATCTCATATCAAAAGATGTCAGGTTCTATAATTTGCCCATGTTCACATATCTAGAAGGAATGTTCCAAGAGGAAGATCAGAATTCAGGGTTCAGTTGACTCCTGACCCAGAGCCCTTAACTCTGAGCTATACTGCCTTATACTCTAAACCAAAAATGACTCCAAAATTTCAAGCCTCAATAACTTGGAAATTGTAGGATTACCTACAGAAATAAGGAAACCCAGGTCAGGAGTTGGTCTGAGAAGAAGAAGATGACTTTGATTTGATTTACCTTGAGTTTGAGCTAGCTAATAGTCTATTAGATGCCACTGTTTGCTGCGAGGGTGCATCCATGAAGTTTTATTGCGTTTAGGTAAACGAAAAACAGTGTTGGAGATGAGGTCATGCGATGCGCAAGTCTTCAGCAGTAAATGACTACTACTGTTGCTGTTTCCAACTCCATTCCTCCCTAGGAGTCCCTACCAAGTCTGGTAGTCTGATCCCACTCTAGCATTAAAGTCAGCCAGAATTATAAACTTTTCATCTTTTGGCACATTGATGATAAGGGTCTTTAAGTTTTCACAAGATTTTTCTTTGATTTCATCAGGATTTGTCATGGTGGGAGCTTAGGCACTGATGATGGTGGCATGACATTTTCCTGCAAGTGGCAATCAACATTGTTATGTGCCTTCATTCACACCTTTTGGCAGGCATACCAGCTTGCTGATTAGTTTTATTTGCAAAACCTGTCAGCACTCCCCTTCACTGCACCCACTCCAGAAAAAGGTATATCCAGCTCCAACTTCAGTAAGCTAGCCTTCATTAGCCAACCTTGTTTCACTCAGGGCTGCCATTTGGATGCGATACCTATTGAGTTCTCTTGCAATAAGAGCAGTTCTTCTTTCAGGTCTGCTGGATTTTGTGTTGTCTATTAGTGTGCACACATTCCATGTGCTGATGTTTTCTATTTACCTAAATGTAATACAATTTCATGGATGCACCTTCGCAGCAAACATTGGCATCTAATAGACTATGTACTTGTAAGGAGAAGAGACAGACAAGATGTGAGAGTGACAAAGGCAATGTGTGGTGCAGAGTGCTGGACTGATCATAGACTTATCCTTTCCAAGCTAAATATTCATATTCATCAAAAGTGCCACCCCCAAGGCAAAATGACTACCAGAAGAATTAATGTCAACAAATTAGAGCTCTTCTCTGAGTGTGAACAGTTTATTGCTAACTTGGAGGGAAAGTTGAGCCAATACACAGTTGGCAACAGTGGAGCAGAAAAGGAGTGGGCAGCTCTCAGAGATTTGGTGTACAGCACTGCATTTGTTCATCTGGGTCAGAACACTCACAAACACCAAGACTGGTTTGATGAAAATGATGGGGAAATTCAGAAGTTGCAAAATGAAAAACGAGAACTCCACAGGATTTACCAGCAGGTAAATCCACCTCTAAGAAGGCAGCATTTAATTCCAACAAAGGCAAAGTACAAGCAAAGCTTAGAGAGATGCAGGATTCCTGCCTCAGTAGGAAGGCAGATGAAATTCAGTTTTATTCTGATAGTAACAATCCAAAGCACTTTTATGATTCCCTGAAAGCTATCTATGGACCAAAAACCTATGGTGCATCACAGCTACTCACTGCTGATGGAGTCCCTTTGATTAGTGATAAGGACATCAACCTAGAGAGATGGGTTGAACACTTCCATAATGTTTTCAACAGACCATCATCAATCAATGCTGAGGCCATTAATCATTTACCTCAGGTTGAAGTCAATCCCTCCTTAGCTGAACTTCCAGCTGAAGAAGAGGTTTTGGTGCCATTAGGCTCCTTTCATGTGGCAAAGCACTGACTCTATTCTGCTGATTCTATTCCAACTGAGATTTACAAGGTAGGGAGATTATTGTTCATACAAAAGCTGACTGAAATTTTCCAAGTTATATGGCAAAAGGAGGTTATCCTCCAGGAGTTCAAGGATGCCTCCATTGTCCATCTCTACAAAGGTAAAGGGAATAGATTGTCCTGATACAATCACAGAGGGGATCTCTCTCTTGGTCACTGCAGGCAAAAGTCCTCCTTAATAGACTGATCCTTGGACCTGGAAGATGGTCATATGCCTGAGAGCCAGTATGGCTTCAGAAAGGTCCAAGGAACAGTCAATATGGTGTTTGCTGCCCAACAACTCCAGGAAAGATGCCAGGAGCAGAATAGAGGTTTGTACACAGTGTTTGTAGATCTGACCAAGGCCTTTGACACTGTTAGTTGTGAGGGCTTATGGAAAATTGTATCAAAATTTGCCTGCCTGGAGAAGTTCATCAATATTGTACGTCAATTTCATGATGGCATGTTTGCCTGGGTTCTGGATAATGGACAATGCTCTTGTACCTTCCCAGTCACTAATGAAGTGAAACAGGGCTGTGTGCTTGCTCCTATGCTTTATAGCATGATGTTTTCAGCCATGTTGTCAAATGCTTTCAATGAGGATGAACATGGCACCAAGGTCAACTATTGTACTGATGGTAAGTTCTTCAATTTGAAAAGGCTACAAGCTAAGACCAAAGTGGAGGGAATGTTGGTGTGTGATTTTCTGTTTGAAGATGATTGTGCACTCAATGCAGTCTCTGAGGTTGAGATGTACAAAGTATGGATAAATTCTCTGCTGCCAGTGTTAATTTTGGCTTAATAATTAACACCAGGAAAGTACAGGTGCTCCCTCAGCCACCACCACACCCTCCATATGTGGAACCATCAGTTACAACAAATGGAGAAGTTCTGAATGTTGTGGATAAGTTCACTTACCTTAGTAGTGTACTTTCCAGGGATGCACACACTGCCAGAGCTAGCTCAGTGTTTGGGAGGCTCCAAAGGGAAGTTTGGGAGAGAAGAGGTATTAGACTGACCACCAGACTGAAGCTCTACAGAGCTTCTGTACTGTACAACTACATTGTACTGATCTCATTGTTGTATGCCTGTGAAACATGGACGGTCTACTAGTGTCATGCCAAGAAACTAAATCACTTCCATTTAAACTGTCTTAGGAAGATTCTGAGGATCACCTGGCAAGATAAGGTACCAGACACTCAAGTCCCTGCTCAAGCTGAACTGCTGAGTATTCAAACTATGCCTCAGAGAGCACAACTCTGATAGATTGGCCACATGGTTTGAATGCAAAATGTACACTTGCCAAAGAGATTAATTTATGGAGAACTTGCATGGGGCAAGCGATCACATGGTGGTCAGAAGAAATGATACAAGGACACTCTCAAGGTCTCTCTCAAGAACTTTGGATTTGACTGTGCAACATGGGAGATACTGGCACAGGACCACTCAACATGGTGTGCCCATATCAGAAAGGGTGCTGTGCTTTTTGAGCAAAGCAGAATTGAGACAGCAGAAAGTAAACATAGGATATGCAAATTGGGGATATTCGCCCCAAATATTCACATGGACTATCTGTGCCCAACTTGTAGTAGAGCATTCTGAGTTTGTATTGGTCTGATCAGCCACAGTCAGACACACTGAAATTCCACTTTACCATGGTGATGTCATTTTGGTCCTCTTCGAAGACCAAGGACAACAACCAACCAACTCAATGGAAATGACCAATTACCATTAGAAATGAGGGGCAGGGGCCCAGGGCCCAAAATATTTAGGAGTAAATATGAAGCTGTTTCATTGAGTTAGATCACTGTGGTCAAGCTTGGGCTTAGAGAGAGAAGAGCAGAGGACAGAAATTTAGGGAATTCTCACATTTAAGAGGCAGAAGAAGAAAAGGAGGCTGCAAAAGAGACAGAGTAGTGGTCTATGACGAAAGAATCAAGATAATGCAATGTCATAGGAACCAAAGAAAGAAAGTTTCAGGAAGACTCAAGTCAGTAGAAGATGCATGCTTCAGAGAGGTCAAAGACCTCCTGAATTTGGCAATTAGGGTGTCACCAGAGGAGAGCCAGAGACAGAGGCAGAGAGAGATGTAAAGACAAGACAAATACAAAAGAATATGCATGATTTCATTAGAGTGATTGGGGTAAAGACTGGAATGCACAGGGGTTAAGATAGGAATGTGTCGTGAGTCAGTGTAGTCAGCCAGTGTAGACCTCTCACTCAACTACAACTTCAACATTTATTAAACATTGTCAACACACTGTAAATACCATAATTATGATTCATTTTTGTTACATCCTGGGTATTTGAAAGGAAGACACTAATATATATGCATATATATACATATATGTATGTATGTATTCCTTAGCTCTAACCAAAACAAGAAAAAATTACTTAAAAATTTTTTTAAAAAGATTAGTGATACAGAGCATGACTGGATTGATGGAATTTTTTTTTGTTGAGTTTTCAGTTCAAAAACGATCATTAAAAGGGATATCTCTTTTTTTTTAAATTATGAATTTATTTGTTTTCAGTTTTCTACAATCACTTCCATAAGTCTTGGATTTTCTCCCCCTCCCTCTTCCCTCCGCCTCTGATACGGCATGCAATCTTACATGGATTCCACACATACATTCTTATTAAACATATTTCTACATTAGTCATGTTGCATAGAAGAATTAAAATGAACGGGAGAAAACATGAGAAAAACCAAAACATAACATAAAACAAGAAAAAATATTCTGCTTCATTCTGCGTTCCCAGGATATTATTTCTTAATGAGCATCAAATTTGGTGTAGAACTTAAAATGAGAAAAGTATGTTTTTTTCTCCATCCCTTGGAAGATGCTGAGAGACAAGCTGGAGTGACTTTAGTATGAGAGAAGAAGCTTATAAGACTTCTCCTTTAGATCACAAGTAGTATGATGGATTTGAGAAAGATGATCTCAGCACTCCTCTGGCACTCTTTATCGTGGGTAGAGCCACAGAGTTATGCTTCATCGCTCCATGTCGCGCCATGTCAAAGGTGCTCATGGTCTTTCTCCCTTTTGGGTCTATTTCACCTAATGGAGGTCTAGGATAGGTGCTGATAAAAGTAAAAGATCTAACCCCATACTCTGAAGAAATACTTTCCTCTCTATATCTTTAAGTTTATTATAAAACATTATGCTTGCAATTAAAAGAAGTCATAGATTTGCATGTTTATTTTAAGTCATAAAATTTCCTAAAAGTCTATGGGCTTGCAAGTGCTCATTATTTACTCCTCTCCTTGCTAATGGATTGGTAGAGAGTAATGTCTATTGTACTGAGTGAAATTTAGTGTGACATCACTCTATTGGCAGCTTGCTAAGAGGTCCACTAACTTGTTAAATGGAAAAAGAATACCTAACCAGAAAAGAGTTTATATCAGACTGGCAAAGAATGCATGCCAGAATTGGTAACCTGACCTGGCACAGAGCACATGGTGAAGTACAGGGAAAATATAGACATAAATAAAAGGCATTCCTTGTCACATTTGGGGCAGTGAGAGGAAGGAAGAAGGAAGTATGACATGTATAAATAAATATAATGCAAACTTGTGCTACATATGATCCAAGAAAAAAGGACTATTACATATGGGGGTGGCTAGAAAAGATCTTAAGGAAAAGATGGTTTTTGAATGGGCCTTAAAGAACAGGGTGTAGGATTTCAACAACTTATGGGAGAGTGTCATATTCTAGAGAATAGTTTCCTAATCTACAAAATGGACTCGATGATCTCTAGGGTCTCTTCCAAATCTAAGCCCTTTGGTAATAGGTACCTCTACTAACATTGTGTCCATGAGAATGGACAAGAGGAATTATAAGAGATATTTTGTAGGTAGAATCTATAGAGTTTGACAACTAGATTTCAAGGCTGAGAAATGAGAAAATGTCAAAGGGAACAGTTTTGGGGGGAGAAGGAAGGCAATATTAACTTCAGTTTTGGATATGTTTAGTTCTAAGTATTAGTGAACTGTGTAGATCAAAATTTCCCATAGGTATTATAAAATATATGATTTGAGTCTTGGGAGAAAGGCTAGTACTAGAGATAACCTTTCATTTGAGATATTTGGATAGGAAAAAGAGAGAAATAGCTTAATAGCAGAGTAAGCAGATATATTTAGGTGTTACTTTAAGAGAAAGAAAACCAGGTCATGGAAAGAGGGCAGAAGTCTTGTAGTAAAAGGGAGATAGAAAAGACTAGAGAGAGATGTTCTAATTTAGGGAACATGGATCATGTACTCAGGGGGATAGGGACCTAATCTGTGATTTCATTGGCATAGGAAGTCTATAGGTGAGGAAAATTCTTCTTCTCTGTAACTTAGTGTCTTAGAGAATTTCCCAAGCACTGAGAGGGTGACTTCCACATGGTAGCACAGTCAGTAGGTGACAAAATTGAGATTTGAGCTTGGACCTTCTTGGTTTTAAGGCCAGCTCGCTATCTACTACACCATGTTGTTTCTCCCTCATGGGGCCATAATTTAAAACTGAAAGGGATCTTAGAATTCAATTACTTCACATTCCTTATTTTTATAAATGAAGAAACTGAGGCCTGGAGAGACAAAATAAGTTTCTTAAAGTCTTACAGATAACTATTTATCAAAGCCAGGATTTGAACTTGGGACTTCAAACTTTGAATTTAGTATCTTTCTGTTAGCACAGAGGAAGGGCATAGATAGATGGGTTAGCTGTTGAAATGAGTGACATTTTCTTCTGAGACAGGAGATAGGAATAATGGATATTTTAATGGGTTCAAATGGATTCATTCCCCCATGGGCAAGGGGAAACAGTTTAGACGCTCCTGGAGAACCCTGAAGCTTGTTGGTTTAAAAAATATATTCTTCCTAGTCTGGAGAGAAATATAATATGACAAAACTTGAACTACAGTGAGAGGTTTATGCTGGCCAGTGGGAAGGATGAGATCTGATCTAAAAGGGGGGAAGACAGAAGCAGAGAGTAGGCTTCATCAAGGGAAAAGTCAGGGTCCCGCTCAAGTTACTGGTACTGTGAACTGAGCCTAGAGGCCGGCTTCAGCAGTTAGGACTCCACAGAAGGGAATTCATGTTGCTTTATGCCAGGAGGTGACTCTCTTTAAGAACTGAGAGAAAGAGCAAAAAAGGCTTTCTCTCTCTAGCATTTCCCTTCCCAATACTTATTTGCTATGATGTTTCTAGATGTTTTGCTTCCCCACATTTACTATGTTTTAGCCTGATTTTGGCTTTGTTTTTACAGAAAATCCACATTTTCTCTTCTGTAAAGTTCTGTATCCTTGGTAATGGTAAGTGCAAAGGGAGTTAATGGGAGATGCTGGTAGATAGCAATTCTATTCTAATAACCAGATCTCTAGTTTGCTCTGTAGGCTTAGAGAATTTTTATTAATAATTCTATATGTGTCTATATATATGTGTGTATGCATATATATGTGTATATATGTATATATGTGTGTATATATATATAGATATAGATATACAGATATCTATATCTACAGATAGATAGATAGATAGATACACAGGATAATCTGTGGCTTTCCTTTTGCCCCTGGGCTTGGCAAGTCACCATTATCAGCAAAAGCAGATCACTTTGACCCATGGTGCCTGGGGAAGGACAATTCTTTTCCCCCTTCACCTCCATTCCCACTTTCTGGGGAGTAAAAATGTGTGTTGTTATTGCTGTTTTCAGTTATGCCCAACTTCGTGAGCCCTTTGGGTTTATTTTCTTGGCAAAGATGCTGGAGTGGTTTGCCATTTCCTTCTCCAGCTCATTTTACAGATGAGGAAACTGAAGCAAAATGTCCTAGACCAGATTTGAACTCAGGAAGATAAGCCTTCCTGACTCCAGACCCAGGGCTCTATCCACCACACCACCTAGCTTCCCCAAGGGGTAATCACCTGCTAAATGTTCATTGTACTGCTGGTTACAGTAGGCAGAAAAAGACATATATTTATTTAGATGAAGGGATGGAAAAACGAATGCCTTCTCCTTTGAAGGCCTCAGTTTTACTAGTAAATAGGACAGGAGATATAGATTGTACCTAGTGAATCAAAAAGAGTTCTACAGGGATAAACTTTATTTCATTTAAGCTATGTTCACTATGATCTGGGCTGGACAATCAAAAGTATTTGTCTTCTCAGGTTATGGCCACTAGAAGAGTTTCAGACTTTTACCAAGTTTCCATGGACCCAAACACATTTCAGACTCCAGGGGTCAAGGTTCTTTCTCATGGATGCCATCCTCCATCAAGGTGCCAGCAAAACTGATCTGAATGAGAATCAATCTTGCCATACATAGTCTTCCAGCCACTGATCATTGTCCCCTGTCCCACCTCACACCTGGCTCAGAGGTCATGCAATACAGATTCACTATCCATATAGTGAGAATTAATTTGAAGTTATTTCCTACAGCTACAAAAATGATTTCACTGTTCTTTACTTTCATAATGTGATGTCACATTCCCCTCTAATCCAATTTATCACTTCAGGACATAATGTCACTCTCAGAATGCTGATTTCTTTTATTATTTTTTTAGAAAGGATATTCTACTTCTGTGCTGTAGTCTGATGTCCTCAATTATCCAATTCTCCCCTTCTACCTAATGTTCAGGGAGAATTGTACAGGCTGTCCCCAACTTATAAATGGGTTATACGCCCAAAGTTTGTAAGTCAGCTAGTTGGAATGCAGGATGCATTTTTCCTGTAGAAACAATGTTATATATGGTGGCTACGTTCCCAGACTATCCAACAAAGCCTATTTAACACATAATGTAGCTGAACTGCAGTAGCAATAATGTTGGCCTGCATTTTGTGTCCTTGGAGACCATGTGGTGTAAGAGATAGGAGGAAAAGAAAGAGGAACTGGAGGAGAAGGAAGAAGAAAGCTTCCTTTCCTTTTCAGAGTACAGAGCTGGCCCAAGGCTAGATTAGCAAATGGGGGAAACTATCTCTGGTACTTTTCCATCTCTCTCTCACCTTACCAGGCACCTTTGTCTGGGGGCTCCCAGATCTCTTATGCTGCCCAAAGCCTCCTACTCTAGCATTCTTACTTCGGAAGTATAGAGTGGAATAGACTTGGCCTTGCTCCTGCAAATGTTTTATACTCTAAATTTACTTATACTCCTTCACACTCAAAACTCTTCCTTTTCCTCACTGGTATAACAGCTCTTCAACCTTCTTAGAGGTATTTTCATTTTTAGAAATGGAATATGTTAGATCAAATGAATCTCTAATTGTTAAAATTCTAACTTACAAAATATGTTAACATACAAAATAAAGGGGAAAGCGTTACTGCACTGTGGAGGAAGGTAGCTGTCATATTCACCAAAGCTCATGCTTACACAGCAGGGTGCCAGGCACTAAACCAAGCACCATCCAAATATTTTCTCATTTGGTAAGGACCTAGACCATAGTGAACATAGCTTAAATGAAATAAAGTTTATCACTCCACCTCCTGAGAGGTAGGGGTTATTATTTTTGCAGATGAGGAAACTGAGCCAAACAAAGGTTAGATGATTTGCCCAAGGTCACACAGCTAAAAAGTATGGGAAGTCTGATTTCAATTTAGATCTTCCTGACTCTAGGGTTGACATTTTCTCTGCTGGGTCACTTAGTTGCTATCACATAGGCAGGTCCACATTGTCTCTGAGTCTATCCCTGGTGGCCAGTTCCATTTCTATTTTTCATATATCTATCCTTCCTTCCACTTTTGAACCCCAATTTTTACAACCCTTTCCCATGGAAGCATTATTAGGGATTCCACCCATGGAGAGGAAGGAGGGACTTGGACACTTATGAATAGAATAGTATTTATATAGCATTTTAAGGTTTCCAGATCATTTGATATATGTTATCTCTTTAGTTCCTTATGATAACTTTATCCCTATTTTATAGACAAAAGAACTGAGACAGAGAGGTTAAGGGTCTTGCCCAGGTTCCTATAGCTAGGAAGTATCTGAGGGAGGATTTGAACTCAGGTCTTCCTGATTCCAAGTTCAGTATTCTATTAAATTCATTACATCATTGAATAAAGGTCCTAAGTATCTGGAAGTTCACTAAATAAGACAATTGACATGAAGTTATGAAAGACTTCCTTGATAGGTATGTGATAAATGACAGCTATAAACACAGCCAAGTTCTTTCCAAAATGAGTTGATTTTTTTTAGCTAATTGTCTAACAGATGTCAAAGGGCCAGATGTGGGTATTCTAGGACATTAAAAGGAGAGTTACTCTTTCTTCCTCCAAAGTCATTGGATCAGGTTCTCCCATTTACTCTCATTTACTCAACAAATTGTCAATAGTCAATAAACATTTATTAAGTATCTACTATGTGCCAAGGCAGGTAGGTGGCACAGTAGATAGGGCGAGAAGACTGGAGTCAGGAAGACACATCTTCCTGAGTTCAAATCCAGCCACAAACAGTTGAAATTGTGTGACCCTGGGCAAGTCCCTTAACCCTGTTTGCCTCAGTTTCTTTATCTATAAAATGAACTGGAGATGGAAATGGTAAACCACTCTAGTATCTTGGCCAAGAAAACTTCATATGAGGTCACGAAGAATGACTGAAACAACTGAATGACAGCAAAAACAAATTTGCCAGGCACTGTACTAAATGTTAGAAATATAAATAAGAAAATGAAACAGTCCCTACCCTTAGCAAGCTTAAAACTACGAGAGACAACAAAAAGAAGGAAACTGAAACAACAGTGATGTTCAAGAAATGGAAATCCAAACCAAGCCCATCATAAAGGGAGGCTTCGGGAGGAGTTTTTGTTTTTTGTATGTTTCTTTTACTCTACCCTCCAGCCACCCAATTAGGGGGGAAGGTAAATGAGGGTACTGAGGCGATCTTGAGTATCAAAGTTGAAGCCAATTTCTATGATGATGAGATTTCTGCTGATGAACTCATCTATGCAAAAGCATGATGGTTGTGGATTCAAAGCCAAGCAAAGCAGATGGTGGCAGTTAAAGGTCTGGCTGGAAATTCTTTTATTCAGTTAATACTTATTATTATATTGATATTTGGATATCCAATCGGTATTTATTGAGCACCATCTACAGGGCACTGTTGAGCACCATATAAATGAACTGAAAGCATGGATCCTGTTTTCTTGGAGAGTGCAATTTAGTAGAAAAGGTAAGAAATGCACAAATTTCATGATGAGTTCACAATTAAATTATTCTTTTATATTTCTATGGATCTGTAATCTTGATAATGACACCTTGTCTTCATTGATGCAGATTGACACCTATCCATGTTACCTTGTTCTGTACAATTTGTGTCTTTGTTCCTCCCCAAAATCTGTCATATTCTTCTTGGCATTTTGACATGTCATGGGAACCAGTGAAATATTTCTTAGGGAGCACTTCTGGCCCTTGGCACTTAACAATGTTCTGGCCCATGGTGGGCACTTCACAAATGTTTGTTGATGATTTGACTTGGACTGTTCATCTGTCCCTAATCTGGAACTAGGGTGGGGTGCATGGGGATTTCTTTCAGAGCAGGAAATTTAGAGAGTGGGTGCCAGCATTTATTCTCCTCTAAGGAAGACAGTAAGGGCAAAGCTATGACAGAGAGGAGTGGGATTAGCTTCCACAGGTATGTGGGTGTTGGGGCAGAGCTCAGCTTCAACTCAAGTTATATATTATATGGTTTCTCATTGAAGACAAAGGATTGAAAAAGTGACTGGTGCACACCGGTTAAGAAGTAGGAAAGAAAGGTTGGGCCCCCCTATCCTTTACTGCTAACAGCAGTAGCTCAGGCTTCTTAGCTATGGTCCAGAAAGGACAGGTTGGGGCAGCAAGAGGTCTAGAATGTGTGATGCTCATAAGACCCCAAGTCAGGAGACCCTGCATTCCTGCTCTGACCTCTTTCTTTCCCTCCCCATTTTACACCTGCTACACTGCTTTTGAATTTCTTTGGAACTCTCCATCATCCTCCCACCCCCAGAGGATACCTTCTTCTTCCTTCACTCCCAACACTTTTCAGCTTTTTTATGTGTATTATCTTCCCTCATTAGATTATAAACTCCTCAAGGAGCAAGGACTGTCTTCTTTTAAATATTGTATTTATATCCCCATCACTTAGTATGTGATTCCTGGCACATAGTAGATAATTAATGTTAATTGACTGAGTAATTGTAAAATGAAGAGCTAGGACCAGGTGATCTCTCTGGTTTTTTTCTAGCTCCAACAGTGTGGTTCCGTGTGTAGACTTGTATTTCATTTGGCTCTCTCTGAGCTCGGCCTCAGATAGTTTCTACCAGTGGAAGCACTGGGCTTAAATAGACTGGGATAAATTTTAGTGAGTGTAGCCTTCAATATCTTATCTCTCTACTTACTTTTCTCCTACCCAGAGAAGGATGGTGGAAGAATGTAAGTAATATTGCCTTATAAAACAGTGAAAAGTCGTGGATAGACAATCCATTTTAAAGAAGGCTTAGCAAGAGAGCCACACAAGCCAAGTCATCCTTGAGGGCATTTAAGAATCGAACTGGGACAGGACAAACACTGAAAGAGATATGCAAATTTCTAGAGCAAATTCCTTTTAACATCAACCGATTAGCCAACAAGCACTTAAGTGCCCATTATGAGGCGGGTACCATGCTAGGCACCAGGCATACAGAACAAACAAAAGAAAGAATTCCTGTCCTCAGGAGGTTTACTCTCTAGCTAAGGACACATGTACATATGCGATTATATGTAAAATGGAAAGTAACTTAGGTGGGGAGTATGGGCAATGGGTAGGAGGCAGCATCTGAGCAGAATTTTGTGGGAAACAAGGGTTTCTAAAGGTCAAAGGTAGGAGAGAGGCAGAGGGCACAGTCTGTATAAAACCATAGTGACAGGATATGAAATGTACATGTGAGAGAGAGAGAGACAGAGAGGGAGAGAGAGAGAGGGAGACAGAGAGACAGAGACAGAGAGGGAAAGAGGGAAAGAGAAAGGGAGGGAGAGAGAGAAAGGGAGAGAGAGAGGGACAGGCAGAGAGAGAGAGAGAGATGGGGACAGAGAGAGAAAGAGAGAGGGGGAGAGAGAGAGAGAAAGAGAGAGAAAGACTTGAGGCAGGAATCAGTTAACAAACTATTGGGCAATGGTGATGATGGCTTGAACTAATGCAAAGGGAGAGAAATGGAAAGTTGCCAAAGATATTTTTGTCAACTGATTAGATATGTGAGGTGAGAAGGAACAGTGGAAGATGTTTCCCAGATAATTTCCTAGATGACTGAAAGGATGGTGGTGCTCTCAGAAATAGGGAGTCTAGGGAAAGGGGTGGATTTGAGGGTCAAGATAATAGTGGGTTAAGCAGTAACCATCAAAACTATTCGATGCTGGCTAAAATCCAGAAAAGTCGATCAGTAGAAAAGATTAGGTACATGACATTAAGAAGTGAACATAATGTCAAAAAACCCCAAAGATTATAACTATTATGTTAAGGACTCACCATTGAATATATACTGCTGTGAAAACTGAAAAGCTGCCTGACAGAAATTAGGGTTAGACCAATGTATACTAAGATAATATATACCATATACCAAGATAAGCCTCAAAAGAATGCATGACATTAACATAAAAGGTTAGATCATAAACAAATTTAAGGAATGAAGAAGGAATTTTTTTTACTAAAAATAGGGGAAGAGTTCATTTCCAAACAAAGGATAAATAGAATCATAGAACATAAGATGTGCAATTTTTCTCACATAAAATTAAAATCATTTCACATAAAGCCAACAAAGTTAAAATCAGAAAGAAAATAGTTAACTGGGGGAAAATCTTTGTAACAAATTTCTCTGATAAAAGGCCTATTATCAAGATATATGTAGAACTGTTTCTGATATATAAGAATAAGTGTCATTCCTCAACAGATGAATGGATCAAAAGAACAGGTAATTCTCAAAGGAAGAAATCTGATCTATCAAAAGTCATGTGAAAAATGCTCTAAATCACTAATAATTAGAGAAATGTAAATTGAAATAACTCTGAGGCACTCCTTTATAGGCATTAGTTTAGTAAAGATGGCCAAAAGGAAAATGACAATTGTTGGAAAGACTGTGACAAAAGAGGCACACTTGGTAGAGCTGTGAATTGTTCTAGCCATTCTGAAACTGCAATTTTGAACTATGTCCCCAGACTCACTAAACTGTGCCCTTTGACCCAACAATACTACTATTAAGTCTATATTCCAATAGATTAAAAAAATTTAAAGGATCTATATGTAAAAAGTATTTATAGTAGGTCATTATGTTACAAAGAATTCAAAACAAATGGGTGTACCCATCAATTAGAGAATGCTAAACAAATGATAGTATAGGAAACAACGGAACATTATTGTGTCATAAGTAAGGATTCAGCGGATGGATTCAGAGAAATCTGGAAAGATTTGTCTGAATTGATATAGAGTGAAGTCAGCAGAACCTGGGGAACAATTTATAAAACAACTTTAAAAAGAAAACCAGTAACTAACTCTGTATAACAAAATCAGCCAAGATTCCAGAGGATCCACAAGGCGATGCTCCCTTTAATAAATTTGTGTGTATATTGAAGACAGATATTGAGCACAATGCAGTGGGCTCCAAATGGGACAGACAAAAGAAGGAAGTCTGGATAGCATTTAGAAATTTGCAAAATTCTTTTAATGACCCTAAAGGATGAAACAAAAGTTCACCTTTTTGATACCAACATTCCTTCAGTGATACTAGTGATGTGAGTCATGAAATACCTCAGCCCCTGAAAAATCAAAATGAGGATTACTCAAAGGATGATGGGTGTGAGCATGGTACAACACACCACAAACAGGGAACTTAATACATAATGCAACAGAAAGGATGACATCGTGGAAATAAATGACCATAAAAGAAGATGGGCAACATTTAAGAGTAAAGAATAATTGGTGTGGCCCTTGTGCTCTATGAAGACACTCATGATATCAAAATACAGTGAAGAAGGAATCCTGGGTAGACCAGTTGGGACATTCTTACGGTCAAATTACAGAAAAGAGTTATATAGAATGGGTAGCCATGGTTGGTGTGGAATCTGCAGTGTTAGAGGAGAAATCCACATTGATGAGTTCCATTGAAATAAGGAAGGATCAAAGTATATGTCACAGACAGGACATGAACTAACTCTAAGGCTTGCTTTCTCTCCTCTTTGCCTTGTTATTTCCCCACAGATAGGGTTATCACTAAATTTTTTTTCTTTTCAGTGTGATCCAAATTGTTATATCCATTATATTTTTACTTAATCTTTTCCTTTTATTTGTTAACCAACAAATATCCATTGTTGGTAAACAAGAGTGCAAGTGCCATTATTCTTTTGGAACAACATTAATTTTGGTAAACCATTACCTTGCTTCCTGGTTGTTTTTTTTCTCTTTTACTCTCCGTTCCCTCTTCCCATTCTCTTGAGCCTGGTGCTTACTACCTACCGCCTGTTATTTCTCACTTTTATTGCTGACATTGGTAAGGGATACACAACTTGCACACACATATGCACACATATACGTGCACACAGTGCATAATCTTACACATAGGTACCTAAAACATTTGTAGCAGTTTTATTCATAGTGGCATTTCCACTGCAGCAAGTGACTTAGCTTTAAGCAAAATGAACAAGCTTCCTACTGATGGTTCATTTCAGGTTTTCCACTTTACGGGTTCAGTTTTTAGTTGGTAATGTTAATCAACTTCTATAAATGCCCTAAATCCAAACTACATATGTGAGAAAGCACTTTTCCTTTTTTTTTTTTTTACTTTGGAGTGGCAGGCTAGGAGTGCAGGCTAGGACACACTTTATTCAAACTGTTCGAACATCACTTACTCAATTGATTTACATATATATGTATGTGGAATCTATCAAGGCAAAAGGCATGATGGCAAATGTAAAATGGAATACCAACTGTGGTGACCACTGCTGTCGATAAATATATTTCAAGAAGTCAATTTATTTTTAAATGGAATTTTAAGTCTGTTGAAGGGAATCATCTTGAAGTCCTTTATTTATATGAAAACCATCTACTGCAGAAGACAAGGTAAATGTAATACTTTGTTCTTGAGGTTTTCAGCACTGAGTATGCATATCAACGTCAACAAAAAAAAGTATAGTGTATATGGAAGGTATTGTACGGAGAGGCAGCCTGTCCTAGTGGAAAAAGCATTGGATTTAGAGTCAAAAGACAGATGTTCAAATCCAGTCTCTCCTTACTAGCAGGATGACATCAGTTAAATCATTTTGTCTGTCTGAACTTCAGTTTTCTCATCTATAAATTGGGCCTAATAATAAGTGCATGCCTTTCTCACATTGTGCACATCAGATGAGAAATCATATAAAGTGTTTTATAAGATATTATCGGGATGAGAGTTAATAATATATATGCATACAGATGGTCTTATCCACTGACAGAAACATGACTATCTTCAAAGTTTATTTTCAGGAAAGCTTAAGAAAGTCCCTATGGTCTCTCTCTACCCTCTTTTCCCCTCTGCCCCCATACAAATATTAATTTTCTAATTCCTGAAATTCTTAAGTATATTCATTTGACCTTAAATATGTGTATTAGAAGTCTCAGAGGCTAAACAGTCCAACCAATTCTGTTCACCTTTGAATGAAGATCTCTCATAACAGAAAACGTACCACTCCCCGGGGCTAATTGCTTTTAGATATCTCTAATCATCAGGTAGTTTTTCTTTCTATGAAGTCTAAATCTTTCTAAAGTTACAATTCTATCTTTCAGCAACATCTACTCACTGCTCCTTCTTCTAACCCTTGGGTTAAGCAGAGCACAACTGATTCCTCTTTTCCATGGCAGTCTTCCAAATACTTGGTGATAACAGATTCCCTCCAAGTCTTTCCTTCTCCAGGCTAAACGTTCCTGGTTCCTACAACCAATTCTCAAGTCCCTTTACCCTCACAGTTACCCTTTTCATTATGTTCTCCACCTACCAGTATTCTATCCAAAATATGGTGCTTATATCCGAAAACAATATTCTAGATGTAGTCTGACCAGAGCAGCATGTAGTGAGATTACCACTTCCCTTGTCCTAGATTCTATGTCTTTTTTAATTTGAGCAAAAGGTTAAACTACCCTTTTTGTTCTCCTTGGCATGCTATTGACTGATATTAAGCTTGAAGTCCAATAAAACCCCAGGATCTTCTTTGAAAAAACAGCTATCTAATCTTGAATGAAGTATCATTCACACATATTAGTATGTGTGAATTAAGTTATTAGATCCTTTCCTAATAACAGTTACTATAGAGGAAAGGGTAGAGCAGGCATTAGAGCACTAGATGCCTGAGGAGGAAGTGTTAATAAGAGAGAGAGAGATGTCACATAAAAAGGGATGCAGGGACTCTAGGAATTACTTAGCCTACTTTAGCCATATATATATACAGCAGAGTCACCTCTTTATTATCTAGAGTGGTTGAGGAATGAGATATTCAGAATAATGGAACCTTCCCTGTTCAATGTAGGCAGAGCATTGATATATTTTGTGTAGGACTAAACAGTTAGTAGCTCTGACCTTCTTCCCAACTGAAAATCCCAGGGTGATAACTTGTGTAGTCCATGACTGATATCATAGGAGAAGAAAGAAACTGAAAGATATTTTTCTCACTTTAAATCAAATAGCAGACTGAACTCACAGTGTGACAACTCAGATAGAATTAAAAGCAAAGGACAGACCCCAAATTCCCAAAGGCAGCTAGCTGGGCATGACTGCCTGGTGTCTGAAGCACCAAAGAGCTAAAGTTAACCATATTGGAGTTATAAGTTTGGAAGAAATAGACCTTTTTCCACTAGAACAAGAAACTGTAGACCAGTTGGTAACAACAAAAGACAGAATCAGGTCAGCAAAGGAGCCATTTCACAGCTAAAAACCACCAGAAAACATCAGAGAGTGGCAATGTCTTACAAAGAAGCCACATTGCTCCTAAAGACCAGGTGTGCTGAAGGAACACACATACAAGCTACCTCAAAATTGTCTTTTCTTAAATGGAAGATCTGTACCGTTAAAAGGAACATCCATCTCAGTGAGGCAATAGCTCAAATGCAACATCAAAATAAGGAGTCCAGGTATACTGGCATAAAAGGGTTACATTCTATGAAAACAGTAGTTCTGATCTAAAACCAAATGTGGACATCAGGTTTATTCAGAAAAGGATTTTGTTTTTTTGTTTCCATTAAACTAAAGGATGTTAAATAAGCAAACTACCTTGATCTTGTTTTAAAGAGAAAAGCAAGGTGAAGTACCAGAAAAAAAGATGGTGATTCCAAGGACACAATCAGAGTAAGAGTTAACCACTAGAAGTCAAATGAAAGAGAGAGAACCTGGAAGAGATAGGCAACACTCAATCAAAAAGGAGTTATTAAGTGCTTACTATACACCAGGCTGGCAGCTATGTAGCACAGTGGATGGAGTGCTGGGCCTGAAGTGAGCAAGACTCATTCATCTTCATGAGTTCAAATCTGGCCTCTGACACTTACTGTGTGGCCCTGGGCAAGTCACTTAACTCTGTTTGCTTCAGTTTTCTCATCCATCAAATGAACTGAGGAAGGAAATGGCAAACCATTTCAGTATCTTTGCCAAGAAGACCCCAAATGGGGTCACAAAGAGTTGGGTACAACTGGAAAATGACTGAACAACTTGTGTCAGGCACTGTTTGAAAGAGGGAGGTGTTATCAGCCAGGAAAGGACCAGGAAAGGCTTCCCGCAGTAGGTGAAGAGTGAGTTGAATCTTGAACAAAGTCAAGGAAACTAAAAAATAAAGATGAGGAGGCAAAGCTTTCCAAATTGGAAGGTACAAAGTCACAGAGATGAGAGATACAGTATCATGTTTGAAGAACTGCAAGGAGTCTAATATTGCTGGGAAGGTAGAAAGGAAATATGTTATGAAATGCTTTAAATGCCAAATGAGGCATTATATTTGATCAAAGAAGTAAATACTAGGGACTCAGAACTCACTGAGCTGACGGGTGACATAGTCAGACCTAGACTAAAAAATAATCACTTTGGCAGCTAAGTAGAGGATAGATTGAGAAGGTAGGAGATGAAGCAGGAATACTAATTAGGAAGCAATTGAAATAATCCAGGCAAGAGATAATGAAAGGCTGAAGTAGGGCTATGAGGATATGGATGGAAAAAAGGGAAGGTATATAAGAGCTCTACTGTCAGAGCTTAGGAGAAAGATTAGGACTGATTGTACCAATGGGAATTGATGAGATCCCCAAGGGAAAGAAATGTTAAGAAAGAAGAGGGCCCAGAGTAGAATCTTGGGGGATACTGGTAGCTAGTGGGAGTGACATGGTTGGAGAACTAGCAAAGGAGACTAAAATTAAATCATTGGTCAAATACAGAGGAGAACCAGGACAGAGCATCGTCATATAAACCCAGAGAGGAGAGAGTATCCTGGAGAAGATCAATAAGAGATTAAGAAATATCATGACTGAGAAAACAGCATTAAGTGACAAGTGATGGGGCAATCCTTGCGGAATTTGTTAGCTACCACCAATGTGAATCCTATCTATCTATCTATCTATCTATCTATCTATCTATCTATCTATCTATCTATCTATCTAACCTACTTGGCATGTGGTATATATTTCAAAGACAAATGGACCTGGAATAAACATAATAAAGCTCTTACAAGTCTAACAATGTAGTATTCTTTAGTGCTATGAACAAGAGAGGATACATATAGCTAAAGAAATGAAGCAGAGGTCTGGAAACTTAAATGTGTGTGTGTGTGTGTGTGTGTTATTCACACAGAAACAGAGAGAACTATTTTATTATAAACAGTTTTCTTTGTAATTCTATGTATTTTAATGTAGGCATTTAAAATTCTGAGAAGGGTTCCAGAGCCTTCACCAAACTGCCAAAGGGGTTCATAACCCAAAAACAGATTAAAAATTGCCTCAGAGACCTTGAAAGCATCTCCCTGCCCTCATTTTTCTTCTTGGAGTTAAGCAAAATATTACTCAGGTGAAAAAGTAGCAGAAATCCAAAGAGCTTATTCAGTTCAATTTAGTAATGAACATTTATTAAATGCTCCTGGAGTTTAGAGACAGTGCAGTGAATAGGGAGCCAGCCTCAGAACCAGAAAACCTGAATCCAAGCGTTGCCTCTGACACATGGAGTTCATGACTGAGTCTCAACCTCTTGGTGCTCTAGGTAACTTCCTAAAACGAGGAGGTACTGACCTGCATTGCCATCCTTCTCCCTGAGTTCTCTAGAGAGATGAAATTACAGGCCTTATCACTGCCTCTATTACTATCAGTAGAATGTTGTCCTATGGGAGATATAAAATTTAGATTAGACATTATTCTTGCTCCCATAGAACTTAGAGTCTAATAAGAAAATGAGTCACACAAAGAAAACTACAGCCGTAATGATTACATGATAAGTGCATCAAAAGTGTACAAAACAGTTTTATGAGAGATCAAAGAGGGAAAATGTTGCCGACAAAGAGGAGGAGACTAAGATCTCATAGGGGAGGTGGCATTTGAGCTGGGCTTTGGAAACCAAGGCCATTGTTCATCACCTAGACAGTACCCCCTACCCACCCACCTTAATTCATGCCACCTGCTCTTTTATTTTTTTAAAACTAGAACTATGATTTTATTTCCTATAAGGGATTCCCTTGACTAGTATAACTTCACGCATGCTTGGCAATTTATGTAGTTTTAAAGGGTTACCTAGAGTATGCTTAGGTTAGGTGACTGGTTCAGGGTCATACAGTCAAGATGTCAATCAGTTCATCAATCTAGCACCCATTTATGAATTTCTTACTATCTCCCAGAGGCGGGATTTGAATTCAGGTCCATCATCATCATCATCAAAGCCAGTATTTATGCAACATTTGCTATGTGTGCCAGACAATGTCTCACAACAAACCTGGGAGGCAGGTGCTATTATATATATAATGTATATATATAGTTATATATATTTAACTATATATATAGTTACATATATTTAACTATATATCTATATATAGTTATATATTAGTATACCCTTTCTAGAATTGAAGAAACAGGAAAAAAGACATTTAGTTACTTGAACAAGGTCACAAAGCTAATAAGTGCCTAAGGTCACATTTGAACTCAGATCTCCCAGATTCCAGGCTCAGAGTTCTAGCCATGGGGACACTTAGCTGCTAATCACTTTGACTTATTTTCTGTCTTAAAGACATATAAACAAAAGAATTGTGGGTCCATGAAAAAAAATCTCTCCAGAACAAAGCTTACACTTACCTTTCAAGCAGTACATGGCATGCAAACAGAGGAAATCCCTTTTCCCTTTTAGAGAATGAAGCTTTCCTCAGTACAGAGAGGACAATAATACAAAATGCAGTCATTTCATTTTGTCAATGGTCCCTGGAAAGACGAAGGAATCATTTCTTAGTTCCACAGAGGGGAGGACTAGAGACCTTGCTCAAAGACAGGAAGCAAATTTTTAAGGGATTGGATTTGGATAATAATCTTTCTGACTCACAAACCAGATTATGCACCCCTTGCCCTTCCATATTGCCTTGAAACTTTACAAGTAACTCAGTGAGAATATAGCTAAGAAATAAAAATATTATGTTGGTGCTAATTGCACCAGCAAATTGATTAAATCTGCATGTTAAATGAGCTGAGAGGTGGGTTTCTGCTGCCTATGAAGTGCACTCCAACAGACTTGGAGTTTAAACAAAAATGCACCAGTCAGTTGTTAGAGTAATTTGCAGACATCAGTAGTCAGCCCTGATGACTGTCAGTTCTGAGCCCAGAGAAAGAATAATTCATATTTTCTTGAAAGGCATCCCTCCATTTTGCTTCAGCAAAATCTATGCCTATGCTTCCCCAAGATGGTGCTTTCCCTTGCTTCCTTCTCGCAGGGCTCACAAGAGATTGACCCTCTGTGTCCATCTTGCATTGGTATATTTTCATGGCTCTAAGGATGAAGCCAGAGGCTCTGGACTCACTGAGAATGCTTAGAAGAAAGCTTCATTTCATCTGGTTGTTCATTTAGGTTCCCAAGTTTCTTGGGAAGTTTTATTAATATTATAATGTACCAGATAATCTATGTGAGTTAGGATGATTCCACAGAGCTCATTTGAGTTCTAATTAGACTCTGAAAATAAATTCTCCACTGTGAAAACGAAATCATTTAATCCATCAGACTTCCTATCTGGTCCACATTAGGCCCTATTTTATTACGCCTTTAATATAAATATCAATTTGAAAAGGATTACAAGTCTTTGGTTTGATATCAGGAACACTGATCTGTGCTTTTGAAAAGATTATAAAGAAATCACTTAAGTTATGTGGATTTGCTCCCCCCACAATAACTCCCACAGGAGTTTCTGGGAGTTCTGCTCATGGTCTGCCAGGAAAACAGAGCCCCTAACTCTCACCAGCTGAAACCAGTAAATGGGCTTGTTTGTATTTCTGTTTCAGACAAAACAAAATAATGTGAATCCAGACTTCTTCAGGGCGTACCATCTATCAGAACTCAGGAGTTGGGGCATCACTTTTCACGGCTTTTTTTCTGGTTTCTCGGGTTCTATCCTTTCCCTTTCCCCCTTTTTAATGCTGCAGATGTCTTGATATATGTTGCACTCTAAACTAATTAATTTTCTCCATTTGGGCGCTAACATGCTTTTTCTCAATTTGCTTTCAAATATTTCAAAGTGTGGCTTGTTTTGTTTTGTTTTTTCCTGAAAGGGCAGGGCATTTTGAGTTTCAAAACAACAATATACCCACCAACATCACTACCATCATCACCACACCAGCCACCCACCAGAACTTCGTGCGAGCAGGCTCTTATTTCTAGGTCTTGGTCACATATCTAAACAGAAATGGACTTGAGGTTCTTTGCATGACTCCTTATGAAACAACAACAAACCTGACAGCTAATAAATTCCAAATGAAAAATCTTCTCAGGTGGTCTGGTTTGTTTTTATTAAATTTTTAATCCAAACCAATTTGACAAACATTTGTTATGCAACTTCTGTAGACAGAGCTCTATGTTGGTTTAATCTTACGTGTCTCCAATTTGGCACTGGTGGGAGTGTTCAGAGCCCTGTTTTTCATTTCTCCTCCAGGCAGATCTCTAAATAGGACATGGCTTGCACCTTCCATCTTCATCTGTTGCATCACAAGGCAGGTCTGTCTGTGTCTGTTGGCTTCTGGTGACCACAATTCACCACCAGCTTCAGTCTCCTCCCCAGCTCCTTCAACCACCACCACCCTACCTTATTTTTCTTCTAATACTTTACTCTTATGAAGCATTTTCCTGACTTAAAAATAAGTGGACTTGTAATTGTGAAGGGAGTTCCCAATAAAAAAATTCCTCTACCCACGATATCACTCATACTATCTTTCTGACATTATCTGAATTTAATCCGTACATACAACCCCTTTGAGGCAAGTAGTACAAATGTTATTAAGCCCATTTTACAGATAAGGAGACTGAGTTAAATAGTATGTTGAATGACTTACTCAGGGTCACATAGCTAATAAATAACTCCAATCAAGATTTTTTTAGATTCCATGACCATGTCTCTCTCCCTCTGCAAGACACTGCACAGCCTTTCAGTCATAGACACATGAAGTACATCTGTCTTCCTATTTTTGTTCTCCTTCCACCAAAGCATCTCTCCTCATTTATGAGGAATACCGATGCTTCTGGAAACTTTCCCTAGCAGAGTTTACTTCAAAGGCAGTTGAAATAGCTGGTTTGTTCATTCTGAATTGAGGAACAAAGAGGAAAATTTTCTCTCCCCAAGGCATCTCCTCCACAGTCTGCCCTAGTACCCAAAAGTCTATCATCAGAGATTCATTATTTTGTGCAACACATTACATTCTCAACGGTCTCCTGGTAAAATCTTAATACCCTTGGCATGGCTTAAGCTATTAGTACTTTGTTATGAATTAGCTCATGAGGAATTAATGCAATAAGACAGGAGTCAGGTAAATTTTGATGGGAAAAAGGGGAACCCCTGGAGGTATGGTACTAATAGACTCTAAGTTCCAGGAGGCAAAGGGTTGTGATTTATCTAAACTTTGTATGTCCCTTAATATACAGTGCTCAATGGATGCTAAATAAATGTTATTGAATTGCCTGAGCCTGAAGATAGACTGAAAACACATGTAGCAAAAGCGAACAAAATAGAGGGTAGAGAAGGAAAAGGATAAAGCCTAGGATAAACCATCTGGTTCACAATTTGTCCTAATGCTCTTCTCCCTGTCATTATACTTCCCTCCCCACCAGAATAACCAAAAAGTCAAAGGCCAACCATTTGAGTCTCCTCCCACTCCCCCACCTTCTTTCCCCTTCCTTGAGAATTCTCAGGCCTAAATAATTATGGTGTTACGGGGAGGGAGACAGCTGCGGCTGAAGATCCAAAGCTTAGCTGCTTATCTCTTCAATATTCTCCATGAATCCAGTAGTTGTCACAGTTCCCACCAAGATGGATATAACAAAAGACCATTGAATTGAGATTCAGAAGAGACCTGGACACAAAACTTGTCTCTGACACATCATAGCACTGTAACTTTGGGCAAATTACTTAACTTTTCTGAGCATTAGCTCACTTCTGTACAAAATGAGGTTGCTTTGGGTTCACTTTTAGTTAAATTGCCATGTATCTGGAGATCCTCTAAGTAGAGTTTGATGATTATATGTGAGAGAAGATATGAACCTCAGTTCCCTGAGAAATTTTGTGGAGGAGAATGGTTTGGGGGAAGCTTGGAAAGGGATGTAAGAATTCTCTTGGTGGAAGAAAGGAGGTAGGAGAGAGTATATAGTAATAATTTTTAAATGTTAATTTATTCTGAACTTAAGAAATAAAACAAACATTTCCATAAGATAGTAGAATAGAAAACAAAGACAATTCTACATGAAACTACAAATTTTTATGTATGATTTTCTATTCTTTTAAATATTTATTTAAATATAAAAAATTTTAATTTAAATATTATTGAAAGTTATCATGTAACTTTCTTTTTTTTCCTTTTTTTCTTCCCTCCCTAGTGCTCTAGGTTTTGTATGGATCAGATGAGATAACAATTGCAAAGTGCTTAGCACAATGCCTGACACATAGTAAGTTCTATATAAATGTTAGCTGTTATTGTTGTTGCTATAGCATGCGTAAAGAGTACAAGAAAAGAAATTTGAATAAATGGTTACTGAATATAACTTGGCTGCCATGTTGGTTTCCTTGCTGACTCAGCAAGCAAGCAGTTCTGATTGCTACAGGATCACCTGAGAGCTCTGCAAAGATATGGTGAGGGGAGAGAATAAGGTTTGCTTACACTGCATATGAATTGGAGTCGAGATAGATTCCTTTTGAAAGAAGGGAAGTTTTGCTGTTCAGAGAGGAGGCCCTCAGGCACCACCCAATTTTGAAAGGGGATGAAGTAGAGGAGCTGCCACTCTCTGCCTCTACCAGACTCAAATTTCATCAGGAAGATCGTGATAAGTCAACCTTTAGCCTATCAGAATTGGGAGGGAACTAAGGCAGCCTTGAAAGACTCCTCTGGAAATATCAAAAAGTAGGAAATGAAGAAGAGGAGGCTCAGGAAAGTCATATAGCTATCTTCATGTATTTGAAGGGAATTTTGAAAGGTAGGTTAAAATTGTTCTGCTTGACCACAGAGGACAAGATTAGAAGTGATGAATGACAGGTGAAAGACTCAGAGAGGCAGGGTTAGGCTTGGTATAAGTCTCTGACATCTTCACAATATAAAGAGGACTCAAGGAAGGGCCCCAGCACACTGAGTCGATTCCCTAGAGAAAGCTCATAAGAGGATGTGGAAAAGAATCTTACAGGATGGGAGGCACAGGCGGGCTGAGATTTGCATGGCTGGAATCAATGTCTGCACCAATGAGACCAAGATCCAGTAAAGCATTAGATGAAGGAAAGGCTTGGTCCATGAGTACAATGGGATGCCTTAAGACTTAATGAGTTACCCTTTATTGGGAGTCCTCAAGCAAAGGCTGCATGCATGACCAACTGTAAGGCGTATTGTGGCTGGGTGGGAGGCATTCTTGTTCAGGTATAGGTTGGACAAAATGGATGGCAACTGAACTTCCTTCCAACTGATAATCTGTGATTCTGTAATTCTTAATACCTTACTCACCAATGTGTAATGTGCATCAAATGAGATCATATGTACAAAGTGTTTTGTAAACCTCTAAGCATTAATAGTAGCTGCTAACATTGACCTAGGGCAATAAAGTTTGTACCAAGAGCCAGCATGGTAATGTGGATACAGAGCTAGCTTGGGGATCAGTTCAATACTAGCCTCTGCTACATACTATCTATAGCCTTTACCAGCTAAATGGTGCAGTGGATAGAACTCTGGGTCTGGAGCCCAGAAGACCCAAGTTCAAATTCAGGCCAAGGTACTTGCTAGCCGTGAGTCTACCTCAATCTCAGCAGTAAAATGGAAATAATAATAGCACCTCCCTCCCTGGGTTGTTGCGAATATCAAATGAGATAATATTTATAAAGTGCAGTGCCTTAGTATGGTGCCTGATTCGTAGTAGGTGCTTAGTAAATGTTCGTTTCCTCCTTTTTCATTGCCCCCTGCCACCTCCTAAGATTGTACATTGAGTAAAAGATGATGACCTTCCCTGGTAGAGGGAGTTTCTTACTGGAAACTCCATATGCCAATGAAATTAGCAGTATGACTTTTTTTAAAAAGTTAATATTAAATAAATGTTAGCTGTTATTATTTGGAGTCACAGGACGCAGGCTCAAACCTTACCCCTGATACTTATCGGCTGAGTCACTTAATCTCTGACCATCAGTTTTATTAACAACTTCTTTTTTGTTCTGACCTATGAATTCATTGGCACAAGGGACTCTCAGTATGGAAACTACTTCCACCATTGAAGATGAACGTCTTTTATGCCATTTCCAGTCTTAGACAGTTGTCTGTAAGTGCCAAGAGGTTAAGTAATTCAGCCAGGGTCACAGGACTTGATCTCAGCTTATCCTGACTCTGATGCCAAACCTTTTCACACAATATATGGCATCCCGCTTTCTTCCTCATCTCTAAAATGGGGACAGTATCATTTACCCTTCTTCCCTCACAGGGTTGGTTGTTGGAAGGACTGAGTGAGTTAATGTATGCAAAATGCCTTGTGAGTATTAACACACAGTATGAATGTAAGCTATTCATTATTCAGACATTTGTTTCACTCTCCAGCCACTTTGTGGGCAAGATACAACCTCCGAGAGCAGCAAAGAAAGAAAATGTGCCGAGAATTCTGGGGTTGTGGCTCCTGGTCCCTGAGAAGCACAAGGGAACACTACTGGAAAAGAAGCCTTCCATAGTGCATTTACAACACTGCAGAGAAGGTTATTAGTTTTTTAGCTCTTACCTTAGAATGTCATTACAGCCTGAGAGGCTGCAGAAATGGCTTGTTGTCCTGCAGGAGGAAAGCTAAGATGTTGTATTAGACAAATTGATAGGAGCAATAAGATGCCCAGTAGCAAGGTGGGGAGTCCACGGACAAAGGCTTTCACAGAACAGATGCTCGTTTTTTCAACATTCCCGGATTTATTTTCACTCTTTCCCCTACCCCAACTTACTATTTTTTTTTTGGTTTCCAAAGAAATTCTCCAGATTTTCTTTCAGATATAACATGATCATTTCCCCTTTCCCCTGCCTTTATAATCCAGGCTAAATAGCTGGATTTTATTTGATAATATTTTATTTTTTCTTAATTACATGTGAAAATAATTTTTAACATCCGTTTGCAAAATCAGATTAGGAGGGCTACATTATCCCTTCCCTGCCCTATAGTTCCCTCTTCCTCTCCTTCCTCACTAATCTCTTCAAGAGCTCTGTTATTATTAACAACTTGGGCCCTGATGATAATTATTAGAGAGATGTGAGAGAAAAGGCACATTAATACACCTTTGGTGGAGTTATTCCAGAAAGCATTTGAAACTATCCTCCCTCCGCACCACACATAGAGCGCGCGTGCACACACACACAATCACTAAATTGTACCACCAGTAGGTTTATACTCCAAGGAGATAAAAGAAAGAGAGCAAGAACATATGTGTACAAAATATTCATAGTATCACTTTGTTGTAGAAAAGAACTGGAAAATCAAACTGTCCCCATCAATGTTGTTGCTTCTTTATCACAAAGGACCAGTGACATTAGGAGGATGATGTCTTGACTAGCATGAGAATTGGATTTAAGTGAGGCAGAGCTTTGCCAAGTCATCAGCCTTATTTTCTCTTCTAAAGTCATCAGAGTTCAGCATCAATAGGAGAATAGCCAAAGAAATGATGAGCTGTGAATTTAATGGAATATTATGGAATATTATAAGGACATAAAAAATGACAAAAGGGAGTCGTTTCGGAAAAATCTGGGATCTGTTGCTTGGTCTAATGCAGATTATAAAGAAAAACAGTTTGGAAAGACTGAAGAACTCTGATCAGTCCACTAAAGCGAAGCTTCCTTAAAGCTGTCTTTGCAAATATTTAAATTCTTTTCCATCAGTTCATTTGCCTCAGCCAGGATACTTGTAGGGCTTTGGGCCCTAAGTAAGATAGACAAAAGCATTTGGCATACCACATGAAGCAGTGTTTGTATTAGTAAAATAGAGATGATTGTTAGCTATAATCATTTGTTCCAGTATGTCTGCCCTCTAAGGTCGCTCCCAACTCTTAGCTCCTTAAACCAGTGCCCATGTACATCAGAGAGAATGGCAGCTGCTTATTCTTTAACTCAGACTCCATCCTTCTCCTAGACTTCAACAGTAGCTTACTGCTCAGCAGCAAATGTTTATAAAGCACCTGCTATGTACAGAACATTGTCATTGAACCACATAATTTCAGCATTGGAACAAATCTTAGAGATAATCTATTCCAAAATGTACCTGATTAGACATCTTCTCTACAATATCCTTGACAAGTGGTCAAACCTTCACCTGAAGACTCTCAGGGATGAGAGACTCACTCCATCATGGTATGGTTTTCATCTTTTGATAGCTCGATTGGTTGTGACTTTTATACTTTTCGATGTGCTATCTGGGACCCCAAGAGAAGTTAACACTCTCACATAACAGTCCTTCAGACATTAGAAGATAATATCCCTAGAGCTATGCTGGAGCCAGCTTTGACTGAGCTGGTTCAATTTTCAGTGCGAGCATTTATGCCTTGGAAATCAGGAAACTTACAAATTAGAACTTGATTTATTACGTTGTTAATTATAAAGACTTAAGAAAGTAATGGAAAAATGTTATTAATTCATATTAAACTTAAAAGTGTGTCTTGTATCCTTTTTTCCAGAGATCCAATTGTTGCAGCTAGGTGGTACAGAGGATAGAGCACCAGTGCAGAAGTTCAAATCTCACCTCAGACACTTGGCACTCACTAGCCATGTGGCCTTGGGCAAGTCACTTAACCCCAATTTCCTCATTCTGGGTCATCTCCAGGCATCCTGATGAATATCTGGTCACTGGAGCCAGATGGCTCTGGAGGAGAAGTGAGGCTGGTGACCTACACAGCCCTCCCTCACTCAAAAAAAGTCAAGTGCAAGTCATGTCATCATTTCTCTGATGGCATGATCTTCAGCAATGAAGGATAAACACAGTCTACCCACATGCCTCTGTGTGCTCCCATCCTAGGTCTTTTATTCTTCAGATTAAGCTAAAATCCTGAGTTCTTCCAAGTAATTCTCATGTGACATGAAATCCAGACCTCTGACCGTCCTGGTTGCCTTCTCTTGGATGTGATCCATCATGTCAATGCCCTTACTAAAATATGGTACCCAGGAAGGAACAAAATATCCTAGTTAGGAGCCATAGTATAATGGAACTATCACCTCCTTCTTTCCTGACACTAGGTTCCTCTTATTACAATCTAAGATTAAATTAACCTTTTTGGCTACTGCATCACACTATTGACATAGGACTAGCTCAATATACAATAATGTTAATACCAATAGTTAACATTTCTATAAAACATTCAAATTTAAAAGAACTTTAAACATAGTCCCTGCCCTTTAGAGAAGATTATTTGAGTAAGATCTGAGGAGAGTTTTAATGAATTGTAATCTCAATAGGATTCAGCAAAATGAGCTGGCATTGAGAAAGAAACAGAGAGTCAGAAAGAAAGAGAGAGAGAGAGAGAGAGAGAGAGAGAGAGAGAGAGAGAGAGAGAGAGAGAGAGAGAGAGGCAGAGACACAGAGAGAGACAGAGATGCAGAGAGAGATAGAAGCAAAGAAATTAGAAAGGTATAGACTTCAGGATTAAGAAGATGCTAACACTGCTATTCTGTTGCCTGCTCATACTACTTCTGGACTGAGTTGTTCAGTTCTGGAGGCCACAGTATTAGGAGGACACTGCTCATCTGAAAGATGTCCAGAGGAGCGAAGCCAGAAAGATGAAGGCCTTGAGACCATGTTTTATGAGGATCAGTTGCAGGGCCTGGAGATGTTTAACTTGGACAAAGGGTGACTTGGTAAGAGGAGGGGGAGGACACTGAGATGGAAATACATATCTCCAAGTCCCTGAAGGCAGTCATACAGAAGAGAGAGATTAGATTTGTTATCTTTAATGCCAGGAGGCAGAACCCAGAGAAACAAGAGTACATCTCAAATAGATAAATTGAGGCTTGATGCCAGGAAAAACTAATAGAACTCTTTAAAAGTGAAAAGAGTGGCATAGGGAGGCAGTGGATTTCCCCTCCCTGGAAGTCTTGAAGCAGGAGATGGATGAGCGCTTCTCAAGTAACAGTAGGGATTCCTTTCAGGTATAGATTTAAGGGGTTCTGAGATCCCTTTCAACTATAAAATTCATTCTGTGATTCTGGTGCCATGCGGGTCAGGCCCATGTCAGAATGCATCACTCTGCTGATGTGGAGAAACTGAGGCATTCCCTTCCAGGAGAACAGTGATGTTGTATAAAGAAGGGCCTTGGGGAGACGGTGATGCATTCATAGACGTTGTGTAATTGGTTCCTATCTACTAACGAAGAGGTGAATGGGATGCTCTTTGGCTGTGGACCAAAGGGGACTTACGTATTTCCTGCCTAATTCCTCTCATATTCGTTCAGTCATGGAGTCCAATGAGAGACAATGTTCTAAAAGAAGTCTTAAGAGCTTTCTCCTCATCTAGGCCATGTGGCCCTGAGAAACTAGACTTAGTCTTTAGTATTTTAGCTTATTCTCTTTCATTTTAAGTGAAAGAAATGGAGTCTCAGATCTTATGGGTATCTAAAGGACCTGGGAGTCAGAATCCTGGGCAGGTTTTGCAGTCAACTCAGTATTGCTATCCCCAGAAGCAGGGGGTGACCTTCTAGAGTGACAGTCAGGACCCAGGCCAGCAGAAGCTGAGATAAGGACTCAACCAGTAGTTAACGGCACATCTGCACATCAAAGGCATGTAGGAACTGATCCCTTTCCCTAGTGCAGTAGTGCAGCTTATATATTTATTTGTGCTTATATCCTTGAAGTAAATGACCCTTTGTAAAAGCTAATTGACATAAAAATAGTTAAATGGAACTGGAGTGCAAGTCACTAACAGCTAACAGTGGAGGAAAGACTACCTGAAGGGGCTCAAGCAAGTGGCATTAGATAAGACGAGCACCATGTTCCCAAACTCTAAGGGTAACCTAGAACCATGAGCTGGATATGAAGTTTGCCTGGTCATAAGGGAGAAGTCCAGAATATACTCACTGCATTGGAAATATTCTTTTCTTCCACTTTTACCTAATTCTTATAAGTCCAAGATATGGCTCAAATCCCCTTCCTCTATTCAAGAACTTCAATTGGTTTTTTTCTTTTTTTTAATTTTAATTTTTTTAAAATTTTAGACAAATACTAAAACTTATATACATAATAATAAAAGAAAAAGAAACATTATGAACCTAAATATAAAAGAAAAAAGAAAAAATGTGCATAGCAGAACATAAGAGAGAATTCAGAATATATAGCATAACATCATTTCAAAAAAGCCTATATATTAAATCCTGTACATTGTGTTGAAATCAGTCCATTTTTTCTTTGTTTCCTTGTAGGTTTCTTTTGTTCACTGCTGTACACATTTTACTTTGTTCCTTTTCCCCCTTCCTCCCCCTACCTACCATTCCAAGGCTATGGTGGAGCATGGATATATTTATATATAGGCATTGATATATAAATACATGTATACACATATACCCATACATACATATCTACGCACATACATATATAAACATATCCTTTCCCTAAGAGATTCTACTCCTAATCTTGTTTATGTTTGTGCATATATTTTTTCCTATTTCTCCTAATGCCTCTGCTTTACTGCTACCTTGCCCTCCTATTACTTAACCTACCCCCACTCCAGCAATCCCTCCCTTATCTTCTCATTCCCCCTAAATCTACATACCTTTATATACCCCTTTGACCTATTCTGTCCCCCTCCCCCTAAAGCACCCTGCCTTATCCTCTCATTCTCCTAAATCTGTATCCCCTTTTTAACCTATTCCTTTCCTCTCCCCTCTAAAGATCCCTCCTTTATCTCCTCTGCCCTCACTATCCCCTTTGAGCTTTATTTCTTTCTAAAATACTTTTATAGTTTTCTAGATGTATATTTATTTTCCCCTCTTACACACATTCCTGATGAAAGTAGCTTTTTAGTTTTGTTTTTTTTAAATAATAAAAGCTTATGATGCTAGGCATAAGGAGGGAAATCAAGTTGAGATAAAACATATTCTTTGCTCCCATGAGGCTATAAGAGTTTGCTCTTTTAGTTTAGTAGGGAGGCAAAAGGAAAATATATGTACACACACATACCTACATGCACACATTACAGAACATGAGCAAATATGTGAAGGTGGAATAGAACCGAGAGGAGCATGGTTTGGCTGGAGGACAGAATGTTACGGGGATTGTGTAGGTAATGGATGAAGTGCTAGACTTTAAACAAGGAACACCCGCATTCAAATTCCACTTCTGATATATTAGGTGTATGGCCCTAGACAGGTAACTTGATCTCATAAGTCTCAATCTCTTCTTTTGTAAAATGAAAGGGGTTGGACTTAGTTGCCTCTAAGGTCCTTTCCAATTCAACATCCATAATCCTATTATTCGGTGACATATAATAGGAGATAAGATTGAAAAAATATCCGGGTAGTCATATGGTGAAGTGTCTTATACGTTGTAGGTATCTGTCCTTTTTCTTTATTGCCATAGTAGTTTGTATCTCTCTTAATGCATGCTCATCATCTAACTTGCACTCTCATTATTTGTTCCCAGTTTACTTCCTTTACTAGAGCACAGGCTTCACAAGGTCAGGGATTATGTTTTGTTCTATTTGTAACCCCATGATGAAGGCAGCTAGGTGGTGCAGTGGATAGAGTGCTGGGCCTGGAGTCAGGAAGACACTCATCTTTGGGAGTACAAATCCAGCCTCAGACACTTACTAGCTGTGTGATCCAAGGCAAGTCACATCACTTCATTTGCCTCAGTTTCCTAATCTGTAAAATGAGCTGGGGAAGAAAATGGCAAACTACTCTAGAATCTTGGCCAAGAAAGCTCCAAATGGGGTCATGGAGAGCCAGACATGACTGAAATAACTCAGCAACAACAACCCCATCATGGATTTTATCGCAGTGTATTGAACACAGTAGCGATTCAACAAATATTTGCTGAATAAATCATGTGGATGCAGTTAAGTAGCAGAGTAGAGAGAAAGATCTGGAATCAGGAAAACCTGCCTCAGATACTTGCTATCTTTGTTACCTTGAACAAGTCATTCAGTTTCCCAAGTCTCAGTTTCCTCGTATGTAAAATGGGAATAATAAGACCATCTCCTTCATAGGATTGTTACAAGAATCAAATGAGATGATGGAGGATGTTTAAAAGTCTTATGGCAATTTTAAACTATTAAAGCTTTAGCATGTCACACACTTTACAGTTCTATTTAAATATTATTATTTTGTGACTGCATTTGGGATTTTTCTGGAAAAGATACTGGAGGGGTTTGTCATTTCCTTCTCCAGATCATCAGATGAAGAAACTGAGGCAAACAGTGACTTACCCAGGGTAACACAGCTAGTAAGTGTCCAAAGCCAGATTTAAACTCAAATCTTCCTGACTCCAGGTCCAGTACTTTATCTACTGTGCCACCTACTTGCCCATTTAAATCTTAGCCTTTGTTATTACTACATATAGGGAAATTATCAGGTCACTTAGATTCTTTTAAACTAATTAATTTATTTTTAATTTTCAATATTCATTTCCACAAGATTTTGAGTTCCAAATTCTCTCCCCATCTCTCTCCACCCCCCAACCCAAGACACCATGCATTATGATTACCCCTTCCCCCAATCTGCCCTCCCTTCTATCATACCCTTCCCTTCCCTTATTTCCATCTCCTCTATTTTCTTGTAGGGCAAGATAGATTTCTATACCCCATTACTTGTATTTCTTATTTCCCAGTTGCGTGTAAAAACAATTTTTAACGTTTGTTTTTAAAACTTTGCGTTCCAACTTCTCTCCCTTCCTCCCTCTCCACCCATCCTCACTGAGAAGGCAAGCAATTCAATATAGGTTATATGTGTGTACTTATGCAAAAGATTTCCATAAAAGTTATGTTGTGAAAGATTAACTATATTTCCTTCCATCCTATGCTGCCCCCCATTTATTCTATTCTCTCTTTTGACTTTGTCCCTCCCCAAAAGTATTTACTTTTACCACCTCCTTCCATTTACCCTCCCTTATATCATTCTCCCCTAAACCCCATTTCTCCCTTCTCCCCTACTTTCCTGTAGTGTAAGATAGATTTTTATACCCAATTGAGTGTGCATGTTATTCCCTCCTTAAGTCAAATGTGATGAGAGTAAGCTTCACTTTTTTCCTCTCACTTGCCCCCCTTTCCCCTCCACTAGAAAAGCTTTTTCTTGCCTCTTTTATGAGAGATAATTTGCCCCATTCCAGTTCTCCCTTTCTCTTTCCAATATATTCCTCTCTCACCCCTTAATTTTATTTTTTTAGATACCATCCTTTCCTATTCAACTCACCCTGTGCCCTCTAGCTATATGTATATAATCCCTTCAACTACCCAAATACTGAGAAAAATCTCAAGAGATACAAATGTTATCTTTCCATGTAGAAATGTAAACAGTTCAAATTTAGTAAGTTCTTTATGATTTCTCTTTCCTGTTTATCTTTTCATGCTTCTCCTGATTCTTGTGTTTGAAAGTTAAATTTTCTATTCAGCTCTGGTCTTTTCATCAAGAATACTTGAAAGTCCTTTATTTCATTGAATGACCATTTTCTCCCTCAAGTACTGTACTCAGTTTTGCTGGGTAGGTGATCCTTGGTTTTAATCCTAGATCCTTTGACTTCTGGAACATCATATTTCAAACCCTTCAATCCCTTAATGTAGAAGCTGCTAGATCTTGTATTATCCTGATTTTATTTCCACAATACTTAAATTGCTTCTTTCTGACTTGGCTGCTTGCAATATTTTCTCCTTGATCTGGGAGCTCTGGAATTTGGCTACGATATTCCTAGCAGTTTTTCTTTTGGGATCTCTTTCAGGAGGCAGTTGGTGGATTCTTTCAATATTTATTTTACCTTCTGGTTCTAGAATATCATGGCAGTTTTCCTTGATAGTTTCATGAAAGATGATGTCTAGGCTCTTTTTTTGATCATGGTTTTCAGGTAGTCCCATAATTTTTAAATTGTATCTGCTGGATCTATTTTCCATGTCAATTATTTTTCCAATGAGATATTTCACATTATTATTTTTTCATTCCTTTGGCTTTGTTTTATAATTTCTTAACTTTTCATAAAGTTATTAGTTTCCATCTGCTCCATTCTAATCTTTAAGGAATTATTTTCTTCAGTGATCTTTTGGATCTCCTTTTCTATCTGGCCAATTCTGGTTTTTAGGGCATTCTTCTCCTCATTGGTTTTTTTGGATCTCTTTTGTCATTTGTGTTAGTCTATTTTTCAAAGTATTACTTTCTTCAGCATTTTTTTGGATCTCATTTAGCAAGTAGTTGACTCATTTTTCACAATTTCCTTGCATCACTTTCATTTCTCTTCCCAATTTTTGCTCTAATTTTCTTACTTGATTTTCAAAATCCTTTTTGAGCTCTTCCATGGCCTGAGACTAATTCACATTTTTCTTAGAGGCTTTGGATGAAGGAGTTTTGACATTGTTTTCTTCTGTTTGCATGCTTTGTTCTTCTTTGCAACCAAAGTAAGATTCTATAGTCTGATTCTTTTTCCATTTTTTGCTCATTTTGCCAGCCGTTTATGTGACTTTTGAGCTCTTTGTCAAGGTAGAGCTCTGCTTCCAGTAGGGCAGTGGGGTATACTGTTAACCACTAGATCCCCCCACAATCTGTGAGCCTAGAGCTCCAGAAATAGTGGCTGCAGCTTCCCCTGTGGCTGCTGTAGCTGCTCCTACGTGTTCCTGCTCTCTCTTCCCTCAGCCACCTTGGGGCTGGGGATGAACTACTCCACCTCCTGCACTGTTCCCACAGATTTTTCCACTGACATTCCAATTTATCCTCAGTGTTTCAGGGTCATGAAGTCTGGAAACTGCCACAGGTACGAGAGATTCAGTCTCCCCAAGGTCTGGCTGAGGTCTTGCTTGTGCCGGAATGGCCCATGCTGGACTGTGCCCTGCCCCCATCATGATAGACACTTCTTGGTGACCTTCCAGGCTGTCTTGGGCTGGAGATTTGCTTCACTCCATCATTCTGTGGGTTCTGCAGCTCCAGACATTGTTTAGAGCCATTTTTTACAGGTATCTTGCTGGACTTGGGGGCAGCACTCGAGAAAGTCTGTGCTGTTACTCCACCATCTTGACCCTGCTATCACTTAGGATTTTTAAAAGACAGGCCCAGAAAGTAGAATTAAGGACAATTAAATGAGGATAAACATAAAAATATGAATGGGTCTTTCAAGAATGTTGTTAGACATGGCAAAGTTCAAAATGAGCTTAAGTCAGGGAAGAAAGTTATGACCCAAACAAAAGTATGCGATATTGTTGTTACGTTTTGAACTATGCTGGGGCAAATAGGTGAAGAAAATAATTAGCACTATTGACCTGGGGTGAAGATATTGTTGCTGTTGTTTGTCCTTTGTTCTTGAAGAGGACCATGACCTCAGGGAAGTGATGCCATGATATGCATATGACTTGGATTTAAGTGAGGCAGGGTTGTACAAAGTCACAAGCCTCACTTTCTCCTCTGAGTTATCTGGGTCCAGTGGTGAGATATAGATCAGCACAACTGGAGAAGATAATGATCTGATCACTCACTAAATAGGAAAAGAGTTGTTTGATTCATTCTGCTTTGGTTTTCTCCATAAAGAGAATGATCTTTACTGCAAAAGAGAGAACATAGGGAGTTGAATCCCAAGACTACTGAAGATAGCTCTTCACTACTATGGATGCATTAACTTAATTGGACAAAAATACATTATTTCATGGAACTGAAAAAATTGATAAAGATGGTTGTTGAGGCATTGTCTGTTATCTTTGACTGAAAAAGGGTAAATATTGTCATAAGGAAGAAAATGTTGGAAAGCTATAGTCCAGTAAGCTTGACTGATTCCTAGTAAAATTCTGGAGGAAATTATTAGAGAATGTTTGGAGAACATCTAGAGGAGAAGCATGGATTACAAAGATAGAAACAAAATTACTTCAATGAGAATAGGTAATACCATGTTAAATTCATTTCTTTTTAATTTTTTTATATAGTTACTAATATGTTAGATCAGGACAATGCTGCAGATATAATTCACTTAAATTTTAATGAAGCACTTGATAAAGTCCTAATGGAAAAGATGGAGAGATGCAGATTAGATGACCATGTTGTGAAGTGAATTCAGATCTAACAAATGACCAGAGGCAAAGAAGAACCATTAATGGTGTGCTGTCAACTTAGAAGTGTCCAGTAGAGTGTTCCAGGCACTGGAGTTGTCTTGTCCTATTTAACATCATGATGTAAGTAAAGATGTAGCTAGTATGCTGATCAAATTTGTATATGAACAAAGTCTGTGAGCCGTAATAAATTGAGTGACAGAATTAGGCTTTGAAAAGATCTTGAAAAGCTAGAAAACTGGGTCAAATCTAGTAAGATGAATTTAGGGGGTTAAATGGAAAAAGTCACAATTGGGTAAAACATCAGTTTAATGAATAAATTATGGGAATGGAAACTAATGGGGTGTTCATCAATTGAGGAATGGGTGAACAAATTGTGGCATATGAATGTAGTGGAATTGTACCATGATAAATAATGAAAACAACAATTTCAGCGAAATGGGAAATCTTGCCTAAACTGATACAAAGTGAAGTGAGCAGAACCAAGAGAATATTGTACACAGTATGTGCAATATTGTACAATGAAGAACTATGAATGACTTAACTATTCTCAGCAATACAATGACCCAAGACGATCCCAAAGGATAACATGATGAAACATGCTATCTGCCTCCAGAGAAAGAACTGATGTTGTCTAAATATAGACTAAAGAATACTATTTTCACTTTCTTTCTTTCTTTTTTTAGGTCTTCTTGTACAAAATGAATAATATGGAAATGTTTTGCATGATTACATGTATATAACTATATCAAATTGCTTACTCTCTCAGGGAGGCAGTAGGGATAAACATGGAGGGGTAGAACTTGGAATTCAAAACTTAATAAAAAGACCCAAATGTCAAAAAATTATTTTAATATGTAATTGAGTGGAAAATAAAATATGATTTTTAAAAAGAAATAAATAGGGATCTTTATCCTCAGAAGTTGAAGACTCAGTATGGATATTATGACCCTGTCAAGTGTTTGAATAGCCATCATATGAAAGAAAGCTTAAGACTTTTTCTGGTTGGCCACAACCAATACAAGTACAATAATGGAGATTTGTGTTGGATGGGGAAAAAAATAACTTCCTAGCAATTAGAACTATCCAAAAGTGAGACTGGCTGCCACAGAAGTGGTGGATTTTCTCTCACTAGAGATTTCCTAGCAAAGACTAGATGACTACTTGTCAGACACATTGTAGAAAGAGGATTCTTATTCAAAAATTTGTACATAAACAGAGTCTGTGAGCTGTAACAAATTGAAAGACAGAATCAGGTTTCAAAAAGGTATTGAGAAGCCAGAAAATTGGGGCAAATGGTCTCTGAGGTTGTCTCCAACTCTGAGATTCTACAATTGATTCTGTGAATGAATAAAGTGAGTGATTGAACAGCGTTGAATGTCACTCATCCAGGGAGTGGGTCTTCTCTGTACTTGCCAGTTTCATCTCAAGATTTCACTAGTCAGTGGGCTAGACTGACACTCCTGAGGAGTCATCTTTACTCAAATGAGATCCAATGGTCATAAACTTCTTTGAATATGAGGGTTTTGGTATTGCCAAGGAACAGATGGGAGATAAGTCACCCTCCGTATTCCACCTTGATTTTCTGGAACTGTCTTTGTCCCAGAAAACATCTTTGTAACTATCACACTCATACCTCTAGTTATGGCAGCAACAGATGCCAAGAATTGGCCCTTTTCAAAGCATCCTTGGAGTTTCGCAGGAAATCAAGGTTCGGTATGCAGCAGCATACTTCCAAGGTCCACTCCTACTCCTTCCTTTCCAGTGATGGACATACCTCCACTGAGGTTGACTCTCTTAGAAGGAGGTACAGGCAGGGCAATCAAGAGCAGATCCATTCTATCTCTCCCCTTACATAAATGTGAGGACTTAAAAGTCTATTCTCTACCCCTAAAGAGTAAGCATTGGTTCTTTATCACTTCCTGCTTAAACTTCTCTCTTTTCTTTAACAAAGATCGCTTCTCTTTTTAAATAAAGTTTGTTGGTTAATTTCCAGAAATGTTTACTGTCTCTCAGGAACATTCCATCTAAAATTTTAGTCAGTCCCTAAATTACAATAAAGGCAAATCACTATTCCCTCAACTTAACCAAAGAAAATGTTGTCTACAAGATAAATGGTCTCTCTTTGCTCTTTATAAAATGATGAACTACTTCCAAATGAAGATGACCATTTCCCCCAGGAAAATAGCTCTGAGAGGGAGAGAATGTGTGAGTTCCAAGCATCTTCTTGCCAGATGGTAATGCCCTTTACTTCCCTCAGCAATCACTCTTTTATACCACATCACCATTATGAAATGATTCCTTTGTTTGATGCCTTTTCAGTCTCCAGTGCTGAGTACAGGTCTTACGACTTTGATATCACTATTTTTCTCCTCAGAGGCCACCATATCATTAGTCCTTTTCTTGTATCATTTCTGGATTACCTAGTGAGTGGTGCTAAATTGTAACCAAACAATTCCATCTTTAAGACACCTCCCACCTATCCCTTTTCTGTGCTCCGGGACCAGAATGCACACCTGAGAATCTTTTGAACATCTCGGCAGCCCTGTTAGCTGGTAGATGATGAAGCATCATGTCATGATGTAGGATGAGCTGTTGCTTTGGGAATAGTTTTTTAAATTTCTCCTAGAGACTTTCTAAGGTGATTCTTGGAGGGTGGGGTGAGGGTGGGATAATGAAGAGCAGCAAATGAATCTTTTCATTGTCAAAATTACTTTGCTGTTAAAATCATTTACTATGTTTTTTGGGAGAATGCCTGACTGATTGTGCTAACCACTTTTGCAGAAATATTGACAGTTTCTCAGGCTGTGTCTGTTCCCCAAGTACACATAACACATAATCCTTGGCAAAATTACTAAAGGAATCATTTATATGGGCCAGAAGACTGCAGCTCTGCCTGGAGAATTGCATTATTTCTTATCTCAACTACACTGCTGTCACTCTTAAAGTGTGGCTGGTCCATGGCTCCCCTGAGACCTTCTACTGTAAGACCATGATGCTTCCCCACAGCCGCATTATAAGATAGCAACTCTACCTTCTCTACTTAACACTATAAATCTGGTGCAAGGCAAAACAGCGGATGCCCTGCCTTTCACCTCCAGAGAATGCTCAGGGTCTGTCCCAGTCTAGATCAGGGAGGCAACAGGCACTCTGGTCCAGTCCAGACTCATCCCAAATCAGAAAGTTCACTGGAAGGCCAATATAGTTCCAGATTCATAAAATTAGTGGCACTCAGGGAAATTGCTCAGAGTTCTGAGCTGACTCAAACCCCAGGCCTGTTCTGAAATGTACCCAAACCCTCTGATTAGCTCCAGAGATAATTTCACTCAATATTTATTAAACACCAAATCATGTAGTTTGGTTTAATCAATCAATCGGTAAACATTTATCAAGTATCTCCTATGTGCCAGATGCTATGATAGATTTTGGGGAGACAAAGATGAAAAATGAAATAATTCGTGTTTTCAGAGAGCTTATGAGGAGAGATAATGTATCTTTATATGTACGTTTAGTATATATTTCTCTCTCTCTCCCTCTCATTCTCTCTGTCTCTCTCTATCCACACACACATATATAATATGTATGCAAGCATGTATACATATTCATGTAAATATATAATCAACACAAAATAGAAGATAATTGGCAGGGGAGATTAGCAGTTGGGGAAAATTTAATGAAAAAAGCACTAGGATCTGTGTTTCAGGTCCTCCCTCATCTACTCACTATCTGTATGTAAAATGTGCACATTTGCCCACATAAGAAATATATGTCCATGACTAATGTGAAAATAGGTTCAACATGAATGTATATGTAGAGTCTATATTAAATTACACACCATCTTGGGGTAGGAGGAGTGAAAGATAGGGAGAAAATTTGGAACTCAAAATCTTATGGAAGTGAATGTTGAAAACCAAAAAGAAATAAATAAAAAGAAATGTACGTCCAGATAGATTGTCTAAATGTATAGATACATCTCTCAAGAGGCATGGATAAATATATCTGAAATCAGGTCTACACTTCTTTAAAGGAAACTGAATTTCCACCTAGAGGAGAGATGAAGAAGGACTGTAGCTGGGCACTTGTTCCTTCCCTCCCTCATCTCCAAGAGAGGTATAAGAGCAGAATTAAATGCACTTGCAACCCCTCCCCCTTCATTGATTGCTAGTCTAAGGGTACAATAGACTCAGAATAATAGCTACTACTCTGGTTACTGACCCTTAGTTTAAGAGAAGATAAACTCAAAAACTGTCAAAAAAAGGTTTACAGCAAGTTTCTCTGATAAAGACATGTATAAAGGAACTAAGTCAAATTATAAAAATGAAAGACATTCTCCAATTGGAAAATGGTCAAAGACATGCACAGGCAGTTTTCAGAAGATATCAAAAGAATCACTTGGAAAAAATGCTCTAAATCACAATTGATTAAAGAAATGAAAACTAAAGCATCTCAGAGACACCACCTCATACTTATCAGATTGACTAACATAATAGAAAAGGAAAATGACAGCCATTGGAGAGGACATGGAAGAATAGGGACACTAGTGTACAACTGGTAGAGTTGTGAACTGGTCTAACTATTCTGGAGAACAATTTGGAATTCTGCCCAAAGACCTATAAAACTATGCATATCCTTTGACCCAGTAATATCACTACTAGGTCTGTATCCCAAAGAAATATTTTTTAGAAAAGAGAAAAGGATCTATTTGTACAAAAATGTTTATAGTAGCCCTTTTCGTGATGGCAAAGAATTGGAAATTAAGGACCATCATTTGGGGAATGACTGAACAAATTTGGTGTGGTTATGATGGGATACCATTGGCTATAAGAGTAATTAACAAGATAGCTTAAAACATTTTGGGATGTCTAATATGAACTGATTCCAAGTGAAGTGAGCAAAACCAGGAGAACATCATACATGATAATCACTATATTTTAAGGATGACCAACTATGAAAGACTTAGCTATTCTGATCAAGACAATAATCCAAGACAATTCCAAAGGACTCATTATGAAAAATGCAATCCAATTCCAGAGGAGAACTGATGAACTCTTGAGTGGAGACTTAAGCATTCTTTTTTCACTTTCTTTATTTTTCTCACATGTGTTTTCTTTTGCAACATGATTAATAGGGAAATGTGTTTTTAATGACTTCACATGTATGATCAACAGAATATTGCTTGACTTTTCAAGACCAAAAGGCAGAGAATTTGGAACCCAAATTTTTAAAATTAATGTTTAAAATGTTTAAAAATGAAATCAAGAAATATTTAATTAAATAAAAAGTGCTTTTAAAGAAGACATACCCAATGTGCACTGGCCAAATTGGCCCTTTCTCAGCAAATGCCAGTTACACAAAGACCATTGTAAATGGCAACTAGTGATTAAGCCTACTTATCCAAACAAATGACAAGCAGAAATTGGAGAAGTTCTTTGGATTAGAATATACCAGAAAATACAAAAGATGCAATGAGTTCTTTGCTAGGAGCAAGATGACATATCAGCTCAAACCCAAGACAGATGTCCGGTCTAACCTAAAGGGAAAGTCTCCTAAGTCTCTAGAGAGGTATAGTGGTCATCAGGCATGAAGGTCTAGCTTCTATGATATGCCTACACTTTCCAAAATCTTTATTTTTCCTATAAAATAGGTCTCAAACCATGTATTTCTTTTTCCCAGGACAATTCTCATATAAAAAATGCTTGTTGGTGGTTAGATATTGGTGATGGACCACATGTTCATTCCCAACAGCAAAGTCAAAGCTAATATAATCTTGGAAGGACAAGAAATAAAGAGAGGATGTCAAATGTCCCAAAGTCTTCACTTTGACTCAGAGCTTTCTCATCAGTGATAGAAAAGTTTGTTTTCAACATGGCTAAGAATAGAACCTCATCCCCTTTTTGAATCCACACTATTGGGTTTAAAGATGAGGAAAGAGTGTCATTTTTTTCTTCAAATTTAGGAACTTGGTAAATAAATTTACATTATAACACAGTGTAACCTAAAGTCTACTCACATGCCCAAGGTAGCCAACTGGACATGTTTACTTCTTGTACACAACAAGTAAGAATAATAACTCACATTTATCTAATCCTTTATTGTTTACAGAGCATTTTACCAACAACATTACTGCAAAATAGGTGCTATAGATATCTGTCTCCATTTTGCAAATAAGCAAACTAGGATTCAGGGAAATTCCAAAATACTTCCTAGGTTAGTGACCCTGTATGAGTCACTTGTCTTCTCTGCTTCAGTTTCCTCATCTGTAAGGTGGAAAAAATAATAACACTTAACTATAAGGGTTGTGAGAATTAAATAACATAATTGTAGAGCACTTTGCAGACTTTAAATGTCTACAGCCACATGGATTTTAAGTTCTGTAGAACCAGGATTTGAACTCAGGATTTGATACCAAGGTCAGTCGTCTTTATTCTACAGGACTGCCTCTCCAGAATTGGATGGAGAAGTTGTTGCAGCAGATATTATTAGTCAAATCTAGAGAATCTTGGAATCAGAAATATATATATGTATATACATATGTGTGTATATATATGTATATGTATGTATATGTATATGCTCTTTCCCCAATAGTTTTCATTTTGGATTAGGAAAAAAATAGCAATAATAAAATAGATATGAAGTGTCAGTTTACCCACATAAGTATGATACGACAAAATGTGTATGTGTGTATGCTATATAATATATACATAGAGTATATATGCAATATATAACATATATAATAATATAATACATAGCATAATGATTAAAACTATGAAGACGTTATTTACTGGAAGAACAGCGGATTTGGAATCAAAGAATAAGGGCTCAGTCCTGTTCTGGTACTTACCTACCTGTGTAACTATGGGCAAACCACTCACCCTTTTCTGGTCTCAATTTCTTCATTTGTAAAATGAAAGGAGAGGACAAGGTGGCCATTAAGACTTACCAGCTCTAAATCTGTTATCCTATTATCCTGTTCTTTGATTACTTCTGGAAACTTTCCTTGTTCACCCCTAGATTAAAAAATTATCAAGAAATCCATTGAGAAACTACAATGGCTTCTCCCACCATACAATAAATTAAAAATCTAGAAGCTAGTAGGCAACAGGAATAGGTGCTACCAGCAAAGCTGGGGCCAATACATCAAACAAGCTCAGATTCTCAGGATCTAGAGTGATACCAAGCAAAACTAGCCACTCCACACAAAAGTACAGAGGGGTAATGGGGCACAGCCTGTGCCTGGCACAAAGCCCCAGTTCAGGAATTAAAGCTTAAGAGATGAGTGAGTCAAAGAAAATACCAATCATTATAAACAATTATTATAGATGTAGAGAGTTCCCCCAAAGGAAAGAGTCAGGAACTCTGTAACAACTAGAATTAGTGACTCAGTGCGTAGGAGGGGGAAAAAAGATTTTCTATAAGATGTAGATGAATACCTAGAAGAAGTGAAGCAAAGGATTTAAACAATGAAAGAAAATTTAAGGAGGAAAGAATCAGAAGGAGAATAAATAGTTTATAACAGAAATCTCACATAAGTAATAGTCTCCCTGAAAACTAGAATAGAAAACACACACACACACACACACACACATACACACACACACACACATTAGAAGAGAATGTAAGATATCTGATATCAGAAACAACTGACTTGGAACACAGGTCAGAAAGGTAATAACTTCAAGATTTGCAAAGCCTTTAAGTATTATCTCATTGGTTCCCCCCAACAACCCTTGGACATAGGTGCTGTTATCATCCTTATTTTACAGATGAGGAAACTGAGACAGACAGCAGTGAAGTGACTTTCCCAGGGTCACAGAGCTGGTAAGTATCTGAGAGTGGGTTTGAACTCAAGTCTTCTAGATACCATGTCAAGCTCTCTCTACGATGTCACCTAACTTTCTATGAGTACTGGGATACCATCGTGCTATAAGAAATGAAGAAATAGATATTTTCAAAGAGATACAGAAAAACTCTTATGAACTGATGAAGAATGAACCAGGTTAAGAGAATGATTTTTACAGCAACAACACTCTAAATACAAACAATTGTAAGAGTTGTAAGAACTTTGATCAATGCAATGACTATCCACAATATCAGAGGACTAATGATGAAGTATGTTATCCACCTCCTGATAAAGTGGTGGTGGATTCAAGATCCAGAATGACACTTACATTTTTTAAATACAGCCAATGAGAGAATTTGTTTAGTTTGATGAAAAAGTATTTGTCACAAGGTATTTTTTTCCCATTAGGATGGATCTGGAAGGGAGCAAAAAGAAATTTCTGCTAAACAACAAATTTTGTTTGAACAAATTTTTAAAAAAGAAACATTCTTTAAAATGAACAGGACGAGTTTCAGAAGAAAGTACAAACAGAATAGTTTTGTAAGTAATTTTTGGAATTATGTACTTAACTTTGCTAAACTTTTTGTTGTTTTAATTTGTACTTCTCTTCTTATTAATGATTTAGAGCAGTCTTATATATCCATTGACCATTTGCATTACTTCTTTTGAAAACTGTTTCTCATAATATTCTTTGACCATTTTTCTGTCAAGGAAAGGTTCTTGGTCTTATATATTTCCCTACATATCTTGGAGATCAGACCTTTATTAGAGCTATTTCACACATTTTTCTCAATTAACAGTTTTTCTTATTCATTCTAGATGCATTGATTTTGTTGTGCAAAAGATTTGCAGTTTTTATATAATTAGAATTGTCTGCTTTGCCCTTTCTTATCTTCCATGTCCCTTTTCTGTTTATAAATTTTTCCTCAAAATATAAATCTGAAAAGTACCTCCTCTTATTCACCTATAAGACTTTTTACAGTAAGATTGTTTATTCATGTTTATTCACTTTGGGGCACAATATAAAACAATGGTCAAAACCTAATTTTTGACATACTATTTACAATTTTCCAGTAGTTTTACTATAACAGTTTTACTATAAACTTCTAATTGTTATGAAGTTTTTCTTGATATCAGACCTAAGCTGTTCTCTTTTTAAATTCTACACATGGTTCCCATTTCAGCCCATTAGATTCATGCAGAACAAGTCTAATACCGCCTCCATGAAAACCCTTAAAATACAAGAACACAGCTATCACATCCCCCTCAATCATCTTTTTTCCAGGCTAAACATATACAGTTTTTTAATCCAACTCCTATATGTCACGGACTTAAGGACTTTCACTATCCTTTTTGTTGTTCTCTGGACATGCTATAGTTTATCAATGTCCTTCTTAAACTGTCATGCTTAGAACTGAACATAATACTCCAGATGAGGTCAGACAAGGGTAGAGTACAATGGGTAGCATCTCCGTATTCTTAGAAGCTATGCCCCTCTTAATGCAGCTCAAGATTGCACCAGCAATTTTTACTTCCATGTCATACTGTTGATTCATATTGAAATTTAATTCTACAACAAACTCCAGATATTTTTCAGAACAATTGCTATCTACTTAGGCCACTCCCCTTCTATACTTGGAAAGGTGGTTTCTTTTTTGTGCCCAGGTGCAAGACTTTACAGTTATTCTTATTGAGTTTCTGAATTCAGTTCAGTGTTACCATTCTCAACTTTGTGTTATCTGTAAGTTTGATGTGTGTACCACTTACTAATTATCCAAGTCATTGATAGAAATGCTAAACAGCATAGGGCCAAGTATGTATATTTCTGTAGTATTCCACTGGAGACCTCCTGACACATTGCAATCGAACCACCTAACAACTACTCTTGTCTATGGTCATCCAAATAATTTTGAATTCATCTAATTTTATTCTTATCTAACTCAAGTCTCTCTGTCTTCTCCATTAAGAATAGTATGAAATCTAAATGGTTTAAACATCCAAAGATTTGCTAAAATTATCCTCATCTACTAGTTGGTGGTCAGTTATTGTCCTTCATTCTCAAAGAAGACCAAAATGGCGTCACAACGTTGGAGTCAAGTTACAATAAGCCAGATATAAATAGTCTACATGAACATCTGGCATGGAGATGGCTTTAAATTTGTGCATCTCACATATCTTGTGAGCTACCGTAATTCTGCTTTGCTCATACAGCACAGTACCTTTTTTGGTGACGATACACCGTGCTAGGCAGTCCTGTGCCAGTGTCTCCCATGTCACACAATTGATTCTAAAGTTCTTCAGAGAGACCTTGAAAGTGTCTTTGTATTGCTTCTTTTGACCTCCATGTGAACACTTGCCTTGTGTGAGTTCTCTGTAAAACAATCTTTTAGACAAACATACATTTGGCATTTGAACAAAGTGGCCACCCCATGGGAGTGGTGCTTTCTACAGTAGAGTTTGAATGTCTGGCAGTTTAACTTGAGAAAGGACCTCAGTGGACAGTTGAATGCTGTGGATAAGTTCATTTGTCTTGGCAATATACTTTTCAGGGATGTACATCCAGACGATGAAGCTGACACATTCATTGCTGGAGCTAGCTTAGTGTTCAGGAAGCTCTGAAAGATAGTGCGAGAGAAAAAAGGTATTAGACTGCCTATCAAACTGATGGTCTACAAAGCCATTGTGCAGGTCTCATTGTTATATGCCTGTGAAACCTGAATAATATGCCTCAGCATGCCAGGAAACTGAATCGCTTCCATTTGAATTGTCTTTGGAAGATTCTGAAGATCACCTGGCAAGATAATGTATCTAGTTCTCCATCTTGTTATTCATGTGACCCAGAAATCCTCTGTGATCTTTCAAATGTCACTAGTGGTGGCTAAACAATTACATCTTTCAGTTCTTTCAGGACTCAAAGATGCACTTTATCTGTGCCAGGTGATTTGAATTCATGAAAGGCAGGTAGATGCTGTCTTACTCTTGTCTTAGTTATCTCAGGTACAAACTCCATGTTAGCCACTTTTGTGCTGTCATTTCTAATGTAAAAGTCACTTTCCTTGGCAATAGAAACAAGGTAAGAATTGGGCAACTCTGTCTTCTCTTTCTCCCTCCCCCTACACTAGCTATTATCACCCCACCCCACTTAGTAGGTGCTAAGCACTGTGCTAAACCCTGGAGACAAAAAGAAAAATGACTTTCCTTCTCTCAAGGAATTCATGCTCTGTTTGTGAAAACAACACATGTTGGAAGGTTCAACTAGGTAGATTTAAAGTCCTTGAAGTCCTTATAGTATAAAACAAAAATGAATGCCTAAGTATACCAGACTATAGGGTTACTTGGGGGTATTTATCCCACAAAGAAGTTATTCTATAGGAGACCAGTCCACCCCCACAGGGAAGTGAGAAGGTCTCACTACTGGGAGCAGAGTGGTTAATTCATTCCTTCCAATAGTGATGGAGAAGGGAAAGTGGGGAGGGAGGGAGGAAATATCAATGAGTCAGTTCCCCAGAAGGGGAATTGAGTAAGAGGGCTTTGGAAATAAGGTTGATGACAAGGTCTGGGTGGCCTGAAGCAAGGGAAGAAAAGCGCAGGAGAGGACCAGCTTACTACCAGCTCTGACCTCTATTTACCTTAGATAGGTTCTGGGGGTGGGGTTGAAAGGCAGCATTTACATAGTGTTTTAAGGTTTCCAAATCACTTTCGATACATTAATTCTTTGATTTTCGCAATAACTCTGTGAGAGTTCTACTATTATCACTATTTTACAGATGAGACTAAATCCATTAATTGAGCAGTAATGTAAATACCAGGACAAATGAATAGTTTTGCCTGTTTCGGTTTTATATGAAAAAAAAAATCTAATTTTTCTCCATTAAAGCCACAGCAGTCCCTTCATCTCTTAGTTAATAATCCTGTCTTCCTCTCTCCAAGGGCGCCAAGAGATGCCCATCAGCTACCCTTGCTTCCTCCAGATGACCAGCCCATCTTCTTCTTTGATTACACATTTCTTTCATGACATCCTTTACTCCAGTTCCTTTTTGTAGTCCCTAATCTGTGGTGTGCTGAAGCCTGCTCAAATCCAACATGTGTCTCTGCGCTGCCCTCTGAGTGACTCATTTTTTTAATTCTTCAGAGACGTTGGTGTTATATGACTCACAGCCAGGATGTGTGAATCACAGATAGAATACTGGTATTTAAAAGATGGGTCTTTCTAGTCTGGGAGAAGTTTAGAAAGATTAAAAGAGCTTTGTAATTCCCCAAGAGCAAGCCAGCTCACTATACTCCTGTTTATTTCTGGGCTTAACACATTATCCATTTATACCACTTGTCTAAAATATTGATAGGGGGGTGTGCATGTGTGTGTGTATGTGTGTGTGTGAAAGAATAGATGTTATTTATGTAGTATATATTGTATGTTACATATTTTGTTATATATATATATGTTTATGTTTACTGATGAATAATCTCTATAAATTATCCATCTACAGCAAGCACGTTAAAATCTAGAGAATATGTAATCGAAAAATCTGCTTCATTTTTCCTGTGGTCAAGCTCATTTGAGTAGTTGCAGATCTTTCTCAGCAGGCTCTGCACTGTTCCAGGGCTTACTGTGACCAGTATTCCCTAAAAGTACCCAAAGGACTTTGTTTTCCATAGATAACCTGCCTTCAATTTGGACTCTTTGGTGGATCTTCTTCATGACAATGGCAAACGCTTCTTGCAAGTATCTATCTCCTTGTTTTTATCTGATGTTATATTTCTTATCAGAGGATCTATTGTTAGGTCTTTCGAAAAATCTTTAAGAATTTTGATGTAATGGGAGACACTTGCTAGAGGAGATCTTTTAAGGTGATATTTTGCTCTACAAATCAAATGCTTAATTTCTAGTTAATGAACAATTAAAAGAGTAGCATATTTATGTCAACTGTGTGATGATAAAGATGTGATCTACTCTAGAATATCACTTGGAAGCCTGACTATCCTCTACTTATGCCCTCAGGGAAGATGCCCTAAATGTTTATATAAACTGTTTCCATAAAATGTTTAAACAGTAGGTATATATAGGAAAGTAGCTATTGATATTTTCTCATTTATCTTAGTTCTAATAAAGTTTGAAATGTTTCACATGCCTTTCATATCTTCAGCTCTTTCAGCTAGCTTGTGAATCAATCATTCAAAGTTTTCAAAATTGTGTCACCTCCACGATGTGTTATACACAAGCAATCAATCTTCTTCTGCTTTTGTTTTTTGATACTGATATCTTTTATTTATTCTTTAAAGCCCAGAGTCATTTTTATTCTTTTTTTCAGTTTCAAAATTCTCTCCTTCCCCTTTTCCTTCCCCCATTCATTGAGAAACATTGAGAAAAACACAATCCATTACAATTACATATAGTCATACAAAGCACATTTTGTTCATAGGAAGAATGCCAGGATTGATGTATTATGTTCCTCCAACAGTATGTCCACTTAGTCAATGGACAAGATTCTCATACTAAGAATATCAACAACCAATTTAAAGGTCATAGATGGTCTGTAACAGGGGTTCTTAGTTTCTTACTGTGCATCAAGGGTCCCTCTGGCAGTCTGATGAAACCTGTGGACTTCTTTTCAAAATAATGTTTTTAAAATACATAAAATTTTAAGCTAAGTATATTGAAGTAGTGATGACTATATATACATGTATGTGTGTATGTATATATGTACATACACATGTATATAAACATATACACACATATATATATACTTGAACTCCTATTATAAAACTCGTAATTCTCACACTTTCTAGCTCCTTTTATGCTTCTTTTTTACTTTCACTGCAGAAACAGAAATGAGATGCTTATGATCTTGTCATCACCCACAAGTGTACCACCTCCATGTAAAAGAATTCTGAAATCCCCTCATCTGACCATAATCTGTTAACTCTCTTCCTCTCCTGTCTTTCATTACCAAACACTAATCTTCAACCACACTATAACCTTTAATCCCTTGATCCTTCAGTTCTCTCCTAACCTTCACTAGCTCCCTTCCCCCTTATTATTTCATCTGCTGCACCTTTGCCAAGACTCAGCCTTGGCACACTCATCACCATCCACCATCTTTGCTCTTATACATGATGGTGAACAAAGATGGAGAAAATTGTTGATCATACCAACTAGAAATTTACTACAAATGATGTCATACAGCATCAACTGGGCCCTCACTGCTGCTAGGTAATCCTACTATACTTATCCACTTTCCACAGCTACTCTTTAAACCTTTTCATCCTTCCTCAGTCCTCTCATGTTTCTTCCTCCCTCACCCTTTCAGCTGAGAATTCTGCAGCAGATTTTACAAAAACCTTGAGATCATTCACATGAACTCTCTCTTCTTCCCATATTATTATGTTTTCACTCTATCATCTCCACCTTCACCCATCTCTCATATGATGAAGCAGCTTTATTCCTTACCAAGGCCAAACTCTCTACATTCTCATGCAATTCCATTCTATCCCACTTCCTCCAACAGGTTGCCCCATTTTGCCATCCCCATTCTATCACTTCTTTTTAGTATCCCTGTCTACCGACTATTTCCTTATTGCCTAAAAATATTTCCATGTCTCCTCCATCCTCAAAAAACCCCTCTTACTTAATCCTTCAATTTCCACTAACTCTTATCCAATATCTCTTCTGTCCTTTGTGGTTAAACTTCTAAAATATACTGTTACAACAGGGTGACTTGACTTTCTCTCCTCTCACTCTTTTCTTAACCTCTTACAATTTGTACTCTGACCTTCCACAGAAACTACTCTCCAAAGTTATTAATAATCTCTTAATTGCCAAACCAATGACCTTTTTTCAACTTTTTCTCTTCACCTTCCCTACAGGCTTTGACATTGTTGATTATCCTTTCCTCCTTGAACTCTTCTTTCTAGGCTTTTGGGATACAACTCTCTCCCGATTCTCCACCTACCTCTGACCACGCCTTCTCAGTCATTTTTCTGGATCTTCATCCAAACCATGCCCTTTAACTGAACACATGCCTCAGGGCTCAGCCTTGGCCCTTCTTCTCTTCTACCTATATACTACTTCTCTTTGTCATTTCATCAGCTCCTTTGGATTTAATTACCATCTTTATGCTGATGATTCTCAAATCTACCTATCCAGCCCCAACCTCTCTATTGACCTCCAGTCACACATCTCCAACTTCCTATTGGACATCTCAAACTGGATGTCCAGTAGACATCTTAAACTCAATATGTCCAAGATGGATAGGCGCCATCCTTGACTCCTTACTATCTCTCACTTCCACCCCTACCTCCTCTAGGATGTTGTCAAGGCCTGTCAGTTTCACCTTGGAACATCTCTTGAATGTGCTTTCTTCTTTCTTCTGACACTGCCACCACTCTACTGCATGTCCTCATAACCTCATACCTAGATTACTGCAATAGCTTCTGGTGAGTGTGATTGCCTCAAGTCTCTCTTCCACTCCAAATGATCCTCCATTCAACCACTAAAGTGATTTTCCTAAAATGCACCTTTTCCCTCTACTCAACAAACTCCAGTGGCTCGGTATCACCTCCAGCATCAAGCACAAAATCCTCTATTTGATGTTCAAAGTCCTTCATAACCTGGCCCCATCCTACCTTTTCAATCTTCTTACACCTTACTCTCCAACATATACTCCCTTCTCCAGTGACACTGGCCTCCTGGATGTTACATGAACAAGACCATCCATCTCTTGCCTCCCAGTATTCTCTCTGAAGGTCCCCTCCGCCTAGAATTGTTCTCTCTTCTCATCTCCACCTGATGGCTCTCCTGACTTCCTTTAAAGTTCCAACTAAAATCCCATCTTCTATAGAAAGTTTCATTCAACACCCTTTAACTGAAGTGCCTCCACTCTTATTATAATTATTCTGTTTATCTTGCATATAACTTGCTTGGACATTTTTATTTGCATGTTATCTCCCCCATTAGATAATAAGTTTCTTGAAGGCAAAAACTGTCTTTTGCCTCGTTTTGTGTCCCTAGTACTTAGCCCAGTGCCTGGCACATAGTAAGTGCTTAATAAAAGTCTATTTTTATGACTTTCTTCTTTACATTTTTGTTTTTGGAAACTTCCTCTCTGTCCCTTTTTCTGTCTCTCTGTCTTTTTCTGTTCCTCTCTCACTATATCTCTAATCCTGAGTATGCCACTCTCTCATTGTTAGCCAATGATGTCTGTTTTCTTGTTTTTGTTTTTTAAAACAGCTCAGTTGTATTCATCATCTAGATAATCTTTTCTATTCTGTCATATTTATCTCTTCTGTATTTTCAGGATTACTAGTTTTGTCCTTAGTTAAGGATTATTAATTTGTTGATTTCACAGTTTCAGTTGCATGCTCAATTCATTTTTTTTGCTCAGTTTTACTAATGTGTTTAGAGATATAAAAATTTCCCTAATGACCGCTTTAGCTGCAATTTGGGCACATTGCCTCATTATTTTAATTTTTTAAAATGCAATTATTAGTTTCTATGATTTGTTCTTTGACTCATTTGTTTTTTACATTATATTATTTGGTCTTTCATTTTCAATTTTCTTTCTTTTTTGTGGATCATAATTTTATTGTGCTATCTGCAAAAGTTGTGTCTAACATTTCTGCATTTGTTTATGAGTTCTTTATGTGCTATCATGAAGAAAATATATAATTTTTAAATTCTGGACAATAAGGATACCCCTTGTGAGTCTGACTCAGTAATCATCAAAGGTCTGTCATAAGAGTCTTGACTTTTTCTTGTTTCTCCCTCGGTTATATCCGTTTAAAACTGACAAAGATACTTTGAAATCCACTTTCTCTCTTCCCTGTCCCAACTAAGTCATCCATTGATTACTTTATTGTATTATTTCTACCATTAAAGTTCCACCCCATCCCCTAAGGAAAATTTCCTTGACAAGTTGAAATGTTTGGAAAGAGGGAAGAAAAGGAGAGAGAAAGGAAGGGCAGAAGGAAAGATGGAAGGAAGAAAGAAAATAGATATTTATTAAGTGCCTACTATGTGCCAGATGCTATTATTACTCATTTTACATTTGAGAAAACTGAGGCAGAGATTGTCACTTTCTCAAAGATACACAGCTAGTATCTGAAGGTCATTGTGATTTATGAAAACCCCACTCTCCTCCACTACTATCCTCCATGTTTGAATAATTTTTTTTTCCTATGTCACTTGCTTTATAAGTAATAGCAAGTTCCTTCTACTTCCTCCCCTGCAATATTCTTCTTTGGGTTCATTTTTTTGTTTTGTGAACATCCAAGCCCTGAACTTAGCTCTCTGTGTTCCCTTTTTGGCTGTCAAATACTTACTGGTTGTGTATCCTCGGGGAACTGATTTCATCTCTGTCTCAGTTTTCTCAAATATAAAATGAATATAATAATAGCACCTGGCACATAGTAGGCACTTAATAAATTTTTCTTTCCTTCCTTCCTTACTCCTTCTCTCTCTTTGTCCCTCCCTCCCTCCTTCCCTTCTTTTTCTTCTTTCATCCTTCCTGTCCTCTCTCTTTTCCTTCCTTTCTTCCTTCTTTCCTTTCTTCTCTTATTTTAGAGATGAGTAAACTGAAACTAGAAAGGTTAAACAACTTGCCCATGGTTAAACATGTTTTTTGCAGGAGTTCTAGGACTTGAAAGCAAGTTCTGAGTTCAAATCTAGTGCCTTTTTCACAGCTCTGCACTATCTCCTCCCCTATTTACCATTCTAGGTTTTCTTATCTTGTCCATTATGTTTTTCTTTCAAACCCCAGTTCCGGTTTTCTTAACAGAAATGTTTCAAAATCCCTGATTCTTCTTTTTTTTACTTTTTTTAAAAAAATTTATTTTTAGTTTTCAACTTTCACTAACATAAAAATCTCTGATTCTTTCAAAAGACAATTTCCACCTTCAAATTCTCATGGGATTATGCTCAGCTTTTTAAGATATTGTTCTTGGAAATGGACCTTTCCCCCTTTCTCTAGGTATTGTTCAGTTATTTCTCAGTTGTGTTTGACTCTGTGACTCCATTTGAGATTTTCGTTTCAGAGATACTATAGTGGTTTGCCATTTCCTTATCTAGTTCATTTTGCTGATGAGGAAACTGAGGCAAACAGGGTGAAGTGACTTCTCCATGGTCACACAGCTAGTAAGTATCTGAGGCTGGATTTGACTTCAGGGAGATGAGTCTTCCTGACTCCAGACCTGGCACTCTATACACTGTACTACATAGCTGCCTTTCTCTAGGTATATCAGATTCTAATGCTGTCTTTCCTTTGTTGTATATGATACATAAAACTATGATGTTCCTTAGTATATAATCTGTCCCTTGATGGCTGCTCCCTCCACATTTTAAATTTTATGAAGTGACATATATATTACTTTCATATATTCATTTTTGTAATACCTTGCAAAGAAGGTTATGTCTGATCTCAGGTCCTTATAGAAGTGGCTGAATTAGGAAGAAGGTGTCCAGATCTACCCATTACCTCTTAGATAAAAATGCAAGGTAGGGGTAGGGAGCACAAGCTAACACCATGAAAGAGTGAAGCTTTGGAGAGGCAAGGTAGATTAGAAAAATTCAGCCCAGGCACACTCTTAATAGAGTGCCTCCTGAATTTGCATTCTTTTCCCCACTGAAATCTTCATTCCTGTTTCTAGCTTTCTTTCCTTTCAATCTCAGACTTTAACTCATCATCACTCTGGAGAAACCTTAGGATTCTAACAGCCCAACACATGTCTTATATTGGTTTGTATACTCTATTTTCCTCAAAGGAATCACATCTTTACTTCATTCCCTACCCCGAACAGTTTCCTAGTGATTGTTCTAAAACAGGTAGATGTTAGCCTCCTAAAGAATACAGAATACTTGACATCTATCTAATTCTGTACAGATTTAGGAGAGGTTAATCTAGGTTGGAAGTGGTCTCTGGAAAATTCACAATCTCTCCAAAGTCAAACTAGGCTCTCCTCCTAGACAAAACTTCATTTCTGAGGGCTCAGCTCTTTGTATTTACTCAGAATACAATCATCTCAGTCACATCCTGGGCAACATGACGGGTCACCCTTAACTATGTATAAAGATATCAAAAGGCAAGGCAAGAATGTTATAAAAAGAATGTTTAATATGGAACTATGTCTTGAATGACCTCACATGTATCTAATTCCTTGCCTCTCAATGGGTGGAGGAGGAGTTGGAGGGAGGTAGAGAACTTGGAGAGGAAAAAAATTAATGTTAAAAAATAAAATAAATAAAATTGAAAAAGAAAAAGAAAAGAATGCCTGGAATTTGTATCCCTTGGTTCAAATCCAATTTCTAACACCAATCAGATTTGGGGAAATGGATAAATCACTTAATTTCTCTAAAACTCAGTTTTCTCAGGCTGCAAAATGGATACCATCCCTTAAAGGACAGTTGTAAAGGCTTATGTTTTGTAAACCTTAAAACGTTATTGAAATGTCAGCCTGAGTTAAGTTCCAGTATATTTTACAGAATCTGTTTCTTTAGGTTCACCTTATTTTTCTCAAAAAAAATGTCAAGTAGTGTTTGTCTCTTATGTATAAATGGAGATTACAAGAAGTTTTTGTTTTTCCTAGTTCACAATTTTTACTTTCTGCCCTTCAGCCCTTAGAATTTTCCAATATTACTCAAAGAGAAAAGTAGAATTATAGTTGATGCAACAGCCTGTGATGAGTGGTCACCATCAATAAACAGGCTCAAGACTATCACTATTGAATCATCCTAGGCACATATTCTAGTTTCAATATCAAGAACTGATGAGTCTAGATAATTATAGCTACAGGAAAATAGGCTGGTTTATCTATGTGAAAGTTTATAATTCTCTTTTGATGTTAATAGTGGTAGGAATCACCTTAAAACTCTGATCTGTTTTAAAACACCCACAAGTCCATAGCCAGACTGTAATGATATGAGTATTGAGCACAGGAAACTGGCCAATTTGGTAATCCATTGTAATTACAGAAACAATTAGGTTCAATTGAATAAGCATTACATTTATCGCATGTGCAGAATGGGTTAACCAGGATAATTGAAATCCACTGTTAGTGCCCAAGCCTCATTCCATCTCATAGAGGAGTTCTGCTTTCTCACTCAATGATGACTGCAGATGGACAGAAAGAAAGCATGGTTTAGAACAGATTTTTAGGGCTGACTGCAGGAGCTAGTGACCTAGCAGGGGTCCAGATATGAGGAGAGGGCATGAAAAGTCATGTTCACAGGTACCACAGATCTAGCAGTGGCCTTCAATGAATATCATTACACCAAGCAATGGCCTCAATGCCCAGGGAGACATTCTAGGGGAAAGAATAGTGTCCAAGCCCATGTCTATGGACACAGCTTAGTTAAGAGATGATAGAATAGAGGTATCCTATAATGAGTCCAATTCAATAACACAGGAAAGGGATAAGGAATTCATACTGCAGCCATAAAAAGTGGAAGGTTGGGGATGAAGAGAACACAGAAAACATTGTCTCTAGGCTACTAGCTGATTTTGTGCTGACCTCCCCAGACTGAAATCTCCACTCCTGAATCTGGCTTCTACATCTATCTAAATCCAAATCTATCCTTTCAGTGTTCCAGAGAAACCTGGGTACAGATTTTGGTTTATACCTGCTTGGATTTGAATTTGGGCCAATCGTCTCTTTCCCTAGTAGGGCTGCTGTTTTCCAGTCCCAAGATTTCACAAACTACTAGAATATGTTAGCTCAGTAAAGATTAATATAAGCAATACAGGCATTATTATCTCCATTGTAAAGATAAGCAAATCAAGGCTCTGAGAAGTGATTTTTGTTCAAGTTCCTGTATTTGGAGAGTAGAAATACTAGAATTTGAATTTTTGATTTTGTCTTCTAACTCAAAGAACAGTGATCATTCCACTGCCATATACTGTCTCTCAAGTCATAATCCATCAACAAATGCTTATTAATAGCTCACTCTACATTAAATACTGTGTTAGTCACAGGACAAAAATGACATAGTCCTTACCCTCAAGGATTTCTGTTCTTCAGTCGTGTCCAACTCCTCATGATCCCATGGATTTGTTCATCGAGGTCTCTTGGCAAAAACACTGGAGTGGTTTGTCATTTCCTTCTCTAGCTCATTTTATAGTTGAGGGAACTGAGACAAACAGGGTTAAGTGACTTGCCCAGGGTCACACAGCTAGTAAAGGTCTGAGGCTAGATTTGTCCCAACTCCAGGTCCGGCGCTCTATCCACTGTACCACTTAGCTGCCCCACGATTTTTACCTTCTATTAAGATCCATATTACAATCTGCTCTGACCCTGCTGATCTTTAGTATATCTCTCTGTGGCATGAAGTCAGTAATCTAAACCACTTTTAAAACACTCCCCAAACTCTTTTATATGGAAGCTCCCTTGGTCTACCAGAGGATGCTTCCCTCTCTCAAGATGGAAGTAAACTTCCAAAGTAGAGATTGAAAGCTGGTGGAACTGTAGAGCTTCTGAGCACCATCAAGCTCCCTAGAATCATAGGTTCAGAGAATCATAGATTTAGAGATAGAAAGGACCTCAAAGGTCATCCTAATTACCTTAATTTAACAGAGCAGGAAACTAAGGAGCAGAGAGGTTGACTTGCCCAGGGTTTCAGAGGGATTTTAACCCACTTCCTGTCCAGTTTCATATAGACTGGAGGAGAGAGAGAAGCTTGGTGACTTGAGGAGAAAGAAGATTTCAAGTAAGTGTAGAAAGCTAAGTTTCTAGCCTGCAAGACCAGGAAACCAAGTCAGAGACAAAGCTAGAACAAACCAAATGAGTGGGATAATGTAGCAAAAGTAAGCAAAAATGAATTCAAGATTAGATGGGGAGGAGCCCAAGGGTTGGAAACAATTGATTGGTGGAAATAAGTTAGCAGGTTGGTGACCATGGCATCTCAACTCAAGCTAAAAACCAGGCTGACTTACTTCTACCCTCCAGAGGAACTAATTTGATCTTAAAGAGGCTAATTTAACTCCATATCTGTAGATGTCATGGAAGGGAGAGGCACAGAGTCCCTTAGACCTGGGTCCTTCCTTCAGAGTAGGACCTAGTAACTGGTGGCAGGGGGAGGGTTGGTTCATCAGGTGGGTCACTCAAAGGTCCTGGGGATATCCTGGCCTCAAATTCAAGGAACTCCAGAGTTCTATTTTCTCCATTGAGGAACAATCCTGAGAGCCAGGAGCTAGAGTATGGCTTCTACAGGTAGAGTAGGAACAGCAGTGACAAAGAAAGGAGAAGGAGCCCCAGTGTGGATGCAGAATCCCTGGGGACCTGGGTCTCTTTCCTAAGGAGGGTGGAAAATACTGACTTTGTAAGATTCATTGAGAAGCTTTTTCCTGTGCGGTGCTACATGTGGTTTGCTGACTTACCACAGGATGTGAGTTCTTGAATTTCAGGGAGCCTGCAAACATAGAGAGTAATATTTATTCATGCTGGTTTGGGATCATTCAGACATGTAACAAAGGCCACTCACTGACCTGAGATCTGGCACATACAGTTTTCAGTATATGTATACCTATTGTGCTCTGGAAACACAAAGGCAAATGCAGAAAGAAGAGGTATTTTCTAAGCTGTGAAAACTCTTGAAAAAGAAAAAGGGCTGGATAACTTTATTTGCTCAAAAATTAAACCAACCCCAAAGCCCCTTATAAGCCGGCACTTAACCATATCCTTTGACTGGATAGCTATAAAGTATCACAAAAAAGGCAACCCACTGGTCACTGTAAAATCCATGTTGATTCATTCCAGAAAAAAAGAAAAAGAAAAGCCAGAGGCAAACATTTTAATAATTACAGGTTAACCTTATAAATGCTTTTCTTTGTTCTGTCACTTAATGGTGTTCTATTTCATGGACAATGTTGGCTAAATTGGATAACACTAATGATAATCAACATGTAGGTAGCATTTTAAAGCTGGCAAAGCACTTACATATGGTGTCTCCTTGGGGTGTCACAACAACCCTGGAGGTTGTATTGATAATGCATTTTTGCTTATTGTTAATATAATTTTGCTTCTTAGTGGGAAGATATTCCCCACCCATTAATGGGCCTGGGAAGATTTATAGGAAGGCCCATACCTTTTGTTAATGAGGCACTGGTTCTCAAGAGTTGTAATGCTCTCTGGCTCTGAAAAATGTATAAGCATTCTGAGGTGAAGTTTTACTTTGGGGCTTACTCTTTGGAAATGTTTGTTTGGCCAGACAAGACTCTGGGCAATTGCTAAGGATTCCCTGGGCTTTGGAAACTCTGATGTTGGTGTTTCTCTCTCTGGTAACTATGTATGTATGTAATGGTCAGACAGTTGGATCTGTCTGTTGATCTGTGATGTAGGTATTGCTTATGTCAGATAGTTGGAAGCCCGATTTGTTAATCTTGATTTCTCTGTATTTTCTCTGAATTTCCCCTGAACTAAATGAATGATACATGTGCTTGATTAAAGTGGTTGTTGATCCCTTGAAAGCTGCCTTTCCTTTTAGAAAAGCAGATCTAAGGAACTGTATAGCAGGCCCTTCTGTGTATGTTGGGGTGCATTCTGTTACAGAAGTAAGCCCTATTTTTTTTTAACTTGCTTGATTTTACATAGACCAATGATTTCATTGGTACGGGGAGGTCTAGGCAAACAAACTTCCCCTAACAGTGCAGATCAACAAGTTTTCTGCTATGTAGAGTCTTAGATAATTGCCTAGGACTATGGCTTCCAATGTGGGGGCTGATCTTCCCATGACCCTAACGTTGCTGCAGGATGATGCCAAGTTCCCAATCTTCTAACTTCAGGCCCTGGCTCTCAAAGGACCAATATAGCCTAACTCCACTACAGTAGCCACACAGATGCCTTTGAGAAAATTACCACCCCAGTGCTACTCTCCACCCCAAACCCACAGGGTTTGGTTTGGTTTTGTCTTTAATGGATAGGAGTGTTCATCAAAAGTCTGGAGACCATTGAAGTAGAGAAATAAAGTGTCTTACCCAAAGTTATACACAGAGGTAAGACTTGTCCTCACAGGATCCTAACTATGTGACATATCCTTGCCCTACTAAATCACGTTTTGTTTTATTTTCACTACAGGGTGTCTTATCCCCATTTTAGAAATGAGAAAAATGAGTCCCAGAGAAGACAAAGTGACTGGCCAGTGGTCACATCCTTATTAAATGTGAGGAAGAGGATTTGGTCAAGGTCTTAATCATACCTGCTATGCTAGGCTACCTCCTTTTTTGTATTCTAATCATTTTCAAGGAGACAACATGTTCCCAGTCTGGTTGCTAATGCATTCTAGGCCATCCCAGCAGGCTATCCCAGCTGAAGGTTTATTTGCTTATTTCAAGTGCATACTGAGCTGAGGTAAAATATATTTTTGATTTATGCCACACTAATTTCCTAGAGGGTTCAGAACAAGCTTAGGAGAAACGGCTTAAACAAATGTGTTTCCTAAGCAGGATTCAGTCAAGAGTGAAAAGAAGATCATTTTTGCTCCTTAGTAAGTACTAAGGATCTTTGGAACATAGATTTAGTACTGGAAGAAAACAAAAATGATCTAGTCCAAAACTCCTCATTTTACAGATAAAGAAATTGAGTTTTAGGGAGAGAAAGTAATTTGCCCAAAGTCAGACAGTAAGTAGCAAAGGTCAAATTCAAACTCAGGTCTTCTCACTTTAAATTCAATATTCTTCCTTTAGAAACATCAGTGGCATCCCCCTCTTTCATTTCTTCCATATTACTTTCCAATGCCACAGCATCCATTGCAGTCCAAGTGCTCATCACCTTCTTCACGGACTAGGGCAATACCTGCTGAGCTGGTCCAACTTGTTCCACTCTCCTTTATTCCATCCTACAACTCTTAGACTATAGTCATAGACAATGATCTTTCCCATATACTTGCTAGACAATACATTTCCTGATGCCTACCACCTGCACCTACCACACTATCTTAGATGCAATGGAATTCAACCAAACAAATACTTTTTAACACTGTCTATGTAGAAGACACAAAGATAGGCACATACCAAAGGCCTCAGTGTTTATTGAATAAATCTTACTTCCTTGTCTTAAACTTATTAGGTTATTCCTCAAAAATCTCCTTGGGCTTTGGATTTATCTGAATATGAAGGGACCAGGAATGTTGCTAAATGGATAGAAGGTCATAAAATCATTAGCTATAGAACTAGAATAGACCTCACAGACCACTTAGTTCAAGTCCTACATTTTATAGATGAGGAAACTGAGCCTCAAGGTAGTTAAGTGACTTCCTCAAAATCACACAAGTAATAAATATTTGAGTTAGGATTTGAACTCAGGTCTTCTGACTCCAGCACCTTGAAAAAGACACATTGTCATTCATCCTGAGAAGGCCTTTCTCTTTGTTCTGAAGGGCTTTTTGCCTGGACAAAATAAGAGAATCCTAGACAAGCATTTTTAGTGGCCTTAGACAAGGATTTCTATGTTTCCTAAAATAAATATGACAAAAAAAAGAAAACCCATAGATTTTAACACAAAGAAATGGTCATGCTAACTCTTTCCTTGTGGAAGAGATATCCAGGGATTTCAGTCAGCCCAGAACGAGGAAGAAGAGAGATACTGCACAGCCCATGTGCTCATCAGGGTCATATCCAAGAGGAAGATGAACCGAACGAGTAGCATGCAGTGGCCGCTCTAAGACCAGTAGGGAGTAAGCAGAACATAACAGAAGCAATGTGATGGCATCACTAGGCACCATCAGCAGCTCTGCAGCACACAGTGTGGATTGACTATCCATATGTGTGTCTCGGTGACAGATGTTCCTTGTGTGTGCTCCTCCAATTTCCATGCTCTGTGTGTGGACACTAATATTGTGTGCATTTATGGGAAAGCATACTAATCAATAAACATTTCTGAAGTGCCTACTTTGGGCCACTGCACTAAGATGTGGGGATATGAAAAGAGGCAAAAGATAGGCTTGCTTTCGAGGAACTTATGACCTAATTGTAAACAAATTTACATAAAGAAATGATATATACGACATATGTGTTATAATTAAGAGAAGGAAGATACTTGAGTTGTTGGGGAATACTTCCTATAAAAGATGGAATTTTAGTTAGGACTTAAAGGAAAACAGGAAAGTCAGTAGGCAGAATGAAGGAAGAAGAATTTTCTAGGCATGAAGGAAAATGCCTGGAGCTGACTGCATTGCCAAGAAAATATTCACAGCATATGGTGGTGACTATGAATAAACTGATGTACTTCTCAGTCACAAAGTATAACAGACTCTTTATATAGAAGGCAGAAGAAAAACATTTATTCAGACACCAGAAAACCAAATTCCAAAACCAGAAAGCCAAATCAGTCATAGTAGCCAAGGAGTCAGTACATATTATCACCACAGGGGGCAAAACTCAACCCCTCTTCCCACAAACAAACACTCAGGAGTCTAAGCTCTGCCACCCTGCCTGTGTCCTTCCCAGTTCTGACTAACCTGACCAACTTTCTCCCAGCTCTGTTCCACCCTTCCTGTTCCACCCATTCAGCAAGTTCCTCCCACTACAAGTGACTTAGACTTACATGTAATTTAAGCAATCACATGGGTCTATTAATGAACAGGAAAGCTCTTCCCAATTAAATTACCATTATACTGAAAGATGGAGAGTCTTGTTCATGGAACAGCTAGGAGGACTATATCCCTGGCTTAAAGACTGCATGGTCAGGAGTAACAAGTAAGTACAGTGGGAAGGTAGGTGGAGGCTATATGCTATGAAGGGTTTTGAATGACGGAGGTTTTGTATTTGATGCTGGAAGCTATAGGAACCACTGGTATTTATGGAATAGGAGGGTGACGTAATCAAACCTGCACTTTAGGAAAATCACTTTGGTGGTTGAATAGAGGAGTGGAGAAACTTGAAGCAGCAGACCCACCAGCAGGCTATGGCAATAGTCCAGGAGTGAGGTGATGAAAGTCTGCATCAGGGTAGTGGCAGGGGCAAGGGAAAGAAAGGGACATATATGAGAGGTATTGTAGAGGTGAAATTAATAGGTCTTAGCAATAGATTGAAAATGGAGGTATGAGAGATAATGAAGAATCAAGGATAACACCTAGGTTAAGTAGGTCAAGTCTGGAAGGACTGTTTCCCTCTATAGTAATAAAGAAGGTAGGAGAGAGGGAAGGATTAGGGGGAAAGATGGGCTCCATCTTGGACATGGTGAATTTAAGATATCTATTGGACATCTAATTTAAAATGTCTAAAAGGTAGTTGGAAATACAAGATTGGTCTTCAGCAGAGAGGGTGCAACAGAACATGTCATTAGGAAATATCTACAGGACAGTGTAGAATTGAACTGGTTCACCAAGGGGTCAAGATGGAGAAAATAGAAGAGAGTGACTAGTGTAGGGGACATGACGACCTGGGAGAAAATTGAGGGATCAATCAATTGGAGGTCACTGTGTAGATGCAGATTAGGACATATAAGGGAAGGCAGAAGGAGAGGTGAAAAGCCAATAGATTATGGTTGAATACATGAATTTCAGGATTTTCGAACATGGAGGTGGTATATTTGTGGGTAATGGCAAGATCAAGTGTATGACCATCTTTGCATGTGGCTAAAGTGGGGTGGAAGAGTAGCTTGTGCGAAGGGTTCAAGAATGGAGGGGTTAGATAGGTTGAAAAAGAGTCAATATACATGGCAAAGTCTGCAATTATGAGGATAGAAGTTGGGGAGGAAAGAAAATTGGGACTCAGGTACTGAACTCATTGAGGAAGGAAGGGGAGTAACTTGATTTTCATTAGAGATGAATAACGTTAACCTCAAAGGGAGAGAGGTTGCTGGTGATGGAGGTAGGAGGAGAATTGGAAGTGGTAATGGGGAGTAAGGAGTGTTCCAATCACCTCTTCTTCACCAGTGAGTTGAGGGCAATGAGTGAAGACCTTAACCATGATTGAATAATCTAACAAAATAATTACATTACTATATCTCCATATTTGGACAGGCATCTGTTCTTAATGAACAGAATTACAGAATCTCACTGACAACAGGACCCTCAGAGTATATAATCCAACCCACACTTGAATCACTTTTACAACACCCTTAATGGTAATTTGTCCTTTATTTGAAGGTCTCTAGTGAATTTATTTCCTCCTTGTGTAGCCCATTCCATTTTTAGATAGCTGAAATAGAGAGTTTTTCCCCCTTATTTCAAACCTAAATCTGCCTCTACAAGCTCTCCTTAATGCTCCTAAATATACCTCTTCAGTCAAGCAGAACAAGGCTAATTCGTCTTTGACAAGATAGCCTTAAATATTTGAAGAAAGCTAGCCTAAGTTTTTAGTCTTTATTTTAGTGTTTGTTTCTCTTAACCAACACTCATATGGCCTGGCCATTAGATCTCTTAATAACCTGTATCTCCATGCTCCAGACCCTTGTAAGATTATCAATGCCTCTTCTAGAATTAGGTCTTTAGAACTGACAATAATATTCCAGATAGTCTTGTTCAGTACTAAATATGATGGGATTATCATCACCACCACCACCCCCAGCCCTAGTTCTGGACACTATACCTCTATTCAGGAAGCCTAATATCAATACATTAGCTTTTTTTTGACTGCCAGATCATACCAGCATTCTTTACTCACCTTGAACTCATATTGAATGAATCAATATTGATGCATTTTGAACTTGAAGTCCACCAAAACCCCATTTTTGTTTGTTTGTTTCATATAAACGGTTGACTAACCACAATTCCTCTCTTCTTTAATTGTATGAATGCTCTTCTAAACCCAAATGTAGAATTTTATAACTATCCCAATTGCATTTTATCTTATTAAAATTACTTTGCTGTAATCTATTGGGGTCTTTTAGGATATTGGCTAATTTTTTGTATGCTAATTATACTTCCCAATTTTGTTTCCTGTAAATTTTATAAACATTTATGCCTTCAATCAAATCATTAAACAATGTTGAACAAAATAAGACCGAGGACAGATTCTTGGATGGGGGTGGAAGGGAGCTATATACAGTCCACTAACCTCTCTCTAAATTAATCATTATTTTTAGATCTGGTCCTTTAACTAACTCTGAATCCATTCAACCATAGAACTATCTAGCCTTTATTTCTTCATCTCACCCCCATGGCTTTCTTAACAGACTTTGCCAATTGTCTTGTTGACTTCCAGGCAATCTACTGATCCTTCTCATGCATCCAACTAGTTCTCTACATTTCAACAGCCTTGTCTTTCATCTTCTTCACTTCACTTCAGCTAATGTCATCTTGTTTGCTATAATCTTTATATGATTTCTTCATTCCTATCTTATTTCTTTGTGTATGTCCTTCCTCTCCACCACTATGTCCTCCCTCCTCTTCTGGGTCGATTTATATCCTTGGTTTCTTAAAAATTAAACTTATGATTTCCTCACATCCAAGAAGTCTTCCATGATTCATATGGAAATGGGGATAAATATCACTCCACTTAATCCTAGAAAGCATAATTAAGAATAAAAAGAATAATTAATAAAATAATAATAATTAATAGAATAATAGTAACTAACGCTTACAGAGTGCTTACTATGTGCCAGGTACTGTGGTAAGTGCTTTACAATTTACAATTATTATCTCAATTCATCTTCACAGCAACCCTAGGAGGTAGGTGCTATTATTATCCCTATTTTACTGATGAGGAAACTGAGGCAAAGAGGGGTGAAGTGACTTGCCTAGAATCACTGGCAGGGTTTGAAGTCAGCTTTTCCTGACTTCAAACCTGGCCCTGCACCACTTAAGTTGTCTATTTAGAAGTGATAGGGAAGGAAATTCCAGCTCCGTGTAAACTCCCTAAACCAGAGTTGTACAAAATGTAATGGACTGCCCTGGGCAATAATGAATTTCTATGATTCAGCTCATCAGCAATAGCATAGATTGGGATTCATAATTTGGGCAGGCATCAGACTACATGACCTCCAAAGTCTCTTCTAAGCCTAGAATTCTGTGAGTCTATGATTGTATTTCATTTGACTATTTTCTTCTTTCTTTGGCATATGGTACCCTTCTGTCATTAGTTTCAACTAAATTTTTGCTTGCATGGATTTTCGGTACTCTTAACCACACTGGGAACACTGACAGAATTAGAAAGTTAGCACATCAGCAGCAAAAAAAAGTCAATTTTATGTGTCTTTGGCATCTACCTTCAGTCCTGAAATCAGTGCACTGAAACTAAGGGGTACCTGATAAACATCATGATGGTGACTTTTTTCCCTTCAGAAATTATTGAATGTTCTTGTTTGTGTTGCTTATATGTCTATTGTACCTCCCTCCACCCTGCACAGTAATTCCCTTTAGTGAAAAAGAATAATCTCTTGGAAATAGCCTTGAACTAAGTCATTAACCAAACCTGAAACATTTTCAGTTTTTAAAAATGCATATTGGGCATCTTTCTAAATGTATTTATATCTGTACTATCTTTTCTTTGTAAAGAATACTTTAAAAGTACAAGGTCAATCAATTATTTTGAAGGAATTATTGGAAGGGCTTCAAACATTGAGCACCATACCTCAAAACTTATGATGGTAATGATGTTTCTTTTTTTAAAATTATTTTTATCTATTTCATTTAAATATTTTCCAATTAAATGTAAAATTTTTTAAATCATTTAGAAATTTTGAGTTCCAAATTCTGTCCCTCCTCCCTGCCCCTTCCTCCTGCTTGAGAAGGCAAGCAAATTTATATTGATTATACATGTGAAGTCTAATATTCCATATTGACTAATATTTCCATATTAGTCATGATGCAAAAGAAAACACAAAATAAAACAATAAAATTAAAGTTTAAAAGTATGCTTCAATCTGCATTCAGTTTCCATCAGTTTTCTCTGTTGAGGTGGATAGCATTTTTCATCATGGGCCCTTTCAAATTGTCTTGGATCATCATACTGCTGAGAATAGCTAAGTCATTCATTCACAGTTGATCATTCCTATAATATTACAGTTACTATGTATAATGTTTTCCGTGTTCTGCTCCATTTACTTTGCATAAATTCATATATGTCTTCCCAGCGTTTTCTGAAATCACCCTGTTTGTCGTTTCTTATAGCACAATAATTCTGTCACAATCCTATACCACAACTTGTTCAACCATTTCCCAGTTCATGGGCATCCCCTTGATTTCCAGTTCTTTGCCACCACAAAAAGCACTGCTATAAATTTTTTGTACAAATAGGTCTTTTTCCATTCTTTTTTATCTCTTTGGGATACAGACCCAGTAGTGGTATTGCTGGGTCAAAGGGTATGCACAGTTTTACAGCTCTTTGGGAGTAATTCCAAATCTTTCTCCAGAACGTTGAGACTAGTCCATCATTCCATCAACAGTGCATTACATTCCCAATTTTTCCACATTCTCTCCAGCATTTGTCATTTTCTTTTTCTGTCATGTTAGCCAATTTGACGCGGTCCTTCATCACAGGTATAGTGCGTCTAAAATATCACAAGTCACTTACATTTTCTGGTCCTTAATATTTCCATCCTCAAAATGGTTCTTGTTTTCCACTTACCACTCAGAAATGTTGGAGAAAAATTCAGATACACTTTGTTCCTCTTGGGACTCTGGTCCTGTGGAATGAAAGACCTTGTTGGTTTCTCTCTATTTATCAATTCCTATTCACTAATAAAAGTATATAGTACATTAATTTGTCACTCTTAAGATGATAACACTAGAACCGCAAGGCCATCTTGTACAACCATCTCCTATTATAGAAGAAAAACCTGAGTCCTGGGGAGGCTGAGACTACCCTAAATCCCCACTAGCAAGAAACATTTGAGGGAGGATTTGAAATTGTCTCAAAAGCCAATGCCATATCTTTCATGCCAAGTTGCATCCACAGTTGTGGCAAATCAGAGCAGAAAAAGGTCTTTCTCTTCTACATCTTTATTTGTTGCTCCATTCTAAATGTAAGAGAAAAGGAAATGAAACAACAAACATGCAGTAAAAATGTGTAAATGTTCCTTCCCATTCCTTTGAATCTATTAAATTCAATGTGCTCATAAACAAGTGACTGTGTGTCTCATAATGAAATGGATATCATATTTAAGGCTTTTGGATGTTTACTGTGATAATTCTTGGTTCCTTAAGAGCCAAGCTTGCAATTTATTCACATCTAAGAAGTCTTCCATGATTCATATGGAAAAGGAGGTAAGTTTGTTCTGTCAGACCCTAGAAGGAAGAACAAGGACCAACCTGCTGAAGTTATAGGGAAGCTACTTACAATCTACATAAGGAAAAACTTCCTAAAAATCAGGGCTGTTCAAAACCAGAATAGACTACTTTGACCACTCATGAGTTATCACCAGAGGTATTCAGAGGAGTCTGGATGACCACTTTTCATCCATGAAAGTATTCGAAGAAGAAAAAAGGAGGAGGAGAAGGAGAAGGAGGAGAAGAAGGAGAAGACAATAAAGAAGATGAAGGAGAAGGAGGAAAAAAGAGGAGAAGAAGAAAACAATGAAGAAAAAGACAAAGAAGAAGAAGAAGAAAGAGGAGGAGGAGGAGAAGGATTTTTCTATTCCATGAGTCCAAATCTACAAACACCATGGTGAAAGGAGAAGTTGGACTCCAGAGAATATCACCGACATCTATCTTACAGACAGCTTTACTCAATAATTAGGTGGAACAACTTATTTAGCCTGGGACTCATGGACCCCTGGATAGACTTTTGCCCAAAGTCAAAGCAGAGAACAAAGCAAGCAGTCACATTATAATGCCATCCATACTTGACGGGGTTTTAACGTAGACATAATTGTAATGGCAGATTCATGTCGTCTACACTACAAATCATGGACCTCATGTTCAGTGATGAATAACATCCCCTAACCCCATCCTACCCCACCCCTATGCTTGGTATAGTGGAAGAAAATAACATCTAGTTAGGAATAGGACCTGGGCTGAGTCCTACCTCTGCCCCTTCCTAGCTAGGTAACCATGGTCAAATCAGGATATTTTTCTCAGCTTCCAATTCCTTATTTGCAAAATGGGGATATTAACTCTGGAAGCGCTTACTTCACATGGTTACAGTGAGGACCAAGTGAGATAATGTCAAAAAGCTAGAAAAATGTTATCCCTTATTATGATGACCACTTCAAAATATCTTGAAAGTGTGAACTCAGCCCAGAATGTCTTCCCTCCTTGTTAAAATTTCAGCAACAAGAACTCATGCCATGATGAAACCATCATAATGATGAACGATGGCCTTAATTGCTATTAAAGGATATTTATGTTAGAATGACTAAGTTAAAAACCCTAATTGATTGGGAACACTTGGGTAATGGAATCCACTGAGTCCCATTAGTATTGCATTGACATATTAGCTTATCTTCTGGCTCAGTAGTAAAAGGCTACAGATGGGAGCCCCCACACTATGGTACATCCAGAGCAAGATTTCTGACCTTAGATTTATGTTATCTAAAGTAACAAACCCAGCTGCCTACTTCATGGCCCGAATTACAGATTTCCCATTTAGCCAGACAACATGAATCTGCCATTACAATTATGTCTACGATTACAACCCTCACAAGTGTGGATGGCATCATAATGTGACTGTTTACTTTGTACTCTGGCTTTGACTTTGGGCAAAAGTGTGTCCAGGGGTCCATGAGTCCCTGTCTAAATAAGTTGTTCCACCTAATTATTGAGTCAAGCTGTCTGTAAGATAGATGTCGATGATATTCTTCCGAGTCCAACTTCTCCATTCACCGCAGTGTTTGTATCTTCCATCAGAGAAGGTATTTCATCAAAGTTCTGCAATCAGTGAAGCACTAAAACAAATCCTCCCGTTTGTTGAGGTAAAGAACACTACTTATGCGGAGAGGAAAGGACATTCTCTCAGATCTAGAGGTATTTTATTAAGAATCTTCTATAAGATCAGCTCTGATCTGGGTCCTAATGGCTCTTCCTGGGCTCTGCTCCAGAACTGAATTACTCCATATCATATAGATGGAATCCTTGGAACCAAGAAGAACCATAGTGCTCATCTAGTTCAACTCCATTTTTTAATGATGGCATTTAATGAGACCCAGAAAGATTTGAAACCACTGGTCTAAATTTCCTTCAAGTCTCAGCTAAAGTCCCATCTTCTACAAGAAGTCTTTACCAGTCTGCCCTAATCTTAGTGTCTTCCTCCTGGTTTACTCCCCATCAATCCAGTATATAATCTATCTGTATATTGTTGTTTGCATGTTCTCTCCCCTGCTAGACTATGAGCTCTTTGACAACAGGGGGCTGAACTTTGCCTTTCTTTGCTTCCATAGCACTTAGCATCATGCTTGACACAGGTTTAGTAAATGCTTGTTAACTGATTAAGACCATGTAGCTATCAAGTCTGAGGACTGGGACTGAGTTCTCTCACTTTCTGAGAGAGGAGATCAAAATTCCATAAAAACAAGAATTTAAGCATCTACTATGTGTCAGGCACTGTGTTAGGCATTAGGGATACAAAGAAAAAAAGTGAAACCATCCCAGTTTTCAAAGATATTACATTCTACTGGAAGTAAACTGGAAGTAAAACATGAATCCCCAAACATCTGTGACAGAGTATGGATGATGATTTAGCAAACATAATGGAGATGGAATGATCAATGGTCAACTGATTAGGAGAACCAAGAGAGAACATTGGCATGAAAATCTCAGGAAAGAAAAATATATAAAATAAAGAATATATACAAAAGCAGTGGTCAGCTTTGTCAAATAAATGAGGCTTAATAAAAGGCTATTGGATGTAGCAACTGGTAGCTCATTTTCTAGAAGTCTGCCAGTGAAAGAGAGGAAATCTATAGGTGGATACCTTGAAGGGATAACAGGGACAAGTGAAGATTCTTTTAGATTAGGAAGGCTCTGGATGTTTTTGGTTTTTTGGCAAAAGACAAAGAGTAAATACATAGAGATTAAAGTTTGGGAAAAAATAAAGCAAAAATTGAAAAAAGAGAGCGGAGATCATTGGAATGGCAAGCTCTCATAGAAGAGCACAAAGTTTGGGAATCAAGAGCACAAAAAGGGAGACTCAGCTTGGAAAGGAAAGGATTACCCATGACTTCAAGATCAGGGCAATCTTGAATGGAGGGTGATGCTAAAAATATCTGAATTCTTGTGTTTTCAGAAAGGAAAATAAATTACTTAAGAATTCCTTTCTAATTATGTCTACCTTTGACCTCAAAGGAGTTAGCTATGCGGATAGGTGCTACTCCACCATAGAGTCTCTCCAGCCTCACAAAGAAAGAGGAAGCATTTTCTTCTTTCCATGTCCTTTAAAATCATTGGGTCATAGAGGGAAGTCCCAGGGTGTTTTGCAGCATGAAGCCAGAAAAACAAACAAAGAATCTATAAGGCTGAGCTCAGTAGACTATGAGGCCTTAAGTCATAACTAGCAGCACATAGACTAAGCAATGTGGTCGATAACCATGAGGGAATATAACCCACAGCAGCCTAATAGTTGTATTGTCTTCTTAGCAAACTTTGGAAATAAATCACGTGGTCCCATCTGTACCACATCACATTATGACAGACAATTTGGACCAATGTACAGCCAACCCAAAACATTTGTTTGGAAATGAACCATAGAGATGTCAACACACATTTATTAAGCCCTTTCTATGTTCATAGCACTCTGGTAGGTGCTGAAGAAGACGCCAGCCTAAATAAAGCATAATCTCTGCAGTTACAGAGGGCAAAGACTCAAAGAGTCTTTTATTAAAACATACAAAAGAGAGATATAAACTAGATTTGTAAAGGTCTGAGGGATGAAAAGTCATTTCTGAATGGAACATCAAATGGAACATCTTCATGGAGGAGATGGCATTTAAGCTAGATTTTAAAGGACAGATAGAACTCCAACAGGAAAAGATAGAGGATACTATAGTCAATATTCCATATATAAGGGACAGCATGAGCAAAGATTTGCCATAGGACACTACAGGACACACGTAGAGGATAGAGCTTGGATTAAGCAAAGAGGAATAATGTGAGATAAGACTGGAAAAGAAGGGTGGCACCAAGGCGTAGAGAGCCTTTGATGATAAATTAAGGCAGAACCAAACTGACTACATCAGTGACCATTATGTCATTCATGACTATTATGCTTACCATGCGTAGGGAACCTGCCCTCCTGAGGCCACGTGTCACCCTCTAGGTCCTCAAGGGTGGAGCTTTGACTGAATCTAAACTTCATAACAAAAGGATTTGTTTTATAAAACTTGGACTCAGTCAAAAGGTCTTTGGGTGTGGACTTGAGGACCTATAGGGTCACATTTAGTCTCTAGGATTCAGCTTCCCCGCTCCTAGTTTAGACTTTATTTAGTTCAGAAATTGAATTAGAATTCAGAGCATTGGATTGGAAATCAGGATGTCAAAGGAAGAATCACAAACAGCCTATAAATCCTAAAGCACTCTATGAAGGTGAGAGAGTATTAGCCATGTAACCTTAGGCAAATTATTTTAGTTCTCCAGGTCTCAGTTTCTTTTGTGAATGAAGGCAAATCTTCTGCCAAGATTTAACTTAACTGCATTTTGAAGTCTCTTCTAGTTCGAAATTGTATGCTATGGAAATCTATTATAGTTCAGCCATGCAAATTTGCAACTTAAAATTAGCATGCATTTCTGTACTTCCAAATCACTTCCCATTTAGATGCCTATTTTTAATTCTCCTATTATCTTTTGTTACCCAAAGGTTCTGGGAAGACAAGGATTTTGTTGTTACTGTTGTGCATTGTTCTATCTCATAATTTCAAGAACTTTTTTATTCTCTATTTATACATAGAACACTTAAACTCCTTTGGAAATACCAGGATACATGATTTCATACTGATGTCTTCCAAAACTTTCTGTTGGACATCAAATGTGAAGAGATACTGCTCTATAATTTTTTTAATACATATTTAATGTTTAACTACTGCTAATAGATTTTAAGGAAATTATACACCTGGATCCCATAATTGTCTATCAGTTAATGGAACGAAATATTTGGTATCATTATAAAATTGAGTGGATTGGATACTTACAAAACTGAACTTTGTATACATACAGAGTGTACTCGTTTGTTTTTTTCTTCCAGATCCAGAGTATTTTCCATTGTTTTCCAGATCTAGAATCAATGTGTTCTTTGTAAAACCTAGGCAGATATGTGACAACAGATAGAGGCCTGAGCTTAGAAGTAGGAAGACCTAAGTTCAAATCAGGTTTCTGACACTTACTAGTCTTATGACCCTGGGGAAAAATATCTTTCTGCATCAATTTCCTCCTTCATAAAACAGGGATAAAAATATCACTCAGAGTTCCTGTGAAGCTCAATTAAGATAATATCTATAAAGTGCTTAGCCAATGTCTCAGACATGGGAGGTGCTTAATAATACAGGCTTTACCCCTCTTTTCCTCACCAGTTCTAGCTTTGCCACGTATTACTTGTTGGACCTAGGTCAAGTTACTTAATCTCTCTGTGTCTCAATCTGTTCATCTGTAGAGTGGAAGTGGGTGGACTAGATGATATCTTAGGACCCTTCCAATTAGAAATTTACGAGCCTTAAAAAAAAGTCCTCCTGCAACTGAAACATCTCTTTTACTGCTTGGGATTTTACCATTAGTAACTATTAGAAATAACATAAGTTATTCATTCTCCCTAAAGATTTCTTTTAAAATGTCAGTCCTCTTGGGAAAGAAAACATTATTAAGTCACTAGGATTTAAAGTCTGAATCTCAAGGTATGAGTTCTGACTCCCTCTTCATTATCTGTGCAATCTTCTCTGGGTCTCATTTTCATCATCTGTAAAAGGACAGGTTGGGAATACACATCCTCTAAGGTATCTTTTAACTCTAGATCTTACGACCTGAGGTTGACTAATTTTATTGATTTGGATTCCCCCCTTCCTCTTGACAGGTCAACATGGAATTTTTGGGAGAAGGTACTGAATGGAGATAGGACACAGAAAGAAAAGGGGGAGACAGCAAACCCAAAATTGAGCCTTTTCACAGTTTTTTTAAAATACTTCCGCTTAGGTATCTAAGCATTTTTTGTTAATTCATTTGGATTGAGTTTCCTGTTGGAATTTAGAAAGTGTTTTCTAGAATGATCATAGGATATAGTTTTGCAAGGAATCTTGGACCTGTAGTCTAATACTTTCATTTAACAGATGAGGACACTGAGGTCTAGGAGGCTGAAGACTTCTGCCTGATGTCACACAGGTAGTAGTAGAAGAGCCGGGATTCAAACCCAGGTTCATTAGATCTAAATCCAGAGTTCTTTCCATTCCATATATCCTCGCAGGAGAAGAGAAGTAACTAGCTTCCCTTTTCATATCTGTCTCTGCACATCTTTCCTCCTCTGTGATACAGTGTGAGGCAATATCTTGGAAATCTTGAGTATCTCACTTTGGTCCCAGTCACACCACCTCCCAGGGATAAATAGCTGGCAAAGTGCTCCAACATGGCCCCAGTGCAAAATGAAAGGAGACATTATCCATTCTTTGTGAAAAGCTTCAGGGAGTCTCTAAGGCTGTCTCTATGAAATACCCTAACAGGTCAAAAAGGGAAAAATTCAGCCAATTAAGCAGTTGTTTTGTGTACATGATGCCAAGCTTCCAGTTCTGTCTATTTTCCCCCAGGTAATTAATAGAGTGTTGTGTTAAACTGAATGAATCAACTGATTGTTTGGGCATCTACCTAAGGTTGCCACTGTGAACCTATTCAACAGCCTTTTCTTTCTACTTCTGAAGTGAAGAGTGAGAGAAAATAAGGCAGGACCACCATAACAAGTGAGGTGTGTACAAAAGGAGTGAATGGAGTCTTAGTTCACAAATGAGCCATCAAGGTACAGGGAATGAAGGCACATTCATACACATACAGAACAAGTGGGGCATCAATACTGAATGTCTTGGCCAATATCTGCCTTTATTCAGGAAACTGTCCCCTACTGGTGGAATGTTCTCTCTCCTCACCATCACCTCTCAGCATTTTTAACTCCTTTCACCTCTCAGGACAAATGCCACCTTCTACTAGATGCCTTTCCTGATTCCTTATCTTTGCCCTCCAATCATTAGTGCTGCTCTGCCATAATACTTTGCACTTTCAGGGTATATATCTTGCATTTACTTATCTGTGTTCATGTTTCCTGCTCACCTACCCAACCTAATTGAATTCCCTCTTTACAGGCAGGGGATTATTTGAGTCTTGTCTTTGTAATTCCATATCCATAGATACTCAGAATTGAGAGGGAACCTTAGATACTTTGAATCTTAACACTTAACTTTACAGATGAGGAAATGGACTTCTAAGAGAGTTAACTACCGTTTCCCAAAGTCATACCATGTGATAGGGGAAGAATCAGGTCTAGAACCCAATTCTCTTGCTTCTTAATCCAACTCTCCACTATTCAGTGCTGGCCCAGATGTTTATCTTTATTTTTTAATGCTGATTCACTTAAAGCAGATAACTCAGTGGCAATTTAAAGGAAATATTTTTTTCAATCACTATGAAAAGATATCTATTATAATGTGGACAAAAAGTCCAAATTTGCTGGATTTACGTACGTTACAACTCCCACTTCGAAGCAGTATCCTAAAATATAAATAACACTAGCTTTTGGGAACAAAAGTCAGTCCAGCCTACAAATTCAGTCAAGTAATACAAGGTCACGTATAAAGTGATAAAATGGCCAGCATGTACCAGGTAACCACCTCACTGTGTGGGCAGGATAGTTCCCAATGTGTCACAAATATGAATCAGACAAAAGCATGCATGTTCATTTTGATTAGCCACCTGTCAGGCTGATACTGGAAGGCTCAGGGCTAGAGTAGAACAAGGTGGAAAAACATTGTCAGTTGTTTTTTTTGGAAGGCTTTTGATTCAATGTCATGACTTGGGAGTAGTTGAAAATAAGGAATCACAAAGGTTCTACCTCATAGGCCTTAGGCCTATGATTGCAAGTTAACTATGGAAAGATTCAAGCTTCTGCTTTGAGCACCTTTGTATCCACTGTTAGAGGATCATAAATTGAGGGATGGAATAGTTCTCCACAGTAATCTAATCCAACTACTTTATTTTATAATTGAGGACAATGAGGCCCAGAGTAATTAACTGATTTGTTCAGAACAGCACAGGAACTAAATAGCCTAGGTCAAAACAGTTTTTGCCCCCAGTGTCAGGGAATGAATCCAGCATTCTTTCTAATGAACCAACTTGAAGAAGGAAACCTCTAGAAAAGTCAGGAAATTCTTGCTTCCTTGATCCTGTTCACTTCTGGGGAGAGGTAAGGTAATTAGAAGAACATATTAAAAAAGGAGAGGTGGAGCCAAGATAGCAGAGTAGAAGGATGGATGTGCTCTAGCTCTCATCCCATAGCCCTTAAAATACCTGTAAAAAATGACTAAACAAATTCAAGAGCAGCAAAAGTCACAAAATGACAGAGTGAAACAGATTTCCAGCCCAGGACAGTCTAGAAAGCCAATAGGAAAGATCTATCACATCAGGCTCAGAACTGAGTGAAGCCCAGCATAGGCCACACAGATGGGGCTGGAGCAGCCTTAAGAGCACTGAGACATAGGTGGCTGCTACAATTTCCAGATTTCTCAATCCACAAATGCCAAAGACAGTTTCAAAGGGCAGTAAGATAGCTCTTTCATCTGGGTGAGAGGAAAGCATGTCCCCACCCCAGTCCCAGCTCCAGGGCAACTGCAGCCACTACAGTAGCAGCTTCCACTTTTGGAGTTATTGGCCAAAAGAACCTGGGGGAATCAAATGGCTGATATTGGTCTCATTCCTGAGTGGCAGTCTTGGGATGAGGAGGAACATTGGCATGGTGGAGCTGGTGGCAGCTGTGGAGAAGGAATCCAACTCACAGTTTCAGGACAGAAAAGAGTGCTTTCGGTTGCTTACAGACCAGAGTGCAGGGCAGAAAAGGAACCCTTGATTGTGCCACCTTGGAAGAACTGAGAACTTACAGGTCCCTAGAGATACCTCAGAGAACAGCTGCACAAAACTTCTGAAGTCTACGGTACTGTGCCCTCCACTTGACAAAGGATTCAAAAGTCAAGTAACTGGTTGGGAAAATACTTCAAAGGGGAGAAAAAAATAAAACCATAGAAGGTTACTTTCTTGGGGAAAAGGTATTTTCTTCCATTCTTTTGGATAAGGAAGAGCAAAGCATACAATCAGAGGAAGACAGCAAGGTCAAGGTTTCCGCATCTAAAGCCTCCAAAAAACATGCAATGATCTCAGGCCATGAAAGAGCTCAAAAAGGATGCTGAAAATCAAGTAAGAGAAATGGAGGGAAAATTGGGAAGAGAAATGAGAGCAGTGCAAGAAAATCATGAAAAGTGAGTCAACAGCTTGCCAAAGGAGACCCAAAGAAATGCTGAAGAAAATAACACCTTTAAAAATAGACTAACCCAAATGGCAAAAGAGGTCCAAAAAAGCCATTGAGGTGAAGAATGCTTTAAAAAAGCAGAATTGGCTAAATGGAAAAGGAGGTTCAAAAGCTCACTGAAGAAAATAGTTCTTTAAAAATTAGAATGGAGCAGATGGAAGCTAATGACTTTATGAAAAACCAAGAAATTATTAAACAAAACCAAAAGAATGAAAAAATACAAGAAAATGTGAAATATCTCATTGGAAGAACAACTGACCTGGAAAATAGATCCAGGGGAGATAATTTAAAAATTATTGGTCTGCCTGAAAACCAGGATCAAAAAGCCTAAACATCATCTTCCAAGAAAAGATTTTCAAGGAAAATTGCCTTAATATTCTAGAACCAGAGGGTAAAATACAAATGGAAAGAATTCACCAATCACCTCCTAAAAGAGACCCCCACAGGAAAACTTCTAGGAATATTGTAGCCAAGTTTCCAGGTCAAGGAGAAAATATTGCAAGCAGGTAGAAATACAATCAGGATAACACAGGATTTAGCAGCTTCTACACTAAGGGATCAAAAAGCTTGGAATATGATATTCCAGAGATCAAAGGAGATAGCAAACACTATTGTTGGAGGACAGCTCAAAGGATAAGAATGGAATAAACAGAGGGCAGGATAGGACAGATGGGAATTTATTTAGTCTTTCACAATATAACTATTATGGAAGTGTTTTGTATGATTACACATGTACGACCTATTATTTAACTGCTTGCTTTCTTTATGAGGGTGGGTGGGGAGGGAGGAAGGGAGAGAATATGGAACTCAAAGCTTTAATAAGGAATGTTAAAAATTGTTTTTGCATGCAACTGGGAAATGAGATGTACAGGCAATGAGGTATAGAAATCTATTGTGCCCTACAGGAAAATAGAGGGGAGGAGGATGTAAGAAGGGGGTGGTAATAGAAGGGAGACAGACTGGAGGAAGGGGTGGATGGAGTACATGCTGTCTGGGGGTGGGGGTGGGGAGAAATGGGGAAAAAATTTTGAATTCAAATTCTTGTGGAAGTGAATGTTGAGAACTGAAAAATAAATAAAATACATATATATGTATATATATGTACTGTTTTGACTGTACCTTATAAGTTTGACATGAAGTCTCATTATTGTAATTTTCTTTGCTCTAATTTTCTATTGTTTCTATATTTTTGATGCATCTATTTTTCAGAATTATATTCTCACGTTACTTTTAAATTCTCTAAGGGCCCTTTATTGAATTCAATTCTTATTGCATTGTGATCAATAAATGTTATATTTAGTATTTCCTCTTTTCTATATTTTTGCAAAGATTTTTATGCTCAAAGAAATGGAAAATTTTTGTAAAGATGCTATAAAAGTTTATATTCTCTTTTAGTTATCACCAGATCTCTGTCATCTCTAATTTTTCTAAAGTTCTATTCAGAGAACCTGTGATTCTTATTGATACATTGACATCCTAATGAGGGAAATTTCCCTAACTAATGCAATTTTGCATCTGCTCTACAATTAGAGATCTTTGTCACTTCTGAGGCCTGACCCCAGTCCCAGCCCCAGGGCAGCTACATCAAGTGGCTTGTTCAGAATCACACAGTCAGAAGTGGTATTTGGGTCTAGGCCTTGAAGTTACCATCTTGTGCTCTCTGGCACACTATCTTTCTAGGATCCTTCCATATTTTATTTTGAACGCTTCATTGAAATCATTTCCTTTTCACAAAATTTTCTTAAATGCTTTCTGCACCTCCATTAAAGCTTCCTTTTTTTTTTGCTATACAACTCTATTTTTCTTTTTTGTTGTTGCTGTTGCGTTTGTCCTTCATTTTTTTAAAATATAAATCTATTTATTTAACTTTTTACATTCATTTTCAAAAAATTTTGGGTTCCAAATTTTCTCCCCATTTGTCCCCTCCCCCACCCCAATACACCAAGTATTCTAAATTCCCCTATTACCAATCTGCTCTCTCTTCTATCATCCCTCCCTTCCCTTGTCCCCATCTTCTCTTTTGTCCTGTAGGGCCAGATAACTTTCTATTCCCCGTTACCTGTATTTCTTATTTCCTAGTAGCAAGAACAATACTCAACAGTTGTTCCTAAAACTTTGAGTTCCAACTTCTCCCCATTCCTCCCTCCCCACCCCCTCCATTCCCTTTAGGAAGGCAGGCAATTCAACATAGGCCCTATCTGTGTAGTTTTACAAATGACTTCGATAATAGTCATGTTGTGTAAGACTAACTGTATTTCCCTCCATCCTATCCTGCCCCCCATTGTTTCTATTCTCTCTTTTGATCCTGTCCCTCCCCAAAAGTGTTGACTTCAAATTGTTCCCTCCTCCCATTGCCCTCCCTTCCATCATCCCCCCCACCTTGCTTATCTCCTTCTCCTCCACTTTCCTGTATTGTAAGATAGGTTTTCATACCAAAATGAGTGTGCATTTTATTCCTTCCTTTAGTCGAATGTGATAAGAGTAAACTTCATGTTTTTTCCCCTCAGCTCTCCTCTTTTTCCCTCCACTAAAAAGTCTCCTGCTTGCCTCTTCTATGAGAGATAATTTACCCCATTCCATTTCACCCTCTCTCCTCCCACTACATTTCTCTCTCACTGTTTACCTTAATTTCTTTTAAGATATAATCCCATCCTATTCAATTCACTCTGTGCTCTCTGTCTCTGTGTGTGCGTGCATGTGTGTGTATGTGTATGTGCGTGTGTAGTCCCACCAACTACCCAGATACTGAAAAGTTTTAAGAGTTACAAATATTGTCTTTCCATGTAGGAATGTAAATAGTTCACCTTTAGTAAGTCCCTTATGACTTCTCTTTGCTGTTTACTTTTTCATGCTTCTTCTCATTCTTGTGTTTGAAGGTCAAATTTTCTTTTCAGCTCTGTTTCTTTTCATCAAGAATGCTTGAAAGTCCTCTATTTCATTGAAAGACCATTTTTTCCCCTGAAGTATTATACTCAGTTTTACTGGGTAGGTGATTCTTGGTTTGAGTCCTAGTTCCTTTGACCTCTGAAATATCCTATTCCACGCCCTTCAATCCCTTAATGTAGAAGCTGTTAGATCTTGTGTTATCCTGATTGTATTTCCACAATACTGGAATTGTTTCTTTCTAGCTGCTTGCAAGATTTTCTCCTTGACCTGGGAATTCTGAAATTTGGCGACAATGTTCCTAGGAGTTTCTCTTTTTGGATCTCTTTCAGGTGGTGATCGATGGATTCTCTCAAAACTTATTTTGCCCTCTGGTTGTAGAATATCAGGGCAGTTTTCCTCGATAATTTCATGGAAGATGATGTCTAGTTTCTTTTTTTGATCATGACTTTCAGGTAGTCCCATAATTTTGAAATTGTCTCTCCTGGATCTATTTTCCAGATCAGTTGTTTTTCCCATGAGATATTTCACATTCTCTTCCATTTTTTCATTCTTTTGGTTTTGTTTGGTGATTTCTTGGTTTCTTGTAAAGTCATTAGACTCCATCTGTTCCATTCTAATTTTGAGAGAACTATTATCTTCAGTGAGCTTTTGAACCTCTTTTTCCATTTGGCTCATTCTGCTTTTGAAAGCATTCTTCTCCTCATTGGCTTTTTGAACCTCTTTTGCCAATTGAGTGAGCCTATATTTCAAGGTGTTATTTTCTTCAGCATTTTTTTGGGTCTCCTTTAGCAAGGTATTGACCCGTTCTTCATGCTTTTCTTGCATCTCTCTCATTTCTCTTCCCAGTTTTTCCTCCACCTGTCTAACTTGATTTTCAAAATCCGTTTTGAGTTCTTCCATGGCCTGAGCCCATTGGATACCTATTTTGGATGTTTGGGATACAGAGGCCTTGACTTCTATGTCTTTCCCTGAAGGTAAGCATTGTTCTTCCTCATTAGAAAGGAAAGGAAGAAACATCTGTTCACCAAGAAAGTAACCTTCTATGGTCTTATTTTTTTCCCCTTTTCTGGGCATTTTCCCAGCCAGTTACTTGACTTCTGAGATTCCTCTCCACCCCCGCCTCACCAGTGCTTGAGGTCTGAGATTCAAATGCTGCTTCCCAGCTTCAGGGCTTTCAGCAGTGGGCATGGCTGCTATTCCGTGGGATTAAGTTCAGGTTCTCAGATGGGGACAGGGCCGCCTCCCAGGCTCAGTTCCCTCAGGGGGTTTATCATGAGACCTTCAATAATGGATCTGGGGTCCTGCCTGCTTTGGGAGCTCCCGTCCGCTGCTTCCCCCTGCCACTTCCTCCTGAAAGGGTCTGAGTTATGGACACACCCCGCTCCCCTCTTGGCCAGCCCAGAAGTCTCTCTCACTGACCTGTAGCTCCTGTGGGTGGAGGGATCTTTGCAGCTGCTGGAGATTCCATTCCTGAAGCCTGCTCTGACCTGCTCCTCTTGGGGCCGTGCAACCAAGGCAAGACCAGACTCTGCTCCACTGTCTGGTGCATGACGGACCTTTGGTGCCAGTTTTTCAGGGCTCTCTGGAACAGAAATCTCCTCCATTCCATTGCTGCGTGGCTTCCACTGCTCCAGAACCCATTAGGAGTTCTTTTTATAGGTAATTTATGGGCTGTGGGTTCGGAGCTAGCATATGTGAATCTTTCTACTCTGCCATCTTAGCTCCTCCCCAAAGCTTCCTTTTTAATAAAGGAAAGTAGTTAAACAAAACCTACTGAAAGGTTTTCTCAGCTTGTTAGCTACTCACCGCCAATGGCCAAGGTTTTCTCAGGTACTGTTTAATCATAATCATTATAATTGCATATACCTATACACATGAAAAGATCATAGATTTAAAGATGGAAATGAACTTACAAGTCCTAAAATCCAACATTCTTAGTGTAAAATTAGGAAACTAAGGGAGGGAGCTCAGAGTTACACAACTAGTAGATATCTAAAGTGAGATTTGAAACCAGATATTCCTAACTCCATATACAGTTCTCTGTTGACTGCATCATGGGACTTCCTAGAATCCAAATGTGACAGTACCTGGCATTGTATATAAATTTCACTTCCACAATTCCTTATCTCTCTACTGAGAGTTTCCTCTTCTGTAAAATGTAGGACCTGGACCAGATGACTGCTGAAGTCCTTTCCATTTCTATTATATATGATTCACAATAACTTGTAAACAATTGATATAATTTTCCTTCCTCACCAATGAGTAACCACTTTTCCCCACAAATCTATACAATTCCCCAGCCTTATGGTACCACCCTAAAAACTTGGACTGCCCCCAGTAGGAAATGAACTTTAGGCAACTCCTTTCCTAAAGGACTTAAACTATCCAAATAGCTCACAATTGCATTTCTTTTTTCAGCTTAAGTTGTTCTTCCCTTTCTCTCATGCATACTTCTTATACTGAAGGAGAATAAATTATGCTAAAATTTATACACTGACAAATTCATTTATGCCAACATACTGATTGTCCTAGGTATTTGCATTTTTTAATATGTTGATTTCTAATTATGAAATGTAAGGTTTTATTTTCTTTTAAAGGAATTTTCAGATGGTAGAGATGGTGGAAGAGATAATTGCTTGGGCAGGACTTGAAATTATTCTAGGTATAAGGGTGTCCCTGAAGGTCCCAGATGTGGTTCAGATGTGGCAGCATTTAGTCTTTCTTTGCCCTCACCTTTGTTCAGTTGTTTTTCAGTCATATGACTCTTTGTGATCTCATTTCGAATTTCCTTGGCAAAAATACTGGAGTGGTTTGCCATTCCCTTCTCCAGTTCATTTTACATGTTTACTGAGGTAAACAGTTAAATGACTTTCCTAGGGTCACACAGCTAGTAAGTGTCTGAGGCCTGATGTGAACTCAGGGAGTTGAGTCTTACTGACTCTAGGCTTGGCTCCCTATCCACTGTGCCAAGATGTCCCCTTGCCCTCATATTATATTGCCCTCTTATATTTCCCTTAGCCATAACCTTGCTGCCTTTCCCTAGTTGCCAGATGCCAAGGATCTAATTTTCATTGTGTTCTCTGCCCTCTACCATACCACCAGCGCTTACCTGGTTTTTCTCTCTCTTAACATGGTGATCCTACAAGGCAATATACATAATCTTATGGTCCAGAAGTTACACGTTCTTAAATCCTTTATCATCTTAGCACTAAAAGAAGTTTCAAATGGAGTGAAACAAGGAAAGAGATAAAATCATAGAGTCATTGACTTAGAGCTGTAAGGAACCTCAGATGGTATCTATTCAACTTTCTCATTTTCCAGATGAAGAAACTGAGTCTAATTAAATTAAATGAATTGCCCAAGGTCATAAAAGCAGTAATCTTCAAAGGTGAGATTTGAACCCAAATCTTAACTCCAGTGTTAGCACTCTTTCTACTGTACTCTACTACTTTTTTTTTTTAAAGGCCTGGCCATATAGGAGTTCACTTACAGTGAGGAGCAAAAGAGGTACAGCTATGAGTATGAAAGATATGGAACTCCACAGGAAACATTGTGGTGCAGTCATTATAGCACTGTATTTGGAGTTAGGAACACCTGGATTCATCTCTCACCTTAGACCAGGGAGGGGGAACCTGAGGCCTCAAGAGCACCTGTAGCCTCAAGGCTGCAGGTTCTCCACCCCTGCCTTGGATACTTACTACTGCGTGACTCCGAGCAAGTCTGTAAACTACTCCCTCATTTAGTTTCCTCATTTTAAACAGAGTATGTTGAATTTGAGAACATATAAGTCTAAATGAACATATGATCTAATGAACATATAATCTAAATCATAGATTTCCAAATCTATGATCTTCTCACGTTTATATGTCATGATAATGATTATGATTAAGTGGTACCTGAGAAAACAATGGCCATTGGTTAGCTGGGGAGCTAACAAGTTGAGAAAAAAAAAACTAACAAGTTAGTCTGATTAGCATAGTGGATAGAATGCCAACCTGGAGGCAGGAAAACTTATCTTCCTGAGTTCAAATCCAACCTCAGACACTAGCTGTGTGACCCTGGGCAGGTCACCTAAACCAGGAAACCCAGTTTGATTGTCTGTAAAATGATCTGGATAAGAAAATGGCAAACCGCTCCAGTATCTTTGCCAAGAAAACCCCAAATGGGGTCACCAAGAGTAGGACATCATTGAAACAATGGAACAATAAGGTAGAACTATTCTAGTCTATGTGAACTGCTTGATATACATGCCTAATCATAATGCAACACATAAATCATAGTACATATGATTAATTTGTATATCATTAATTTTGTTGTAAGTTGTATTTGATTGCAAGAGTAAGTATTATATCTATTCAGTGAATAAAGATTTATTGGGCACCTACTATGTCTAAGATATTATCCTTATGTTGACTCAGTCTTCAGTGTTTACTTTTCATGTTTCACAGTTATCTGCTCACAACATAAGGAAACTAGAGAGAACGTTTGTTGATCAAGGACCAAACTCACAAAGAAAAAACATAATTAGAAACCTTTTACATTTCCAAACCCTTCCACATAGAAGACATCCAGCAAATATCTATTAATCAATTGAATTCCTTTGTGCTTGTGATGTGCTGATCTTATGTGTACATGCTAGATATACCCTTATTTGCTGTCAGTGGAATTCAACATGATTCTCAAGTCTTTGAACACTATCCAAAGTGCAAAAAAAATCTCCCACCATCATAGTGAGGCTAACACATATGACTACCCCATGGCAGGTAAAGAATACCAGCAGTTTTCATAGTATTTTTGTTGACCAAGTTCTGGTTAAAGCAGGCTGCATTTGCTCCAAACCACTGGTTAATGCCTCATTAAATACAATCACAAACAACGGTCTTTGGTTTCCCTGACACCAGTTGACTGAAAGCAGCTGCCATACAGCTCCTCAGTCCCAGCCATGCTTGTCATCACTGGTTAGGACTATTAACTCACTGTAGTATACTTTAATGTGTTCTGATGTTCAGTGGTAGCAGGTGATTGTACAATAATATTATTTTGCACAGTTAACTCCTGGCCCCTCTCAGTATGAACAAGTTCAAAATGAATATCAGTGCAAATCTGTTATTTACAGCTTACACTGTGTGGGTACTTAGTATTCATATTGTTCTCCAGATAACATTAACACAGCAGAGCCCAGTAGCACCTTGCCAAGTGGATGCTATTAATTTCAAATCCAGTATTCCAATCTGGGTTTGAGGAGGTACGTTTTTGCTCATGAATATCTCCAACAGGACTTTTTTAGGCAGGATTTTACAAGGTTTCCATCTCGGGATTTCTGAGCAGTTCTAATACGTGTCTCCCTAGACACTGTCTACGGTGTCATGTAGATGTCTGGCCCTCCTCTGACCAACACACTGTCTTAGCCTGGGAACTCCTCATGTACCTTGGGTCTGTATGTTACCACTAAATCAGGAACTGACAGTAATGCTATATGGTGAAAAGGTGAAGCAGGCTACTAGGTACTTTGCTTGTGAGCACACAAATCACAGCATTCCTCTCTGGTCCCTAAAGAATGGCTGTCTAGCTGCTCTGGTTAATTATGCAAGAGTTAATTAATTTGTTGGCTTTGGTGAATTGAATCAATTATTTTAAATGGCTTTTAATTGTTAATATATGCATTAAAACAAAAGACAAAGGCAGTTAGTGGAATGTAACAGGAAAACCTCCCTGAACAGGGGAATAGTCTTTTCAAAATAAACTACTCTGACTTTCCAAGAGCCCTCTTTGCACTTCCCAGGAAGCCTATTTGGGACAATATCATATTCTGCTTAAGGGTCCTGAGAGATCTGTGGTTAAACAGTGTGGATGAATTTTCTGACAGCTCAAATCATCACCACACTGCACTTAAGCTCTCATAAACTTGGAGCACAATGAGTAGATCAGGACAGCTAGAATGCTGCTTAAGGGATGGCCCAACATTAAAGCGAAACAGTGTCAAGCCTTGCCAGGCTGTGTGGCTTGTAGGTGCTTCTCATCCCCCAAATCTAGCAGACCATGTGCATTCCAACCTCTACACACACACACACACACACACACACACACACCTATTATTATGTCTGACTTCCTGCTGTCTATCCAAGTCCTGCTTATCCTTCATGGTGAGACTCAAGTTTATGATAATTTCAGATCAACTAAGTGCCTGTCTCCTCTAGGAAGCCTTTTCTGAGACCAGCTCGGATTTCTTTCTCTTTTTTAAATCCTTAGAGTACTGATGATTAGTATTTTAGAGCTTAGCTGTTCTGACCACCTAACTGTTCTCTCCTGATTTCATGGATGTTAGTTTTATCTTCCAAACGAGACAGTTACTTTCTGGGGAGCAAGAATTGTGTCAAACTTTAAAAAAAATATCCTTCATATCATCTAGAAGAGAACTGGGAACATAATGGATATTTAATTAATATTGATTGACCAAAAGGGCACCAACATCTTACAGTTGTGAGTTCCAATGCCAACACAAGAATGCAAAGAAACCCCACCTGAAAATAAGAAATGCCTGACTGGCCTTATTCTTATTCCTCCCTAAGGCTATCGGTGCTGGTATTGTTCCTGATGAGCATGGTGGGAAAGAACCGAATGGGACGAGCAGTTCTTTGAGCTTGGGGAGCTCATCTCCTGAGTCCTCTGGGAAGCAGCAGCAGTTCATCTTGCAGACTCTGTCTGCAGTTCCTTAGTGTCACCCAGCATGGATAGCATGGATGTCTCCACTCAGACAGAACCCCTGATTGCTCCAGGTCAACACCAGCTGACTGTTGCATTCTCCCAATTACTAACACATCATTGAATAGTTTCTTCTTGTACTCCAGCATGTCCCTCAAGAATTTCTTCTGCCTACTTCTCAAACTTTGATTGCTCTACTTCTGTTTCTCCTACTCAGCCCCCCTGGCTCCTGGCCTTCACTTACTGGACCAGTACGGCATTTTGCTGCATCAGTCCAATTCGGCTAAGAAGCAATCAACATGGAACCTTAGTACAGGGATTCCCTACCTTGACAATGGCTGGTTCCCCTGAAGTAATTTTGTAATTAAGTTGTTTGGAATTGGGAACACAGTTTCCTATGGAAAAATGATACCATGCTAAGTGTTGAACGAAGGAGTGAAAGAGTAAATGGTTTCCTGGACCAGCCCACCAGAACCTCTAATCTAGCTGCAATAGTACTGATATTCCTTATGTCCAACAAGACCTTGCGAAACTTTGAGTCCCATTAAGCACAGGACAAGGAGTAAGGGATGCAGAAGTGGAGCAGAGGCTCCAGGAACTAGGCAATTCTCAAAGCTGGATCAGGGAGAAGTCTCAGAGAGAGGGCGATAGAGGGTAAAGAAGCTTTGGGAACAGATAACAAAGATTTCATGTGCATCTGTACCAATCATTTGTAAATTGAGGGTGTGTAACAGAGACTATCTGCACTGCAAATGAAGTAAAATCAATAGAAAGGGGAAAGATTTACTTAGTATGTAGTAGGTTTTTTGAAATAGTATGTGGATTGTTTTAGAGATTTTAATTTACTTAAGTTTTTAAAAAAATGTAATGATGTTCATGAATATGCAGCATCATTTTAAGTCACTGACAGATTTCTTTTATGAGGACAATTAATCTGAGTCCGGTGATGTTTCTAAGAATGAGTGTTGTCACATGTGAATAGAGCACCAAAAATGTGCTCATCAGTATAACCATGTTTCTTATGCATTTCAGCTTTAGCCTTTATAGCAATAAATCTTCTCAATATGCCAATTCACTTGGTTTGTAGTCTTTAAGAAAGCTTTCTGAGGATAAGGACTGCATCATCTGTGTCTTTGTAGCCTCAGTCTAGCACACAGTAGACACTTAAGAAATGCTTCCTAATTAAGATTTAACCTTAATATAACCAGTTTGTGCATTTTATTATGCATGATATGTGTGTTCATGTATATATGTACATATATCCATCTAAATCTATACTTTTCTATATAATCACATACTTCACTGGGGAGAAGGTGCTTTTTGTTAGTGTCCAAGGAGTCTTATCATTCAGATTCTAATATGTGTAGCAACATATACATACATGTGTGTATATATACATATGTATGTGTATACATGCTATATATACTATACACATACATAACATATTAGACATATATATACAATATACATATATTACCATGACAGCATACCATATTCAATTTATAATACATACAGATTCATATATTTGAATATAATACAATATACAAAATACATGTGTATGTGCATGTGTGTACGTGTGAGTGGAGGCAGCAAGATGGCTCAGTGGATAGAACACTGGACCTGGAGTCAGGAAGACTAGAGTTCAAATTTGTCTCAGACACTCACTAGCTGTGTGACCCTGGGCAAGTCACTTACCCTCTGTTTGCCTTACAGATATAGTGCTATAAGGAATGGTATTGTCTATTCACAGCTCAGTGGCACAGTCTCCAAAGATCATTATAGTCCAGAGAAAGGCCAGTAGCAGTGGAGAACCTCTCTGTGTCTGCTGAGGGAAAAACTTATGTTCATTTCCAATCAGGTATCAACTTTTACATTGAATTGCAAAAGCACATAAAGTCATGACTGACCTAATATTCTATCCTCTTCCTAATAGTACAAAAGTAAAGGATGTCAGTGTTGAGAATAAGCATCCATATAGAGGAATACTAGAATCGAAGATATGGTTGATTAAGGTCTTCTATGACAGGGAATGCATATTTAGAGACCCTCTGTATGTCAACAGTAGAAAGTAAGTAAAATAACCTCTGATAACCAACAAAGTTCTCCAAAATTCCCAACGTTCCAACACCTCCATCCGACCCTACCTAGCCACATCATTATGCTCCTTCACAAATAAATAGTCCCATGATCCTCAAGCCCTCCAGCAGCACGGACACCTGGCTAAATGACAAGGAGAAGGACTGCTCACATGAAAGTGTAGGAGTGGGAACAATGAGCATCTCTATCTGTGAATGAGGGGCAAGAGAGCTAAGGACTTTTGTTTCTTAATATGTGTGAATGTCAACGTGTGGTGATGAAGATAATGACTGAACAGTGCATGGTATCAGTGAAAATTCCAATATTAAATTGGAAATCTAATAATATGAGAAGAGAGAAAAAAATGGCGATTACAAATCTCTCTTTTCCTGGTGTGTAGGCAATATCAAAAGGAGACAGTTCAATCATCTCTCTCTTTTTAAAAGAGTATTTCAGGAAGCAGCTCCTGGTAATTTGAATAACCAGTCCAGCTGTCCCAGGAGAATTACAATCAGAGACAGTAGAATTCCAGTTGCACATTGGAGGAACAAAAGTGAAAGTGCTAGTAATATACTATGAACATACATAGAATTGGAAAGAGAAACCCACTTGTGTGGAGCAAGAGATGTCCCTAGAATGTCTCTTCCACGTAAGACCAGGTGCCAAAGGGATTATTGTGCCAAAGGAAGTTTGAGAATAATAAAGACTTTCTGACCTCCCAAAGTTGTAAGAGTACCTACCTCAGCCTAGACGCTTGAGAACTGGTTCCCTGGGAAAGGGAGTGAGCCCCACCTGTTGGTGGTTGAGGAAAACAGCAGATGGGACCGGCTACAGAATGACCAACTGCAGGTAACTGAAAAGTGCAGGAGTAGAAGTTGTGGATGACAATGACATGGGGGCTAGAGACTTGACACTTTATTTGGAGGCAGGAGCCATCTGCAACCAATAACACTGTAAAGAACAAAAGGGCTACGGAGAGAACTAATATGGAGGTACAAATATGACCAAGCCCTGCTGGGACCCTAAATCATCTGGGTGGGGACATCATGCCAGAGAAAAGTAAGATCCCCATAGCATCCTCAGGACCTTCTTCTCAGGAGGGAGCCTCTGACACAGGGGTTATACTAATCATAGTAATTCATGTGAACAGCTTATTTAATAATGTAGCACAACCAGAAACAAATGTCAGATTCACTTTGTTGTAGGTTTTATTTGATTATAACAGTAAACTCTATCCTTGTGTACTCACCTACTCTTCAGAATTTCATGCTTAAGCAGCAAAATAAGTCACTGACAACTTTAAAGAAACCAAACAACCTGACGATGTCATTGCTTACCTGATTAGGGGATTATTAATTACTTTGATCAACTAAATTGCCCTGAAGTGACAATAGGTGACAATGACTTAGTGTGATGCCTACTTTAACTTATCTGCATTTTTAATAGACTTTGTTCAAATCTCTTCAACCTCTTAAATGACTGAGGTGAGAATTTAAAACCAAGGATATTTTTGTATAAACAGAACTCACTGTGTTTCTTTCACCAAGACCACACTCCATGAAAAAAAAAATTAGACCAGATAAGTAGCCTTCATAAAGAGTAACTGATCCTTATCCTTGGAAAGGGAGGCAGAGATTTCACAGTTACTTGTTCCTGCATGAAGGGATAAATGCAAATAAAGCACAAATTCTTTGCTGATACCATTTTATGACCACCTTTTCAGCCCTTTAGGTCAGAGATTACTGCAACCCTGGAATAGGATGTTTAGGAAACGCATATGTTTTCCAGACTGAAGTGTTTAAAGGCAAACAATAGAAGCTTTGGATACAACACATTTTTCTACTTCCCTCTGGCCCCTTTCTAGGATGAGACATTCAAAAAGCAAATTCTCTCTCAGCTCTCAAAGCCAGAAGAAGGCTGTTGATGAGAAGTGATGTGTAAGCCTTGGTGAAATTCAGAATAGAATCTGAATTATTTTCTTTAAATAAAGACAAAGGCTAATTTAGGCAGGAGACATCTCTGTGCTCTTTTTAAATAAAACTCCAAGAAATGAAAATGAATTAGTAGTTTTCTTTTCCTATAACAACTTTTTTTTCCTTTAAAGAATGAAAAGTAAATTCCACAGAATGCAATAGGTCATCTTCTCCTGGAAACTTTCCATAGTCCAACCAACCTATCTCCTTTGACAAAATCTCCCCTGGCATCTTGCCCTCCCCACCACCATCCCCTTTGGTATTTAAAATATTTGTAGCATGGACAAGATAAAAAGAGCAGAAAGGAAAACATATCAGTTACCTATATTGAATCATCCACAAGAGAGACATTTTACTCTGTGTGGGGAACTTCATTTGCATGAAGTGAAAGGACAAGAAACAAAGTGTTTGACTTATCAGTAAAAAACATAATTCTAAATGTCACATTTTAGCTCTCTTTCAACACTAGCTAAATGGTTTAATATAGTAGAACCACAGAGACAATCAAGCCAGGAAGACATTGCTTCAAACTCTGCCTCTAATACTGGCAAATCATTTAACCCATTCTCTGATTCTTAATACAGCCATCTCTCAAATGGGGACTGCTGCTGTTGTACATCCTTCATTCTGGAAGAGGACCAAAGGCACCCCAGGGACATATCTTAACTTGCAAGTCAATTGGATTTAAGTGAGGCAGGGCTATGCAAAGTCATCCACCTCACTTTCTCCTCCAGACTCCCTGCAGTGCAGCGGCAAGACATTAGACAAGAAGATTAGTGATGGCTCCGTATGGGAACTTGGAGGAAGACTTGGGTCTTTTTAAGCTAAAAATTCTATATGATAGTCTCAGATGAGAATATGTAGAAAGCATTTTATGGCAGCTAGGAGGAGCAGTGAATAGAGCACTGGGCCTGGAGTTAAGAAGACCTGATTTCAAATAAGACCTCAGACACTTACTAGCTGAATGATCCCAGGAAAGTCACTGCTTGCCTCAGTTTCCTCATCTGTAAAATGAACCTTTGCCAAGAAAACCCCAAATGGGGTCATGCGGAATCAGAGGTGACTGAAACAATGAACAACTGAACAACAGCTTTAAAGTGCTGTGTGAATGTCAAGTAATTATTGTCATCTTTAATTTTTCTCGGGTAGTAGGGTCAAAGTCAGATAGAAATGGGACCACTAATTCATACATGAGAATCCCTGCCCCTCACATATTGACTTGGTTTTAAAATGTGATATTATATGTCTTCTTGTATTTTTATTTATTTTGTTAGATATTTCCCAGTTACACTGTAATCTAATTTGGGTCACGTTTGGAAGTGTTGTCAGCCCCAGGTGGCCTGTGAGCAGAATAGCCCAGCACCCTTCCATTCTCAATTCATTTAAGTTCAATCTCCCACTTCATTTTCCCTTCGCAGTCTGGGATGACTTTCTCACCCTCCAGGGTGGCAATCTTAATTCCAGCCTTTCAAGAAAGTTAACATCTTTTGAAATTTTAGCCATTCTCAGTTTTTTCTGTGTATGCTGGTCTCCTCCTAAGTATGCTACCTCTGCGCTTCATCTGCTACATCCTCACCACCTTGTACAATGTTCTTCCTAGAGGCAGAAATGAAAACTGTTTACTCTGGGACTCTTGACTCTATTACGATTCAGTCATTTGTACTAAGTTCAGTAATTTGTCTACTGGCAGGGCTGGGAGTGTTCAATCCTGTGTTTCCCAAGCTTTTCTTTTTCTTCATCAACATTTCCATCTTCCCCTTTTGAAAAGCTTACCAGAGGGCTGACTTGGCGCCACAAACCACCAGCCTTGGGCAGAATTGAGGAGCGAGGAAAAATTCTTTTTTAGTTCTGGGAGAAAAAAACTCCAGATGGAAAGGGATTCATGTCACAGTCCCTGAAAGAGCAAGAGAAGCTGGGGTTGACAAAGAGGCAGAAACCCAGGAGCCGTTAGAAAGCGACAACTGTGGACACTGATCCTTTGTCTTCCCAGGTTTTCCCCATGGAGCCTTAGCCTCACAATTCTGGGCTCTTTCTCCCTCCTGATGCTCTATTTCCTGGGTCTATTTCCCATCACTCTGTCCTCAAGAGCAAATGTCAACAAACAAAATTTTGTTAACTGAATATTAAGTTAAAGAAAAAGAGACCATATCGTAGAATTTGAGATATCGGCAAGCAAGTGGAGGATTTACATATACACATGTATATATGTATACGTATATATACACACAAAGAAATGTGTGTATATTTGTGTATGTGTATATGTGTATGCATGTATGAGTGTGTGTGTGTGTGTGTGTGTGTGTGTGTACTCAGACAGACTTTCCTGCCACTGAACTCACACTTGATTGGAGTTATGTATTCTGAAAATGAATATCATGGGCTTTGACCACTCACTTAATTTGAGGTGTGTAAAGGGATAAAAAGCTCCAGAAGCATACAACCTAACTACAAAAAGAAGCTATGTGTATGATCTATGTCAAAAAAGAATGAAAGTTGATTTTTTAAAAATGTGAATAAGAAAATCAGTTCATCACTTTTTACTCAACGTAGAGGAGATTACCTCCAATTTAAGATGAATACAGTACAACATTAAACAACATTTAAAATGAATACAATATTCAACAATAGTCTTGCTTATGCTTCAGAAGGATAATTCCTTCCAAAAAATGTCTGATAGAAACAGCTGTCTGTCCAAAACATAATTACCATTCGTTTACATCGGGCAAGTTTAAGCCCCTAAATTAACACCCACAGAGAATCAGTGATTCTGAAATTGACTCTTTAAAGTAAAACCAAAAAAAAAAAATCAATGAAGTGATGCCACTCACCAAACAAGTTGGAAAGGCTAGAATCTAGGCCAAATGAGGCTATATACTTTAACGCTTCGTTTTAGGAAGCCTGATACCCATGACCATCACTACTGTAAACCAGAAAGCCACCAGTACTGTGGGAAGGGAGCTTAAGACAAGTAACAGCCTGCAACCCACAATAAAACTGTTTGGATGATGGCTCCCCTTTTCTGGAGCCCAGCTACTCACCAGGTATTATAAAATAAAATCCCAAGAAGTGAAGAAAGGACTCCCCAAGTGGAGGTAATAGATAAAATTCCTTGGAAGGTTAAATTCTCATAACTTTAACCCTAACGGACACACCGCACAGTACTTCTGCAAAAAGGTAATACAAAATGCTACAAAACTGCTTAGCTTTGATGTTGTTTTAAATTTATGTTCTTGTGCACTCACCCACTGACCCAATACACCGGACTCCAAACCTACAAATTCCTGTTTGCATTCAAGCATTTGGACAAAGAGTCAGAAACTTCGCCAAGTTTTTAAATCCTTTCCATAGTCTAAGGCTTCATTCTTCATGCTAGGTTTCTTTTGTGGTTACAAACATTAGTCTTGTTCCATCTTGAAGTCTGTTACAAAATGGCTCTTCTGTTGGTGGGAATTATCTTATTATTACTGTACTCTTATTTTTTTTTATTTCAAACCTACGCTTTTACAATTCTGGAAAAAACAAGTGGGTGGAGGGAGAGGGGAGGGAATAAGAGTGAGAGACCCTTCAGTCATCACTAGGAAGCATCCATTCAAAAGGAACTAGGGACTTGGGTAGAAATGTTAACCAGACCTGTGAAAAGCATGGACATTCACTGCTATAGGATATTGTCAGTCATTTTAGATTTTCAAATGAACTGAGAATTAGAGGCATCCTTTAAGCATGAAATAGGAACTATGGGAACAGTTCAGGCTAGTCTTAGAAACAGGAAGGAGGTCAAAGAATAAATAGACTGGAGTCATTGAGGAGGCTAGAGAGAACTGGGGAGGAAACCATAAAATCACTGGAAGACCCGAAACTCTCTGAGTAGAAATCTCTGAAGTCAGGTGCTGGAATAGGTAGAGGGGCACGAGTAAGAGAAGGGCCAGGCAGGAGCACAACTCAGGACAGAACTTTAACTCTGAGTAACATGTAGAGGACACACAAAACTTCATAAGAGGAAGCGTCATCAAGCCAAAGTAAGGTTGAGGGTCAATTAACTCTGGCCAAAAGGAATTAAAGGAATGAACAAATGGGAAAGATGAGATAAAAAAGTCAAGGTCTTACATTTTAAAGGAACAGAATGACCAGCTTGATCATACAAATATGGCAAAAGTGACAAGGAAGATCTTTGATTAGGGGGACTTGACAGGGTTTCCAAACTTATTTGACCTACTGGCCCCTTTTAAAAAAATTACTCAGTACCTCTGTGGAAATCTTTCTTTAGCACTTTATTTTTTTTGAAATTTGCATCATTTCCCCCCCAAAAAATGATATATTAAATTTAATAATTTATTGCAAATTTATGGGGGGTTTTCCTGCACTGAAATTTTGATGACACAATATTGTGTTGTAAGCATACTATAGTATCGCACTGTAAACAGGTCATTACGCACATGTATTCCTGCTCACGCATACTGGACTTCCCAATAATGTGTGACACACTCATTTACTCACACTTGCTTGTTAAGATCTGTTGGCACACTTGACCACTGATTGGTTATAACTAGCATTTTGTGTGTCTATTTGGAAAATAATGTAATTGCTATGACTTTAACTCTGTTACACAACAGATAAAGCATGTAGAATGGTTCCAAAATTTTCTTATCTTTTCTTTCCTAATGCTTTCACTGTCCCCTTATTTTTATTCAATGCCCCCTAGTTGCACCTGAGTACATTGTGAATCAGCAGCATCCTGTATCATTTGGATTGACCAATTAGATGCAGTCTGTTCAAATAAAGAAAATGGTCTTGTAAGTCCCTAGTTGAGGAGTAGGTGCAAAGTTCCTGAAGTGGTATACAGATAAAGAATGTTATGTGCAGTAGGGCTGCACATAGTGTGATGGAGGGAGTTAAGTTTTATCTCTTCATTTTACAGCACAGTGGGTGGTATTTCAGTTAAACAGCACATTCCAATAAGAAGTGATATAAAGTGATATAAAAATATTCAGGGATTTGTTGATAGGTAAAGCTGCCAATCATACTTATCAACAAGCAAAGACATTTTAATGACCAGTTTTTTATATGCTTGAAGCACAGTTTCATGGCACACAAAAAGCAATGGATTTCAAGTAACAGTTTAAAAAAATTTTATATAGGACAAATCAGGATGAATTCAAATAGAATTTTTACAAAGGGCAAAAGCAGAAGGTAAAGATTACTACATCAAAGAAGAGGTAGCAGAAGGAGAAGATCTGAGTCAGGTAAAATAATAAACTGATCAGAAAATACCAGAGCTAAAGCTGATTACCTCAAGCTGAAATTCTGTAAGCAGAGCAGGAACTGACCAGATAGCACCAGTGAGATTATATGTACATGTGTGTGTGTATAGACATATACATACATACACATGTGTGTTTGTATTCATATATTTATATACATAGGTACACACATACACATGTGTGTATACATGTATATGTGTGTACACGTATATAGGTATATGTATGTGTATGTGTGCGTATTTATGCACTGTATATGTATATATGTACATATACACATATGTGTATATAAAATTGGTGTCAGCTTGATTTTCTAGACTCTAGTTCATTGATGTGACTGTCTCAATGAGATGGTTGCAATACTAAAATTCTCTTACCATACAAAGTTGTTTTTCCTCCCTTGTCCTCAGTGACTAAAGTTGTGTTGAAGCCTTTTTATGGTCAGTAAGAGTGATGTAAAAGATTCTGTCCTGTTTTGCATCTCTTTTCCAAAGCTTTCTCTCCCATGGACTCCTAGCAAAGATAAGAATGGTAAAGGGAGGAATTTCTGATCACTCTTCATACATAAAGGATCTTAGATAAAAGTCATCTAGTCCATCAACTTCATTTGACAGATGAGGAAACTGAGGCCCAGAGACTTGCCCAAGATAATACAGATGATCTTGGCAAAGCCAGGATCTAAACCTAGGTTCTGTGGTTCCAGATTCAGGACTTTCTACTTTTATGAACAGTTAAGGCCTCTTATAACTTTGTATTTGTCCCACTTCTGTTTGATAACCTAAATCTTACTCCTGAGTCTCCTTATGCCAGAGAGGGTACTCAAAGGGTAAGGCAACAGTGTACAAGCTTGGGCAGGGTTTACAAAACTGTAAAAGCTTTAAATCTAATTCTGATAACAGACAGCTTTTGCTATTAGAGGACTGGTCTAGTTAACCAGTGAGAATCATGCCCTCAGAAGACTAATCACAAGGTGCTCAGTACTGGGGCTAGGGTGACCTTTGAAACACGTAAGTATAAAAAATAGTCCTCAGTCCTGTGTATCTTGTCAAATTCCACAGTGATGGTGGTGGAACAGCATAAAATGTGAAAAAGGGAAGACTGTGAAAAGAATCACATGAACTGTTAGCTCTCTTCGTGAAGCTGGTACAGGTTGCGGGAGCACTTTATGCCAGTATCCCAAGTGATCCTTGAAGTGTGACAGCAATAACAGTCTACACTGGCTTCTTTCCTGCCCTCTTTAAACCCAAGGGAAAAGTGGGTGCCATTTTTCAATTGCTGTTGTGTTTGTCCTTTTTTTAAGAGGACCATGACATCAGGGAGATGATGACATGACTTGCAGTTGACTTTGATTTGAGGGAGGGAGGGCTGTGCAAGGGCATCAGCCTCACTTTTTCCTCCTGAACCATCTGTGTTCAGTGGCCAGATACTCATCAGAACAACTGGAGATGGCCCAGGATGCAGTGGGAGATCCTGGCCCTTTAAGGCTAAAGTCTTTTCAGATACTCACTTTGAGTGAAGTAAAGCCCATTCAGTGATTATGCCTCTTTAAGGAGTGAGTCAAGGGATGGCTCCCTTAATTCAAAAAAGAAAAAAAGTCAAGTTGAAAGGGAAAGACCCTTAGGGTTGCTGTTCTAAATAGAAACAGTTACCATTGACATTCACTCTAAGCCAGGAGGGCCCAAAATACAGCCATTAAGTGGAGCTGGGGCAGGGACCTATTGTGGTCAAATCTATGAGCTTTGGAGTGAAGTAGATTTCAGGTTTTGTGGAAGACAGACAGATAGACAGAAGAGGAAGGAAGGAAGGAAGGAAGGAAGGAAGGAAGGAAGGAAGGAAGGAAGGAAGGAAGGAAGGAAGGAAGGAAGGAAGGAAGGAAGGAAGGAAGGAAGGAAGGAAGGAAGGAAGGAGGGAAGGAAGGGAGGGAAGGAGGGAGGGGAGGGGAGGGAAAGAAAGAAGAAAGAAAGAAAGAAAGAAAGAAAGAAAGAAAGAAAGAAAGAAAGAAAGAAAGAAAGAAAGAAAGAAAGAAAGAAAGAAAGAAAGAAAGAAGAAAGAAAGAAAGAAGAAAGAAAGAAAGGAAGGAAGGAAGGAAGGAAGGAAGGAAGGAAGGAAGGAAGGAGGAGGGAGGGAGGGAGGGAGGAAGGAAGGAAGGAAGGAAGGAAGGAAGGAAGGAAGGAAGGAAGGAAGGAAGGAAGGAAGGAAGGAAGGGAAGGAAGGAAGGAAGGAAGGAAGGAAGGAAGAGAAGAAAGAAAAAAAAATCTAGTGGTAAAACCCCAAGTTAACTGGGCAGCTTCTGGCCATCAGAATTTACTTTCCTTTGCAGAGGAGAGGGAGAGTATAAGATGAGTTACCAGAGTTTGGTTTACTCACGGTTATGTTTGTCTTTCATTCTCGAAGAGGACCATGACATCAAGGAAATGATGACACGACTTGCAACTGACGTGGTACAGTGGATAAAGCGCTGGCCCTAGTCAGGAGGATCTGAGTTAAAATGTTACCTCAGATCAGACACCTGACACTTACTAGCTATGTGATCCTGGGCAAGTCACTTTAACCCCAATTTCCTGTCCAAAAAAAATAAAAAGTTACCATTTTTCAGTTGGTGGCACAGTGGATAGTGTTATACTTAGAGACAAGAAGACTTTAGTTCAAATTCTACTAAAGATACTTACTAATTTGTGATCCTGAGCAAATCATTTAATCTTTTTTTAGCCCCAGTTTTCTGATCTGTAAAATGGGAATGGTAATAGCTCTTATTATGGTAATAATATCTTATAATGGTAATAGCTCAGTTCCTTCGTGTGGATCAAAAGAGATATTATATGCAAGCTACTCGGCAAATCACTGCAAACAAATGTGTCATATAAGTGATAGCTTATCATAGAGATGAAATGTAATATATAGTTTATCCACTAAGAGGTGCTGTACTCAAACTAGTATCCCCGTGGTACCCAAAAGGTTTCTCTGATGGGTACACAAAAGATTTTGTGGGTGTACAAACCACTTAATCTGCCTAAATGTATGGTTTCAAAAGGTCTAGACAAGGAAGAAACTCATATTGACCAGGTTCTAAATTCCAAAACAACAGGGATGTTATAAGATTATTTTTCAAGATTACAAAAAGAGGACAATTTGTAACTCCAGAGCCACAATCTTCACACCTGGAAAATCTAACTCAGTCTCAGTACTCCTTATTTCCGTTAGATTCCCAACTGCCTATCGTACAGCTCAAACTGGATATCTAGTTGATATCTCAAACTCAACATACCCAAAATTGAACTCATCTTCCCTTCCCCCACTCTCTCAGTCCTCTATTACCCAAAAGATCTCTCCCCTCTTCTAAATTTCCCTAGTAATATTATAATAATAATAATATAATACAGCATAATCTTTCTAGTTACCTAGACTCAAAACCTAGGTGACATTTTTGACCCTCCCTCTCTCTCACTTCCTCCCCATTTTATTGAAAGAAATTGATTGTGAAGTCCTGCAGAGTTTACCTCCATAAAATCTGGCATATGTACCTCCTTCTCTTCTCTACCACGGCCACCACCAAGATACAGGTCCTCACTACATCACACCTAGACTGTTGTAGTAGGCTGCAAGTTGGTCTTCTCGCTCCAAGTGTCTTCCAGCCTCACACAGCTTAGCTGTCACATTGATTTTCCTAAAGTTTTCATCTGACCAGGACCTAGCCCTCACCAACCCCATTCAATAAACTAAAATGACTCCCAATCACCTGCAGAGTCAAATATAAAATTCTCTGTTTGACATTCAAAGTCCTTCATAAGCTGGCCTTTTCCTCTTCCCCGTATTCTTACACCTTACATATCCCTACATACTCTATTATCTGTTAATATTAGCCTCGTTACTGTTCCTCCAAGGAGATGCTCCATCTCCCAAGTCTGAGCGTCTTCACTAGCTGTCCCCTATGGCTGGAATACTCTCCCTCCTCATCTCCATCATCATCTCGGCTTCCTTGGCTGTTTTCAAGTCCCAGCTAAAATCCTACCTTCTTTTGTTGCTGTTCAGTCATCTCCGTTGTGTCTGACTCTTCATGACCCCATGTGTGGTTTTCTTAGCAAGGATGCTGGAGTGTTTTTCTATTTCCTTCTCCAAATCATTTTGTAGATGAGGCAAACAGGGTAAAGCGATTTGCTCTGGATCACACAGGACTTAGTAAATGCCTTAGACTGGATTTGAACTCAGAAAGACGAGTCTTCCTGATTCCAGACCTGATTTTCTATCCACTGCACCACATACCTGCCCTAAAATTTCATCTTCTGCAAGAAGCCTTTCTTAATCACACCTTTTCTCTGTTGATTGACTCTGACTTATAGTGTATATATCTTTTTTCTATATCATTTTTATGTTGCCTTCCTTACCAGACTGAAAGCTCCTTGAAAGCAGTGACTTTTGCCTTTCCTTGTGCCTTTCCTTAGCACTATGCCTGGAACATAGTAGACACCGAATAGATGCTTCTTGACTGAGTGACAATAAGCTATTTTCTGAGACTACATGGTTTACTAAATACTGCAGGAATTTTTTTTTAAGCTTACAAAGTTCCCCTTGTAGTATATACTCTCAGGTTGTTGGAGGAGCCCTCTTCCCACCCCTCACATAAAGGTTATGACAAAAGGGACTGTGTGTCTGGGACTCACCTGGAGCCAGTTCTTTAATATGAACCCCTTTCCTTGCCTTCTCACGTAGGAATCAATAATCAGCTAGTCTATTGTCACACCTTCGTACATTTACCTGCTGTCACCTCTGGTCTTGGGATGGGTTTGGGTGCTTTTCAGATTGACCTTGAGATCTGAATATTTCCTATATTACAGAACATTCAACACGGCATTTGGCAGCTGCTAGGTGAAACTCAGGTGACCAGTTGCCATGTGAGGCATGTGAACTGATTGCAGAAATTGGGACTTTGGGACTGCATTGTCATTTCGACCACATTCCAAGAGAGGCTTTCTGTCAGTCAGTATTCTCTTTGGGATCAGGAGGCAGAGAGAGAGAGAGAGACAGACAGACAGAGACAGAGAGAGAGAGAGAGAGAGAGAGAGAGAGGAGAAACTCAGGAGGGCCATGGGACTATTGAAGACCCAATGCCTGAGAAGCTATCCACTGGTGAAAAAACTATCCTGAGGTCAGTGCTACAGTAGCATTTTACAGCTCAGGAAACTCATGTCCTGGGAACTTAAGCAATATGCCAGGTAGTTACACAGTGCTAACAGTCTGAGGTAGCATTTGAATCCAGGTGCTTTGACTCCAAAGACAGTGTTCATTCCATTATACCAAGTTGCTTTTCTAATAGTGTACAATTTTTGTCTAAGCTTTGGTCAGTTGATATTGGAGGTTTACCTTTCCTGAAACTGAAAGGGAAGCTATGAAAAATTAAATCATCCAATTAATGTCAAAAGCAATATGTTCATTAATTGTACCCCCTCCCCTTAAGGGAAACTTAGATGACTTAACTGGATACACAAGGCATGAGGAAGACAGAGCAAAGGACACAACCAGAATCCAGAATGGGCAGGGTACTCAGAACAGGAGGAAGAAGTCAAAAGTGGGTCCCAAGAGAGGCTGCTCTCTCCGGTCTTGGAATGTCATTATGCCAAACTCCTGCCATTCCACTAGGTCCAATGGGTGGAACTCTTGAGTCTAGCTACTCTTCTAGCAATAGGGATGCCACCTAAGGGAAGCTGAAGAGGAACAAACATTCTATAAGGGAGGGACAAAGCCTCATAGTTTCACAGAGAGTTTATCACAGAGTCACTCATCATCAGTAGGATCCCTTGGGGGCATAGAAAGACTTGTGAAAGGTGAAGAGCAAAGGGAGCAGAGAGAACATTGTATACAGTCACAGCAATATTGTTTTAAGAACAACTTTGGGCAAATAAGTCATTTTGATTATTACAAATACTCAAATTATCTATAAAGGACATATGAAGAAAGATGCTATCTGCATCCAAGGAAAGAACTGATAAATAGAAGTATGTATAGAATAATTTTACATATTATGTATATATACATATACCTATTTGTGTCTAATAGGAACTATCTCTAGCGTAGGTGGGGGAAGGGAAGAACCAAGGGAAAAAGAAATTTACATGATAACTTTGTTGTATACTTGAAGGGAAAAAAATGAGTTGTACATGATAGATTTGTGGTTTCACATTCAATCATCTTTTTTTTAAATTGTACTAAGTTATGGAAATACTTGTTTTTTTTCCATGAATTGAAAATAAAGTAAATTTGTAATACAAAAAAAAGATCCCTTGGGAGATGAAAGTATCAAGTCAAGGAAGAGGGCACCTGACAGGAGAATGGAGAATGGTTAAGATGGAGACAAACTGATGGAGAAAGATTAAAATGAAAAAAAAAATCTAAGGGGTTTTTTTTCTCAACAATAACAAAAAACTCCTGGAGGAAATGATCCACAATTATGTTGTCATCCTCAATCTAAATCAAAGGCTCTTAACCTGGGGTTCATGAGTTTGCTTTTTAAAATATTTTATTACCTATATTTCAACATTTTCATATTCCTTTGTCATCCTTTGCATATTATTTTAAAAAATATTATTCTAAGAAGTAGTCCATAGGCTACTGACTACTATAGGAGATTATTTTACACACATATACTCACACACGCACAGTATTAATAACTCCTAATCTAAATGAAACTAGAAAAGAAAGAAGTTTCAGCAGCTAAGTAAAAGAACAATTGCAAAGTTCTCCTCATGTAGGAAAACAGAGAAATTGGCAGAAGTGAGCTTATCCTGCACCTACACCAACAAGAGGCATAATTTCCTGGGACACTTGGGCATTTTCCTCTACCATTCTCATGCTTAATATAAACAAGCAGATCTCCATGGAGTTCATGGCAGTTTATGCACAGATATCTCTTGCAGAGGAAAAAGAAACTGAAAAATTCTATGAAGAAATTGACAAAATCCTCCAACTTAAGTCAACATATACTTGTTATCTTTTCCCAAAATTTATTACTTGCCTGCGGGCATAAGGGGATTGTAGCTTGGGAATAGAATGAGGTATAATGGAGTGTGAAGTGGGTATAGGGAGGATGATGAAAATTATGTTGGGAAAATGTGGCCCAGGATCAAAAAAAGGAAAGAGGCCAATGGCTCGTATACTACTAGGAGACATCGTTCTTATAGATCATGAATGCTTTAAAAAAAAAATCAACAAGCATTTATTAAATACCCATGTGCCAGGTACTTCACTAGGCACTGGAAATATACAAAGAAAAATATAATAGCCTCTACTGTCAAATTCTAATAGAATGCTCTGGGAATGGCTAGCACAGAGAAATATCACAAAAGATGAAACTGACTGTATTTAACAAAGAGGGAATGACTGGCAGTCAATGTATTTCAGAATCAGTTGTTGGATTACTATCAGGAAGTTGACCACTAAACCTGGGGTCCAGTGATAGATTTCAAGAGGTCCATTAATATGGGCAGGAAAATTATATATTTATTTTCAATAACTTCTAACTGAAATTCAGCATTTCTTTCATGAATTTAATAATTTAATTTTTAAAAATTTTATGAATAAAAATATTCAGAAAAGAGGACTCTAGGGCTTTACCTGACTGTGAAACAGATCCTTGACACAAAAAAGAATAAAGGTCAAAAACAGCACCAAATTAGAGACAAAGACACCATGCGATTAGAGAAACTCCACCTCAAGCGACTGAATCACATTAACAAAGCACTTTATAAATATTATCTCACGTTGTCCTCTCAGCAACACTGAGTAGTAACTCCCATTTTACAGATGAGAAAACTGAGGCAGACAAAAGTTAAATGACTTATTCAGAGTCACATGGTTAGTTAAACATTTAATACTGTATTTGAATTCAATCCTTCCTGACTCCAGGTCCAGCACTCTATCCCCTGTGACATTAACTCTCTATGTAACTTTGAATAAACAACTTCCCTTCTCTGAACCTTGATTTCTTCATCTGTAAAATAAGAGGGTTGAATTAGAGGATCTCTAAGGTTCCTTTCAGCTCTAACATTCCATGACTTCCATTAGTCATCCTTCTTTGAACCTTCCTTGGATTTCTTAAACAAATTTTATCAAAGGGAAGAAGGAAAATGTCATTCATTTCCTGCAGGTTCAAGATGCCCTGGGAGAAGGCAATCTTTCTTTTCATCCCCACCCTGTGAGCTGTATTGTTCAGTAAATCCCTCCACTAGTTTCTTATTCTATTTTGTTTCTGGTACTTTCCTTATAGTGAGCTCTAATTTCCTAGTCTGGGGAAGGAGCCAAGGAAAGGAAGCAGCAAATAACTTCTATTTCCTTCTTTGCTCTCCTGATTTTGTGTGCTGTGTAAGAACGGATCAAAGTCACAGAGCTTTGGGTCTGGTGTCCCTTCTTTAAATGTAAACCATTCTTAGCAGAACAATGTTATAACACACCCAGGTCAGAGCAAGATTCTGAGCAGCATGTATAAGATATTGCTAGGTGGGGTGGGAAAGAACAGCTTTCCCAGGAGAGAAGGTTCTTTACCCAAGCTATAATATATAGGCAAGAACATAGAAAAGTGAAGGTTAAAGAGGTAAACCCACAGGGGTTTACTTCCTTTCATGTCTGTTGCAAGCCATAGTCACTAAGTTAACCTGATAAATTTTTGCCCAACCTATATGCCTCTGTGTTAGAGCTGGGAGGGACCTTAGTAGCCATCTACTCAAAATCTCTCTGTTGCTTAAAACTACAACAAAACAGGCCCTGAGGAGTCAAAGACTTGTTCAAAGTTACGTGGGCAATAACCTTGTTCAGTTGTGTCTGACTCTTCGAGACACCATGTACCACATCTTGGTAGAGATACTGGGATGGTTTGTTATTTCCTTTTCCAGTGGATTCAAGCAAACCAAAGTTAAGTGACTTGCCTAGGGTCACATGGCTAATAAATGTTTGAGGTCAAATTTGAATTCAGGTCTTCTTGACTCCAGGCCCAGTATCCTAACCACTGAAACATCTAGCTGCCTCTAAACTATGGCCAATAACTAAGGAGCCAGAACTCAAACACATGACTCCTGAATTCTAAGCAGAGAGCGCTTCTACCTCTTTCGTCTTTCTGGTTTCCCAGAGAAACCTAGGTTACCTGCCCCTGGTAAGGTGAATAAATAGCAGCAAGGCGTGTTGATGATAGCTGATTAAACAACCTCTTAGTCCAGGGAGTTTAAGATATTTGAATTTATCAGTTCTAGACTATTAACCCAGTAGAGCAGTTATTCATTCCCGATAACCTTGCTGATACATATATTACCCATAGATTCTAAGAATGAAGCAGGGAGGCCCAGAAAACATGCCTCCTTAGTATGTTATGAATGAATAAGGGATTTCCTATCATTGTCCTCTCTCTCCAGTTGACTGTATCTAGGCAGGAGAGTCTCTATTTCTAATGCTCCTAATAAGATGCTGCATGGGTTCCCAAGTGGATTAGATATTGATATAAGCCAACTTCCCAGCATATTAAGCAAGGCAGTACAGGAATGTACTTGCTTCTAGTGGTTTTTGAGCCATTTAGAATTAGGATGGAGTCAATTCCTGGTTTGATTATAGCTCAGAGTCATAGGTTGATCAGAAAAAGCTTGATGAAATTACATAATTTAAGAAGTAGGTAACAGAGTAGATAGGATAAAAGGATGTGCCCCCTTTAAGATTTTGGATCATTATAACATGAAAGTACCAGGAAATGACTTCACAACGTGACTATATTCTGGATGGAGAACTGATTTTCGAATCATGAAGCCCTGGGTTCTAAGTCCTCCTCAGAACCATTGTGTATGTAGCAACATAATTCTGGGCAAATTACTTCTCAGAGCCCCAGTGCAGGTTAAAATATAATTAAGAAATATTTAACAAAATTATAATGCCTTAAGTCATAGATAATGTTAATATGTGATTTTCTATGTCAATATATTGCCTCAAGGGATCCTTAGGGATTCTTAGTGACCCATTTTCTATTTAAATTTGAGTGGAGTTTCACTGCTCTAGACATCTCTTTAAGACCACAAATTGAAGAGTAGATGGTGATCTGTTGGTGGAGGTACTTTCTTCCCTGGGAGTTCCCTATGCAATTAAGTCACAGGTCCAGTAAAACACACACACACAAACATACACACACACAAACAATGAAACGTGTCACATTAGAAATATGGACATTGTTAATAATTTACTCAATTCAGTCTCATCACTAGAACATTGGCCACCAATGTTTTGGCCACAAACACTCATAAAGACCAAAAGAAGGAGGAAATACAATTGGTCTTGGAGGAAAAGTATTCCATTCTGCCCTGACAAAATCACAGGTACTCTGAAGCCTTAGAAGAGAGGAATCCAGCAACAGACATGAACAAAGTCACTGAAAAATGATTTGAAAGCAAGGTATTTCATGGGGCTTCAAAGGAAATTTTTAGTAAAAGATTCTGTGTTGTTCTCATGAAGCCAATCCAGGGACTTCAGGGAGGCTCTGTGCTGGCCATGGTCTCACCTTGAGGTTTAATGGAGTTGTTGCAATAGTATTTCATGAGCATCTTATCCATGGAGTCCTCTTCTATTCATAGGCTCATACCCTGAAGTAGGAAGGGCATTTTTTTACAACTCTTGAGAAATATGACCATATTAGTATGCCTACACAGGAGGTAGGGTCTGACAAACAATATTTATGAAGTATCCACCTAGACTTATCTGCAATATATCATAGACATAAGGGCCACCCTGGTCAAATCTCCATCACTGAAAAAAAAAACAAAAAATACAAAAACAAAAATACAAAATACAAAAATACAAGCATACTGTAGGACAGGGGTACTAATACCATTGTGCATCACCTGATTGGAATGCTAGGTAGCATAGTGCTGGACTGGGAGTCAGGAAACCCTAAATCAAGAAGTTCTGAGTTCAAAGCTAGTCCCAGATACCAACTGTATGATGCTAGACAAGTCACTTCTATCTAAAGGATTGTTGTAAGGATAAAATGAGGTGTTTATAAAGTAATTCCCAATCCTTAAAGCCGTACATAAATGCTAGCAATTGTTGAGCTGGTGCTGGGATTCTCCTTTGCGTCCTGAGGGCACAACATTCTAAGGTACCATGACCAAGACAAACTACCACTACATCTTCTTTGTACCAATTCAGAGCATCCCTCCCTCACCTTATCTATCCCAGCCAAGTCCCTGACGCTCATTTGTGTTCTGGTGAGAGAGGGCAAGGTGATAGTGGTGGAGAAATTGCAGCGATCTTGTTTTAGGCACTGTTGGAGACAGAAAAATGAAATAGACTTTCTTGGTTCATGTTCTCATGGAGCTTATGATCAAAGCAGGAATGAGACTCCTGTAAGAGATAGAAAAGATGATAAAGGATAAGAAAATAGATCATATTCAATTCTTGTTTTGCTTCTGTTTCCTCTACCCAACAAAGACAATCTTTGGAGTGCAGAGGACAGAACAAAAATGGCCCCCTCTGACCAAATAGCTCTAACTGTCAGGATCACAGAGACAATGTATCCATGTCCCTAGACTTCTAATGTAGTACTCTGATGAGACAGTCCAACTATTAGCTCTCCTTCCTAGCTCTGTATCACCTTTAAAACTGATAAGTAAGCCACCTGGAACACCCAGTTTGATTCCTCCATTCAAAATGATGCCAGATTAGCAAAGATCACTCTTTGGAATCAGGTATTCAACCAATTCTAACCCCATTTAACTCTGCTATCCTCTAATCCATATCTCTTCGTCTTCCCCCTAAAATTAAATGAAATCTTTCCTCTAATCTACCAAAGGAAATGACGTTAAGTCTAGCATGACTGGCTCATGATGAAATCATTTTTTATCACTTCTTCCATTTTGAGATGTTCACTGACCCTCCATTTAAAAATGTATTTTGACCTGGAAAGATTTATATAAACTTGCCGAGTGAAATGAGCAGAACTAGGAGAACACTGTACACAGTAATAGCAATATTGTATAATGAAGAATGGCGTATGACGTAGCTATTCTCAGCAATATAACGATGCTAGACAATACCAAAGGACTCATGATGAAAATGCTATTTGCCTCCAAAGAAACTATTTTTCACTTTTTCTTCCTTCCTTCCTTCCTTCCTTCCTTCCTTCCTTCCTTCCTTCCTTCCTTCCTTCCTTCCTTCCATCATTTCCTTTCCCTTCCTCTCCTTCTCTTTCCTTCCTTCTTTTTGTTCAAATTTTCTTCCACAAAATGTATAGCATGGCAATATATTTTACATGATTGCATATGTATAATGTATATAGGAATGCTTGCTATCTCAGGGAAGAGGGAGGGAGAGAATTTGAAACTCAAAATTGAAAAACAAATTATAAAATTATTTTTACATGTAATTGGGGAAAATATTGTTAAAAATACATATTTTGAAATTTTGACATCAATTGAAGGCAAACTTACTTGCCTATAGTTTGACGAAGACTCTATTTTCTTCCCTTACTTTTAAAGTTAAGACAACACTTGCTCTTCTCAAGTCCTATACACCTCTCCCATTTTATATAGTCTTCAAGAGATCACTGAGAATATCTCTAATATCACATTTACCAGTTCTTTCAGAATTCCTACATATAATTCATCTGGGCCTGGCTACTTGAATTCATCAAGAGTAAGTAGGTGTTCTCTTGCTCTCTCCCCACTTATCTAGCTTCCTATTATTTTCTGTTCTATCCCTTTCAATCCAAAGATTATCCTCATTGGCAGAGAAACCAGATGCAAAATAAGTGTTAAATAGACTCTTCAGTGTAATCCTTTACTATCTCATCTACCTCTAATACAAACCCTATCTCTTTTTTGATTTATCTTTTTTCACTAAAAATATCCTTATCAATTATCCTTAGCTTTCCTCACTAGCCTCAGGTCATTCTGAGCCACAGCCCTCCATATGATTTTTATAGGGCCATGTCATGCTTTTACATTGATTCTCCTTTCCCTGCCCCACCCTTATTTACCCTTGCTTCCATCTTCTTTACATAGTGTTTTTTTTTTCTCTCTAAAGTCCTCTAAATATTACTCTTGGTCTCTTTAGATAATTCTCTTCTCTCCAAAAAAAAAAAAAACCAAAACATCATTCCTCTTTATCCTTAGAGTTTTTATTCTTAAAAACATCCTGTCTCTCTTGGTTTGATTTCTCCTGAAACATTTTAGGCCTTGGGATCTAATTCATGCTTTCTCTGAACTCTTTGAAATATATCCTCCAAAAATGTAGGGTACGCATCAGACTATGCTAGTCTTTCTCTCCTTCTGGATGAAATTCTAAGGAAATGGCCACTTTCCCCCAAGGATTCCATATCCTTACTGCTTTAGCCACCAGTTTATTGCTGGTGAAAATAACATGTCTCTTCACTTCATTGCTTCCTTCACCTTTTAAGGAATAATATTATCATGAAGGGAAAGAAAGTATTAGCTATTCTGAGAGAGAGAGAGAGAGAGAGAGAGAGAGAGAGAGAGAGAGAGAGAGAGAAGAGAGAGAGAGAGAGAGAGAGAGAGAGAGAGAGAGAGAGAGAGAGAGAGAGAGAGAGAGCGCGTTCCAGGAGGTATCTGGAGAATTGAAGGCCCTCTTCACTACTGTTGCATATGCCTCCCACCAGTCTTGTAATTTGTTTTCCAAACCTCATTTACTTCCTCTTTCTGACCAAGTATCCATAGGAATAGGAAGAAGTCCTCACTTTCTCTCACCACAGTAGGGACCCCTATCAGGGAAATAATTATTGCCTATTCCTCCAGGGAGAATAGTATGTAGGAAGGTCAGGAAGGAGTTTAGAGATTGTATATGCTCTCTAGTCATTTGGAAGACCAGCCTTGGAACTGAAAATTTTGGTAGTATGGAAGAAAAATTAGTGGTTGTGGTTGTCTAGAAAGAATATTCCAAGTATGCATGTATGTGACATGAAAGAATGAGAAACTGGAGTCTGTGCGTGTGGGGTGTGGAGCCTGGAAGTCAAGGAAATGTGTTTGGAACTTGGCGTGAGAACAATTGGAATGACTAGGGAAGGCTGGGAGTACAGCTGTAGGACATCTGAGGACTGTCCTAAGAAAGACAGTGGCCAGAAGAAAGACTGTGATAAAGATGCTTGCTGAGCAGGAGGTGCCAGGGCTCCAGCTACAGACAAGCTGGGAATCCCAAAGGTCAGTTCCCTGGAGGCCTCATCTCACAACATCAAGCTGTTCCTTCTGAGGAACAAAGAGACAGGAAATGCAGCTTGCCTTGGCATGGCATTGCAGAGGAGTGATTCAGCACCCATGGTTTTTTTTTCCCATTCTTCTTAAAAACCTTATGTTTCAAGGAAATTCAGAAAATCAAGTGTCAAAAGGTGCTGAATTCTGGACTAAAAATCCTCACTCATTTTTTTTTAGGGGTCAACAATCACTTTAATGAAGTACATATGTCATTCACTTGGTTCAGGAGAAAAAAGTCAGCACCCTGAACTTCAGAGAAAATACAAACAGAGAAATAAAGATCAGCAAACAGGACTTGCAGTTGTTGCACTGTATTACATACATCACAGACGAACAAACAGATTCAACTGTCTGACCGTGCATGCATAGCTACCAGAGACAGAAGCATAAACATCTGGGTTTTCAAAGCCAGGAGGTTACTTAGCAGCTGCCCAGAGTCTCATCTGGCCAAACAAACACTTCCAAAGAGTAAGTCCCCCATTTTCTAAACCATGACTCTTAATAATACTAATTCATATTTATATGGTAATTGAAGGTTTACAAAGTATTCTCCTAATCAACTGGGACAGCTATGTGGCACAGTGGTTAGAGAATTAGGCCTAGAGTCAGGAAGATTCGTCTTCTTGAGTTCAAACCTGGCCTCAGACGCTTAATAACTTGGTGGCTCAGAGCAAGTCACTTCACCCCGTTTGCCTCATTTTCCTGATCTGGAAAATGACCTGGAGAAGCAAATGGCAAATCACTCCAGTATCTCTGCCAAGAAATTCCAAATGGGGTCCCAGAGAGTCAGGCACAACTGAAGATAACTGAACAACCAAATAACCTTGTGAAGTAGATTGTATGTGATTTCCATTTTCCAGATGAGAAAGCTGAGGCTCAGTGATAAGGATAGCGTGGTTGTAGTAAGAGGCAATGTGGTGTAGTGGGCAGAGCACTGGACTTGGAGTTAGGAAGACCTAGGTTCAAATACAGACTCAGGCAGCTATTCAATGTATAACCCTAGACAAGTCATTAAACCTCTCTGTGCCTCCATTTCTTCATCTGTAGAATGACAGACTTGGATGTGATTGCTTCTCAGGTTCCTCCCAGGTTGAAATCTATAACCTTATTCTCGTATGCTTTACCCATTCTCATCCTGCTGGTATCAGGATCAGGATTCCAATTCAGCTATCCTGATTCTACTTCCAGTACTCATAATTTCTATCTTTTTCCCCTCAAAAATCATCCAAGAACAGATGACCTCTCAGAAGCTAGAATATGGGCCCAGTGGGGCTTCAGACTGGAAGCAACCAGCCTCTGAAACCCCTAGAAAAAAAAAAAACCTAATCTCTGATTCAAGAAATACTGTGCTAGATTAAAAGAATCGATATGGCATAATAGGAAGAACACTGGATTTACAAGCAGAAGACCTGGGTATGAATTCCATTTCTTCTATTTACTACCTGCAGGTTCTTTGACAAGTTATCTCCCCAGTCTGGACTTCAGTTTCCTCATCTGTAAAAAAAAAAAAAAAAAAGGGGAGGAGGGAGGGAACTGGGCGATGTCTCAGGTCTCTTCTGAGTCTACCTCCTATGATCCCGAGTCCAATCTTAAATTTCCCCTCAACTATTGGTTCTGGACTAATCGAGAAACCAAAAATAAAATGAAGATAAAAAAATTCCAAGTGTGGTATTCCAAGAAATGAGTCAGGCCACAAAGAAAGGGAAACCAACAGGTACCAACAAATGACACACACACGCACACACACACACACAGAGACACACACAGACACACACGCACACACACAGACACACAGACACACACAGACACACGCACACAGACACACACACAGACACACACACACAGATACACACAGACACACGCACACGCACACACACACAGACACACAGACACAAACACAGACACACACACGCACGCACACACGCACACACATGCACACACGCACACACATAGACACACACACAGACACACACACGCACACACAGACATGCACATGCATGAACACACACGCGCGAACACACACACACGCGCGCACACACGCACACACAGACACGCACATGCATACACACACATACATACACATGCGCACGCACGCACACACACAGACACACGCACATGCACACAGACACACAGACACGCACACAGACACACACGCACACACATAGACACGCGCACACACACAGACACACACAGACACAGACACGCACACGCACACACACGCGCACACACACACAGACACACGCACACGCACACACAGACACACACACGCACACACAGACATGCACACGCACACACACGTACACACACAGACACACGCACACAGACACACGCACACACACACGCACACGCACACAGACACACGCACACACACAGACACACGCACACGCACACACACGCACACACACAGACACACGCACATGCACACAGACACACAGACACGCACACAGACACACACGCACACACATAGACACGCGCACACACACAGACACACACACAGACAGACACGCACACGCACACAGACGCACACACACGCGCACACACACACAGACACACGCACACAGACACACGCACACAGACACACACACGCACACACACAGACACAGACACACGCACACACACAGACACACGCACACACACAGACACACAGACACGCACACAGACACACACACACGCACACACAGACACACACACGCACACACACAGACACACGTACACGCACACACACAGACACACGCACACGCACACAGACACACGCACACACACAGACACACAGACACGCACACAGACACACGCACACACACAGACACACGCACATGCACACAGACACACGCACACAGACACACACACGCACACACACAGACACAGACACACGCACACACACAGACACACGCACACACACAGACACACAGACACGCACACAGACACACACACACGCACACACAGACACACACACGCACACACACAGACACACGTACACGCACACACACAGACACACGCACACGCACACAGACACACGCACACACACAGACACACAGACACGCACACAGACACACGCACACACACGCACACACACAGACACACGCACATGCACACAGACACACGCACACAGACACACACACGCACACACACAGACACACGCACACGCACACACACAGACACACGCACACACACAGACACACAGACACGCACACAGACACACACACGCACACACAGACACACACGCACACGCACACACACAGACACACGCACATGCACACAGACACACGCACACACAGACACACGCACACGCACACAGACACACGCACACACACAGACACACAGACACGCACACAGACACACGCACACACACAGACACAGACACACGCACATGCACACAGACACACGCACACAGACACACACACGCACACACAGACACACGCACATGCACACAGACACACGCACACAGACACACACACGCACACACATACACACACACAGACACACAGACACACACACGCACACACACAGACACACGCACATGCACACAGACACACGCACACACACACACAGACACGCACACAGACACACGCACACACACGCACACACACAGACACACGCACATGCACACAGACACACGCACATAGACACACACACGCACACACACAGACACACGCACACGCACACACACAGACACACGCACACGCACACAGACACACGCACACACACGCACACACACAGACACACACACATGCACACAGACAAACGCACACACACAGACACACACACAGACACACGCACACGCACACGCACACAGACACACGCACACACACGCACACACACAGACACACGCACATGCACACAGACAAACGCACACACACAGACACACACACAAACACACGCACACGCACACAGACACACACACGCACAGACACACGCACATGCACACAGACACACGCACACAGACACACACGCACACACACAGACACACGCACACGCACACACACAGACACACGCACACGCACACAGACACACGCACACACACACACAGACACACGCACATGCACACAGACAAACGCACACACACAGACACACACACAGACACACGCACACGCACACGCACACAGACACACACGCACGCACACAGACACACGCACACACACACACATAAATACACCCACACGCGCGCACGCACACACACATCAAGAGGTCACCCAAGGCACAAGCGAGGACCTTCGGTTGGGCTGTCATGTGAATAGGAGAGGACTCTGACCGAGCACATAAAAGCTATCCTTCCCACTTCGTGGCTTCTAAGATGTGATGGAACCATCAGTTCTGTGGGAGCTGCTTTCCCCTGAGGTCGCCAAGCAGGTGTCTAAAGGGAAACAGGACTGCATGGGAAACTGAGTGCACTCAATACTCTCTAAAAGTAACTGCTCCCTTGCATACCCAGGCTGTCAGGGCTGCATTTGGTCAGATCTGACTATTTCCTGAAACACCTAGAGAGCCATACCATTCGGGGAGTTACAGGGGGTTTATAAACCCACCTAGGATACTAGAGTAACACATCCTACAGGGCTGAGTTTCAAAAAGTTGCTAGCACTTGAAGACGCACAAAAAAGTCCATCATCCCCCTTCCTTGTCAGCACAGCAGGGAGAGGCCAAATTATCATGATAGCTAGGCAAAAATGCCCTCACTATGATTAATCACAAACTTGCTCACAGACTGGCTGCGTCCAAAAAAGAAAAGGAAAAAAACCCAACACAAAACGACGACGCAGCCCCAAACAGCACCGACTTATCAAACAGCCAGATGACATTTCAGGGAAATCTGATGATTAGATCCTAAGTCTGGCCATCTGCAGGATGTGAGAAGAATAGAAGGAAACTGAGGAGGTTTTGGCGATCACATTTATAATTAGCGATTGAAACAATCTTCCTGGTGCTCTCTGTATGAGACTTGAATGTTTCTGCTGCTGTACAAGATGATGATTCAGAGCCTGGATAATTATAGCTGCTTGTATGGAGTCGAGCACCCATTGCCATTAAGAAAAGCAAGTTGGGGTGCCCGATATGGTCTGCCTCCATTTTTGTTAACACTGTTAATCTATGCCAGCTGAAAAACCAATCCCCTCACCCCCGCCCCCCATCTCCCATTCAAACACACGGTTCTCCCTGGGTATTTTCTATGCCCATTTAAAAAGGGAAATAAAGCTAATTTATAGCAAGGTGCTGGGAAACAGGTTATTGCCAGCAATGTTACAGGTTTTTTACTGTATATAATTTTTGTCTTTTGAAATATATTTGAATTGGTGTGATAAAGAGCCATGGTACAACTGATTTGTGTCATAGCTCTAAAAGAAAAAAAAAAAGCAGTATTCTCTAGAAAGAGAAAGAACAGTGGTCTTGGAGTGACAGGGCCTGGGTTCAATAGCAGCAACATCAACATCAACTACAGATAAACCTAAAAAGCTGTGGGGTTTTAGTGACCGAGCCTGGCCCCGAGAAAGGGACGAGGAAACGGAAGGACCTCTTTCCCTTCTCTGCAAGCGGGGGTTTGTTGCTTAGTTATTTCTTTGTTTGTTCTTCTGACATGCTTTTTTCTCCCTTTCCTTTTATTCCCTCTCTGTCTCTCTATGTGCCTCTGTCTGTCTCTAATAAAATGTGACTTTCTGGGAAGGAGAGTGGGTATCTATCTATTTATCTGTCTATCTGTCTATCATCTATCTATCTATAACAAAGGATAGCTTTCTGGCAAGGCGAGTGGGGATATATTGGAAGTCATGGTTGCAAAAGCAAAAGATAACAATTTTTTATTAAAGAAAAAATGAATTCAAATCCACAAACATTAAACACTTAACTCTGTCCCAAGCCCTGGGAATTCCAAGATAAAAAATAATAATGAAGGAGCTTACATTTTGCTAAGGGGAATTCACATTTATTACAGTGTTGTAAGGTTTGCAAAACACTTTCACAGCAACCCTATGAGATAGGATAAGTAAATACTGTAGGAAATACTTCATTTCATAGATAAGCAAATTAATTCTGATTGGTTAAGTTGCTGAGTCAAAACAGATATTTGGTGTCTGAGGGTGGAGTTTGAACTCAGATCTCCTTACTCCATATCCAGCACTCTGACCATTGAACCATCATGCGTATATGGATGAAGATAATACAAGTTAACAGAAGCACACCTGATGAGAATGAACCGAATTTCCCAGCATGCCTTGACTCATAAAACGATTTCCCACTGAAAGAAAGATGTCCCCAGGACTGTATTTTCAGTAAGACTTGTATACTTGTAGTATAAGGTGATTGCTTCCCAGGGAGACAGTGGGAGGATAATTTTAGGAAGGGGAAAAGTCATGATGCAAGTCAGAAGAGGCGCAATTGAAACTACAGTGCCAATTTCAAGGAATGCAGGCATTCTACCATGTTCTTGAGACACAATGGAGCATGCTGAGAACAGACATGAGTTGGAGCCGAATGATACTAGCAAGCACAGTACTGAACTCCAAGGTCATGATTGCTTGTACTGAAGGTTTCCAGCTTCCAACTCTTTGTTTCCTGACGGGGGGTGGGGGGGAGGAGGAGAGAGAGAGAGAGAGAGAGAGAGAGAGAGAGAGAGAGAGAGAGAGAGAGAGAGAGAGAGAGAGAGAGAGATATTTTTCCCTATTTCAGAGATTTATGTCTCTGAGAAGTTGTTTCTTCAAGTTAGCTTCATGGGAATTGGGATGTTTATATTCATTTTAGAGTATTGTTATATGTTTTTATGTCGATTTGCTTTACAATTCTATCCTAACTAAATATTTTACTTTTTTTTGAAAGGAAACGGGTTTAAGTTTTGACCCTAAATATTGCTAGCTCCACGACTTTGGGCGAGTTATTTCCCTTCTCTGGAACTTTATATCTTCATCTGTACAATGGGAGGGCTGAAATAACTGATTTCTAATTCTGTGGTTTCTATGCTGCTACATCTTTTGGAAAGTCTTCTCAGTCATTAATTTAAAGACTGGTGGGGTTTTTGTTTCTTTCTATGGACCTGTGATTTCATCAACGGAGGAAACTCATGCTGATTAGCAGGGGCAACTCAATTATAATTTAGAGAGTTATCTAGGGTATGGAGAGATTATATTATATGATCAGGGACATGCAGCGACCATGGGAATATTGTTGTTGCTATCGTCATTCACCATCATCAGTGTATCGGAGGCAGAATTTGAATCTAGCTCTGAGGACAACCAGGTAATGAATGAGAAGTAAAGAGGACCATATTTAGAAACTTACCATAAAATGTCACAACTAGAAGAAAACTTAACACTGATCTCCTCCCCCTCTCCACTCCACTTCCGTTGTACAGATAAAAAATCAATGACTAAAACAAGAGCTAAGAAGAAGAAACTGTTTGCTCAGGTGAATGAGGACAGCAAAGGAAAAAGCCAGAACTTGAATTCAGGACTTTAGAAACAGTCAGACTCTAATTCTGCTATCGCATCACTTCCTAAATCAGAAGGAATGAGATCTACTATAAAGTTACCATATAATTTTATTTGCTTTCTTTTCCTCCTTTACCCTCTCAGAAGGGCTGTTCCTACAATTTTGCATTTGGAGAGCTGATGAACTTGAAGCTTGCCCTTCAAACACACACCATTATCACTCGATGAGAATCAACCCATAAGCATTAATTAAGCACCTACCATATACTAGGTGGTACAGTGGATAGAGTGCCAGACCTGGAGTCAGTAGGACCTGAATTCAAATTCCACTTCAAACACTTATTGGCTATGTGACCCTAGGAAAAGACACTTCATCTTGTTTGCCTCAGTTTTCTCATCCGGAAAATGAGCTGGAAAAGGAAATGGCAAACCACTCCAGTAACTTTGCCAAGAAAATCCCATATGGGGTCACAGAGAGTCAGACACAACCATAATAACTCAGCATCAACAATAATAACATACACCAGGCATTGGAGAGAGCAAATACAAAAATAAAATAATCCCTGCTCTTGAGGAGCTTATATTCTAATTGGGAGATGTATGTATGTCTGTATGTGTGTATGCATGTGTGTGTATTTATATGCATGTATGCACATGTGCATGTATGACAGTATGTATGAACTATGTACAAAATAAATTCAAGACAGTTTTGGAAGAAAAGCTGTTAGTACAGAGGGAGAAATAAGGAAAAGTTCTGTGCTGAAGCTGGGAGTTGAATTGGCTGCATCTTGAGGGAAACCAGGAGGCCCAGAAGAAAAGCGAAAACAAGCACACGGAGATGAGTGTTTCCCCTCTGTTGCTAGGAGACACTCAGAATTCCTGTCAAAGCTCAGTGATGTTATAGGAATCAGGAGGTAGATTGAGGTGTGCAAAAAGGAGGAAAATAGTATGGAGAAGTCCCACAAGAGGAAATAGGAACCAGAAAGAGTGCTGAATTTGTGCTGACAGTACCTAGACTTAATTACCAGTTCTGTTCCAGTCTGATGTCTCTATCTTATCAGCTGGATGACCTTGTCCAAATCACTCTGCCCCTCGGGGGCTGTGTGCCTTCATTTTCCTAACCAGGTCAACAAGATGCTCTCTATAAGACTCGTTGAGCCTCTGCATTCTATGATTCTATACCTCTTCCCCATGAGGTTAAATTACTGTAATTCAGTTAATGCCCACGCCCTAAGCTGGTCACAAGTCTAGCAGGTCTACCAGGGAACTTTCTACCATCCCCTTCCCCAGCCTCCCACTTCTCTTCGGTTCTAAATCTTTTCACTTGGATCAGAAATTTGCCTTATTAATCATATGCAAATATCACACTGATAGCTTTCTGCATATAATTTGTTCTCCAGCACGCTCTGCAAAGGATTCAATTAAAACTGAACCAGAGATCAGAGAGGTCCAGTCAAACATTCAGCTAAATGCCAGATTCTCGTCATTTGGAGAAAAGAGACCCATCCCACACTGAGCAGCCAGGGGAAATAAAGCCCTTTGAACCCCAGCACCACTGAGTAACCTGATCCAAGGAACTAGACTTCCAAATCCCCGTTTTGAAAACTAACCCAGAGCTGTTGCTGGTAGTGAAAGAAGGAAAAAGCAAAATGCACTTTCAGGAATAGACATCCTATCTTTTTCTCCCAGCTGCTAAATGAGGGGAGGGAGGGGGAGAATTCATCAGTACAGAGATAGGGCAAACGCTGGGTGTCTGACTCTTTGAACAAGCCGTCTTATAGTTGTTTAAACTAGAGACTGTCACAAATAGAGATGCATTTCATACAGCTGTTTGCTCAGGACTTAACCTTAATTCTCCTTCAAACATTGTTTATTGTTAAGAGGCCTTTGCATTCAGAACTCGTTCCCTGGCACATCTGCAGTGGGAGAAACAATTCTGAGGAGCTGGCTAGAGCAGCGTTAGGGCTGATGTTAAATACTGCATTGTGCCGGGGGAAAACAGTGAGGTAAACATGTAGGAAACCGGCTCTTTTCAGCCAGGGCCCCTAAGCATGTGCGCAAGCGAACCCTGATTTGACCAGCAGCAGCTTCAGAGCGCCCAAAGGTCAGGCTAGTCCAGAGTCCTCAGAGCAGCTGGAAGAGCACTAGGGGCCAGGACCAGGGCCCTCTTCCGGACTAGCTCAGTTCAGGGCGCTGGAACCAGGTGGAGGAAGAGGAGTGGTATCCTGTCTGTGTCTATCCCCGACCAAGGAGAGGCCCTCTGACCCAGCCAGGAAAAGATGGCTTTCTCTGATAGGGGGAATGATTACTATTTGGGAACAATGGAGTGGGGTGCTCAGGGAAGGCACCATTGAAACGCAAGTCCTGAACCTTGTTATGGAAAAAACTATTACAAGATCTTTCACTGATTAATGAGGAACTGGGGTTAAGTGACAAGTTAGAAAAGAAGTTCTTAGCTTTTTGTGGGTGTATCATGGACCCCTTTGACAGTTCAGTGAAGTCCAGAGACTCATTCTCAGAATATCTTCTTAAATTTATAAAATAAAATATAGTCTTATGAAGAAAAGGGGAAGCTAGGTGGCGCAGTGGATACAGTGCCAGGCTTGGAATCAGGAAGACTTGTCTAAAGAAGGAAAACTGGTTCCTGAGTTCGAATTTGATCTCAGACATTTACTAGCTGTGTGACCCTGGACTCACTTAATCCTCTTTGCCTCAGTTTCTTCATCTGTAAAACAAGATGGAGAAAGAAATGGCAAACAGTATCTCTGCCAAGAAAACCCCAAATGGGACTTGACTGAAAACAACTAAACCACAAAAATTACAAAGGAAACCAATTATTTTGACATATAGTTATCTATCTATCCATCTCTACATGCATATGTACATATGATTTTAAAAACAAGCTTATGAATCAATCCGAGGCTAACCATTTCTAGAATAAAGCCTTACTTCTTCTTTAACACTGAAATTACAACTGAACTTTTATGTCATTGTGTTTTCTGAAGTTGTACAGGATGAGAGGGAAAATGTACTTCAAGAGGAAGGTTATCATAGAGTTCCTTTAAAGCTTAGCTCAAGCAGCACCATAGTTTTGCATTTCTCTGCATCCTCAGGGCTTACCACATTTCCCAACACATAGTAAGTGTCTAATAAATGATTACACTGAGTAAATTACCTTCTACATTAGGCCTTTCCCAATTCCCCTCCCTAGTTTCCCCTTTCCTCACACAATTACCTTGTATTTATTTTGGATATACTATTTGTGTATATGTTATCTCCACTAGTAGAATATAAGCTCCTTGAGGACAGGAATTATTCCATTTTTGTCTGTCTCCAAGCTTTCTTTCACTTTAGAACAGAGCCTAGCACATAGTAGAATGACAGCATTAGAGACTGAATCTGTGATCTCATTGATATCAGGAATTCCCAGGTAAGGAAATGCCATCCTTCAAAGTAAGTTGGCACCTTCACTGCAGCTTAACAGTCTTATAGAGTTGCCTAGAACACTGAAATGTTGTGACTTGTCCTAGGTCATCATAGAATGATGTCCTAGGTTGTCAAAGAATCGCCAAACGGCATTAAATTATGTGTCAGAGGTGGGATGTGAACCCATGTCTTCCTGGCTTCAAGTTCAGCCCTGTATCCACACCGGCTTTTGCTGTCAGAACTGGGTCAGCACAGAGTACAAGCCTAATAAATGTTTGTTTGTAGACCAACAGTTTAGATTCTAGCCCTGTGAATGTTGTACATTTGATAGAACAGTCTATCACTGGCATCCTTCTATGGAATGTGAGTTTTGGAAAGAAAGATTAACTCCATTTGGAAGAAGGCACCAAAGTAAGACTGATAAAGAAAGATGAGAAAAAAACTGGAATTTTAATCATGAAAGGGAGCTTGGAGATCATCTGGTCTGACCCTCTCATTTAAGGGATGAGAAAACAAAAACTTAAAGTGATTTGCCATAGGCCTCTTATGGGAGCATATCTCCTTTTTGAGTTGGTAGCTTAACTGCTGCTGAAATTTATCTACCACAATGCAGAAATTATAGAAGTTAAAAACCTAGGTTTTATTATGCTAAGGCATAGCTTTGGACCTCAAACAAAAAAATAAACCCAAATGACAATTAGGATTCTAACAAAGACTCTTATAGACAAAATTACCTCAGAGTGACAGACAAAAAATTCTTTTACATATTGCAATTTTGTAAATACCTCTTAGGTCATAAAAGTTGAAGAAAAAACAGATTCATAATTCCACACTTCCTTGAGTGTCATGAAAGTTGAACACATTCAGTTAAGCAGGGTCATAATCTAAGGATTCCATTCCCTAAGGAAACAGACGTAGTTAAAGAGACTCTAGGTAAACTAAGCCAGGTTACAGATTAAACTACATTTAAAAGTTCACAGTGAATTAAGGGAGAAGGTATTTTTACATGTCTCCAAGGAGTAGGGACAGGTGAGATTCTTCCTCTAGTTTCTTATCTAACGAATGGTTAGATCTTAAGTAAATTGTCACATCGCATGCATAAGTTTCTGCCAGCTCAGTAACCTCTTAACTAGAAGAAACAACCCTGACCTTCTCAAATAATAAGACTTAATGAAAGGAAATAAAAAAATTCCCATAACAGTAAAAAAAAAATTTCCAGCTATTTAGGGGAAAAGCAAGATCTTGAACTTGGGTCTCCTGATTTCTAGTCCAGGGCTCTTTCCACCATTATACTACACCATACTTTTCCTCATGTGGTAAGGGGAAATCATATCATATGCATTTTTTATAAAGCATTTCAGAGAAATGGAGAAAATCAAACTGAAGTTATAAAGAAAAGAAAATTTGCAGTCCTACAGGATTGTAAATCACATACCTGTCTAAAGGGACATCTGCATAGCCCAGGGGGAGCATCTGCTTGTCTAAGAGGTGGGGCTCTGTTTGAGATTCTCTCCTTAGAAAAAATCTTTGTTCAACTGTAACTAACGCGACTCAGATGGTTAATGGTGATCTAGGCTTTCTCTAGCACTGCCAATATGTGGGTCTGCATTGCTATTGGCAGGCTCTTGATTTTTCCTTTACCTCATCAAGAAAGCTATGGAAAGTGTCTTCTAGAAGAGCTTCATCCATTCTTCAAAGTTCCTCTGGGATGGTCATCAAGAATTTAAGCACTGGCTGAAAATTCATTGGTTTTCAGACAAGATGGTAATAGCACTCTTTACAATCCACCACCTAGCCAATTCTCTAACCCTTTTCAACGTAGCAGCACCTGCTCTCTTTAGCATAGCCCTTCAGAACCCAAATCTACATCCATAGAAGAACACACAAATTATGCCATATAATACTTTATATAGACATCATATATGCTTAGTGGCTGCAATTACCTCATCTGGTAGAAAGACAGTCCTTGTGGAATCATGATCTAAACATGTTGCCTTTATAGAACTAGAATGCCAAGCTCTGCATTTTCGGTCTTAGACTGATGTTTACCTTAAAGGTAAGAGAGAGAATGTGGTCCTTTTGGACTGGTCCTTTCTGAGTTTGAGAGTTCATAATCAAAGAACTGAGTTCAAGTCCTGCTTCATATATCTGCTGCTACTACTACTACTACTACTGTACTACTGCTACTACTACTACTACTGCTTTTGCGGCTGGTACTGCTGATGCTGCTATGACTGTTACACTGCTACTGCTGTTGCTATTGCTGATGCTGCTACCACGAAACTACTGCTACCACTACTTCTGCTACTACTGCTACCACTACTGTTGCTGCTGCTAAGTGCTTCATAATTATTTCATTTGATGCTTACAAAAATCTTATGATGTAGGTGCCATTACTGCTCCCATTTTACAGTTGAGAAAACTCATTTTGATCAAATTTGAACTCAGATCAACCTTCTCATTTTATAGCTAAAGGAAATGAGGCCCAAAGAGTGTATGTGACTTGCCCAGGGATTTAAACTAGTATCTGAGGCAGAATTTGAACCCAAATCTTCCAAATTACAAGTACAGTGTTGTATCCATGACTCCACCCCATCTTCCTTATTAACTGTTAGACTATGGGCAATTCACTTCACATTTCTGATACTCATTTTTCTCAGCGGTAAAATGATGTTAAATAACCCCTTTTACTGCACAGGGTTGTTTCAAGAACAGTAGCTAACATTTAAATAGTACTTTTAAGTATTACAAAATCTTAACAAATATTATGTCATTTCATCTTTATAACAACCTTGAAGTGCTATTATTATCCCTATTTTACAGAAGAGGAAACTGAGGCAGTAATAGGTAAAGCAACTTGCCCAGGGACACAAATCTTATAAGTTCTGAGGCAGGATTTGAAACCAGGACTTCCAGATTCCTACTTTGTCCAGGATCCTATCCATTGTACTATCTAGCTACCTATCACTTTCAGAGCTGGAAGGGATTGTAAAGATCCCCTTCATTTTATAGACAGGAAACTGAATCATGTGGAGATTGAGTGATTTGTTCCAGATGACACAGGAGGCAGAATTAAAACTCAAACCCTAGTCTTCTGACTCCAAATACGTTATCTTTTCACTGTACCACAGTGACCATGCTATGTTATCTGTATAATAAAAAGTGTGGAAATGTTAAAGTGCTTATGTAAATATCAGCTAATATTAATTCTTTATGACCTTGTGCAAGTCACTGGACACCACTAGGCCTGAATTTCTTGATCTTTAGATAGACGAGACACAGATGAACACAGAGACTAGACTGATTGGAAACAATCAATTGACTATAAAAATTAAAGGAGCAGATTCAATTTCATCCCAGCTCAAATTCTGTGACTTTTTGAAAAAGTTCTAGCAAAGTCATTCTCCAACAGACAAATGGTCAAAGGATAGGAACAGTTTTCAAAGGAAAAATCTATCAATAAGCACATGAAAAATATGCTCAAAATCATTCATAGTTAAAGAAATTAAAATTGAAGTAATTGTGAGGTTTTACCTTACACCTCTCAAATTGATAAAGATGACAAATGTTGGAAGCCTATGGGAAGACAGGCACAATGGTCAACCATTGAGAGGTCTGTGGTTCCATTATGGACCAGTCATTCTAGAAAGCAATTCCAAACCGTGTCCAGAAAGTTACAAAACTCTGCACATCTGAACTAGATCCTAGATTCCTATCAAAGAAAGAAGAAAAGGATCTATACATACAAAAAGATTTGTAGAAGCCCTTTTCACGATAACCAAAAATTAGAAATGAAGGAGTTGTCCTCCTATTGGGACAAATATGGTACATGAATATAATTGAATAGAATTGTGCCAAAAGAAATGATGAAGGGGACAATTTCATAGGAAACTAAGAACACGTTTCTGAGCTGCTGTAAAGAATAAGTTTTACAACGACAGCAACATTATATAGAAAAATAACTTTCCAAGACTTTAGAACCCTGATCAACGCAATCATAAATCACGAGTCCAAAAGAATGAAGACGAAATATGTCACTCACCCCCTCATAGAGAGGTAATAAACTAAAAATTCAGAGACATGACTAATGTGAGAATTTGTTTTGCCAAATTATATAGATTTTTTTTTTAGATTTTTTAAAAAAATTCTCCAATGAGGGAGGAAAAGTTAATTTTTTTTTCATACTCTTCTTGCATCTTTGTCATTTCTCCTCCAAGTCTTTCCTCCACCTGTCCAACTTGCTTTTCAAAATCCTTTTTAAGCTCTTCCAAGGCCTGAGCCCACCCAACACCCCCCTGGGGTGTCTGGGGTACTGAGGCCCCGCCCTCCACATCTTTCCCTGATGGGAAAAATACGTTCTCGTCCTCCCCATCAGATCCGAAGGTCGGGATCATTTGCATTTGTTGGAAAAAACTCTCTAAAGTCTTATTTTTCTTCCCCTTTCTAGGCATTTTCCCAGCCAGTTACTTGACTTCTGAGATTCCTTTCCACCCCCGCCTGGATCCGCCCAGCTAGTGCTTGGCCTCTGAGATTCAAATGCGCTTTCCCTCGGCAAGCTTTAGCTCTGGCGCAGGGGTGGGGGCAGGGCCACCTCCTAAGCTTGAGCCCTCAGGGGCTTTCCGCAGAGACTTTCAGGAACGGAGCAGGTGGGGGCGGGGTGGGGGGCCCCGCCTGCTGTGCTCAGCTCCCTTGGGGGTTTTATTCAGAGGCGTTCAGCAGTAGAGCAGGGTGGGGGCAGGGCCGTCTCCCCTGCTCGGCTCCCTCAGGTTGGAAAGACCTTCAGTATTGAAGATCCTACCTGCTGCTGGGGGATTCCTGAGTCCCGGGCCGCTGCCGCCTCAGCCGCCTGCCCACGCCTCTGCCTCCGCCGCTTCCTGCCCCCGTCTCTGCCGCCGCCGCTTCCTCCCGAGGGGGCCCGAGTCACGGAGGCGCTCCGCTCCCCTCCCCTATCGCAGGCTTCTTTCTTACTGACCTGTAGCTTCTGTGGGCGGAGGGACTTTCCCGGCTGCCGGAGCTTTCCCCGGAGCTTTCCTCTCTGAAGTCTGCTGGGTCAGCTTCTCTGGGGCCTCGGCCAGGGGTGGGGGTGGGGGTCCGCTTTCCGGAGTGCGATGGACCCCGGGGACGGCTCTCCAGGGTTCAGTGGAACGGAAATCTCTTCCCCTATGTTTATGCACCCCCTGCAGAGATTCAGAATTTATGGGGATCTCCTTTTACCTCAATTCCATGGGTTGTGGGCTCGGAGCTCATAAATGTGCGTCCTTCTACTCCGCCATCTTGGCTCCGCCCCCCAGGAAAAGTTAATTTTTTAAAAAATTATTTATTAATAACCTTATTATTTATCAAATTGTTATTGTTGCTGAGTAATTTCAGTTGTGTCTGACTCTCTGGGGTTTTCTTGGAAAGTGTTAAGTAATTTTCCCAGGGTCACACAGCCTGTACGTTTCTGAAACCAGATTTGAACTTAGTTTGCCCTGATTCCAGGGCCAGCACTCTATTCACTGCACCAGCTAGCTGACCATTTATTAAATTACCAAATTATTAGACAATTTAATATTAAAATATTTTACTTGTTAAATGTCATTTCACATAATTTAAATATTTGTTGTTGTATTACCTATTTGAAAACAAAGTGTAATAAATGAAAAAAAATTGAAGAAATAATAATAAAAGGGTAAAGTTAGGTGGGAAGTTGTATGGCAAAGTATATTGAGCCTGGAATCAGGAAGACATCATCTTCCCGAGTTCAAATCTGGTCTGCAAAGCTTACTATGTTGTGTGACTTTTCTCAAGTCACTTAACTCTACTTGCCTCAGTTTCCTCATCTGTTAATAAGTTAGAGAAGAAAATGACAAACCATTCCAGTATCTTTGCCAAGAAACCCCCAAAATGGGGTCATTTTAAGAGTCATATGGGGCTGAACAGCTATAAAAAAGTAAAGGCATTTTTTTGGATTCTGTGCCATCATAAAGACCATTAAGCTGAGTTTTCTCTGAATAGGTAATGTGTTACTCCCAGCATCATCCCTCAGAGTAACTGGCCTAGTCATTGGGTTTCTATCCTTCCTTTGTGACCTGGGACCAGATATCAAGTAAAGCCCAAAATCTTCAGTAAAAAGAACCAAGTTCAAGTCTTGTCCTTTTGTCCTCTTGGGTCCTTGATTCTCTTATCCAATTATCACCACAGACCAGTCATTAGATTATAAAGAGGATTGTCCCAGGGTTAAAGGTATTCAGGACAATGAGCTCCACGGAGAAAGATAACCTCGTCTGAGCTTGGAGTGAGACCATGTGCATCACTCATTCCCCAAGCACCCCTCATGTCTTACTTAGGCTGTTCTGAAATCATTCTGAGGAGACTAATTAGAAGAAAGCATCTGCATCCTTGTAGTAGGGTTTACTTCCCCTAATAATTCGAATACCAAACTGAGTCAACATTAAATGACTTTAAATGTTCAAGGGAATGTTCTTTTTGGTCCTTTCCTCTTTCTCTCCCCTCCCCCAACATTCATCAAGGCATCAGGGCAAGGAAGACCCTCAACAGCCATCCTATGTGTTTATTGCAAGAAAACAACAGACACCAACAAATCCCTTAAATTGGTCAGAATCTTATCAGGACTAGGAATTCCCTTAACACTCAGTTACGGCATTAACCACCTCCATAAACTAAATCTAAAAACAGCAGAAATAATAATAAAAAAGATATTTATGGAGGCAATCCATGATATGCAATAGTAAAGAGACTCCCTTCCCACCGTCAATCCATGAGTTTTGTGATGGTGGATAACTGGCAGTCTTCCAAAAACATAAAACTAAAGCACACCATGCATTCAAAACTGCAGTCCCCATCCCTTGTGCTCCTTAAAAAGGTGAGCAGGCATACGTATACACATCTTAGCAGGTTGTAAGTCGTAGGCCTTTTAAAGCTGGGGGAAAAGAATCACAGTATTGTTAGGAAAAATCATTTTCTCTGCATGTGTTTTTAAATTTCTACGTAATTAATGAGAAAAAGTGTCACAGCAGCTAATGTGATTGCCACAATGCAGTTCCGAAAACAACACACCAGAGACATGGGAAGAGGAAGGCCTGGTAGTGTGGGTGTTGTCAGACAAGCAGCAATACTTGGAGAACAAAGCCCTTGAGAATGCTCCATAATAGAGAACAATAGGGCACTGGCAGAAGTGGGTGAGACATAATAACAACACCTTGTGTTCAAATTACACCTTTTGTCCTGTATTTCGAAGTACTGTACACATAAATTAAATCTCACAATATCTATCTGGGATGAGAAAACAGCTACAAAGAGGTGAAATAAGTTACTCACGTCAGGAACACGGTCAGACTGGAATATTTTTCTCTCCTAGATTTTCTTCCACACATGTGGTTCAAATAATCTAAGACAAGGATACGAACTAAAGAAAAGTAAACTCAATCAGTTCTCCTCAAACAAAAGAGCTGTAGGATCTGGTGCAGCCTGATGCAAAGTGGAGCTTTGGAATATGCTTAGCGAAATGGAGCTTACATGTACCCTTTGTTTACATTGATTATAATTATGATAAACAGAGTGGGATGACAGAGATTTTATCCCAGGCACAGCAATTTAGGGGACAATGAGAGTACTTGCACTCTTTTATTAGGCAGAGACATCTGATGGATTGAATGGGTAGCCACATCTTAGGAACATGCTTCCTCCCCTGTGTCATAGTATAGCCCTATATCTGTAACATCACTGTCTTCAGTTCTGTACACTGTTGGAAACCACCATCTCCACCAGTAGCACCTCTCTCCTGGGACCCAGTGGTCGACAAACCACACAGCTGCCATCTTCATCCCCCTCCTTCATTGTGCCTTCCTTCATCACTATGCTATCCCCATTTGTCTGCTGCCCCATTTGGGAAGTTAGGGTTCTTTAGATTTATTGTGAGGTTTAGGCCAAACTCACTGGAGGGACAGGTCATCATTCTTCTGGGGTGATGGCTCCCAACCACAAATGACTCATAGGAAGTTGTTGTGGTGATGGTGGTTTTTGTCCTTCGGTTTTGCAAAAGACCAGTGACATCATGGGTGATGTCTTGACTTCTGTCAACTGGATTTAAATAAGGCAGAGCTGCACAAAGTCATCAGCCTCACTTTATCTTCCTGAGTCATAGGAGTCCATCGGAAAGACAAAAGTCAGGGCAATTGGTGATAGCTCAGGATGCAGTAGATGCCCTTAGTGTCCTTAATGTCTGACCAAGCCCTAAGCACTCCACAGCACCTATCTCGGCTGACTTCATGGCCACTGGAATAGATTGTGCTGCCCATTCTGCTGGAGAAAGTCTTCCATTCTTGGGGTGGATGTCCCCCTAACTCACCAACAGGTTTGAGGCCTCACAGGAAGTAACCCTTGGTGCAATCAAGGTAGAAGCTGGGTAAGCTAGAGGGGGAGGGGAATCTAGAAATGCTCCCCCTCCCCCACTCCAAGCACCATTGTTTCCTGATTCGCATCTTTCCTCCATGGTCTGTCTCTGAGTTCTCCTCAACTTTCTCTCTCTTATTCCATTGTGCTTGCCCCAGGTATTAGCATTACCAATTATATCTTGGATTATCCTATGGCGATTCCCACATGACAGAGGTTCATCTTGGGTTTCTGGCTAAAATTTTGCTCTGCCTAATGATCATGCAGTGTGTTGTGAGCTGTTTGTGTTCTGAGTTAGTACTCTACTGCTCCTGAAGTGCTCTGATCAGAAGCACATCAAACATTTCCTGTCTGTCTGTTGTGTGTAAATGATGAAGGGAGAGAACAGAGTAGGGGACTTGTAAGGTAGGATCATCAGCCCTAATTTCCTGCCATTGTCAGCACAGTGGGTTACTTGTTTCTATAAAACTTTGGTTTCAGAGGGGACCACTCCATTTGAAAGGGACTCGATGCTTTCCCATCAGGCTGATGAAATTGACTTCTTTTATGGCGTGATTCCTATAAATTTCAAAATGGGAAAACGTTTGCTTTAACACTGTTCACATTTTGGCTAAATGCTACCCAAAGTGAAGGGGGTAAAAAACACCTCTGTCTTGTTCTAACTCTAGCGGGGGAAATATAGAAACCAAAAACAAAGAATGTAATTATAAACTGTGACCCAGATCCTTGTTCATTACCACTTCCCACCTGCTAGGAGATTCTCAATTGACTATTTAATCAACTAGGGTTCTTAAGCAGGATCTACCACAAGCTCAATTGCTGCAGTGTATGAAAAGAAACAAAAAGATGTTCTACAAAAATAAAGCATAATCATTAAGGCAATCTGATCCAACGAGCACTTATAATTATCTGAATACTGTAAGTGTTATTACTGACGGGGATGAGCCTATGGCTAAGGTCTTGGATTGCTCCCAGCCTCAGCAGTGTGGTCCCTTTTTAATGTCTATCTTCTTCCTCTTTTCTTTCTGTTTTTTCAGATGAGAGTAAAGAGAGCAGACAAGGAGCTTGTCTTTTTTTCTTCTGATCCCCTGATTAGATCTTTTCTTTCTCTGCCTACTGTCCCTCATTTTCTTTGTACTCTTGGTCCACCAATCTTCTAAGTGTCAATCAGAACTCTTGCATCCTTTCCATTGTAACTGTCTGCCTTCTTCCTTGAATATAACTCAATACATCAGTGTACAGATGCCATACTGTTTCTTAGTGTTGGTTGATGTGTCCTAATGCCATTACATCACATCAACCCAGTAGGATTTTTATGTGCAAACAACTGTAAAGGAATGTAAGGCAATAATGGGAGAAATAGTTTCTTACGCTCATCGGTCTTCTAATAATGGAGCCTCAACTACAAATTCATCTGTGCCAATATCATGAAATTGTGATACTCTCATTGATTCTTCTAATCAACCTTAGATAATTCCTATCTTCATTCATTCTCCAAGGCCACAGAATACCAACAGAGAAAGTTATAGAACCAAGTTGATTGGGTTGACAATAAATTCAGGCTATCTTTACTGGCCTATGTCTTCACTATTATATGACAAAACTTTTGATAACCTCTTATGGACTCACATCCTCCACAATAGACATTCCAATTATTTTCTAGTTCTCTGCAATAATCTCATTGTTCCCAATAAACAACCTCACATCCTCTAAATTAATAAAATATCATCTCTTGACTTACCTTTTCCACTCCTCAAAATGGCATCATTTGCCTCATTCTTGGCAATTTACATTCTCTTACAGAAAACCCTTATAACCTTCTGGCCTCTAAGTATCTCTCCAACTCCTTTGAATCATTAATATCTCAGAGATAGAAAGGACTCAAACTTCATCCGGTCCAACTCGTACAAGAAGACATCTCATCTAACATTCCTTATAAATAGTCATCCATAGTCCATGTGAAAACACGCAGGGATGAACAGCTTTGAACTTTTCCAAGCATTCCCTTCTAATACTAGGCAGATCTAATGGTTAGGAAGCTCATATTAAGCTACAATCTTGCTCCCTGGGTTGGGAGTCAGGATGAGATTTTACATACAGATGTGCAACATAGCCGGTACTCCTTTTCATTTTTGTTTTTGAGAAAGGGTCGCCCATTCATCATTCCCTCTGACTCTTTAAAACGAACAAGCACAAGAATTGAGTGAAGCAGGTCACTACTGCGGCTGCTTGACGCTTGTGGCTACTGGCTCTATGTGTCACTGCATGCCAAAGGCAAAGCTGAAACAGATCCTGGGGAACTGTGGAGGCTAATTACAGGGATCTTAGGAGAGGAAATGGGACCAGAGATTCCAGATGTCAAGACGGATCAGGAAGTGGAAACAAAGACAGAGTGGGACTAAACCAGTCTGGTAAATCACATGGTCATGGAAAAGTGAACTGGTTGACAAGGAGAGGAAAATTTCCCAGTGACATTCTATCTTCCTTTTTTCATACCCTAGATCAATATTCAGTTGAGGCCAGCACATTACCAAAAGCCAAGTGACTTTGGGTGTGGTGGGACCAGAGATAGTCTAAGAATTTACAGGATGAATACCCTCGTGTAGTAGCAAAGATACTGATACCTTTGAGGGGACCACATAGATACATTGAATGCCCAGTGAGGAAAACCCTCAACTAGTGACAGAAATGTAGTAGTTACCTAGTGGCCAAATTTCATATTCTACTCTTTTGCTAGTTTAATTTGTTAAAATGACAGCCTGTTTTTCTGTAGGTTTTCACAAAGTAGGAAAGAAGCCAGGTACGAGATGCTATCGAATCAAGTGTTACCAGGCATATGCCTGACCTAAGCCTCTCTCACATTTGTATCTCCTTCAACACCCAGAAGTGTCTTGTATACAACAGCCATATAACAAATCTTGGTTGAATTAAATTGCCTTCCAAGTGTTTATAGCTCTGAGAATAAAGAACGTGTTACTGCTTGGCTCCTCAATGACCTTTTAAGGAAGACCTAGAACTAAAGATAGTTATCTTTGAGAATATTAACTTCAGAAAGCCAGAGACTTTTCAGAGGGTATTAATAAAATACTACTGGATTGAATATGGATTTATTATATTCAATTCAATTATTTTCATATCTTATATGAAAAATATAGTATTACATCTTCCATTTGAAGACACTTGAAAAGATAGATGTGCTAATGCTCAGCTATGCCCTATTAGTTAGACCTTTCTTAAATTAAGAATCTGAACTATAATGTGTCCAGTCACACTTAGGATAGCAATGCTGTGACTGGTGCACTCAAGTTAAATGCGCATCTTTGACACACAATCTACGTTTCTTTGAAACTTGTCATTTTTGTATTAGGGTATTACAGAGCAGTAGTCTAAAATAATCTAATAGTTCTTCCAACCAATGATGATTGTGAATGCTGTCCTAGAGTCACATGAACTGGAAATATCCTGGACCTAGAAAATCATTGGTTCAGCATTCAAAATGATACAATATTGACTGTAAGGAGTGAGTATAATTCCTCAAATGTTGAATTCACAGCACATGTAAGTAAGGTATTCATCCTTAAGGAATTTTCAAAGAAAGGAGGCAAAACATACTACACACATTAGACAGGTATATAAGCATGCTCTAGTGGGAAAAAGTACTGAGCTTGAGATAAGAAGACCTAAGTTCAACTCTTAGCTATGGAATCCTATCTGTACGAGTCATTTAACTGTTTTGAGTCTTAGCTTCCTTCTACATAAAACAGGGATAAGAATACCTGCCTACAGATATCATACAGTGGTTCTCATGTACTTGAAAAAAACTTTATAACCATGAAGTATTATGTAGCAGTAGGTGATTGAAGTTGCTGGACTTGACATCAGCAAGATTTTGATTCAAATCCCACTTCAGACATTGTGTCATCCTGAATGGTTTCATCATATGGAAAATGTGCATGCCAACGTCAATAGCACTTCTGTCCCAGGGTAGTTGTGAAAGTCAAATGAGACGATGCATTTAAGTGCCTTAAAAGCCTTACAACATGATACAGATGTCAGTTATGGTGATTATCATTATTACTAGCATATGGTCATTTAGATCAGTTTTTATTATTCTAAATTATCATTATATGGTCAGAGGACAAGTGACTAGTCTACACTACCCATTTAGAATACATTAGGTTGACTCATTAGCATTTATAGCAAATAGCAATCAACCTTCCCTTTTAATAGACAAAAAATGTTCAACTATAGAACAAAGACAAGAGCAATATCTTTTAGTCATTTCCCCAATACTGGAACAGGGTGAATGGGTACCATGAAGGAAGAGATCATTAGAATAGAATGGAATGGAAAAGAACCTATACAGTTCCTTGGAATACCAGAGAAACACTAGGAGCACTTTGATCATAATGAGACTTGATAAGAACTAATTAAGTTTCAGTTTGCAATGGAAAGGTCAATAGGTTTCACCAAATTAGATAATATATGGCAAGAGTTTTGCAAACGTAATTATTATTGGCTATGTACTGAGGCATGGGGTTCTAAAGACTAATGCCATATAGGTAATGAGACCTCACACCACTTAGTGTCTGCTGTATTCCTGGAATGAGATGCCCTTCCCAGGATAAGCTCATCACTTCTAAACTCATCACCATGCTGCAGACTCAAGCCTTGACTGATACTACCTGCCACAACCACCTCTCCCCTGGTTGGAGGACTGGAAGGTAGCCACCAAACTCCGCCCAATGCCTTCTTTTATAGAGGGTAGAAATTGGACTCTCACCTCACTCCATTTTGCATCTGATGCTCTGCCTGGTTTCAACTCTTTGGAACAAGATGATCTCTCTTGTTCCTTCCCCCTACACTCTTACTTGGCACTTTTTTGGGTCATTTCCCCTTTTAGATTTTAAGCTCCTTGAGGGGCAGAGACAATCTTAATTTTATCAATTGTATTTCCAGTGATTAACAGAGTGCTTGGCATGTAGTTGTTATTCAGTTTTTCAGTCATGTCTGACTCTGTATGACCTCATCTGGGGTTTCCTTGGCAAAGATATTGGAGTGATTTGCCATTTCCTTCTCCAACTCATTTTACGGATGAGGAAAGTGAAGCAAACAGGGTTAAGTGACTTGTCCAGAGCCATACAGCTAGTAAGTGTCTGAGGCTGGATTTGAACTCATCTTCCTGACTCCAAGCCCAGCAATCTATACACTGTGCCACTGAGCTGCCCGTACTGTGTTACTGTGATTCATCCTTCATTCTCAAGGATGACCAATGATATCACAAGGATGATGACTTGACTTGACTGTCCACTGTCCACTGTCACTGTCCATTGTCCACTGTCTACTCATTGGACTTAAGTGAGACAGAGTTGCATAACATTATTAGCCTCACTCTGTCCTCCAGAGTCATCTGAGTCCAGTGGCAAGATGCAAGTCAAGATAATTGACGATGGCCCAGGCCCATATAGTAGGCATATAGTAGTCACTTAATACATTTTTATTGACGTGGATGGATTCATTGGTTTTAAGAAAACTTGACCAATTATCACAACATGTTACACTCAGTTTTCTCAAGCAACAGTATGATCTACACCTATTTCCATCTTGAGGATGATAGGATATACTGAAGATAAGAAAGAGACAATGCCAGAAAAGGACCTTGAGGGTCTAATTGTCTGGGGGTCCAGAACTTGGAATTCACTAAGCATACAGGGAACTCCCAGTGAGGAAATTTCCTCTATTGATACAGACCAATAATTGGTCTGTGATCCACAGTGTTACAGCATGGAGGTTGGGGGAGTGGTCTGAGAAGCTGAGAAGTTGTTACTTGGTCAGGATCACAGAGCCAAGACTTTAACCCAGGTTTTTCTGACTAAGTATTGCTCCCCAGAGCACTGTCATGCTGCTTTCTCAATACTAGGTGATACTGTTATTATAGACCAGTTACATAATTTCTTTATTAAAGCACTGTACTATCAACAAGCTGGGGGTAGAGGAGTTATCTAGTCAGCTCAGATGAAAACACTATTAGAAGAATGGGGATAAACCTGAAAAACAAGACGTAATTTACTTTAAAGCAATTTCAGAAGCAAAGAAAAATTACTGCAAATCTATGTCAGGCTACATTTGGTGTTAGTTAGGTACTGATGGGGGAGGAAAAGGGGGAGATGGGAAGAGGAGACTCGGAGCCTGAGTGGGACTGCTAATCAAACCGATTCCTGTTCAGTTAATTTTGTTTGCATATTGTATGTTCTGCTCTTATCAGAAGAACTTGTGGACAAATGAATAATGTGTGTGCCCTAAATTGAACTGAATCTTTTATTCTTGCTGGAGAGATTTAGCAAGAGGGGAAAAATCAACAGGGTATGCTTTCTTCAGAAACCTGCCTCTTTCACAGATTGCTGTAAGCCTGAGTTATTAACTTTGTATAAAAAGAGAAATTTGATCATGTTACCCTACATGTCCTTCATGCATTGCATTCAACTGGACTCCAGTGTGCCCCTTGGTAATGATCTTGTTGCTAGGTAACAGACACAGGGACCCCGAAAGCCCATCTTTGGGATTGCATTTAGACTCCACCTAAACAAAGCTCCTGCTTTTGCAGGCTGGCAATGGTGCTTTCCATTATTCATTGTCTCTGCTGCCCTTCCTCCCATTTGTTTTTGCTTACAGAACCTAATTTAACAAATGAGATCATACATTTCATGTCATTAAACAGCTGTGTAAAATCTAGACTCTCCCCTAATGGTTTGGGTACACTTCAAAGTGTAGTTTTCGATTATTTGAGTTTGTCACTACTCTTTACAAGAGAAATAGGGGGAAATAAATAGCAAGATGTTATTTAAAAAAAATTTTTGGCATCAAAAGAATGTTTTGTTTTGCTTTTCAGATAAAAATTCAAAATTTTAGTTCTCTCTCAATGAGAATAGTAATGGGTGGGCTTCATTCCCTATGGAATGCAGCATAACTTGAGTGTTTATCCGTTTTCTTTATGCTAATTTAGATAGTTTCACTGTATGTGTGCTACCCACTGATTTATTAAGAAGGGAAGACAATATTTCATGCCCTTATTTATTGAGATGATAAGTAAATTTCACAGTAATATGGGAGGAATGAGTCAAACTCAAACCACAGTTTATTTTGCTCCTTTAATAATTTATAGTTTTTTTCCATGTGGTAGGTAGTTGGTATAGTGGATCGTTTTGGACTTGGAGTAAAAAAAGAACCAAATTCATGTCTTACTTCAACCTTAACAGCTGTGTGCCCCTGAATAAAGTCACTTAACCTCTCAGACTCAGTTTCCTCATCTATAAAATGGGGGTAAGAATAACAACTACCTCATATGGTTGCTGTGGGGATCAAATGAGATAATATATAAAGCACACTGTAAATCTTAAGGCATTACGTGATATATGGCTAATATTATTATCAATATGATTACGTGGATCGCCTTCCGTTGATACTTATTCCGACCAGACTATGGCTTAACAGATAGTCTTCAAAACATGATGTCATATTGCCCCTCCATCTTTGAAATAGAGACATCTCTTCCAGTCCCATAACCCCAAGAGGTCAAAGGGAGAACGGTTCTACATGCACTGAAGTCTTCATAGCAACACTATGTTTATTGGCAAAGAAGTGGAAAGTACAAAGTACGTATCTATCAACTGGAAAACAGTTAAACAGATTGTGGTACATAAATATGATATAGTAATACTGTACTGTAAGAAACAATGGTTATAAGAATGTGTATATATGTGCATGTACATATATACATATGTGTAAATATATGTGTGTATATGTTATCGATGCAAAATAGAATAAGTAGAACCAGGAAAACAATATACATATGGAATATATCAATGTAAATGGAAAGAACCACCAAAGCAGCAATAACAACAAAAGATGAAGATAAACATTTTAATTATAATGGTTCTACTTGGATCAAAAAAAAAAAAGAGAGGAGAAAGAGGCAGGAGACCGTAAGTATGGAATATTATATAGGTAGATATATTAGAGACGCATATACACATATATATGCAATGCCATATTTGATTGAAGAGTTGCTCATTTTATTATTTATTATATTATCTTTTTTTATTCCTTGTTTTTATAAGGGACGGTTTTCTGGGTGGGGAGAGATCATTAAAACATAGATTTAGAACTTAAAGAGACTTTACAAGCTATCTTTAGAGGCATATATTGAGAAATGAAGGTGATATAAAATCAAAATTACTAACAATTTCTTTAAAGGCATGCCATGGTCAAAAAAATGATCACTCTATAGTCAGCCTGGTAAGGAGGCCCTCCTAACTCAAATATGCTGGTCCTTGAATATACTCCTTTGCTAGGCCTATACTTCCCAACTTCCACAATACTTTGTGCTTTACTGCAATAGTTTTTGAGAACCATAGTAATGATCGTATAGTTAGGAGACAAGAGGCAGAATTGGAGAGAAGGCTAATCGTGGAGGCAGAAGGACCTGTGTACAAGCTTTGCCTCTAACACTGTGTTAGATAATAATAATCACTGTGTGATTATGAGCAAATCACTTAACCTCCCAGTGTCCTAGGTAAAACTAAGATTATAAATAACAGAAGAGTTGCTGATCTGCTTTGGAAGAGAGATTTCACGCTGGGACGTCCCCACACGGGTTAGGACCAAAGGGAGGGAGAGGGAACAAGAAGATGCTCTTTGAACTTATTTATCACCTTGTGACTCAAACCAGGACTGCAAGGAGAAGAAATGGATATGGAGATTACAGTGGTTGGATCTTTCTAAAGGGCTTCTGACCACACCACTTCCCCATTTAAGCAACTCCAGTGACTTCTTAGTACCTACAGGATCAGATATAAAGTCCTGTATTTGGTGTTCAAAGCTCTTCTTAACCTGGTCCTCTTCTACCTTCCCAGTTTTCTTCTACCTTTCCCACTCCCATGTCCCCTCTGTCCTCTGTCTTCTGCAAACAGTGACATTGGCCTCCTTATTGTTCCTCAAATAATAAACTCCATCCCCTTCTCCAGGCATATTCATTGGCTGTCCCCCATGCCTAGAATTGTCTCCCTCTGTATCTCTGCTTCCTGGCTTCCCTGGTTTTCTTCAAGTCCCACCTAAAATCCCACCTTCAATAAGCTTTCCCCCATTCCCCTCAATGCTAGTGCCTTCCCTCCATTGATAATCTGCTACAGATCCTGTATGTGACTTGTTTACAGATAGCTGTATGCATGTTGTCTCCCCCATTAGACTGTAAACCCCTTCCAGAGCAAGGACTTTTTGCTTTCTTTCTATCTCCAGCAGTAGGTGCTTAACAAATGCTTGTTGACTTTGTTCCTAAAAAGGAACAAAACAAAAACAATTCAGCCATTTCTCAGTTGTGTCTAACTCTTCATGATCCCATTTGGGGCTGTCTTGGCAAAGACACAGGAAGGGTTTGTTATTTCCTTCTCCAGCTCATTTTACAGATAGGAAAACCGAGATAAACAAGGTTAAGTGACTTTCCCAGTAGGTGTCTGAGGTTAGATTTGAACTCAGGTCTTCCTGACTCCATGTTAAGACACTGTACCACCTAAAGATTGGCCACATGTGTTTCCTCAGCATTCTACTACATGAAGAATCTGTCAAAATCTTCCAGAGGAGAACTAGAAAATCACCCTAGATGAGCCTCTCTACACTTGACTTCCCTTAAACTCATGATTCACCATGGCCTCTAGACATATGTTCTTAGGGAACATGAAACATGTTGAATTTCTGATCTTCTCACTCTCCATCATATCAGTCATTTCTGCACTCTCCTTGTCACCCTCCCTCTTCACCCATTAAATCATAAGCTCCTTGATGGCAGAACCTGGGCTGTTGCCAGCTCCTGAGTCTCTGGTGCCTTGCACACGGTGGTCTCTTAAGAAATGTTTATTGAATTTAATGGCAGTAGCTACACTACTCATAATGGCAAGTGTTATTTTATAAAGACATTTGCCCATCAACTGTCAATTGACTTTTAACAATATGAACTCCGTTGATACAATGTCTAAGACTACTTTCTTTTTCTCTTTCTCCTTACATTTGTATTTATATTTATGCTATAAACCTCTCCGTGGTCATGGCAACTTCAGCTACCTGGTGAATAGTAATGATGTGCTGCCTTTTATACATAAAAATAATCCTATTGACCTGCCCTCAATAGAGTGTGCCTTTTAAGTTGATTTTCCAGTATTCTTTTTAAAAAATAATAACCACACTTTCCCCATATTCTTTAGGTAACATATGGCTAATATTAAGCTTTCTTAAGCAATCTGAATAACCATGGAACAGAGCAAAACTCATTGACCCCACTGGGGCTCTCACTCAAAACCTTGACCTAATTGACAGTCTTCTCTAATCAATCAAGCTAATGAGCACAATCCCAACCAACTAGCATGCAACACAGTGTCCCTCCACCAAGCACAGTGCCTTGCACGTAGTAGGTATGTCATAAATATTCAGTGTATAAAGCAATGAAGCTAATTGACCCCACGTAATACCCAAAGTATTCCCACACATCACCAAGTATATTTCTGTTACCACTTTCCAAATAACAAATCATCTGTCTGAGTGATATTTATTCACCTCTCAAGGGTGAACATTTGGCTTTAAGATACCAATTGATTTACCTTGACGCTCATAGATTCATTTAGCCCTTAATTCTATCATTTTCTGCATTGCAGGCAACTGTTACAAGTCAAATTTCTCCCTCTCCTAATTTCTTCCTTTCTCTCAAAAAGAAACATACCAGGAAAGACCTGGAGAGATTGGGGTTTTCATTTATATGAAGCTATACCTAGCCTGAACCAAACATTACTTTGCCCCTAGATGCTAGCAGGTGGGAGGGTGCTAACTCCCTGAGAGTACACACATAGTCCCTATGCCCTGCCTCACGGTCTTCTACCATTCTGTGACACCACATGTTTCAACCACCCCTGGCCATCCCACCCTCTGGGTTTCCTTGCCATGAGATTTCCTCCCGGATCTCTTTTTCTTCAAAACCTACATGAGGTGGAGAACTAAATTCTCTTTTCCTGGTCTAACTGCACCTCTATCAGAACTGTCCTTTCTTCCTAAGCCACCATTGCCCCCTTCACGTCAAGAAACCACTGCACCAGTAACAGTCCCTCCTTTTACTTGTTTTTGTCCCAAGTGAAATAGTTACTGGTTATAACACTGCATTTACAGGCACGTTTCCAAAATTCTTTCTCATTCTAGTCACAGGTCTACATTTCCAACCCTTCTCTCCCATGAAGACAGGCCATACTTAAGAAAAAGACAGACTCCAATTGATTAAAGCCCTGATCAGACTTCACTTTTTAACCTTTTTGCCTATGAAAATAGAATTCATTTGCTAAGGCCTGTTCTTTGAGTTGGAAGTTATTAGTGTTCACTATAGAGAAAGCCAATGCTATTCCCTAGCTCTCCTTTCCCTGGTTATGGGCTGAAGATTAATCATTATTCAGGTGCAGAAATGCTTGATTTATATCACTAATAAGTATGTACTTTGTGTTGCTGCCAGTGTGGACTGTTCAGAATGCATGATGTAGAGGTTGTAAATTGATAAACATATATTGCAGATTACAATGAACTCAGAAAAGGGAGATGGCCATGTAAAATAAATCTATATTACTTATGGAGGACTCTAATATGCAGATCCCTCTTTGGGTGGCAAATGCTCTTTAACACCTTCCAAAATTGACCAGCCTACCTCCTGTCTCCACTGTTGAATTCTAAAAGAATACACCAACGGTCTGTCACGGGATCATGGATCATGTATATGAATCAAAGTGCTTACTAAGAGTCTGGGTTTTGCAAATAAAAAATTGTTCTATTATCTTTCTCAGTACATTAAAAGATAAAAGTCAAATGCAGCCATAGGTAAACTGTGTTTGCTTCCTGTGAAGGATGCAGACCATTTTCCAGCGCAGATCCTTCATAGACCAGCCAGAAGCAACAAGACAAACTCACTGGCATGACTAAGATCCACCGCACACTGCGAATGCTCCATCTGCCCCTCCTAGTTTCTCTCTTGTCCTATGTTCTGGAACTAATTAATCTCTCTCAGAAATAGATTTTATTTGAGCCTACTTTGTGCTATATCAGCTAAGGAGAAAGGTGGGGGGCCACATAAAGCAGGTTCTTTCCCTTAGTCCTTGAAACTAACACAGTTTCCACCACTAGTAAAGATATTAATGATGTCAAAATATTTTATTATCCATATTGGAATGTTCAGACACCCTGGAACCATATTCTAATCCTGGCAGTAAATTAATTGAGTGTAGAAACATGTTGGGTTTGGTACACACATGGATGAGGAATGGTCCTGGGAATAATTATAACTGAAGACTTGGTTACTCCTGCTTGGTTGCTAAAGTAGATCACACAAGAAGATATTTTTTTAAAATGGCATTAAGAATTTTTCCCAGAAACTCGGGGGCATTTGGAACCTTGGTTTCTTGTTTCATGCTGTTCATTCTCTACAGCAGATTTTTAAACTAATACTGTTTAATTGTTCAAATCGTTCAAAGTGTAAAATATTGAAAGGAAAGAAATGATATTAAATAGAGAAGGCAAATAAAAGTAAGACACTCCGTTGTGTCGATCAATGGAGACCTAAAGTTGATTGTGAACAAATCTGGCACCAGAGAATTCTGCAATTGAAATGAATTGCCAAAGGCATGTCTTAGTGACAGAGCATGCCCTATGGGATCTATTTTAGAAGGAAATGCAAGCATTACCAAATATGGCACATAAATCGTTTCTCTGGAAAGCCACAGTCTATATCTATTTTTCATGAGCAGTTGAAAAATTATGAAGTATGTATTCTATATCTGGGGCTAAGGTATGTGGGTCTCCTTTTCTGAAATTTATTTTTTATAAATTGTGCCGTGTCAACCACGTATCTACGTTAGAAGAAGATACACAGTATCTGGATCTGAATAATGATTGCCAGAAAGATTTTGGAGTTTTTGACCCAGTTTTATCAATAAGAAAAAGAGTATTGGTGGAGACTATTATGCTAATGATTTATTCTTAGGGATGAAAATAAAATGGCAGATAAAATTCAAATTACTGAATCTCCAGCATCCCAGAAGAATATGTTCCAGTAGAATATACTCTCCTTGAGGACCAGGGAATGTTTTAATTTTTTGTCTTTGAATTCATAGCACTTATGTGTAAATGTCCTGCACACAACAGGCATTTAATAAATGTTTTTTGTTGAATTGAAATTTTAGCTCCCTCAATACCTTAACACTTTAATATATCTATGATTGCAGTGATATGGGTACTTCAGATCACAATCTATCCATTCTTTCTCACGTACATCTCTTGCCCATGTCATCCCCAAAATCCTCAATGAGGTCGCAATATGCTAAGGACCTTTTTTTAGATCTCCTGACATTGGATATAAATGGAATGTGGGCTGACAATATTTTCACCACATGACCAGCCCACCTTTTTTTCTGGTACCACATCTCACTAACATCATCCACACCATTTCTTTGGAGTAGTTCTTCCTTGATAATGTGTTGCAGACTACTCATGGCCACCATGTGTCACTCCATTGCCCTTTTGGTGACTCTCAGCTTTCCAAAAACTGTGATATTCCCTGACTTGAAGCCATATAGAGTCATTGGAACAGTATTGTTTAAATCATAGCTCTTTCTTTCAAAAAGAATCTTGAAGTCATTAAAAATATCATGGACCAAGAGTGGTGATCCTAGCTACCAGGGAGGCTAAGGACAGTGGATTACTTGAGCTAAAGGAGTTCTGAGCTACAGAAGGCTAAGCCAATCACACTAAGCTAAGTCCAGGATCCATGAGCACCCATGAGTGGGAGACCACTAGGCTGTCTAAGGAGGCATGAACCAGCCCAAGTTGGAAACAGAACAAAGATCCCATGGACAACAACACTATTCAATTTTCCAAAGATGATCCAGTTCACCCTCTTCCTTGAGTTCAATTATAGGCCCATCTTATTGTTCATGCATAGTGTCAGTCTAAGAGATAAATACTGATAGGCAAACTCTGGGGGTTGTTCATTCAACTCTATCATAGACTGGACAAATAACCATACTTCATCCACTTGTTTTTTCCCAAATAACTAGTTAGGCCCTTTTGAAAGATCACAGAGCTCATCTTGGAGACCTTGCCACAATCTTGGGATTGGAGCAATCAGAGCAATGTCATCTGTAAACAGGAGCTGTTGGAAGACAACTTCAGGGAGTCCCATTTCCATGTGGTCTGTCTGTGCATTGGGCACAGTGGCAAGTATCTACTTCCTCAATTTATGTCTCACTTTCTTTGAATAATAAGAGGATAAGTGAACAAAATTATTTCTGCTATGCCTTTCAAGGAATCTTGTAAATACTAGTCACCTTTTTGGAGAAGAGTTTTTAAGGGAGCATTTTGATCTGCCAACATAACTCATTTTTAAAATAGATTTGTAAGGCTTACGAACAATAAACAAGGAGCATCTCATATCCTCCACACATTTCAGTCAATCTGGTGACAACAAAGATGGGATCTCCTTTACAAAAGTATGCCTGCCAGGTTTCTTATTGTGTCTTCAACAAACATTTTAATGTTCCGGCAGATTATTCTCAACAACAAAAAATACTACTGGGAAAATATCTTGTGAACCAATATTATTCATATTTTCTTAATTACCATTTTTTTTCCTAAGAAGATCTATGGTTCCTTCATTCCTCTCCTCTGGGTTGTGTTTCTCAGTCTTTAGACATTTCTCCACCATTAACCTGGCATCCTTCTCACTAGGTAGCAAAGTGAATAGAGTATTGGCCCTGGAATCAGGAAAGACCTGAGTTCAAATCCAACCTCAGACATGCTAGCTTTGTGACCTTGGGCAAATTGCTTAATTTCTGCCTACCTCAGTTTCCTCAATTGTAATGAGGATCATAATAGCACCTACCTCTGAGGATTGTTGTTAGGATCAAATAAAGTGCCTGACACACAACAGGCACTTAATAAATGCAAATGCCATTCCCTTCACTCTGGAAGGTTACTTGTTTTTGCAGCCTTCTCACCCTGGAAGATTACAGTGCCTCCCATGACCCATCCTTTGGGAGTTCAATTTCTCCCAGAACCTCCATTTCTAAAGGAAGTGGCCAAGCTGGCCCTGTCCATCCTTTCATTCTCTCCTAACTCTGCTCCCAACTCATCAGGTGGCTCAACTCTATCCACCTCACTTTTCAGTCTCCTTTTATTTGCTTTCTTCTTCCATTAAAAAAAGTAAGCTCCTTGAGGTCAGGGATAATTTTTCTTTTTACTTGTATTTGTCTTTCCAGCACTTAGCATGGTGCCCAGTGTCTGGCAAATACACAATAAATAGCTATTGACTTAGTGTTACCTGTTCCTAAGTCTTTGTTTATTTCCTTTTCTCTCTCTTATATACCTTAAATATCGATTCTTAATGCTCACTCAAAATTGTGTGACCTCCAGAACAAACCTCCTCTATGTGTTCTTGGACTGATCCTATTGTTTTCCCATATTCATTTTCTTTAGTGCCATTTCTGTTTTCTTTATCTAACAATTCTGGGGCTCAGGAACTCAAGGTGAAAGGTTTGATCCCAGTACCCATCAGGTATTTTCACATAGAGGGAAAAAAAAAACCAAAACAAAAAAATCTCTCTTTCATTCCTAAACTCAGTTCCCTCTCTCATGTATGGTTTGTACTGGCTAGTTGGAAGGAAATTGGGCATAGTTGTGGAAGACTCAGAGCAGATCAGCCCCATTTTGGGAGATTTTATCCATTTGTCTTCTCTGCTTTTTAACATTTATTTTATTCTGAACTTAAGAAGCAAAACAAGCATTTCCATAACAAGTAGAATAGGGAAAAAAAAGATGATTGTGTATAAACTGCAAATCTATTATATATAACTTGCTTTTCCTTTGAAATATATAAAGCTGGTAACTTCTAGTGAATGGGGATGGTCTGCTCTGGTCATGTTCTTCCATGGTGGTTGAGTTTTATCATCTTTATATATGAACAACAATACATGTTTAGTGCAATATTTTGTGAAATAGACTCAAATCAGATTATTCAAAGAATTTAAGATTTAGAGCTAGAAGGGACTTTGGTGTTCATAATGTCCAACTCCTTTATTTTATGGTTGAAGAAACTGAGGCATGAAGAAGTTTAGTGACTTGCCAGCGTTATTCATATATATATATATATATATATATATATATATATGTATATATAGATACATATAGATCGATAGATATAGATATATTCAGTTATACGTCTGAAGTTAGAGTTTAACCAAGGTTTCCCAATTTCAGGCCCAGTGCTCCATTTACCACACCATGGTTTGTCTCCAATTCCTTTCCCAACGTAATATTGAACTGATATTTACATGGGAATCCATGCCCAGACAGGTTGGGTATGCAGGAAACTATTTTCTCTCCTCAGATCTGTCTTTGGATGCTTCTTGGTAATTGTTGTAATTGCCATCCAACCATTATGTATCTCTGTAAGGCTCACAAAGCCCTTTCCTCACAATCGCTCTGTAAGGGAGACTGCACATATCCTCAGTCAACCAATGACAAAAATGGAACTTTCCCTGTTCTAGGGAAATACAGGTAACATTGCTATCTTCTGCTTTACATATCTGGAACCATGACCCAAGTTTCTTGGGAGGAAAACAAGGGGGAAATGGTAATTCTGAGAAGCATTCGTTAAATACTTTTACAAAAGGCAAGTCATTTAAGACTGGGTGATTATATTAAGGATATTATGGAAAGGATTCCTGTACAGGTTGAAACAGATCATCTTTCAGGTCACTCCCAAATCAAATCCTTTCATTTGGGGGAAGGGGGGATGGATGTCATCAAGTAATTTTCCAAACGAATATTTCTATGTGTAGCGCCAATGCAAATATTCCCAGTGCCCACCGTGACCGTGAATAAACCAGCACAATTCTGAATGATGAAATACAACAGACTCTCCACATGGAAGATAGAACAGAAACACTTATTCACACACCACAAAGCCAAATCCATCATTGTAACAAAGAAATCCATCATAGTAACCAAGAAGTCTACACACATGATCAGGCCTTCCCACAAACAAACACTCACAATCCTGGCTGCCCGCTTCCTCTGTCCTTCCCAGATCTGGCTAGTCTGACCAACTTCCTCTCAGCTCTGCTTAAGCTCCACCTCTTTCTGTTCTACCCCTTGCTGCTCTGCCCCCTTCCTGTTCCACCAGTCCAGCAAGCTCCTCTCACACAGGTTCATGTGACTCAGGCTTCCATGTGACTCAAACAGGTCATGTGGGCCTATTAATGGATGGGAAAGGTCTTCCCATTATGCAAAAATACATTAAAATACATTGACAATAGACTATGTGTGATGGATAGGACATTGGACTTCAAGTCAGGAAGTTTTAGGTTCACATTTCACTAGCACTGGAGGTCCTAGATAAACTTCTTAACCTTTCTGTGACTCAGTTTCCACATCTGTGAGCTAAAAGGGTTGGGTCTGATGACTTTTAAGGGCCCTTCGAACTCAAAATCCACGTTCTATGATTTCTGTGTATGTATAGAGGTACATGTAGCTAGAGATTCCAGAACACTGTCCTTTAGCAATGTAGAAACAACACAACTTAACCTATAGTAAGCAAGAAGAATTAGTTAAAACACTATGGAACAGAAGGTCTCCTTCCTCATCCCAGGTAAACTCTTCCACAGTTCAGCCTCTCCTCCAGGGTGGCCTCCCAGAAGCAGACTTTCAATTTTTGGGGGAAACTTTATTTTGGGGTACATTTCATGCCATCTGCTCCAGGTACATTTAATGCTGCATCAGGCTCAAAATCCACTTATTATAGCTTTGGGTAGTTATTATTATGGAAAAACTCATCAGTTGAGCAATATTTCTTTTTGTTCAGGATAAAAAGTTCCAAGATTGTCCATTTATAAATTCTGTTCTTGCTATCTATGACCCTGTCTGTTTAACGGGCTGTTGACACCTTTTGCTGAATAAGGACTCACCCTATCTGTGGAGACAATGTTATGCTGACTTGCCTGTTGCTGCTGCTTTCCAGAATTTTACATGGCTTGAAATAGTACTTATAAAATCAATAATATCTGTCTATTAGGACACTGCTTCAAGTCTCTAAATCCCCTTAGAAGGGATTTTATTATCCTAAGTTGGTAACTGGGCATTTTTCCCAGTGTTCTTCAGGGTAACTGGGCAGAAAAGAGGATGAAATAACCACCCTCTAGATCTTTCTTCCCCTCTCTCCCCACCTCAGTTGTCTTGCATCATGGGCATTTTTCTTGTCTGCTTTGTGGAAGCTGCCCAACCCACAGCTAGTCACAGGTTCCAAGTGTTGCTTGTAAATACTAACTACTGGGATGGATCCATGATTTCATCCGAGAGAGTGCTCTATGAAAGAAGACTTCTTAGCACTGTCGCAGAGTGATTGGCGTTGTAGAAAGAGTACAGAATTTGGATTCAAGAGGACTGTTCTGTTACTTTCCAGTGACACATTGGGTAGCTAAGTCATTTAATGCTTTAAGTCACTTTCTATATCTGTAAAATGGGGATAATAAACTGGACACTTTTTACCTTGTGGAGTTGCTAGGAGGAAAGTGCTTTGTAAACCATACACGTAGAGGTTATTAGTCTTTTTGTCTTATTATCATTTCTTTCTGAGGGATAGCTATCCTTCTTCACTGTGACCAATCTCCCTCCCTGTACATTTTTATTTCATTTTTAATTTATGGAATAAAATAAGCATTTCCATAACATAGTACAATTAAAAAAAAAGATGGTTGCACATAAAACTACAAATGTACTATGCACAACTTACTATTCCTTTCAAATATACAACAAAATTATCATGTAAATGTTTTCTTTTTTTTCTTCCCTCCTCCCTTGCCCCATTCTAGAGATGGATACCATTAGACACAAATAGGTAGATAGACAGACAGTTATAGATATATGTAAAATTATTCTATACATACTTCTATTTGTCAATTGTTCCTTTGGATGCAGATAGCATCTTTATTCACATGTCCTTCGTAGTTAATTTGGGTATTTAAAATAGTCAAAATAACCAATTCACTCAAAGTCGTTCTTAAAACAATATTGCTATTACTGTATACAATGTTGTCTTGGTTCTGTTTGCTTCACCCTTCATTATTTCATGCATGCTTTTCTTTCCATGATTTTCTAAAGTCACTGAGCTCATCATTTCTTATACAATAATAGTATTCCATCGCAATCCTCTACCACAACTTGTTCATCCATTGCTCAATTGATGGACATCCCCACAATTTCCAATTCTTTGCTACCACAAAGAGAAGTGCTATAAACATTTTAGAACACTCTTTTTCCTTTATCTTCAGAAATAGAACAAGTAGTGGTATCGCTGAATCAAAGGGTGTATAGGTAGTTTAGTAACTCTGGGCATAATTTCAGATTGCTTTCCAGAATGGTTGGATCAGCTCGCAATTCCACCAATGAATTAGTGTCTCAACTTTTCCATATCAACTCCAACATTTGTCACTCTCCTCTCCTATCATTCTAGCCAATCTGGTAGGTATAAAATGATATCTCAAGATTGTTTTCATTGGCATTTCCTTAGTCAATAATGATTTAGAGCATTTTTCATATGACTATAAATTGTTTTGATCTCTTCATCAGAAAACTGCCTGTTCATATTCTTTGACCATTTTTCAACTGGGGAATGACTCATAGTCCTAGATTTGACAAAATTATTTATATATCAGCCTTTTTCTGAAAAACTGTCTATAAATTCGCCCCTCCTCCCAATTTTCTGCCTTACTTCTGATCTTGGCTATACTTGTTTTATTTGTACAAAATCTTTTAAATTTAATATAACAAAAATTATTCATTTTCCACCTAACTTAGCTTTCCATCTTTTGTTTATTCAAAAATTGTTTACCCATCCATAAGTCTGATAAGTAACATATTCCATGTTCTTTTAGTTTTCTTGTAAAATTTCTCTTTATATCTAGATCATTTTGACCTTATCTTGGTAAATAGTGTAAGATATTGGTCTATGTCCAGTTTCTGTCACACTGCTTTCCAGTTTTCCCAATAATTTTTTTTTACTAAATAATGAATTCTTATTCCAAAATCCTAAACCTTTATACTTGTCAAACGTAAGATTATGAGGTTTACTTGCTGTTGTAAATTGTATGTCTATTCCATTGATCTACCTTTCTATTTCTTAGTCAGGGATAGTTTGATAGTTACTGCTTTATAACAGTTTAAGATCTATTATTGTTAAACCTCCTTCCTTTACATTTTTTCATTATCTCCTTTGATATTCTTGACTTTTTGTTTTTCCAAATGAATTTTGTTATTGTTTCTTCTATTTCAGTAAAAATAATTTTTGATAATTTAATTGGTATGACATTAAATATATAAATTAGTTTGGGTAAAATTGACATTTTTATTATATTGGCCCTGCCTACCCATAAACAATTAATATTTCTCCAATTATTTAAATCTGAGTTTATTTGTATAAAATTTTTTAAAAATGATTTTGTTTATATAGTTCCTAGGTTTGTTTTAGCAGATATACTCCCAGGTTTTTCATGTACACCTGAACCCACTTTGTCCCACTTCCTCTAGTACCTTACTCAAGCAATCACAAGCAATCATCCTTTCACTTTAAACAGGCTCGAATCTCCACCATGATCTTTCTACTCCCATTTAAATACTATTAACTTCTCAACCGCCCAAATTGTTAGAAAGTATGTCTATACCTAGTGCTCTTATTTCCTCACCACCTACCTTGCTCTAAAATTTGCAATTAGTTTTCCATATTCACCCCATCGCAAAAACTGGTCTCCCAAAGGTTGTCACTGAGTCGCTAATCAACAAATGAAGTGATCTTTTTATGGGTCGTCAGATGTCTTAAACTCTTGGCAATATTTGATGCTTTTACCCATTTCTTCTGTACACTCTCCTCTCCTTTGACTTTGGAGATACAACATGTTTCTACTTGACTTTCTACCTGTATAGTCCCTCCCTATTCATCTCCTTTGCTAGCTACTTGTGCTTTTCTTTACCCCTTACACAGGCATTCCTCAAAGTTTTGTCCTCAATAACTAAACATATCTCCCTTGGCAATCCCCTGTCTCATGGCTTCAGTTGTTACTTGGACACAATCCCCAAATGTTTATCTCTAACTCTGGCCTTTAGCCTAACCTCCAAATCCGCATCCTTGACTATGTGACACCTTTATCCTGATCACATAAACACAGGATCCGATCACTAGAAGGGAACTGAGAAGTCCTCAAGGCCACCCTCTACCTGAAGAACAATTCCCTCTGCAAAGTTCCCAAAAGGTTGTTGTTAAGTCTCAACTTGAAGACCTTAAGTAAATCCCCCCAAAATAGTCATCTCTATTTTTTGACAGTTCAAATTGTTGAATTTTTTCGTTCTATCAAATCAAAATCTACCTCTCTGACTTCCACTCATCTCTCTTCCACATGTCATATCTTTTAATACTTAAAAACAAGTATTCTACCCATTCAAAGCCATATCTTCTCAAAGCTAAGCTTCCCTACTCTACCCAGGTTGTTGGAAGGCCTGGTTTCTAGTCTCCTCCCCAACCTGATTGTCTTTTATTGGTTGCTCTATCAACATCTTTCCTATTAATGTAACACTTAGAACTGGATATGATAATCCTGATGAAGTATTTATTAATCACGATTGTGTGCCAAGCATTGTACAAAGCACAGTGGATACAAAGACAAAAATTAAACATTCCCCATGTTCAGAAAATATATATGCTAAAAGGGAAGGCAATGTACAGATATACCATATATGATGAACATTTACAAATGAATCCAAAATTGTTTGGGAAAGTGGGGTCCTAGTGTCTGGGGGATCAGGAAAGTTTCATGCAGAAGAGGATTATGATCTCCTAATACAGTTCAAGGTTGAATCAGGGCTTTGCTGGTTTTTGTTTTGTTGTAGCTACCAAATCACTCTATGGACTCTATATTAACGCTGTTGTCCACTGAAGCTTGCAGTGGAATCTTTTTCGCAGCAATGATCCACTGTAACTCAAATTTCCATGCCCATAATTAAATCTGTTTTATTTCCCCCAAAACATTCTTTTGACAACTATTTGTCATGGCGGCATCATTCGTTTTGTATCCCATCTTCGAAATCTCACTATGATTTGTGACTTTTCATTCTCCATCTTTTGTCATATCTACTTGGTAACCAAGTTCCATCAAATGTGCCACTCCAATGACTCTTGCATCATGTCTTCCTTCAAAAATCTCACTGCCACCATTCTAGTACAACCATTCATGACCACCCACCTAGACAATTGGAATAGTCTCCTACCAGTCTTCCCACCTTCACATTCTCTCCTTCTGCCAGATTTCTTTGGTTTACATCTGGTTATGTCACTCCTGCCCAAAGCACTTTGGTGACAGCCTATTATTGACTGCCAAGTGTTACTGCCTACCAAGTGAATCTCAGGTTCTTTGGCCTGGCATTCAAGGCCTGCCACAATCTGGCACCACTTTTCCTCGCTAATTTTATCTTTTCACATGCTCTGTGCTAAGACTATTCGTAACATCCTGCACTTTTCTATCTCTTTATCTTGGCTTATAGTATTCTCATGACTCTTTTCTTACCCTCTTGACACCTATTAAATTCCCATACATCCTTTAAACCATAATTCACATATAGCCTCCTCCAAAAATTGCTCTATATTATCTCTCCTTTCTCCCTCCTGCCCTATGCCCCCACTCAGAATTGACCAAATTCCCTCTTGGATCTCTAATAGGATTCTATTTACACATTCATGTATGTCCTGTGTTATTTTGAATCACAGTAAAATGCACAGTATAGACCTCTGATTCCCTACTATTCTGTAATTTCCCTCGTGCCAGAGACTATCAATATCTTATATAAACATTATCTATCACCCCACCTAACAGAATGTTCTTCACTTAGCAGGAGTTTAATAGATACTTGCTGAATTGAATAGAATATGGACAGTCATCACTTTTGCCCACAAATCCAGTGTGATTCTTGCTCACATTTTCACACAAATCCCAGGATCTTATAAATTGAGAGCTGGAAAAAACTTTAAGACCATCTAGTCCCATGTCCTGATATTACATATGAGGAAACTGAGACAGAGAGGTTAAATGACTTGTCTGAGTTCACACAGATAGGAAAGAGATAGAGATTTGAATTCCCATTTTCTGCTGACTCCAAAACTCTTTCTACTGAAATCTTTAAATGAAGCTCCATCAAAGCCATTATTTATTTTCTTAGCATATCATATAGCAGCTGTGTCTCATCCTAGCTACATGACCAGTCAATTTCCTTTTCTGGTCTTATGTATTTATAATGTCTTTTTGAAATTGGTGATATCCTACAGCCTACTTGTGCCCCCTTCCTCACACTTGGACTTTTCCATTACCCCTAAAGCTATTTATAATTTTAATTCTGCTGGGATCACAGTGTGCTATGACTCATGGCCACATACCTTCTCTGGGAGAATGTCAAAGAGATGGATTTCTGCCATTCTATAAGGAATATGCAGGTGCTGGAGAAATGGGCTCAGCCTCTGGTGTGGGCTCCCCCAAAACAAAGGATTCCATTGGTTCTCTTAACTCTAGAGGGATCCAGAGTTAACAAACTACATAGCCCAGGAGCAGGTAGAACAAAGCAATAGATTGGGAAGTGTGTTGGCTCTGGAATTAGAGAATCTGGGTTCATCCTCTTTCTGTTACTATTTTTGCAACCTTAGGCAAATCATTTTAACCTCCTTAGTTTAACTTTCAGTTCCCTCATCTGCAGAGTTGTAGGGTTGGGCCAAATTATCACTAATATTCCCTCCCACCTTTGGATCTATGATATCATCCTATGGAGCTGGTCCCCTAGCAGCCTTGGAAAAATATCAATGGGCATTTTCTTCAGTAGAATGGGGAAAGTGAGAGCTTACTCGTTAGAGTATGGGGCAGATTGATATAAATGTCAATAAACAGTCACTTATGGAAGCTTACCCATTATGAAAATTTCCATCATTTGCAGCTGTAGGACTAACTGGTAAGACTTGCCAGCACCTACCATGCAAAGACCTCTAAGTCCAATGACTTTAACAGAATTTGTGACATTTCTGAGACCTTTTCCCTCTGTCATTCATTGTTGAGACACCACTACAGGTGGTACAATTTTTGCTTCCATTTTCTGAAAGTCTAGTTGTTCCTGAGGATCTGAAAAGATAGAAGACTAATAGACATGTCATCACTTCTCACCATGAGGGCTACCTTGAGGCTTCTGGAAAGTTCTTATTAGAAAATGCCAAGCACCTTAGAGTTTGAGTGATTTACTATAAATGTAAAATGCTAGGAACATCTTCAGACAAGATCCTTCCCAAAGATTATTTAAAGTTGAAGATAGAAAGAATGTATCTTCCTGGGGAATATAATTTTGAGAGATCTGATAAATGAAATTTGGTTGGTTAATGCGATAGTTCATTTTCCAGTGAGATTTGCTGTGAGCCAAGGTTATATCTGCATGTATGAATTAAGGCGACTTTGTGATTTTAGCCCACAGTATTCCCTGATTCAAGTCAGGATCAGTTTTTAGTTTCTGAGTGAGAAAAAAAATTTTCTCTCTGGTAAGCTGAGCAGAATAAATGATGAAGTGCAGAAATTATTTGTACTAGTAGTAATAAGTTCTTTTGTTACTTTGATGGATCTGTGATCTCACCAGGGAGGCTGCCTCTTCCTCTCGTGCAGAGCCCAATCCTTCTACACATTCTCATACTTTAAGACTCTTTCCCTTTCTTTATATAACTCTACCATCAACTATTCACCAAACACACTAAAGAACCTTCCTCGGGTTCTTGTTATATTTATGGGTATCACCGTAGCTCATGGGCTGTGGATTTGTTATCCTTCATCTTCACTATATGACTTACCCATCTCACATACATCCCTTACATCACTTCTTACCCACAAGTCATTGTTGGTAACATGCCTCAGCCTACTTATATGCACAAGGGGCACAATTTCTATTACCCTTTGTGTCCCTTGATACTTGGATTCTTTTGAGATCTCGGTGTTCTACGATTCACAGCCATGTAGGAGAATAGTGATGGTTTTAACAGAAAGATTATCTTTTGCCTCTGGGAGCAGCTTGAGATAATTGAAAGTTTTGTGCCATTACCCAAATTCAATTTTGGGTCCAATTCATTTTCCATCTGCAGCACCTGTCCAAGATATGTGCACATTTATAGACTAAGTTAATAGGCTGACCATTTAGCAGCATATTCTAAACTGGGTAATATATGCTTTTCTTGCATTTTGGTTTTCCACTGCCTATTTTTAGGCTAATGTCTTTCAAATGGTGTGGAATTCATTGAAGTTTTGTATTATTTCTGGACTCAACGAAGTATCATCTGAAAGACACTTTCGGAGAGCACCACTGACAGAGAATCCTATTCTTAACAAAATATTGTTGGTAACACTAGTAAGTATCTTAAATGAAGATATCCCTTATTGTATATCTCACTTTATGTTTGTAAATATAAAGTTAAACAAGATTACATCCAGATTATGATGTTTTAACAAATCAAATGCTATTTTTTTAAAAAATGACAAAATGGGATCTTGTATTCTCTATACCTTCAGACATTTGTAGGAGCATGAAGACTTAATCCACTGTAGAAAGTTGTCTGTAAAATCCCAGCCATTCCCTTCTTAAATCTTCATCAAGGTGACCTTCAATTTCTATATAGACCATTCTCAAATATATTTTAAGAATTGTGTGATTCTTAGAATCCTTATTTGCGTTCACAGTTAGCTGCTGACACTGTAGAAGTAGAAGAATGCTAGCCAAATAAGATTGAAGCCCATGTAGGATATTTATAAGATATAATGACCTCCTGCCTCTACCGCCCCCCCCCAAAAAAAACCATTTAAATTTCAATATTCCGCCCATGTGTCTCTCTGTACTTAAACAGGCTGACCCTTAGACAGTTTGTTCTTTGGTCATTTCAGTTCTGTCTAACTCTTTGTGACCCCACTTGGGGTTTTCTTGGCAAAGAAACAGAAATGGTTTGCCATTTCCTTCTCTAGCTCATTTTACAGATAAAGAACTGAGGCCAAAAGGGTTAAATGACTTGCCCAGGGTCACACAGCTAGTAAGTGTCTGAGACCAGATCTGAACTCATGAAGATGAGTCTTCCTGATTCCAAGACCAACATTATCCAATGCACCACCTAGCTGCCTGAGTCCTCAGGCAGTAGATATAATCTATTACTAAGATTGTAACAGAAGCTTTTCCAGGTTGGTAGGAACTTTTACAATTCATGCTCTCTGACATAGCTCTGAAAAACTCAGGTTCATCTTTTCTTATAGTGAGGCATTACAGCAGGAATTTTTCAGAAGAGTGCAGTAAATCACATATATGTAACCTCTTAAGGTTTATAAAGCACTTTCCTTACAAGAAGGAAGTAGCCAGTTAAAATGTTGTTCTCTCTTTACTGGTGAAATTGAGTTTCTGAGAAATTAAATGATTTGTTTAAGGCTAGCAAGCATCAGAGTCAGAATGTAAACCTTGACCTTCTATTTCCTTGTCTAGTGGTCTATTTGCAGGGAGGAGTCTTCTGGATTTTTTCACTTTCTAGTTATATACCCAATTACGTATAAATATATAAATCATTTGCTCTGAAGCATGATGCCTCAGACACTAAAAGGCAATACAAAAAAAGATACAAAGGCCTCAGAAAGGGGGGCGGAGCCAAGATGGTGGAGTAGAAGGACGCCCGTTTACGAGCTCCGAAACCAAAGCCCATAGAATTAATGTAAAAAGAGACCCCCATAACTTCTGGGTCAATACAAGGTGTGCAGAAACGGAGTGGAAGAGATTTCCGTTCCAGGGAGCCCTGGAGACACGTCCCCAGGGTCCATCACGCCCTGGAAAGTGGACCCCACCCCCAGCGCTACCCTGGCCGTGGTCCCAGAGAAGCTGATCCGAGCAGGCTTCAGACACGGAAGCTCCAGCAGCCGGGAAAGTCCCTCTGCCCACAGAAGCTACAGGTCAGTGAGAGAGAAGCCTAGGCTGGATGAGAGGGGGAGCAGGGCATCTCCGTGACTCGGGCCCCCTCGGGAGGAAGCGGCTGTGGCAGAGGCCCAGGACTCAGGAATCCCCCAGCAGCAGGCAGGATCTTCATTACAGAAGGTCTCTGCATAAAACCTGAGGGAGCTGAGCCTGGGAGGCGGCCCTGCCCCAACCCCAGCGCCAGAACTAAAGTTTGCTGCAGAAAGCCCATTTGAATCTCAGAGGCCAAGCACTAGCTGGGTGGATCAAGGCGGGGGTGGAAAGGAATCTCAGAAGTCAAGTAACTGGCTGGGAAAATGCCTAGAAAAGGGAAGAAAAATAAGACTATAGAGAGTTTTTTCCAACAAATGCAAATGATTCCGACCTTCGGATCTGACGAAGATGAGGACGTATTCTTGCCATCAGGGAAAGACATGGAGGGCGGGGCCTCAGTACCCCAGACACCTCAGGGGGTGGCGGGTGGGCTCAGGCCTTGGAAGAGCTCAAAAAGGATTTTGAAAAGCAAGTTAGACAGGTGGAGGAAAAACTGGGAAGAGAAATGACAGAGATGCAAGAAAAGTATGAAAAACAGGTCAATACCTTGGTAAAGGAGACCCAAAAAAATGCTGAGGAAATTAACACCTTGAAAAATAGGCTCACTCAATTGGCAAAAGAGGTTCAAAAAGCCAATGAGGAGAAGAATGCTTTCAAAAGCAGAATGAGCCAAATGGAAAAAGAGGCTCAAAAGCTCACTGAATTTAATAGATCTCTCAAAATTAGAATGGAACAGATGGAGTCTAATGACTTTACGAGAAACCAAGAAATCACTAAACAAAACCAAAAGAATGAAAAAATGGAAGAGAATGTGAAATATCTCATGGGAAAAACAACTGACCTGGAAAATAGATCCAGGAGAGACAATTTAAAAATCATGGGACTACCTGAAACTCATGATCAAAAAAAGAGCCTAGACATCATCTTCCATGGAATTATCAAGGAAAACTGCCCTGACATTCTAGAACCAGAGGGCAAAATAAGTATTGAAAGAATCCATCGATCACCACCTGAAAGAGATCCAAAAAGAGAAACTCCTAGGAACATTGTGGCCGAATTCCAGAACTCCCAGCTCAAGGAGAAAATCTTGCAAGCAGCTAGAAAGAAACAATTCCAGTACTGTGGAAATACAATCAGGATAACCCAAGATCTAGCAGCTTCTACATTAAGGGATCGAAGGGCGTGGAATAGGATATTCCAGAAGGCAAAGGAACTAGGACTCAAACCAAGAATCACCTACCCAGCTAAACTGAGTATAATACTTCAGGGGAAAATATGGTCTTTCAATGAAACAGAGGACTTTCAAGCATTCTTGATGAAAAGACCAGAGCTGAAAAGAAAATTTGACTTTCAAACACAAGAATGAGAAGAAGCATGAAAAAGGAAACAGCAAAGAGAAGTCTTAAGGGACTTACCAGAAGTGAACTGTTTACATTCATACAGGGAAAGACAATATTTCTAACTCTTAAAACTTTTCAGTATCTGGGTAGTTGGTGGGACCACACATACACATGTACATGCATGCACACACATACACACATGCACACACATACAGAGATAGAGAGCACAGATTGAACTGAATAGGATGGGACCATACCTTAAAAGAAACTAAGGTAAATGGTGAGAGAGAAATGTAGTGGGAGGAAAGAGGGGGAAATGGAAGGGGGTAACTATATGTCATTTAAGAGGCAAGTAGGAGATTTTTTTAGTGGAGGGAAAAAGAGGAGAGCTGAGAAAAAAAAAAAAAACAAGAAGTTTACCCTCATCACATTTGACTAAATGAAGGAGTGAAATGCACACTCATTTTGGTATGAAAACCTATCTTACAGTATAAGAAAGTGGGGGAGAAGGAGATATTGCAAGGGGGGGGATGATGGAGGGGAGGGCAAAGGGAGGAGGGAGCAATTTGAAGTCAACACTTGGGGAGGGACAGGATCAAAAGACAGAAGAGAAACAACGAGGGGCAGGTTAGGAGGGATGGTAATTCAGTTAGTCTTACACAACTTGACTATCAGGGAGGTCATTTGCAAAACTACACAGATATGGCCTATATTGAATTGCCTGCCGTCCCAAAGGGAATGGGTGGGGAGGGAGGGATGGGGAGAATTTGGAACTCAAAGTTTTAGGAACAACTGTTTAGTATTGTTGTTGCAACTAGGAAAGAAGACATACAGTTAATGAGGAATAGAAAGTCATCTGGCCCTACAGGAGAAAAGAGAAGATGGAGACAAGAGAAGGGAGAGGGATGACAGAAGAGAGGGCAGATTGGAGATAGGGAAAATTAGATTGCTTGGGGTATTGGGGTGGGGGGAGGAGATAAAAGGGGAGAAAATTTGGAACCCAAAAATTTGTGAAAATGAATGCAAAAAGTTAATTAAATAAATAAAAAAATAACAAAATTAAAAAATTAAAAAAAAAAAAAAAGAAACAAAGGCCTCAGAAAGGTAAGAGACTCTGGGAGTCCAGAGACTTTCAGGTTCAAGACATGGCATGGAATAGCCAGAGTTTGATAAATGTAAGAAAGACCTGGTTAAGATAAATGGAAGAGAACAAAAAATCAGTTTCAACCTTAAGGGGCCCCAGGTGGCTCAGTGGATAAGAGCACTGACCCTGAAGCCAGGAAGACTTGAGCTCAAAACTCTCAGTTGTGTGTCCCTGGGCAAGTCATTTAATCTCTGTCTACCTCAGTTTCCTCAATAGTAAAATAAGGATAATAGAAACATCAACTCCAAGGGTTATTGTAAGAACCAAACAAGATATTTGTAAAGCACTTAGTACCATACCTGAAACACAGTAGGTGCATAATAAAAATGTTTATTTCTTTCTTTCCTTCCTCCCTCTTTTTCTTCCTTTCTTTTCTTTCTCCTTCCTTCCAATAAAAAGGAGGTAGGGGATAGGAAATGAGGAAATGACTTGGGACCTTAGACTGCAGGATGTGGAACTAGATTGACTTGGGGCTACAGAGCTGGAAGACCCACCCATCAGATGGATTTACCTCTTTCCAAGGTCTTTTTGGTGACACTTATTTTACCTCAGGTTTGGCCCAAAGTAGCTCTAATTAATTTTGAAATAATAAACGTTTGTAGTGTTTAGGTTCATGATTAAAGGAAGAACAGATTTCAGCGAATTTGGTTGATTCCTTTTTGAGGAAACATAAACCCATGAAATGTTTAATGCCCTTTGATCTTTACTTCATGGATTTTCCAATATAAAAAGAAACTATTATGAAGAGAAAGGTACAATTTTACACTGGAATTTTATAATGGCTATATGTCTAGAGGAAGTTGAATTTGATGTTCTCCTTTCATATTTATAGCCGACTCTTGCTCTTTCATGAGTTTGAAGCTGCAGTCAACTTCATGATTTCTATAGAAGAATAAATTGAGGGGTAGAGTGACCTTAAAGGTCATTGAGTTGAACCCCCTTCTTTTACAGATGAGGAACTTTGACACACCCAGATTCAAAGGGGAATTGATCTGTTCTCTCATTAGTCTAATTACAAAATTGAAATACTAATTCCTGATGCTTACGGGGTCTTCAGGGTCATCAAAAGCTTAAGGACTAAAGCCTGCATATCTTCCTGTCATTTTCCTTAAGTGACCTTTGTGCTTCTTACTTAGGTTGATTTAACAAACAAGGGCCATCTGGAACCAAGATAGGCCAGCTTTGAATCTGCATATACATGTGAGCCATCTGTCTTGGTAGGTGGATAGCTGCTTAAAATATTATTCACAGTTTTTTTTAAAAGGTCATATCCATTATCTCTGCTTTATTGCAATTCTTGCCAGGTAGTACTTAAGGGAAAACCTCAAGTAATAATTGAATAGGATATCTTCATTGGATATAACTTCATCTGTAAATGGTCTCTCCAACACAATACTTCTATCATTAAACACTGGTGCCCTGGTTCTGAATGAAGTTGTCATGAATTTGGCCAGATACTAGGGAAGCAAGTTAGAATGAACCCTTTATGGGATTAGGAGAATGGGTACTAGTTGTAGCTCTACCATCAACTAGTTGGTAGAACTTGGGCTAGTTGCTTCAGATTCCATGGGCTGCAGTTTTCCTCATGTAAAATCAGAGAGTTATACTAAGTGATCTCTAGGGTTCTAGTCAGTGCCAAAATTTAAGGGTTTGTGGTGAAATGTGAAGACCAAGTGACAAGGTTTAGAGTCAGAGGGTCTGGTTTGAAGCTCAAACATGCTCTTTGTTACGTGAATGATCCTAGGTAAATCACTTACTCTCTGTAGACCTCAGTTTTCTCATCTTCCAAATGAGGAGATTGAACTTGATAATCCCTGTGGTCTCTTCTAGATCTCAGTACTCTGATGCCATGGTGCATCTAGCACAATCACTTCCCACTGCAAGCATTTAACAAATATTTGGGGGGGGGGGGAGTGGCTGTTTTTTTGTTGGCTGTGGTTTTTTTTAGATAGAGTGTCAGTTTTTATTTTTTTATAAACTCATTTATTTTTAGTTTTCAACATTCACTTCTGTAAGTTTTAAATTTTCTCCACCTCCCTCCTCTCCCCGCTCCTCAAGGTGGTAAGAAATTCAACATAGGTTCTACATTCACATTCTTATTAAACATATTTTCAACTAGTCACATTGTATAGAAGAATTAGAATGAATGGGAAAAACCATGAGAGAGAAAAAAACAAAACAAACCCCTCAAAAAGAGAGTAAATAGTATGCTTCAATCTGCATTCAGACTCCATATTTCTTTCTCTGGATGTGGATGGCATTTTTTATTATGGGTCTTTTGGAATTGTTTTAGGTTCTTGAATTGCTGAGAAGGGGTAAGACTATCAAAGTCAGTCATTGCACAATGTGGCTGTTACTGTTTACAATGCTTTCCTGGTTCTGCTCACTTCACTCAGTATCAGTTCATATAAGTCTTCCCAGATTTTTCTTAAGTCCTCCTGCTCATCATTTCTTATAACATGTTTGTTGCACAAATTTTATATATGCATATCTTGGGTGGCAAACTGATCCAAGCCCTACTTAAATATATAGAGGCTTTTGATTTTATCCTCAGAACAGCCTAAAATTTTTAATATATTAATTATATCCCCCCAAATGATGTATCTAAGAGAAGTACATGGTTTTATCAATATCATTTGACATAATATTTCTTTTTTCACAAGCATTTTTTTCTCTCTCTCTCCCATCTCCCTCTCCCTTCCTTTGAGTGAATGAATAAAGCATTTGTTAAGATTTACTACCTGCAGAGAATCATGCTGTGGATACAGATAGAAAAGGAAGACAGTCCCTGATCTCAAGCAGTTCACATTTTAATGGAGGAAATGACACATGGAGAAGGTTTCAGCTATAAGTTAGATGGACAGGTCCCATGGTCCTTATGGTTCAGCAGCAAAGCAAATGATAATAATATCTCTAATGTCATTTCCACTGATAAAATCATAGCAGTTTCTGATCTCCAACTATTTAACCCTGGGCTTAAAACATGACTGTTCTCAAGGTTCTTGGGTTCAAGGTACCAAACTATCTCCATCAGGGTTTGAGGGGAGATTGGGGTAAAAATGTTAGTGGGAGTTTGGCCTTATGGGACCACCCTATTTTCTCTCTTTTTCCTCCAGTTGGCCTTGCTACTTCAGCTATTCTGGCTTTCTTGCCCTGCCAGTGACATTTGATTGGCAGTTGGTAGTGATACCTGGCTTCTTCTCCACAGGAGCCATGTTCCTAGATGATGGTTTTGAGAACTAGACTGGGAAAAGGACCAGTGGTCCTGAGGAAGGATACTCCCACTCTCAGGGCTTTTATCCCTATATCCCTTTTGTGGTCTGGGCTAGAAGTAGTCTAGGGGGTTGGGAGACACTGCTCTTCTCAAGGCTCTTCAGTTAAGGGTCCTGGCCTTTTTCCATCAGGATCTCAAGAGGGTAATCAAGATGGTGGTGCTGGTACTGGTGGTTCAACTTTCCTGGCACCTGTAGCCTCCTGTCTCCCTATCAGGGTACGTTACTGTTTCAGCTAGGCTGGCTTGTCTTTGAACAAAAAATAAAAATAAAACTCTAGTAACAAATATACATAATCAAGAAAAGTACATTCCTTCATTGACCATGTCAAAAAATGAATGCCTCATTCTTCATTTTCAGTCCATCATCTTTCTGGTAAAATATGGGTGCATGATTCATCTTTGGTTCTCTGGAATCCTAGTTTATTACTATATTGACCAAAGTTCTAAAGTCTTTCAAATCTGTATTTCTTTATTATAATCTTGTTGGTAGTAAAATACATTTATTAAGTGCCTACATGTGCTGGGAACTGTGCTGATCTCTGGAGACACAGGGAATGACAAAAGATAGTCCTTACTACCAAGGAGGCCACAGTCTATTGTTCTTCTGATTCTGCTCATTTCATTTTGCATCCATTCATAAGACATCTTCCAAGTCTCTTATGAAACTGCTGTTATGGTTCAAGAATATTTGGTCACATTGACATATTAATCATATTCATATGCCATAATTGATTTAGCCATTCTCCAACAGGTGGCATAACTTTTCAGTAATAATAAAAACTTCCGGTAAATTTTTATCTCCTCAGGTGAGCAAGCAAATGGAATTGATCTTAGAACAATACTTGTTTGATAGGACATTTGCTTATGAAGAAATGTTTTAAAATAATTTGGAAATAAAAGACAATATACAAGAGTGGAGAACAAAAGAAAATGTTGTGATTCTTGTCTGTCAAAAAAGAAGGCCACCTATAGAGGGTCCTGAAAATTGTACAGCTGACTTAGAATTCCAACACAATATTCTCATAAACAGCTAGGTGGAACATTGGATAGAGCACTGGTCTTGGAATCAGGAGGACTCATCTTCATCTTCAAATTTATCCTGAGACACTTACTAACTTGTGACCCTGAACAAGTCACTTAACCCTATATGCCTCAGTTTCCTCATCTGTAAAATGATCTGGAGAAGGAAATGGCAAACCACTCCTGTATCTTTGACAAGAAAACCCCAGATGGGGTCAAGAAGGGCCAGATACAAATGGACAACAAAAATAGGTTTTTATTTATGGAAAGGGACCTTAGAGATAATCTAAACCAAATATTTCATTTTTCTTTTCAGATGAGTATACTGAGCCTCAGACAGGCATTTTTTTCTGTTGAATTTTTATAAATTTTTATAAATACAAGGATGAGAACTGATGGAAGAAAAGAGAGGCAACTAGGGACATCAGCAAGGAGGCCACCATCCAAGAGGTTAAGTTTAAGAAGTTAGGGGAGAAAAGGTAGAGATGTAGGTCGGTGGCCACCCTATCAGACTCTTTGCTACTTGGACAAAGAGCTGCTTACTCAACCTGCTCCTTCTTCTTGTCTGCTACTGTTCCTGTTTTCTGCAACTTGGAAAGGTCTTCCCCTAGGGAAACCTGCTTGTTATTTAAAGTATGGATAGGAGATTAAGGGAAGAGACTATTTAATCTTCATCTTATTTGCTGCCAGAAATTAAACCCATTTAATGTCTTAAGCCTATAATCCTTTCACTTTGCATCATCAGAGCAAAGAGATAAAGTCATGCACTAAGAGGGAAGTTTTCTGTTCATTGGTATTTCAGCCCCAATATTATGCCTTTTAGCTATACTGACACTGAGCTTTCCCATAGAATCTAAGATAGGATTAGGTTTTAAAGCATTAGGTTGAATGACAATGGAGTACTGCGTTTAAACATTCTCCCTAGAGATTCTAGGAAAGGCAGTTAGAAGTGGTGAATTCAGAGACAGAAGTTAATCAGGGGATTTAAGATCACTAGAACTATAGATTCATTATCTGGTATGATGGAGAATAGAAATTTTTGCTCTGTATACACATATACATATATACATACACACATACATACATACATACATATATACACACATATTATATAGATACACACACATATATATGTTTAGGTATCAACTCATAGGAGCTGAATTATATTCAAATTTCAGTTATTTATGAGCCAGGATGGCATAGTGTATGTCTATGAGAACTGGCCTCAAAACCAGGAAGAGCAGGGTTTAGATCACATCTCTGACACACACTGGCTGAGTGAACCTGGGGAAATCACATCATCTCTCCATATTCTAGGTCATTCTCTAAGACTGTAAGTTGCAGAGAAAGATGTTGATCTGCATTGGTAGATCGTATTTCTTCATCTAGGCATTCTCAGTACCAAATTAACCACAGGTTCAGTCTACATCCTATCAAGTATTTAAAGAACATTTCTCCTTTTCCTCTATGCCAAAGGGGAGAACTGAAATGAGGGGAAAGAGCAAAGTTAAGTCTTCTCCTTTCCATAACTAGTAAAGTGAGTTACTTATGTCTTGCTGGGCGCAAAAGGGAGAATACTTGATTATAATTTACCTCTTCTATAGAATCTGATGCATAAAAATATGCTGACTATCAATAATCTTCTATTTTCTATCATATATAATATATTCCCTTGTGTCTTTGAAAAAACATCTAAAATATCCTATTACTAAGTATACATAATTATTATATATAAAATTATACAACATAATATATACTTTTATATAAATTCATACATAATAATGATATATAATTATACCAAAGGTGTACTGGTGCCAGTTAGCGCCAACCATGAGAGCCCAAGGTTAAATTTTCACTGTGAGCATTTACACATCAGACATCAGCAATTGGTATAAATCAGGATTTGAATTATTTGCTTTGTCTAAACTTAAGAAAGTGTTAATGCAAATTTAAAAGTGTTTGTAAGAATACCTCTAGCTCCACTATCACCACAACTTGGTAGTTAAACCTTTAGGAGCACACCCTGTATTGTTTTGTAAATGTTGCTTGAGCTCAGTAGGCGTTGTCATCTGGCAGGAGGCATGACAACTGCCCCTAACAATAATAATGACAATGATGAAAGCAATCAGCACAATTAATAATAAATACCATTTATTCATATAGTACTTTAAGTTTTACAAAGTGCTTTGCCTCCATGATCTCCTTTGAGCCTTTCAGCAAACCTCCATGCTGTTATGATTCAGTTGTATCAGATTCTTCACGACCCCTTTTAGGGTTTTCTTGGCAAAGACACTGGAGAAGTTTGCTATTTCTGATGAGGTTTAGGGGTGCTGGGGATCCCAAAATGCCAATATTCCAGGTCCTGCTCGAATGAATTAGACTCAAACCTTCTTAAAGCCAAAGAAAACAAAGTTTATTAAAGATTCGCCTTACTGGGCTGACTCTTAAAGAGCCTAAGCATTTATAACGCTTGTATTCTCAGATAGATAGAGTCTGAGCTGGATTGAATCTCAGTGCCTTCATGGAGGCAAGATGGAACTTCAACACAGAAATGACAGTAGGAGGGATCTGGGGGTGGTCTGGTACTCTAGGGTGATGGGAGGAAGAGTTTAGGTAGGGTCTTGGGGAGAAGTCTAAGAAGGGGGTGACTGGTCAAGTGTTGGAAACAGCGGAGGCAATCAAGAGATATCAGACGATGGAAGGCCTGGGCCAGAAGTGGGTGCCCCCAGGTAGTCTGGGGTCCATAGATCAAACCCAGGGAGGATTCTGACAGGAGTGGCTGATAATAGGATCAAATGGAGGAATATCAAAAGAATGCTAAATAGAAGATAGGGAGTATCTTATCTGGCCTAGGAGAAATGGAAGGGGAATACAAGGAGAACCCCCACCCATCCAAGAGGAAAAGGTCTTGGCTTGGGCCTGTACCCCATCATTTCCTTCTCCAACTCATTTTCAAAATGAGGAAACTACTAAGTGTCTGAGGCCAGATTTGAACTCAGGAAGATGAGTGTTCCTGACTTCAGGCCTAGTACTCAATCCTTCAAACTATCTAAGTGCCTGAAAACATTTTTTCAACACAAAGAAACAGCATGATAATTCATGGTGGCAGTACAGTACAGTAGATGGAGCACTGGCCTTGAAATAGAAAAGACTTGGGTTCAACACCTCTGATATATACTGGCTGTGCGACATTGGGCAAGTGACTCTACCTCCCAGGCAATGCTGAGACTAAATGTTAGAGTGAATGTTGCTCTTCCTTGGTTGATGCAGTATCCTGCCTGGGAGTTCCATACACCAACAAAATAACAGGTCTGGTAAAACATAACATCACAATAATAATTATATCGTGTACACAAAATATAATAAGAAGTGTAATTTAGTCCTACATATGAAAATTAAATCAGTGGGGTTTCCCAATCATAGCACACTATCTGCAGGAAGTTAAGCAGCCGTGGTATAGAGCAAAGAGAACAGAATTTGGAGTGGGAAAATCAGAATTTGGACCTTGGCTGTGTTACAAATGAATAGTCAAAAGGCAATCAGGGAAACGAAGGGTCAGGATGATCCAAAACTTTCCTTGTAAGCTCAGAACAAGTGAAAATGAATTGTGTGTGGATAAACTTGTCTCAGAAAGCCACTACATTTCAGATGACCTTTCCTAGAGAGCAGAAAATTAACCAAGATGCTAAGTTTGATTGCAAAATAAGCCTTGTGTTGATTAAAAGAAGGCAGGGGTGCAGTAACAACACTCCATCATAGCTGAAATCAAATTGAAACCTCTCTTGCAGTCACACCCTTGGCTACTTCATTTGGAGCAAACTGTACTTCAAGGGATAGCACCCCCCAAATCTGTCTTCTTAACTTTTCTTTCACTGCATACAGAAGCTAACAAAAAAATCTGAAAAAATTATAAGAGATTTGTATTGTTGTTTCACTTGGATTTAAGAAATTTCCTCATATGACCCAACAGGTGTATAGGGAATGAGAGGGCAGTAGTCAATGCATCAAAGACATAGAAGTCTCCCCTTAAATCTCTGGCTCTAAGGTCCCTTACTCCTGGGTTCAGTGTGACTGTTCTGCATAAGAAAATATGCAAATCATAGCCCAAGCTACTATTCAATTCAATTCTTTAATCTTAGACCTCTGGTTTCCTTTTAGCAGCTGAACCTCTATGGTTTCAGGACAATGGTCAAAGGGGTTGAAGCTAAAAATCCTTTAATGGTACCTTAAGGAATAAATAATTATTCAATTATGCTACAAATATACTTTTCCTCTGTCATATAAAGCTTGTGCATTTTTCAAGCATTATAGGTTTGATTCGGCACAGATTCAAAACATCATGAACATGCAACAATGATTCTGGTATTCACGCAGAGATTACATCAAATTTGGGCCATTCTAAATGAAACACATTCTTGCAGTTTCTCAGCCTCTCATCAAATTGTTTCCAAACTTGCACAAGGGCTCAATGTTTAGGTGCAAACTGATTCCCAAAGGGCTGTCAGATACATGCACATACCCTCATTTGCCTTCTATGCATTCATTAGAGTAGTTTCCTCATTCCCTTCTGTTAGTGCAGCCCCAGACTCCTCGGAAGTCACAGATAATGAAGATCCAGAAAATGTTATGACCACCGGAGTCCTTGGCACTGTTAAAACAGTTTGATTTTAGAAAGAGATAAAGTTTCATCAGTGGAAATGACATTAAAGAAGCTAAATTAATAGATGCACTCTTCCTGCACCCTAAGGACCCTTGATCCTTCCCATCTGTCTGGCATCTGAACCCTCTTCTATGTTTTACTCTCCCCCCCCACCCCATTAGAATGTGAGCTCCTTGGCAACAGGGTTGTCGTTCAGTCCCGTCCAACTCTTTGTGACCTCATTTGATGTTTTCTTGGCAAAGACATTTGAGTGATTTGCTATTTCCTTCTCCAGCTCGTTTTACAGAGGGGGAACTGAGGCAAGCAAGGTTAAGGGACTTGCCCAGTCACACAGCTAGTAAGTAAGTATCTGAGGTCAGAGTTGAACTCAGAAAGATGAGTCTTCCTGATCCAAGTCCAGTGTTCTATCAACTGTGCCACCTAACTGCCCTTGAGATGAGGGATTATCATGTTTTTCTATCTACATCTCCAGCAGTCGGCACATTTCTTGGTCCACAGTAAAGGCTCAATAAGAGATTTTTCATTTATTCACTGGGTGGGCACCAAATTAATCAGAAATTCCATAAGACTACTGATCTCAGTAATCCTGGTCTCATCATGGTATGACTGTTCTTCATATTTTCATTCTATCCTCCATTCTGATCACAGTCCATGACAGGGGTAGGGAACCTGTAGCCTTGAGGCCACATGTGGATGACTAGGTCCTCAAGTGCAGCCCTTTGACTGAATCCAAACTTCACAGAACAAGTTTGGAATCAGTCAAATGACCACACTTGAGGACCTAGAGGGCCACATGTGGCCTTGAGGCCTCAGGGTCACCACCCCTGGTCCATGATTTGCATCTTACCTATTAAAACCTCTTGTGTTATGGAACAGTCTTGCCCCATCTGAGTTCTTTCCTGGTGATACCATCACTATGACCAGACATATAGCCTCCTTGAAAATATAGCCCAAGGAATTTCTCCTAATGAGTGATACACTCTATATTCCAAGTATTAGCATAAAATAAAAAAAAATTTAGTAAGTGTTCGAATCTCTTTGCAGACTACAATCTCACATCTCCAGCTGCATGTTAGGCATATCTAGCTAGATGTCCTGTAGATATCTTTCCATCCCCATAGCATCTGGCACACTGCCCCGTACATGGTAGGTGCTCAATCAGTGCTTCTTGAGTTGAATTGTTCCTCCTGGTTCTCATACAAGATCTCAACAACCAGTAGCCACTGAATTTTTTTTCCATTTTATTTCTAGAGATATCAGAATGATTTTGCCTTAGAAACGGAAAGTAGTTCCACTGGCTTATGTCCTAGATGGGTATAAATTACAGGGGGCCTAAGTTTGGGGCGGGGGGTGGGGGTGGGTGTAGCAAACACCATGGTAACAGGAGCCACAGCATAGTATATAATATTGCTAAGTAACATAACACAACGTTAGTGAAATGATAAGCAAGATGAGTGAGAGAAAGCCTATGCTTATGATAGAAAGGGAAGGTCCTGATAATACATCCATACAGAGCAGAGCATGGCCAGCTGTCTTGAGGAGAGGGGCTCCTTACAACAGTGATTTACAATAGTGATTTTATTTGGGTAGAAGTCTCATTAAGCCAGACCACAGCACCATTCTTTATATAAAATTGAGTTCTTTGTTTGGGAATAAGCTTAGTGGAGTCTTTCACAAAAGGTATTACCCAGCTACTTAGCCTTCAGGTGGAATACAACATCTAAGAAAGTACAAAGGGATTCCAGGGGCTGGGTTTAGGCAAGGGTTGCTGTAAGTTCAAAATCAAGAGGGACCTTTTGTTCCGTATGTCTTTACATAGATAAACTTCAGCAGAAGCTTCTAGAGACTACATAGGGAAAGGAGAAGAAGAAATGACAGGGTTGCTATCCTTGCTTCTGTCTGCCTAGAATTCTTTATCTCTATCTCCCCTTCTCCTTTCATCTACTTTATTGAATACTTCCTTGTATTTTTTTAAAGGAGAGATGAGAAAATAAAATGAAAGAGGCCTTCTCCATGTTCTCTATTATCTATCACTTCAGACACTTGGACAAGCACTTAAGCAAACCATAAAGTGAGATTAAATGGCTATAGAAGTATTTGTTGATCAAAAGGGTCATCTTTTACTCATATTTTGAAAAGCAATAGTACCTTATGCTTGTTCACTACTTTTACACAATTATCTAATTTTATTTTGACAATCCTGCATTAGCAGAGGGCAAAAAAGAGGATAACTGGATCGTGGAATCACATAGGAAAGGGAAGAGGAATGATACAGGCACTGACTGTGCAGAAAAACACCTATGAATTGCACTGAGGAAGGCTTGATGGGGAAGTGGAAGGTCCGTAGTCACCAGCAGCCTTTGGGGTCATAAAATGACATGAGATGGCCCAGAGGATAAAGTATTAGACCTAGAACCAGGAAGACTCAGGTTTAAATCCAGTCTCGATCACTTACTGGATGTGTGACCCTGGGTAAGTTGCTTAACCTCTGTCTGCCTCAGTTTCACCATCTATAAAGGGGATAAAAATAGCACCTGCCTCCCAGGGTTGTTTTGAAGATAAAAATGAGATGTTTGTAAAGTGCTTTGCAAACCTTAAATCACCATATAAATGCTAGTTAGAATTGTTGTTGTTGTCATAGGGCCATTGATGTTTAAAATTGGTCAATTCCATTCTACAGTAGCAAAACAGAAAAGAAAAAAACTGGTTGAGAAGAAGTAGGATCAGTCTCTCAGAGAATCAGCTGACATAGCCATGGTGGCCTCAGAGTACCTCTAATAATGAAGAGATATAAACTATGGGCAAGATATCCCAAATGAGGTAATATTTGTAAAGTGCATAGCATAGGACTTGGACACTTCATAAATGTGTGTATGTCTGGAGGAGAGAGGGAGAGGGGAAAGGAGAAGGAAAGGAGAAGAGGGAGAGAAAGAAAGAGTGAGAGAGACAGAGACAGAGTCAGAGAAAGGGAGAGAGACAGAGATAGAGAACAAGAACGCCTCTCCTGGATTCCAATCCCTTGAAAAGGTTCCCTGTTATTTTCTTTCTTGTTCCTTCAAGTACTCTCTTGGGTGCAGCCTCAGAAACAGAGCCTCCACAGTCTGGGAATCAAAAACTCTTCTGTAGACAGAATAGATGAAGCACTTCAGCCAAGCTCCTCAACATTCCCCTCCAAACAACTCTAAAATAGCAACTCGAGTTGCACTCAGGAGTCTTACAGCCAGCAGAAGGGTGGCTGTCCAGGCCAGGACAGTTTAGGAGGTTGGAAGAGAGGTCTGTGACACTGGGTTGGGGCTGGCCCAGAGGGCACACAGGGGCCACACCCACTGTGGCCTTGGAGGCAGCTTCAATAGCAGCAGCAACTTCAGAATTGTAATGTGATTGGATAACTGCTCAGAAGGAGATTACAAGGGCCCTGAGCTGGCACTGGGCACAGGACCAGGAGCTGTTTGGCAACTCCTTACTTTATAGGCAGTTCTAGATCTTAGGGTGTAGAGGACCGCTAGCAGGGGCAGTGGATCAGTAGTGTTTTTGGTTACAAGAGAACAGGGGCCCTTTGGGTAAGGACCAAGGTATAGACCAGGATAGCTGTAAACCACACCTCTCCCCAGATTGCGCCACCTTAGAAGCACCAAAAGATGTCATTGCTGTTATTGATTGCTAGTTGTCTTTTGTTTGCTGTTGCTGATTCAGTCATGTGATCCCATTTGGGGTTTTCTTAGCAAAGATTCTGGAATGTTTTACCATTTCCTTCTCCAGCTCATTTTACAGATGAGGAACCTGAGGCAAACAGGGTTAAGTGACTTGCCCAGGGTCACACAGCTGGTAAATATCTGCAGCCAGATTTGAACTCAGGTCTTCCTGACTTTTGGCTAAGCACTCTATTCACTGCACCACCTTGCTATCCCATAGCAAGAATTTATAAACCCCAGATCTGTGAACAGCAGCACCCAATAGCCTGAAGCTTTGGACCTTGCTGTGTGATGGCAAGCAAAGTGGAATTTCTACTGTTTTTGTTTTAGTATAATCAAATGGCTCTGATTGAATCTTACCTTTATCAAGCAAGAGTCTTTACTAGTAGTAAAGTATACTTTACAAGGGTTTCTTTAACTAGAACAGTGTATGTATTTGTATTGTTAATGTGATTAAAGATCTTCCCCCTTCCCCCCCTCCCCCCAATTAATGGGTCTGCCCATTAAAGGGAGTTTGATTAGGGAAGATTTGTAGGAAGGTCCACATCTTTTGTTAATGAGGTACTGGTTCTAAAGGGTTGGGATGCCCTCTGGGTCTAAAAAAGGTATAAATGCTCTGAGGGTGATGTTTACCTTGGGCTTACTGGAAGTGTTTGTTTGGCCAGATGAGGACTCTGGGAAGCCACAGCCGCTAAAGAGCCACTCCTCCACCCCAACTTGGAAAACCCAGATGTCAGTGCTTCCTTCTCTGGTAACTATGGTCAGACAGTTAGACCTGTATGTTGACGGTCAGGCAGAGGAACCATGTCTGTTGATCTTTGATTTCTCTGTATTTTCTTTGAAGTTCAGTGTGCTGACTCCCCTGAACTAGGTAACTGATATATGTGCTTGGTTAAAGGAATGATATATGTGCTTGTTTAAAGTGATTGTTAACCCCTCAAAAGTTGCCTTTCCTTTTATGAATGCAGAGCTAAGAACCTGTGTTAGCAACCTCCCTGTGTATGTTGGGATGCTTACTGATACATGCTGTTCTCCTCTTTCCTATCTAGCAGAACCCAACTTTGACATAAAGTCCAAAGTCAAGAAATAGGTGAGAAAGCAAACAACAAAAAAAGATTGTGATCATAAAAATCTGCTATGGTGACAGGGAAGATCAAGACACAAACGCAGATGACAACAATATGAAAATAGCTACAAGCAAAGCTTCAAAGAAAAATGCAGATTTTATACAATTTAAAAAAAAAAGAATTCCTGGTATGGCTAAAGGAAAAGCAAAAAAAAGACTTTTAAAAATCAAATAAGAGTGGTAGAGGGAAATTTGAGAAAAGAAATGAGAGTAATGTAAGAAAAATATGAAAAAAGGATTAACAGCTTGGTAAAAGAGGCACAAAAAATGCTGAAGAAAATAACAACTTAGAAACAGAATTAGCCAAATGGTACAAAGAGGTACAAAACCTCACTGAAGAAAAGAACTCCTTGGTAAAAGAGGTACAAAACTTCATTGGTGAAAATAACTCTTAAAAAGCAGAATTGGCCAAATGGAAAAAAAGTAAAAAAAAAAAAAGAAAAAGAAAAAAGAAGCCTCCCTAGTCCCTAAGGTGACATCAAACATAATTTCAAAAATACACAAATGCTTTCAGGCAAGAAACATGTATATCAGTGCACCAGGAAAGACATAGTTGCTGTTTTGTCAATTCTACCTCTGTAACACTTTTCTACTTGTCCCTTCTCTCCATTTATATAGCCATGATCCTACTTCAGATGTTCACTCTAGTACAGACTAAGACCTTCCTCTTCTCAAAAGACTTCAAAGGCTCCCTATTATTTCTAGGATAAAATGACAGACTCCTTACCTTGGCATAAACTTCCAGTTGCAATTTGATTCTACTTTATTTTTTATATTTCTCCTCTTTACACCAAATTAAGCTACTAGCTGTTGCCAAACCCAACAGGTCTATCCCCCATCTCCTTGCACTACAATCATCTCTGTCCCATGCCTAAAATGAATTTTCTTTTTAAATCTGCTTTTCAGAACACTAATCTTTTCTTAAATATCAATTCAGGTACCGTTTTCCAAATTTTAGTGGCCTATCATTTTTCACAGTGTTTTATATTTCTTTTATCTATGGATATGATGCATTCCATAGCAGAGGTAAGTTCTTTGAAAAGTGAAGCTATCTCATCTTTTTCTTTGTCTCCACATTTGTCCCTTGCTCTGGCTTACCTAGTCTTGAATCACTCTTCACAAACAGAAGTGAATCTACCAAAAAGTTCTACAAAAATGACTTATAAGAACTAGTATTACTAGGCAACAACCTTCCTTTTCCTTAAATCTCCTTTCTCTGTGCTGTCCTGTAGACCCACATTAAGCTATGAGGCAGCAGAACTTTTAAGTGCCAAGCTTTCTCTAGCCATGGTGCTGAATGAGCTCACCGCCATTATTATTGGATTTGGGGCTGACATGCAGGAGTTGCACTAAGTGATTGGCATAGAAATTCAAAAACTCATACAATCCCTATCATCAATGAGTTCGTTTTCTACTTGGGAGTAGTGGAGGACGACCCAGGGTAACAGATAAATACATATAGGATTTATACAATCAATACAAAACTATTTGGGAGAAGGAAGACAGTAACCATAGGGGAATCAGTAGAGATCTCTTGGAAATGGTTGTAAATGAAATAAACCAAAAGGGGTTAGGGATTCCAAAAGGAGAAGGTGATGAGGAGAAACATTCCAGGCAAGGGAAATGGCCTGTACTAAGGCCCTGAATGGAGAAGTGAAAGATCGTATGTAAGGAACAGCAAATAAACCAGTTACTTTGAAAAGCAGAAAGTGTATGTGGGAGAAATTTGCAACAAACTTGGAAAGATAGGCAGGAACCAGATTATCAAAAGCTTTAACATCAGACAAAAGTTCGCATTTTATCCTAGAGGTAATGGGGAGCCACTAAACTATTTTTTTGAACAGGAGAGTAGTATTTGGTTCTATTTACAGTTTGCTTGCTGCATTTTGAAGAAAAAACTGAAACTTTCAAAATATTACTGTCTGATTTGGACTTCTTTCCCTGCCTATCCCTCTGAGGTGTGTGTGTGTGTGTGTGTGTGTGTGTGTGTGTCGATAGCAGAGTTACAATAGCTTGAGTTAAAGTTAGACTACTGAAAGTAGCTGTCTCTAGACTTCAGGACCCTGCCATGCTCTACAAGTAGTTTGGAACCGTTATTACTCTACTAAACCATTGAGCAATGCCACACAATCAAGGATCTGTGGCTTTTCTTTCTCTGTCTTTAGTGAATTTAGCTCTGCTGACAGGTGCTCTATTGATGGTCCCAGAGACCAAAGTCTTCTGTTTATACTTAAAGAAGAATTATCCTGCTTCCTCCCCTCTGTCACAACAATGATACCAGAGGAGTCCCTTAAAGAATAAGAGAACAGATTAACTTCTAAGGCCATTCACTCCTGGGCCCTGTTGTGAGATTGATGACTAAAAATGATTTTTAATAACATGGACATTTTTCTACTAGGGACTGGACTGAGCCAATAGATGCAACTATACAGTCATAAATAGAGATAACTGATTTCAACCATGCCAGGACTTGAAATTCTGATCTGCAGGTGAAAAATTATATATCCCATTACTGTTTCTCTCAATCACCAATCTCCTATACCAGGACTGGCTGGTTTGTTTTCCTTAAAGAATTGCCCTCACATTAAGACTGTCTTTCCTAAGTTTGTGAACTTTCTCATTTGCAGTAAACTTCATTTATGTAGTGAGAACCAGTGCTGGTGGCAAGGTAAATTAATCCAGAACAAGATAAAGGCTCAGGGTCCTAATCTACCTTCAGGGTTGTTTTGAGTAATGCCCAGAAACATAAGAACAGGAGCAGGTATGCTCACATAGAAAATTCATGCACCACTGGAAACAATATGAACTCATGTAATAATACTAGCAATAACAATTTGTATTTTAGACATGTTCAATGAATAGAAATTAGAGAAGAAGGATGTATTACAATTTAACAGCCTATGGCCATTAAAATAAAGCATTCTGCCTGAAATTTTCTCTTCTTTCTTTTTTTCCCCCCAGTGCCAAGAATTCTAGTAAGGTAATTTGGAAAACCCAGGTAAGGAGAACTAGAAATGATTCAAAGTTCCATGAAGTAACTGAAAAGGGGTAGAGAGTTTTGATGAAACATTCACACACTCAAATTGAGGCACAATTTTGTGAACATCACAAGAGATGTTAATTCTTCCCCAAATTGCATATTCAAACATACAGTGGAATCTTTCATTTTAGGTGTCTAGTTTTCACCAAAAGCCTTTGCCTCCAGAGATAAGGGAAAAGGAGCCAAGTCTAAAGTGAATCAGTTATATCTTGGAAGTAAAGTAATCCCAAAGGATGCAATGGGAGCAGAGGAGAAGGGAATTCTTTGATGCACAAAATTCAAGGTTCAGTTCAAATAACAGCTTCTTCAAGAGTCCTTTCCTAATTCCCCCAATCATTGTGCCCCATTTCTAAACACTGGGCATTGAAAACATCTATAGTGTATTTGCATGGCAACATGTCTCCCTTTAATATAATCTCGAGGGCATAAGCTATCTCACTTTTATATTTGTATGCCGGGTGCCTGAATAGGTACAGTCAGTGCCTGACACATAGTAAGTGCTTAATACATGCTTGATCAGTGATGCATAATCTATAACTTGATACCAAGAAAGTTCACCCATCCCACAGGTGAGCAGGGGTTTCCAGGGATGCCTCTAAGATCTATCCTGGAATTCTCCCTGTACAGGGAGTCATTGGATAAGAGTGGCCATGGTATATTTCAGTTTTGGCTCACCTCAGTCTTTTTTCCCCCTAAAACCAATCAAGATAGCCTTATCTGATACAAATCCTCTAGCACTGATCTCAATTTGAGAGGGAGAAAAGTATAATGGAAAAAGTGCTGGGCTTGATGTCAGCATAGACAGGGGTTTGAACGTGGAATCCTATATTTATAACTCTATGATCAAATGCAATACACAACCACTCTGATCCTCAGTTTTCTCATGGATAAATCAAGGCCAGCAGTACTTTCTTCACAGGAGAGTTGTAGGGATCAAATTCATTCATTTATTCAACATGCATTTATTAAGCACTCCCTATCTGTCAGGTACTGTACTAATTACTGGGAATTTGAAAATAGAAATACAACATCCTCTGGCCTCAAGTAGTTTGCTTTCTATTGGGGGTAGCAACATGTATATAGATAAGTAAATTCAAATTATACACAAAATAAATCTAACATATCATCAGGAATGAGGAGATAGGGAAAAACTTCATGAAAGAGGTTACATGAGTTGAGCCTGGAAGACATCTAGGGATTCTGAGAGGCAGAGGTGAACAGTGGGACATTTTAAACACTGGGAGATGGGGGCATTTGGGCAGACCATAAAAGCAGGAGATGGAATTTTGTGTACAGGAAACAGCAAGTAGATTAGTTTGGCTGAAAAGCAGAGTATGTGAATGGGAGCACAGGAAATGAACAAATGGGGAAATTTAGACTGGAATCAGATTTTGAACAACACAAGCCTTAAATGACAGGGGCAGGTGCAGGGGATTGAACACTTGGCCTGGTGTCAGGAAGATGTGAAGTTGAATCTTGCCTCAGACACATATTAGGAATGTGATGCTGGGCAAATCACTTAGCCTCCTTCTGCCTGTTTCCTCAATGATAAAATGAGGAGGTAAAGAGTATCTACTTCCCAGATTTGTGAAGAGCAGATGAAATAATTTTGGTAAAATCACTATGTACCTGATACCTAGTTGGCACTATATAATTGTTGGGTATTATCGCCATTATTGAACTGGGGAGAGACATGGTCAGAACTTGGTTTTAGGAATTTAAATTTTGTAACTGTGTGAAGGATGGATTGAAGGATGCTAGAAAACCAATTAGAAGCCTATCACAATGGTACTGAGAAGAGGTGGTAAGGTCCTGTATTAATATTATTATTTATAGTAATAGTGGCTAGCATTTATATAGTGATTTAAAATATGCACAACACTTTGCATATGTTATCTCATTTTATCTTGAAGGGACTTTCTATTAATACGTCCATTTTACAGATAAGGGCACAGATAATCATTTTCAGTTTCATTTTATTGAAGCTGAGAGGGTAAATGACTCGCCCAGAGTTACACAACTAATATATTTATGGAGGGATTTGAACTGAAGTCTTCCTGATTCCAAGCTCAGTCTTCCTACCTATTGCTGTGGTGTGAATGGAGAGAAGGGGATGATGGACAAAAGGATGGTCTGGTGGTATAATTAGCAAGACCTAACAACTGATTGGTTATGGTTAAGGAGAAGGGAATGTGAGTAGATTACTCCAAGGTGGAAAACCTGAATGACTAGAGGGATAGTGGTAGCGTACGCAGAATAGGAAAGTTGGGAAGAAAGGAGACTTTGGGTTCCATTTTAGACATGTTGAATCTCATCTACCTTTGGGAAATCCAACTGGAAATCTCTGAAAACCCTAAGGTGCTATATAAATACCTGGTATTATTTTGTTTTACTCATTACTAGGATGAATTTTACCAAATATTGTATTTGAATGAAATGAAGTTTCATTTAAAATTACAATGCTTCTAGAGAGTCTTTAGTCTTTTTGCATGAAATGGTTTCTCCATTATTCTCAGTTATAGCTGGAGATCCTTCAAAAAACACATTGAAGGGGAATAGGTAGCAATTGTCCATCTGCACCATAGATCTTTAATTGAAATCATCAATTAGCCTATAGAAACTATAAGGATATCAGTAATGAGGGGTCATCATTATGAATCAACTCTTGAAAAAGTGGAATATTAAAAACGGAAATAGACAAGGAATTGGCTGCCTCCCTTAGTGTTAAATTTCCTTTGAAATACCCAGTAATGGAACCTTATTCAGAACTAATGTCTCTGTGTTCCAGAAAGAAATCCCCACGTCCAACAAAAGAAACAAACAAAATAATAACATTTTGCTTTTCTATTTAAAGTCGTTGGATTCTCATTTCAGCAGTTCTATTTTAATTAAATATGATAATATCTAACATTTATTTAGCATTTACTATGTGTCAGACACTGTGTGAAGCATTTCCCAAATATCTCATTTGATCCTCACAGAAATCTTGCCCGGTAGGTGCTGTTATTATCTTTATTTCATATATGAGAAAACTGAAGCAAGCAGGAGTTAACTGACTTGCCCAGGGACATACAGCTAGTAAGAATCTGAATCTGGATTAGAACTCAGGTCTTCTTGAAGTAGGCCCAGCACTCTATCCACTGAGCCACCTAGCTTCTCATATAAATACTCTGCCTTGAATTTTCAAATGATAATATGTGGATTCTACCTTGTTTGTGCTTTAAAAAAAGTAAGCTCACTCCACAACTCTGTAAAATGGGTATAATGCAAAATTAACTTTATTGCAATATTGAGTCTTGCTTGTATTTCATCTCCCTTTTTGTTACTGATCATATTAATGGCACTTGTGCCCCTTAAAAAGGTAATTAGTTATTCCTCAAAATAGCTAGGGACTATTATCTCCACTGTTAAATTAGGTAGCCAAGCATAGGAGGTCAAGTGCTACCCTACAAATCAGCAGTGAGCTCTTACTTTCTGATTTCTTATTCTGGGTCGACTTGCAATTCCTGGATGATAAGTGGCACCCTTCTTATTGAATTGCTGTTTGGTGCCCATGGGAATAATAAAATAACGTTCAGTTCCTTAGGTCATTTGCTTGCCTAATTTTTTCCTTAATTGTTTCATAACTGCATTTTAAGGTGGTGAAGGAAGAGTTCAGAGTGAATTCTATTAAGAAGACTTAGAGATTTTTTTTTAATGACAAAAGAACAAACTAGTTCATTTTGGAACAAAGATCCTTAACCCGGGGTTCACTGGAAAGATTTCAAGGATTTTGTGAATTTGTATTTTTAAAACAAATTTTGATAACTGTATTTCAATGTAACTGATTTTTTTGGTAATCATGTATTTTATTTTATGCATTTAAAAACATTCTAAGAAAGGGTCATTAGTCTTCACCAGATTGTCAGGGGAGTCCATGACCTAGAAAAAGATTAAGAACTCCTGGTTCTTAAAGCCCATGCTTTAAAATGAACATAGGCAGGAACTCACTACATTTAAAACATGATCCTTTTTAAGAAAGCTGTTACCCTGTGGGGGAAGCCATGTGGTACAAGACGAAGACAATGGGGAGAAGGTAGGGAGAACTAGACTTAGGGAAAGAAAAAGACAGTCCTATACTTACTGATGAACCTGGGCTGGTCACCCATAAGCAGACCTACAATCCATTATGATATATTCAAAACTTCCTAGCTTGAAAAAATCTGCTAGAGCTTGGAAAATTCTCCTAGAAGCCAAGGTCATTTCCATTCATTGAAGAGACACTGAAGTAGGGTTTGAATGTCATTAGAGCAGGAATAAGCAAATTAGGTTAATCTTTTGACAGTTTATATAACTGAGGCGGGAGATTAACAAGTAAATACTGGGCTGTCCAGAATATAGGGAGAAATGGTATAAAATATATACACAAAGAGATGTATGACCAGAAGAAGAGACAAGTCTTTTAAAGATAACAGAGAAACCATTCATATGCTGGTACCTTCTTGAGTTAAGAAAACAAAATGCCTACAGGAAGGTTCCACAATGTTGCATGGACCCCTGATACATAATCTCTGGGAAGTCACTGACAGGAGTTAAGTGAAGGAGTAGGCATGGATGGGTTGCAATTTGCCCTGTAGGAGGGGGTTCCCAGATCAATAAGATCACAGATATTCATCTAAATATTTAAATAATAGTTATCAAAAAACTTAGAAGGGAATAGGGCCAGCTGAGCGTGAGGCTAGATCTATCCAATGGGCAGAATGGAAGATCACTGGACTTGGTGTCAGGAGATACCAAGGTTCAGTTCCTGCCTCTTCCATTTACTATCTGTGAGATAAAGGACAAGTCACTTGACCTCTGCAAGCCTCAGTTTCCTCATCTGCAAAATGAAAGTGATAATAAAAGCACTCTCCTTGCAGAGCTGTTGTGGGAATCAAATGAGATAATTCTAGTAAAGTACTTTGCTAGACTAAACACCAACTATACAAGTGAATGTCACAGATGTTAGAGATCACCAGGGCTCTCAGTGCAGGTTTGAAATCAGGCACTCACAAGTCGTTGAACAGTTGTTGCTACTCAATCATTTCAGATACGTCCACCTCTTTGTGACCCCATTTGGAATTTTCTTGGCAAAGATACTGGAATGGTTTACCATTTCCTTCTCCAACTCATTTTCCAAAAGAGGAAACTGAGGTTGTAGTCTGTCCTTCGTTCTCAAAGAGGATGACTTCAAGTGAATTGGATTTAAGCAAGGGAAGGCTGTGCAAAGTCAACAGCCTCACTTTCTTCTCTGAAGTCATTTGGGTCCAATGGCTAGATATAGATCAAGACAACCGGAGATGGCCCAGAGGAAACTGAAGCCAACAGAGTCTGTGACTTGTCCAGATTCCATTAATGAGGCCATATTTGAAATCAAGTAGAGTACCAGACCTAGAGTCAGGAAGACCTGAATAATTACCAGTCAATACACATTTATTAAATGCCTACTTTGTGCCAGGCACTGTATTAAACACCAGAAAAAGGAGATTTACTTTGCCCTAACACAGTAAGGACATGGTCCTTAGTTTCTGTGGATGAAGTCCCTATCATCTCCATTTGGATACATATCTGGACATCAGGGCAGAATATAGTAAAGAGCATGTGGCTTCCATGTTCTTCAAAAATCTACCAGGTCAGAAGGGTAGCCCATGACTAGGACTTTTTATGCTTTTAGGTGACCAGAAAGCTGCTTTGGAAAAGCTAGGGTCAAACAGGAATTCTGTACAGCTCCTTTTGGAAAAAGTTCATCCCTGTTGAAGGAGGAAGAACCAGGACCTACCCCCTTGTTGTGGATGGAAGAAAGAGGATGTATCTGGAAACTAGTAAGTACTAGTCCTATCACATCAGGCCAAAGGTCATAGCCAGAAATTCACTGGATAGCAATATGAGACCCAAAGGCCAGGCAAAAAAAAGAGGTTTGAGTTCAATAGGAAGTTATCTAAAGCCAAGGGGGATCCACACAGAGTAAGGCCAGGACAACAACCCAAAGAAAGGGACTATGTGCTCCAGATACAGACTCTTTAGGCAGCATCCTTTTTAATGGCAGGATGATAAGCACCACTTCCTCTGCCATCCCCACTCCCAGAAAGCCAAAGGTGACACAGCTTCAGGTGCATATTTTAGACTTCTGCTACTTCTTATTCCCATTCTAATCATTAAGAGACTGTGTTCTTCTTTGATTGGTATGTTCAAAAGAGAGTAGGAAGAAAAGATTTTTTCCCTTAAAAGTAAAAACCAAAATAATTTTTAAATCCTGCATGAAGGAGTTTCCTTTTCTCTGCATAAATGATGGCCAGTCTATACAATGGCATTGCTAATGGACTCTTGCCATTTCCAATTAGAATGCCATCTTCTTGGCATTCATTTCTGTCAAGGGAACATTACTGCTGTCAGTAAGCTAGACGTATTGCTCTGTTTGGAACGGCAAGTCTCCTAGAGGAGGGGCTCTCATTTTTTAAGCAAATCATTTTGAATTCAATTCGCATTTTAGGAAGAGTATTGAAAAGCTGGAGAATGTCCAAAGGAGGGTATCCAAGATTCTAAAGAGCCTTCAGTTCATGTCTTGGGAAAAGTTGTCGAAGAAACCAGAGATGTTTAGCTTGGAGAAGAGATTCAGGCACGGACATGGTAATTGCCTTCAGAGATTTGTGAGGGCTGTCAGATATATGAGAGAGTTTTCTTATTCTTGCTTTGCTCTCTGGAGCAGAAGCTAGTCTGGGCAGACTAGAAAAATGGATGGAAATTTCAAAGAAACAATTTAGATTTGATGTAATGAAAAGCTTCCTTAAAGTTAGAGCTGCCCCAAAGTGGAACAGATTCACTCAGGAGTTAGTATGTTCCTCCTATTTAGAGGTCTTTAAGTAGAGACACGACCCCTTGCTGGGTGTGGTCTAGTGAGATCCTTTTCAGGTGTAACACTTGCTACCCTGGACTCCCCTACCTGAAGGTCAGGTGTTTACAACTCATTCTTTTCCTTCATCTCACTTCAGTGTCTGGGGGAGGGGAAGGAGATTATAGTTTATCTCAGATCCAAAACCACACTCAAGTGAAAAGTCCCAGGCACCTTAGTTTCTACAGGCTTTCCTGCCAAGCTGGCTGGCTGGCTGCAACATCCCAGCTGGAATCCTCATGGCTATGGCTCAAATTCTTGGGTCCAGTGGGAATCACTGTCAGCACCAGAAACTGAGGACAAAAGAAACAGCACAGAAACGGTAACACCTCAATCCATGAGGCCTGAAAGTAGAAAAGGGGATAAAGTGTTCCCCTCCGTCATCTTCATAACATCTACACTATGGGTGAACTGTGTAGTTCTGAACACAGCAGGAAAAGAGCAAGCAGGAAAACAGGGAGAAACTCTCCCGATATAACAGGGTTGAAGACCCAGCTTGTTCTGACTACCAAGCCAATGCAAGAAGTCTACTCCTGTTCATGTGGCAGGAGGACACAGGAGAGAGAAGGGAACCCCAGCCAAAAGCAAAATGCCTCCATGTTAGGCAATCTGGGCACATTCAAAATAAGCCTTATTACACAGGTAAATGTTCTCCTTTCCTGGAGGACTTCAATCAAAGATAGGATGACCACTTGTCATATATGTTGGTCATATATGTCAGGTACATACAGAACTAGATGGTATCTAAACTTTCCACCTTTGAAGTGCTATGATTCTAATGACAGAGAGAATGGGTGACATGATAGAATTAAACTTTGACTTTGCTTCCATAAAAATGACCTAAAAACATTTATGAATTCAGGGAGTAAAAAATCACAAATAATTACTATATAAGTCCCTTGACAGATTTCAAAACACCTAATGATAACGTCCATCTATTTAATAAAAGAGAAAATGGAAATGGAAAATAAATGTATGTGGTCCCTTGGGCAAAACGCAACAAATTCACTGATGCAACCAACCCCGATATTTATTAGTTCTCTCTGAACACTTGGCAACATTTTCTCTTATTGGGATTAAAAAAAAACCACAACAGCAACAGCAGTCACCCCATAGATAATCCTTGCTATGTGTTATAATCACTGACACGACAAAAGCATACCTGTGAAATCTCTGGGGCATCCCTATGATCCCAGCTTTCTGGAGCCAAATTGCCACATTTGCAGATGCCTGTGGCTTGCTTAATTACATTTTCAGAAAGTCCTGCAAGTATGGGAGAGCGTGAGTCGCACTGCACATATGGTCTAATGAAAGTCTTAGCTCTCCATTATGAACCTCTACTACTTGAATTGTTTGACTCTGCTAGAAAACGCCATCCTCCTCAACAAACTATACTTTTAAATACTGGCTGCCATTTAATATGGTGTTTTGACAATAATACTTATAGAACTTCTTCCTTCATTCGGTTTAATTCAACCAGTGTTCCCTGACCATTTACCATGCGTTTAGCACCACAGAATTTTGCAAATTTTTGCCTTGCTTCTCCCAGCATCGCTGTGTGACTGATAAATGCCTGACGTTGTTACCCATTCCTGCAACTTGAATAAATTACAGTGACTTCTAAATGAAAATATTGATTGGTTATTTTGAATGAATTGATTTTCTTTCCCTTCAAATCTCTTAGCCACTATGTGGTTTGGTACTATCTCTTTTAACAAATATTTTACCCTTATCATCTTATGTATATATCCCAGATGTGCCCAGTACACTAGGCAGATCCTTTTGTGGAGTTCTATGGAAGAGCACAGGATGAGAAGGTGTGGATGGACTGGGACATAAAGTGGTGGAGACAATACTCACATCAGCGAGATTAAGACTCTTGAGAGGAAGAATGATCTAATGGACTGGGATTAGGAAAACCTAAGCTCAAACCCTGCCATAGACACTTACTATTAGGGGTTTTATAGCCTTTTTTTGTATGTCATGGACCCCCTGAGAATAATACTTTTAAATGCATAAAATAAAAATATATAGGATTACATACAAAGTAAACCAATTATATTGAAATAAAGATGTATTTTTTCCCCCATGAAAGTTTGCTGACCCCTGCAAATCTATTCACCAAGTACTTGGAGGTCCATGGAACCCAGGTGAGGAATCCCTGTTTAATAGCCAGGTAAGCCTGTGCAAATCATAAAAGCTCACTGTGCCCAAGTTACCTCACCTATAACAAAGAAAGTTTGACTCAATGGCTTCTAGCTCCAAATCCATGATCCTATTTATGATCCTAAGTAAATATCTATGTATTATCTGTAATATTCCAAGGAAGACTGACTTAATTGGTCTGGGCACTCTCTATCATTATACAGACTAAATTACAATGCTTGCCCTCTTGTCCCCCTCCCCTCACCCAGAACTTGATAGATGGACTTCAAGAGGTGCTATGGCTGAAAAATCCATCAGCTGCTGGCCAATCTGGTAGTGAATCTCTATGAACTCAGCTAGGCTGATCTGCAGATAACAGCTTACCTTGTCTTTGGGCTTAAAACCTTTCCAACTTGATGGACTACCTTGGATCCATGTACTGCTGGTGGAGTTTTGCAAAGCCCAGGGTCCACAGTGATGCGCCACAGTAGTATTAATGGTAGAATTATTTGTTTAGTTAACATAAAGTTGTAATGTCTCATTGAGGCCTGGAGGGTAACTTGAATTCTCAAAAACTCCACCAGAGGTACACAAGCTAAGACAGATTCTACAGCGTTGGAAAAGTTTCGAGTTGGTTGGTTGTTGGTTGTTGTCCTTTGTCTTCAAAGAGGACCAAAATGTCATCACCATGATAAAGTGAAATTTCAGTGTGTCCGACCGTGACTGATCAAACCAATACAGAATGCTCTACCATAGGCTGGGCACAGTTCATGTGAATATTTGGGGTGGATATCCCAAATGTGTGCATCCTGAGTTTACTTTGTGCTGTCTCAATTCTGCTTTGCTCAAAGACCTCAGCACCCTTTCTGATGTGGGCACGCCACGCTGAGTGGTCCTGTGCCAGTGTCTCCCATGTTGCAAATCCAAAGTTCTTGAGAGTATCCTTGTATCATTTCTTCTGACCACCATGTGATCGCTTGCCCCATGCAGATTCTCCATAAATTACTCTCTTTGGCAAGCATGCATTTTGCATTCAAATAACATGGCCAGCCCATCAGAGTTGTGCTCTCTGAAGCATAGTTTGAATGCTTGGCAGTTAAGCTCAAGCAAGGACTTTAGTACCTGATACCTTACCCTGCCAGGTGTCCTCAGAATCTTCCTAAGACAGTTCAAATGGAAGTGATTCAATTTCTTGGCATGGTGCTGGTAGACTGCCAATGTTTCACAAGCATATAACAATGAGGTTAGCACAATGGCTCTGTAGACCTTCAGCCTCAGCAACAAACTATGTCTGCTCCCTGAGAATCCCACTGACTAAATATGGAGAGGCTCAATCAACACCAGTAGGCTGGTCTGTTGTGATGAAATTCTTAGGCCTCAGCAAGCCACGAAACCAACCCCTGACTGCACTGCTCTGGCCTTTACCATCATAGTCTGGGAAACTCATCAACCTGCAAGATTCTTTTGACCCTAGAACTCATACCAGCCCCAGGGCTCTCCCTCCAATAGAAGAGTTCCTCCCAGAACCTCTGTTTCAGGTCAGTGCTGTGGAGAAGTGCCTGAAACCCCTCCTTTGCCAGATGATCTCCAAAGAATGACTTCAGAAAGCATCCTGAAGTAGACTGTTTCCTGTCAGGAATACCACCACCACCCCCCATTCCTCCAGTCATCCATCTTGCATCTGTCCCAGCTGGCTGAAATAAATGGCTAGTTGCTTCGTTCTTAATGGACTCTCTACTGCTATTATCCGACCCTGACCTTAAGAACCCAGACTGGGGAAGAACGACCCTCTTTTGTCCCTAAAAAAATTCCATTACATCACCCAGGCCAATCACATCTTCACACTTCTCTGGACTTTACCATAATGCCCATTTCCTGGCTACTCCCCCTTGTCAACTTCCTTTTTGGTTTTGTCTTCTTCCATTAAATTGTAAGCTCATTGAGGACAGAAACTATCTCTTTTTTTCTTTTTGTATTCCCAGTGCTTAGCACAATGCCCAACATATAATAGGCATTAGATGTTTATTGACTATAATATGCATCATCATAGGTGGTACACATTGATCAGAACACAGATCTGTTGGCAATTAGAGTACTACTTTATATAAAGTACTATCATCTCTCAATTTTTAATGGATTGATGATACAGTCTTTGGATTCTTCTTGACCTTTGCTTTGATCCTTGCTCTACCTATATTTCTTCTTCTGGGTCCCTGCTTTTTACCCAAACCACTGACAGTTGTCATCACCCAGCTGAACAATCCAAGGATGTAATCATGTGAATGACTCATAGAGTATCCTGCTGATCTGAACAAGCACAGAAGTCCTAATTGATTTTACAAGATGCCCTAGAATTCACAGTTAGGGAAACTGAGACCTGGAGGTCACATGTGGCTCTCTAGGTCCTCAAATGCTCCTTGACTGAATCTAAACCTCATAGAACAAATCCCCTTAACAAAAAGATTTCTTCTGTAAAACTTGGACAATAAAAGGCCTCCTCCAAGGGTTCAAGGCCACAGGTTCCCCAACCCTGCCCTAGATTGATCCTATGGGATCTTTGCATTGGGAGTGATCCCAGATTGAACTAGACCTGTTTCCTTAAAGTTGCTTTTACACGTGCAGCTACACTCCCAGGGAAAGACTGAAACTGAACACATTTCCAGGGAAAGAGAGGAGAGCACAAGGAAGACAGCTACTCCTGACCTTTTTGTTTCTTTCTGTCAGCTTACTAGACAGTAATAATCAATAAAAGATGCGACTAAATTTGAAACAATTAGAGCATGCATGGCCGCTCTTTTCTGGTTTAGAATTACAGACGTCAGAGCTAGAAGAGGCTTTAGATATCTATCACATGGTTCAATCTCTTCATTTTGCCAGTAAGGTCAAGAGATTCAGAAACACTTAAGCAGCTTGTCTGTGGTCAATAGAACTATATTTATAGCAGAGCAAAGACTAGAATTCAGGTCTTCCCATTCCTATTCAGCATTCATTCCATTTTGGAAAAGAAAAAAGCATGAAACTATTGCCTAAAATAGAGTTTGGAGCAATCTATGCATTTTAAATCTTTCCTGACCATGTCCTCTGTTGTTGGTATGTGTCTGTCCCTATCTGACCCCATAGACTTTGTCTTGTCTTATGACTTGACAAAGATACTGGAGTGTTTTGCCATTTCCTTCTCCAGTGTGTCCTGTTTTTAATAGATGAGGAACTAAGGCAAATAGGGGTTAAATGACTTGCCCAGGGTCACATAGCCATTAAGTGTCTGAGGCCACATTTGATCACAGATCTTCCTGACTCAAGGCCCAGTACTTTATCCACTGTAATCACCTAGCTACTCCAATGTTCTCTGTAGGAAAGATAATCAAGAATTCACTATAATCATGAAATAAAATATTGGAGAGCATAGCTATACATTATGCAGCTTTCTTCTTGTAAGAAAATTTAAACACAGACAGGCAAAATGAGGGAAAATGGGTTTGCAATAGTTTTCCTTCTGATTAGATTACTAAATATAAAGTAGATTACTATACCTCTGACTTGGAGGTTTTTAAAACAGGAGCTGATGACCATTCACTGCGACACTGTAGATGAGTTTTTTGCTTTGGGTGAGACTTAGATTAGGTGACCTTTGTAAAGTCTCTTTCAACTCCAAATGAGCAGAAACTTCAATAGAATATAAACTTCTTGAGGGCAGGACAGTTTACATTTTCAGCCATATCCCTAAATCTCAGCACTGTTTGTCTTTTTAAAAATTTTTATTTTTGAGTTTTAATTTTTGGAATAAAACAAACATTTCCATGACATAGTAAAATAAAAAAGGATGACTGCATGTGAAACTTCAAATTTATTGTACAAAACTTGCTAATCCTTTTAAATACATAATAAAGTTATCATGCAGATTTCTTTTTTTCCTTTTTTTCTTTCCTTCTCCCCACCAAGATGGCTACTATTAGCCACAAATATGTATTGTGTGTGTGTGTGTGTGTGTGTGTGTGTGTGTGTAAAATCCTTCTATACATAACTTCTATTTATAAGTTCTTTCTCTGGAAGCAGATAGTGTCTTCCTTCATATGTCCTTTGCAGTTAATTTGGATATTTATAACAGTCAAAATGACTTATTTGCTCAAAGTTGTTCTTAAAAATAAAATTGCTCTCTTGGTTCTTCCTATCTAGCCCTTCATTATTTCTTGTAAGTTTATCAGTATTTTTCTAAGATCATTGAGCTCATCATTTCTTACAGCACATCAGTATTCTATCACAATCATACACTACAACTTATTCAGCCATTCCCCAACTGATGGGCCTGCCTACAATTTTCAGTTCTTTGCCACCACAAAAAGAGCAGCTATTAATATTTTAAAACATATAGGTTGTTTTCCTTTTTTTCCCTAATCATCTTTGGAAAAAGACCTTGTATAATGATATTGCTGGGTCAAAGTATATAAGCAATTTAATAATTCTTTGGGCATTATTCCAGACTGCTCTCCAAAATGGATCAGTTCACAATTCCACCAGCAATGAATTAGTTGTCCAATTTTTCCACATCCTCTTCAACATTTGTCACTTTCCCCTTCAATAACTTTAGCTAATCTGAGAGGTGTAAAATGAATTGGATTTGTGATTGGTAGAAAGTAGCAGTTCTCAAGGATTTGGGGTCTCAGAATGTCTTTATACTCTAAAAGTTATTGAAGGTTCTGCCTCTCCCTCATGAGCTTTTGTTTCTGTGGGGCTAACTGTAGGGCTATGATTATATAGTATATTAAAAGTTAAAATATCTTAATACTCTTACGAAAATAGTTTTGGCCCAAGTATCTTGGGGAGTCTTGGTCACACTTTGAGACCGCTAGTGTAAAGAATTCTCCGAGAAGGAACTCCTTCTACCAATGCATAGACAACTGCTCTGAAATTTATGGTCTTAGAGAATTGTCTGAGGGTACTGAGAGGGTTAATGAAGCAACACACTTAATGTGTGTAACAAACAGGACATGAACCCAAGTCATACTGACTCTGGGATCAGCTCTCCCACCACAACGTCACATGCCTTGCAACCTTACACAAAATCGATGCTTAATAAATGCTAGTTGAATTGGATTACATTGTTATACCTAATTTATATTCCTTTTGTTAATCAAAAAAAAAAAGAAAAATCTATTTTTTTCTTCTTATCTGGATTTTTTGGGGGGGTAACATCGGTCAGTCAATATTTACCAAACACCTCCCATGTGCCATGTACTGTGCTAAGAAAGGCAAAAAACAAGCCAAATAAAACCCCTCACTATCCCTGCCCTCGAAGAGTGGTCTACTGATGCTATCCTCTTAATCACTGGCGTTTAGAGTTAATAATAACTTGCCTAAAATGAGTAAATCTCTCCATGGTGCTGGAAAGAAATTTGCCTAACCCAATGTTTGCTCAGTGCCATGTGTCCAGAATGAAGAATGGGGGCCCTAAGTGTTGAATCCTGCCTCCACAGCCCCTTTTGGGTGGTCCTCCTGCTAGCATGTAGTATGAGCCTGGTTTCCTTTCAACGCGGTCCCTGGAGCCCAAAGGTTCCTGGGTCATCAGTCTATGACCTTTGTGTCTTTTCCATAGCAGAATTACCTGGGGTCTGGAAGAGACATCAGTAACAGCTCTACCAGGAGGTCAGAGGCTCGTTAGCTTACAACACAGTTCTGCCTCTTGTAACTAATTTCTGTTTGGCAGGAGCACAGTCAGGCAGCAGGTGAGTCCGAGCCTTGGGCCCCACCCTCCCTCACACCCTCCCCAAGAAGCCTTTGGAATTCTGATTGGACTGCCTTTCCTCTGGCCCTCCACTTCACTTCCTGATTAGCTCATCTCGTTTGCAGATCCTAAAAGAGTCCCTGTTGGGGCCCTTCCAAATCCCTGGAAATCAATTGCTTGTCGTCCTCTATCCAGAACTACCTCTCTCCATCACCTGCCTCTAATATCTCCTGCTCCTCCACGTATAAATCAGTAGATAAAGGAGAGAAAATGGAGCATTCAAAATCAACTCTTTTTCAATTTTATTTTTCAACTCACAATCATTTGTTATCCCACTCTTTTCACCCCTGCCACTTAAAAGAAAAACAAAACCCTTGTAACAAATGTGCAATCAAACAAAACCAACCCCTCACTCATTGAATGTCCAAGTTTGCTATAAAGATGCCCTTCTCAGACAGCATCTTCCCCAGACCCTCCCGAAGTAGGCGGCACTTATGAAACAACAGTTTCAAGGATTCTTTTAGGTGCCCACCACCACCACCTCTCCCATGAGTTACCAACATTTCTACTCTGAGGGCAGAGGTGAGAGCAAGGGCTTGCTTTTCTTTTTACCTTCCCAGTGAATAGTGCCCAGCATATTGCACATGCTTAGTAAATGCTCAGTGACTGACTCACTGACCGACTGATTCTACCCAGCCTTTCTGGAGCATGCTAGGTTCAGGCCCTGCTGCCTCTCAGCACTCTGAAGAATGCATGTTGTTGACTGGTTCCTTGTCTGTATTCTCTCTGAGAACTCTAAAATATAAAAATGCTGGCCTGGAGCCAGCAGGATGCCTTTGCCTTTTGCCAAGGCCCCAATCTGAAATACTAAAACTCCCACCAAGGCATTCAAACTTGCTTTCAGAAATGAGCTAAATAAATAAAAGTCCTCCAGCAGTTTCCAGGAATGAAACTTAGACCTTTGCAAAGTCAGCTCAGCCATACAATCAGATCAGTTAAAAGCTAATACAAACCAGGTTTGCTATTCCAAGATATTATATAAAAAAAGAAAATCCCAGACCTACTCTTTTTCCATTTCTAAACTAATGGAGAAAGGGTCTTTTAGCGAGTGGTTGATGGTTTTCCATTTAATAAAATGTATAGACTTTTGCTAAGAATAAAAAGAAGAATGAAGAATTACATTTTCCCTTCAAAGTGGCAGACTTTTTGTACTATCATCTTGGTTTTCTGTTCCATGAATGTCAGCTACTTGTGTTAACAATGAAAAACACTCCACATAAATTTCAGTTGTAAACATGTAATCAATCTCCCATGTGGGCATAAGGGGACTGTTCTCCCAAATATGTATCAAAGTGCCTCTCCTGTCCATCCAACTCTTTCTCTTCCCTTCTCTCCTCTCTTTGTCTTGCCTCTCTCTCTCTCCCTTTTTTCCTCCGTTTCTCTCCTGTCAGTCTGTTCTCCCCCTCTATCCTCTGTCTTTCCCTCTGTTTCCCTCTCCATCCTTTCTTCCATATCTCTCACCTTCCCTTTCTGCTCTCTCTTCTTTCCTGTTTCCCTCCCGCCCAACCCATCCACCCCCACCTTTTGTCTCTGGAAGGAGGATGTACATGCCCAGAGAAATCTATAGCTCACATTTCTGACACCTTCTATAACATAAAAAAAGGTTTGCATAAGAACATCTAAAAGCAGAGCATGCTTTAACAAACATTTTGTGATAAAACTGAGTGATGCTGAGGGGAATCTGCTTCATAAAACCTTGCTTAGGTAGAAAAGTAGAAAACTATTCATCTGGTGGTTTTGTTTTTCTACCACATGTTCTTTTCTACTGCTGTGCTGTAAGGAATGAGGCAAAAACTTGATTGCCTTGTATGTGCTGTAATTTTTGTTTTGAGAAATGAAATCCACAGGCTGCTGAAATAAGCTATTACAGGTGCCTTTCAAATGTTGGAGGGGCTGTAGAAGGCTGTTGTTCTCCTTTCGATCATCTAGTTCCAGAAAGTTTTGCAGGGGATGTGAACATTTTTACCACCCAACCTACACTATATCAAAAATCCATTCTATTCTGGATTACAGGATCATGGATTACATGGATCATTATCAGGATCAGTTTATAAAATGCCTCTTCAGGTGGGGCATTTCTGTAAATACTGCATTGCCTGGGAAGTCTGGCTAAGGGGCAGTGTTAGAGGTCCCTAATAGAGAAGAGGAAACATAGCAGTGGTTAGGATCCTTTGATAAAAAATCAAATAAAACATTTTTTTAAAAGTGTTCTATCATAAATAACAAAACATTTCCATTTTCTAGATGTAGTATTAAATTTGAAAGAGATGGGAAGTTCATAGGGAAAGTCAGGCTAGAGTCATATTTCACCGATATATATTGCTACCATGTAGAAACCCTCTCTCCCAATGGAGAGTAAACATTATCTATAATGTGTAGCCTTAGAATATTGCCAGGGTCAATTAGAACTTAAGTGATTGGCCTCTAGTCACACAGCTATATTAATACATGTCAGAGGAGGATGTGACTACATGGCCCACTGTCCCACTAGCCACTACCTTTCTTACTCAATTGGGAAAGCTAAAAGTATTAATTAACTGGATGGTTTTAGGCTCAAATGTCTAATTTCCTATATCACATAAATAGATTAGGGGAAATTTGTTATTATTATAAGAGACAAGATGATACATTAGAAGAAGTACTAGATTCCACATCAGAAAACCATGGTGTGAATTCCAGTTTCAACACTTTGTATTAGTTAAATTACCATCATGGAGAAGTGACTCAATATCTGTTTCTGAACCTCAGTTTCCTCATGACTAAAACAGGGATGGTAATCTTTAACTTCTTCCTCAGAGGATTGTTATGAAGAAAGCAGTATAGATGTGAGTTATTTCCCAAACCAATTTAATCAGTGCTATTTTTTCCTGCAAATGAAATGCATAGAAGAATTAAAATGGTTTTCAATGAGTTTGATAGAAAAATACAGAAATCTCTTGGAAAGTCACAGTCATCAGAACTTTATGGTGATGAACCTGTGTTCACACACCTTCTGGCCTTAGAAATATTACTGTGGAACCCAATTAGAGGCCCAAGTTACAAAGCTCAGTACACAGAGCAGGAACCACAGAGAACAACTCTGCTTGGGTGAGCAATGAGAACTCATCAACCAGCTGGAGGAAGGGGTTCAGAAAGTCAGTTGTGATCAATTTTTAATTTTCATCAAGGGTTAAAGTGGTGGGTTGTTTTATTTTGAAAGTTAGAGAAACCATGGAATAAACTTTCATTTACTCACCTCTCTATGTTACCCCTCACCCTTCATTACCATGCTTCCTGATACAGTTTAAATTTGTAGTCATGTCATGGGAAAAAAAAACAAAACAGCCAGGAGTTTTCTTTTTTTAAGTTCTTAATCATTGTATTTTTTTGACAAGTTAATTCTCCACAAATATTCTGACAGCCAGTTTAGTTCTCTGGCTTCATTTCACAACATGCTTTTAACAGCTATTCACTAGAAATATCACTTTAAAGAGGAAAATAAAAGTGTCTTATTATGTAGGAATTCTCTAGCACTCAAAATCATGTTGTCTATTGACAAAGTAAAGTAGCTGTCTGTGATGTATAAAATACTACACAGACTTAAGAAAGTAAAGACTTTTCAACCTTCCAAGACAGAAGACGGTCATGAATTGCTTCTCAAAGCTCAATTTTAGCAACTTATACCAAATATAAACTGCATGCAATAAGCCAGTGACACATCTGATTTATTGTAGGTAATCAGGCAAAACACTTCTGATTATCAAAGCTACTCTGATTCATGCTTCCTCATTTCCTGGATGCTGGACAAGTTGATGGGAGGAAATGGTCACTGGCAAGAGATAGCAGTGAGTGATGGGTACTGGTGCTTTTGCTCACGGGCTGCTTCCAAGGCAGCCAGGCCCATTTTCCTCATCCTCATTTCCTATTCACTGATTCACACAGGTTTTTTCTCTAGATCATAAACACTTCACCCTATTTTACAGAAAGGGATGTATTTCCACTTGTGACTAAGTAATTTGGGGCACTTAGCTTGTTTTGCAATACCTTTTCTCTGTGATTATTTTAAGGTTTGAATGGATCTTAGAGTTTAGACAGTACAACTCCTCTCATGTCTTTTAAGTGTCTATGAGAAAGCCCATTTGAAAAGTTCAATAAGTTGGTCATATGGACCTGGGACTCAGGAGACAAACTAAGGCTGGATATGTAGATCTGGGAGTCCAGGTCAAGTCTCTGAGAAAAATAATCTAGAAAGAGAGAGGAGGACCCAGACTAGAGCCAGGGGATGTTCAGGGAAGACTAGTACCTCTGAAGTGAGGGCTGTTGTCCACCTTTAGTTTCTACCTGATCCACCTTACTGTCACCTATGGCTCCAAGAAGTTGCAGCATACACAGTGGCCACATCCAGGTAAACCATTTCAGCAGATGGACTAAACCAGATTGAGGGTAATCATGGCATCTCAAACCTTTCAGTGAGTTAGGGGAGTGTTTACCTGGATCAAGTGAAGACTTCCCCTGGTCTAATGGACTGATGAGAACAATCTGTTCCAATGGCTATGAAGTAGGCACTATAGAGCTCTTAGAGTTTGGTTAGACAGTGAAGAAGTTGAGGTCACCCACTGCATCTTAAGCCATCACCAGTCATCTTCACTCTGTCCTGCCACTGGACTGTGATAACTCTGGAAGAAAGAATGCGGTCAATGACATTGTGAAACTCTGTCTCATTTAATTCCAATTTATGCTCCAATCAAAAGACATCACCCATACCATTTTACCATTTTTACCTTTCTCAAAATCCTGTGGCAACAGGCAAGTGATGAAGCAACAAGTGCAGACACATTGGAAGCTGTAGTCAAAATTCTGCACACTGGTGGCTCAGGCCATAGCATCTTCTTCCCACTGGAATCAGCAGTGGGATTTGGCAGCCCCTTGTGTGTCTGAGCAGTCTTTGAAGGACCACATTGCTCACCTTCTAATGTCAGGAAGGGACTAGAAAAGGTGCCTTAAAAATTGTTGGCTTACCCAACTTTGGCCTAATAATTGCAGCAAGCAGGGATCCCACCCTGTGGTCAAAACACACAAAAAGTGTACAAAAACCATCTGCAAAGATGATTCTACTTACCATTGGTACATGGAATGTGTACACAGTTATAGACAACACAAAATCCAGTAGACCTGAAAGACAAACAACTCTTGTTGCAAGAGAACTCGGTAGGTATCACATCCAAATAGCAGCCCTGAATGAAACGAGATCGGCAAATCTTACTGAAGTTGGAGCTGGATACACATTTTTTCTGGAGTGACCACAGTGAAAGGGATTGCTATGAAGCTGTGTAGATTTTGAAATCATAACTAATCTAATCGACAAGCTTGTTGGTGTGCAGCACCACATTCGCTCATGTGGGCCAGAACACTCACAAACACCAAGATTGGTTTGATGAAAATGATGGGGAAATTCAGAAGTTGCTAAATGAAAAATGACAATTCCACAGGGTTTACCAGCAGGATAGTTCATCCACTTCTAAGAAGGCAGCATTTAATTCCATCAAAAGTAAAGTACAACTGAAACTTAGAGAGATGCAGGATTCTTGACTCTGTAAGAAGGCAGATGAAATTCAGTTTTATGCTGATAGGAGCAATCCAAAGTGCTTTTACGATGTCCTGAAGGCTATTTATGGGTCAAAGACCTGTGTTGCATCTCAACTACTCAATGCTGATGGAACCACATTGATTAGTAATAAGGACATAACCCTAGAAAGATGAGTTTAACACTTCCATAGTGTTCTCAGTGGACTGTCATCAAACAACGCTGAAGCCACTGACCATTTTCTTCAGGTTGAAGTCAATTCCTCCCTAGCTGATGTTTCAACTGAAGAAGAAGTTTTGAATACCATTAGACTTTTTCCATGTGGTAAAGCACCTGGTGCTGATTCTATTCCAGGTGAGATTTACAAGGTAGAGCGTCCACTGCTCATGCAAAAACTGACTGAAATTTTCTGGATTATATGGAGGTTATTCCTGAGGAGTTCAAGGATGCCTCCATTGTCCATCTCTATAAAGATTGTCCTGTGACAATCACAGGTGGAGGCAGGGGTGGGGTCTCCCTCTGAGACATTAATGGCAAGATCCTTGCCAAAGTTCTGCTTAATAGGCTGATCCTTAACTTGGAAGATGATCATCTACTTGAGGGCCAATGTCGCTTCAGAAAGGCCTGAGGAATGGTTGATGCGGTGTTTTCTGCATGACAGCTCCAGAACAAATACCAAAAGCAGAACGGAGGTCTGTACACAAGTTTGCAGATCTGACGAAGGCTTTTGATACAGTCAGTCATTAGGACTTACGGAAAATTATGTCAGAATTTGGTTGCCCAGAGAATTTCATCAGCATTGTATGTCAATGTCATGACGGCATGTTTGCCCGTGTTCTGGATAATGGACGATGTTCTTATGCTTTCCCAGTCACCAACAGAATTAGGCAAGGCTGTATGCCTGCTCCCATGCTTTCAGTCATGTTTTCAAATGTCTTCAATGGGGACAAACACAGCATCAGAGTTAGCTACTGCACTGGTAGAAAACTCTTCAACATGAAAAGGCTACAAGCCAAAACCAAAGTGGAGGGAGTGTTGGTGCATGCCTTTTGTGTTCTCAGATGACTGTGCACTCAATGCAGCCTCTGAAGCTGAGATGCAACGACGTATGCATCAATTCTCTACTGCTTGTTCTAATTTTGATCCAACAATTAACACCAAGAAAATACAGGTACGCCATCAGCCAGTACTACCCTACTCCACCACCCATACATGGAACCATTGGTTATAGCAAATGCAGAAGTTTTGAATGCTGTGGATAAGTTCATTTACTTTGGCAGCATACTTTCCAGGGATGTGCACATTGATAATGAGGTTGACGCACATATTGCCAGAGCTAGCTCAGTGTTTTGGAGGCTTGGAAGGAAAGTGTGGGAGAGAAGAGGTGTTAGACTGACTATCAGACTGAAGGTCTACAGAGCTGTTATGCTGACCTCATTGTTATATGCCTGTGAAACCTGGACAGTCTACTAGTGCCAGGCCAGGAAACTGAATCACGTCTATTTGAATTGTCTTAAGAAGATTTGGAAGATCACCTGGCAGGATAAGGTACCAGACACAGAGGTCATTTCTCAAACTAAATTGCCAAGTATTTAAACTACTGCAGAGAACACAGCTATAATGGGTTGGCCACGTTGTTCAAACACAAAATGTAAGGTTGCCTAAAAAGACTATTTTATGGAGAATTCACACAGGGCAAGGATTCACTGGGTGGTCAGAAGAAGTAATACAAGGATACTCTTAAGGTCTCTCTCAAGAACTTCAGAATTGATTATGTGACATGTGAGACATTGACCAAGACGGCCCAGCATGGCGTGCTCTCATCAGAGAAGGTGATGTGGTCAGTGAACAAAGCAAAATTGAAGTAGCTTAAAAGATACATGAAATGGGCAAATTTAGGGAATCCACCCAAATCTTCACATGGATTATTTGTGCTTGATCTGCGGTAGAACATTTTGAGATCCTATTGGTCTGATCAGCACAGCTGGACACATTATAACTTGACTCTAATATAGCTATGCCATTTTGGTCCTCTTCTAGAACAAAGGATAACAACTGAACCAAACACCCAGAATTAGAGGAAAATATGGATAATAATATCTCTTCCGCAAAGGTGACAGAGAAGGACTAGTTCTGTAAAATGTTTTATGATATTAACTTACGGTCACTGTTTAGGAGCAATCTGTTTCAATATGAGATGTTTAACCTTTACTTTTTGTACTCAGTCATTCTATTTCCCCCTCACTGTCTAACCCTCCACCCCATTAGTGACTGATCAAGCCTCCCAGATACCTTGACCCAACTTATTTGCACTAGTCACTGCTACCTCAGTTATGGTTCCCATAAGTCCTAGTTTTCTTGTTGCTACTGTATCCCAAGATTCTAAGTACCCAGATGGCTCTTAGCTGGACTCTTGCTTCTTTCCTTCCAGTCAGTGAGGATGTGTAGTCCCAACTGACTCCCCAAAAGCAAATTCCATCTAATTGCCAATTATTCTGCCCAGAGTATATGTCATTGCTGTTGTTTAGTTATATCTGACTCTTCATGACCCCATTTGGGGTTTCTTGGCAAAGATACTGGTTTGCCATTTCCTTCTCCAGCTCATTTTACAGATGAGGAAACTGAGGCAAACAGGGTGAAGTAAGCTGCCCAGAGTCACACAGTTAGTGAGTGTCTGAGCCAGATTTAAACTCAGGAAGATGAATCTTTCTGACTCCAGCCTGGCACTCCATCCACTGCACCCCTTGTGGGGGTATTTTTTAGTGTAAATTCTTCTTTGAGTGTATATTGGTAGATTTATAAGCTCAGACTTTTGGGGACATTAAGTATTGTCTCCTCAATGGAAATGTCTTTTGACTAGAAATGAATTCCTGTGAATAAAAGTGTCTAATATTATTCCCAAATAATTGCAATTTCTTTTTTTCCACTTGTGATCCTTTTCTTTTCTTAAGGAATAGTTTTGTCGTTTTCATTGTTGTTATTTTCAGGTAAATATTCTTCTTTTTTAAAAAATGTAAGTTTTTTGAGGTAAGGAGCTATTTTACTTTTGGTTTTGTATCTAACCTCAGTGCTTGGTGCACAGTAGATGCTTAAGGAATGCTTATTGATCATTATATTAATTATTTTATAATAATCAATTATATTAATTGATTCTAGGAGGTTGCTATTTAATTACACTATTTAATTGGTTGCTACTAAGGCAGATTTCTATCCTGCCTTATTTCAGAATGGCTACCCACTGGGATGGATGTATGTGTTATAGTATACATGTGTGTAGTGTATATATATATATGTATATATGAATATATACATGTGTATGTATATCTGTGTGTATGTGTATATCTATCTATCTATATGTATATCTATCTATATATATCTGTGTTGTTGTCATGCTGTTGTGTTTGTCCTTCATTCTCAAAGAGGACCATGACATCAAGATGGTGACATGACTTGCAGGTGACTTTGGTTTGAGTGAGGGAGGGCTGTGCAAGTTCACCAACCTCACTTTCTTCTCCTGAGCCATCTTGGTCCAGTGGCCTGATATTCATCAGGACGGCGGAGATGGCACAGGATGCATTGTGAGTGTGCAATCTGTGTAGCAAGTATATATGAACATGTGTATACAGTATAAATATAGTATGTGTACAAATATAGTATATATAGAGTGTATATACACACGTGTGTAGATACGTATGTGTATGTAATAAATAAATAAACATACATAATGTATTTCAACTACGTGCACATATAATATAGATATGCAAATCTTAAAAGCACACAGAGTATATAGAGAGACATTTTGGAGATGATGTCTTTAGATAATCTATTTGCTTGAATGCTCAATGACAGTTAAAAATTCCTTCATATATATGCCAAAAACCTTACACTTAGATAGTAACTACTTGTTTCTCTTTTCCCTCTTTATATCAGTACCTGAATAACTCACACTTACTTCCCTTGGTCTGTTTATAGATTTTTCTTTTTTTTTTTACTTCAAGATTCTAACTCTTTGCAAGTTCCTTCCTTCTTGTGAGGCAACGTGGTAGAATAGGAAGAGAGAAAAACATGAAACCATCAGACTTGGAATCAAATCCTGGCCACTGGGTTACCTGTGTGACCTTGGCCGAGTGGCTTCAATTTCTTTAGCTGTAGTCTGTCAATCAGCCTTTATTAAGCACTATGTGCCAGGCACTGTGTTGATCCTTGAAAATGAAAAGAATGGAAAAGCAGACCCTATCCTCAATGAGTGTACATTCTAATGAGAGAGACAGAGTATAAATTAAGAAGTACATACAAGATACATACACAGTAGATCAAAGGAAATCTTCAAGAGGAAAGCACTAGAAGTCATAAAGTGAGGAGATTGTCCAAGTGACCTCTGAAGTATCTTCTTGCTTTAGACCTATGATTCTAGCTCAGGTAGGGGTATGGAATAAATAATATGTAAAGTAATATAATGTAATATGATTTGAAGGATACTGAATGTTCCCACCTGTCCCACAAATAAAATATTCAACAGTAGGGATAGTCCTTGTGGTCGACAAACAAGGCTATTGTAAAACGGGTAGTATTTTTATAATATTGTAAAAATGATGATATACTCAAATTTTAAAAAAGTAATTGTTCAAAATTGTTTTAACATGTAATTGCTGCAAAAATAAAATATCTTAAAAAATGGAGAACTCAGTGAGACTTTATTTACACATTAGGACCTTTTAACACATATCCTAGCAAAAAAACTAAATTCTTTTTTACATAATCAGAGGCAGGGTTTTCTCCTCAATACCTTTACCCCTTCATCTCTTCATCAGTTTCTCTATCTAATACCATTCACATCTAATTCCACCCCAAACCCACCTCATTGTTGGCTAGAGTCATCTCTTACTCTAGGAGGTAAGAGGTGAAATTCTTCTTTTCCTGATTCTTAAAGTTTGACACCCATAGTATTTTGCAACAAATTTCTTCTTGAATTAATTAGTATAACCTGCAAGAGCATTTCTGCCCTCCATTTCTACTGTGTAGAATCAAGGTAAATCATGCCACATGGAACACCCATGAGCACATGAACACACATATGAGCAATGTGGCAACCCAGAGAGCTGAGATAATAAACTCCTACTTTGTTCTAAATTACCCAGGTAAAAACTGAGGAAGTGATGGTTCAGCTTGAGTCTTTCAGCTTCTATTTTTCTCGTGGTATTATTTCTCCAGTGAGATAAAATGCTTTTAAAGATGCATTTTCACGTGTACAAGAGCAATTTATGCATGGCTTATTTCATAATAATAGTCTTAATTACCTAAGTGCTCTGCCACCAGGTAATAATTTTTCTGTTTCCGGATCTATAAAGCTAGGATCTATAAAACAATATTAGCTATTATCCCAGCGTGTGTGTGTGTCTGTGTGTGTGTGTGTGTGTGTTTAAGGTGATAGACACTGATAATGGCAAGCAATGAATACATCCAAGCTGATGCATTGATGGTACATTGTATACTTAGACAATGAGGCAAAAACTAAGATTGAAGTAAACTGAAATATGTATCTCAAAAAAACCACATTCCTCTTCTTTCCTTGATGCTATTAGAAAATGTCTTCCTCATGCTTGCCTGCCATAATAAGTTCCTTTCTGGAATAAGTAGACATAATTAGTTAGTCAATGAGCATTTATTAAGCACCTACTAGGTGTCAGGCAGCATGAAAAGTGCTAGAGATAGAAAGAAAGGCAAAAACAATACTGGTCTCAAGAAATTCTCCCCAAAATTATTTGGGGAGACAATGTAAAATCAACTCTGTGCAGGTGAGATATAGGCAGAATGTATTGAAGAAAATCGAGAGTCTAGGAAAGCAGTACCATTGAGAGAGATCAGAAAAAAATTCTAGTCGAAGATGGAATTTTGGCTGAGACTTGAAGGAAACCAGGAAAGCCAAGAGGCAGACGAAAGGAAGGACAACAGTCCAGGCAATGGGAAGAGCCAAAAAAAGAATGCTCAGAACCAAGAATTGGAGTGTCCTGTGAGAAGAACATCACGGAGTCATCGGATTCAATGTCACTGGATCACAGTGTGTCAAGAGTGGTCAATAAACATTTATTAAGCACCTAGTATATGCCAGGCACTGTGCTAAGCACTGCAATACAAATAAGAAAAATAAATGTAGTCCTTGACCTCAATGAACTTATACTGTAATAGAGAAGGACAGTACATAAAAGGAATCTGAAAAGAGAGAGGGGACATGTTATTCATGGAGGCTAAACCAAGCAGAGCCACTGGTGGAAAAAACAAAGAGTTTAGCTAGAAAATTCTGAGTCTTCTTTGAAAGGGGGCTTTGGAAAGAGTTGATTGCTCTGCTTCAGGTATGTGATGGGAAATAGTAATAAAAAGCCTGAAAAGGCAGAGGGTGGGAAATCAGTAGAAGTGAGCTTAAGTTCCCTGAGATAACATTGTGACTTGTATATTTGAAGGTTTAATTTTAGTCTGTATTTTGCTAATAATTACATAAATAACTAGTATTTTGGGGATGAGGCAGGGAGGCAACAAATCTGTGATTCTGTTAGCATTCAGAACTCCCATCATGAATGCAGATGGACAACTATTTGACAAAGTATTAAAGTAGCTATGTACTGGATCTTGTGTCAGGGAAAATGGAATTAAAAATCCACCTTAGATATATAAAAGCTTTGTGATCCTTACCCTCAGTTCCCTCATCCACAAAATGGGGATAATAAAAGCACCTACCTCCCATGGGAGTAAAATGAGATTATATTTGGAAAGCACTATATAAATATTTTTGTTCAATTGTTTCCAAATCTTTATGATCTCATTTGGGGTTTTGTTGGCAAAGATACTAGAATGGTTTGCCATTTCCTTCTCCAGCTCATTTTACAGATGAGGAAATGAGGCAGACAGGATTAAGCAACTTACCTAGTATCATATGACTAGTAAGTGTCTGAGGGCAGATTTGAACTCAGGAAAGTGAGTCTTCCTGGTTTAAGGCCCAGCACACTATCCATTGCACCACCTAGCTGGCCTGTATAAATATTAGCTATTATCATCATACTCTTAGGGAGTTGGCTGGAACACTAAGAGTGGTGATTTGCTCAGAACTGCACAGTTATAGAGTGCGTTAGAGGTAAGAACTAAACACAGATTTTCCTGATTCAGAGGCTACTACTGAATGTTGAGTAGTTAACCATTGCTGTTGTTGTGTTCATCCTTTGTTGCCAAAGAAGACCACACCATCAGAGAAATGATGACATGACTTGCACTTGGTTTTGTTCTGAGTGAGGGAGGGCTGTGCAGGTCACCAGCCTCACTTCTCCTCCAGAGTTATCTGAATCCAGTGACCAGATATTCATCAGGATGACTGGAGATGGCCTAGGATCCAATGGGAGACCTTGGCGCCCTTAGGCCAAGGTCTATTCAGGTACTCACTTAGGGTGAGGTAATGCCCGTTCAGTGAATAGACCCATTTAAGAAGTGGTCAGGGGACGGCCCCTTTAATGAGGCAAAAAAAAAAACCAACAACAACCAAAAAAACAGAACCCTACATCAGGCTGGGAGGGAAACAGCAACAGTTACTATTTATAATCATGCTTAAGGGAAGGGGAGGGGAGGGGAGGGGAAGGGGAATACAGCCAGTAAACCCCAAGTTACCATTAGCACTTATAAAATAAGACCCTTCCTTCTTCTTATCTTCCTTGACTTCTAGAGTGACTTAAAATAAATTGTTTAAATTCTGCTGAATTTTCCATATTTTTTTTATTAGAGAACTAGCAAAAATACATTTAGAAAAAGGGAAAAAAAGAAAGAAAGAAGAAAAAAAGAAGGAAAGAGAGAAGGAAGGAAGAAAGAAGGAAGTATTGATAAAATAGGGATAGCTGCTTTTAAAAATCTGGTTTTACTGTTTCCACTGGAGGCTTCATCCATTTTTGTATGCCTATGAAATGAAATTTCCACTTGAAAACTATTATAGAGATTTTATTCGGGTGCAATATTTTAAATTAATATTTGAAAATAGCTAAATGTCCATGATTAGCTTTCTGCTGTTATACAATGCTGTCTCCTTCACACTGTTGTTCTTATGCATGAGCTTGACTAAAAAAGAAAGGCACATCACCGTTCAGGTAATGCATCTAAAATGTGTGAATCTTAAAATGCTAAATAAATATGAGCTCTCATTGTCATCATCCTTTTGGTCTCCAATGACTGTTTGGCCTACCACCTATTAAATGTATTTTTAAAAGATCATTAAATTCATAGAGATCCATTATTTCAACTAAATTAGGGCTTTTCAGTGGAATGAATTTAGGAGTGGGCATAAAGTTTCCATAGCATACAGTTGCTTCCCCCCTGGGGTGTATAGTCTAGGTGATAAAGACCCAGGCACTCTGTGAGCCCAAACTCATGCACTTTCCTTAGTATCCTTTTGGAGCCTAGTGCATGGCTCTGGAATGCTGGCTCAGATAGAAAACTTAAGAACAAATCTGATTAGTGGGAATTGACAACTGAGATCTCTCTAGGCCAGAGGTCCTTAACCTTGTTAATGTCAGAGACCCCTCTAGCAGTCAGTAAAGCCTATGTACTCCTCAGAATGTTTTAAATGCATAAAATTAAATACATAGAATTACAGGCCAATTATTCTGAAATACGATTATTAAAATATATTTTTTTTGAAGTTCACAGACTCCTGGTTAAGAATCCTGCTCTAGCAAGATTTGCAGTAAATCTTAGCATCCTTACTCATTTGCTACCCAGTTATGCCATGGACAGAAAAGGACTACTTGCTTTATTCCAACCTAGAATTCAATCTCCATTCACCCAGCACAAAATGGGCTCTGACAGCTGATATGTGTACTCCTATTCCCGGAAAGGGATAGAGGCCTGTCTACATAGAAATCCCCCCCCCCCCTTTCTGTGCACTATTAATCTATTTCATAAATATACAACCAATGATCATTCCTGTTCACATTTCTCTCAACTGAATCTTAGTCACCCAGGGGTTTAAAAAACTCAAAAACACTATTTCAGCAAGGCAACACAGCAGATCATGTCTGCTCCTTTATAGCTGTTCCCAGCTGTGTCATTCCAGCATAGCTATCTGTTTCCCTCTAGATCCCTAACTTTTATATCAGGAAGGGCGCAAATGTTGTTGATGATCTTTTGTTTTTGAAGAGGACATCATGAGAATAATGTCTTGACTTGTGTGTGAGTCGGATTTAAGTGAGACAGAGTTGTGCAAAGTCATCGGCCTCCCTTTCTCCTCCAGAGTCATTGGAGTGCAGTGGCAAGACACAAGTCAAGATAACTGGCTATGCCCTCAGAGGAGCATATCCATCTCCATCTCCACCAATAAATATAATGCAAAAATAAGGCATCATGAGGATATTGAGGTCCAAATCATAGATATGGAATATCTGTGGTAGAATAAGGTCCTTATATGATATAAGGTCCATGAGGGCAAAGTTGATACTAACTGGGGGCATCAGATTATCAGATATCACCATGAAGATGGTGGTGTTTGTTGAGTTCAACTCACCCCTTTGGATTTTTACAACCTTAGCCTGGAAATGAGCTAGACTTCCCTGTCCTTTTCCTCATAAGGCTTCATTCTTACACATTTATATTAGATGTTCCCTTGACACAGCTACTAGATGACTGGCAAAATCTTGATAGTTCCATTGACAACATGCCATTATGCCCAAACACTTTTTTTGTAAGACAGATAAGTGACCAAACTGAGTCTGAATCCTGACTCAGACACTTACTCTGTGACTCTGAGGAAGTCACTTAACTTTCTTCAGCTTGTTTCCTCATAGGTAAAATATCAATGATATCACCTACCTCACAGGTTTGTCATGAGGATCAAAGGAGGTGATACAGGCACACTTCAAAAACTTGAAGGAAACGTATATGTTTTAGCAATTATTTATATTGTTGTTACTATTACTAAGACCTAGAAAATTCATGGGTATGGGGATGACACATAGGAAGTCCTAAACTTGGGCTACCAAATGAAAGATTATCACAGCAGAGAATAGTGAAAAGAAAACTGGATTTGGTATCAAGACCTAGCACAATGTCTAGCACATATTAACTACTTCAGAGATGCCTATTGATTGATTAGTAGATAATACTCGTCCTGCCTTTTCCACTTACTAATTATACAACCTAGAGCAAGTCACTCAATCACTCTGCTTTTCACTTTTTTTCCTCTGTAAAATAAGGAATTTGGGAGAGATGATCTCTAAAGGCTCTTACAGTTCTAAATTTTATTATCCCATTGTTCAGAAAATGAAAAAAAAACATGGATTTACCAAGAAGTCTTACCATTGGGTTGGGTATCAAATGAGTGTCATGCCAAAGTTACATTGAGTATGCTCCCCAAAGTATACAGATCAAAACCTAAATTAATCAAAGGAAGTCACAATAAGGACATTGCATGTGAGTATAGAGAATGTTTTTATTTTGCCAGAACAAGAACAAAAAGTAACATTAGGTAGCAAAGACCCATAGGGTGTACATAGCTAATGGGAAAAAATAGCCAAGACTATTGTACATATACGAAGAAAATGACTGATATCAATAATTAATGTGATGTTCCTTCTATATCCTCCTCACTTCATGTAGTCAATAAAAAAGTGGATGAATCAATAAACATATATGTGTGTACATGCATAATACGCATATATACATGTATATAATTAAATTATAATAATTATTATATATTATGCTATACTAATCATAACAGTATCTGAAAGATATTGGGAAATTGCATTTTATATATATACATATATACACATATTTACAAATATAAATGAAATTATAATGGAAGAGGAAAATAGGATTCATTTTGAGGAAATTTATATTACAGTCAATCTCTCAGAAATAAGCAAAATTCATCCTTAAAGGCAAAGTACCTCCCATGAATGTTATGGGAGAGTCTTCAATAAATACAATCACAGAGAGAACTTCATTCAGCACTTCTCTAGTTATGAATATCAAGCAAATTATAAAACAGGAAAATATCTGCTTGCCGAAAGGACTCACCATTGTCATGGAGAAAATCTTGTGTAAAGTTCAAACAGAAGAGGAATTCCTCTGTAATGATGGTGAGCCTTTTCCCTCTAATACCTATCTGAACATGACATTGTGATTATTGAAAGCCTCAGGATACTGGAATGGCTTATCAATGAAACCCATAGATGGCAAGAAGAGATTGGCATAATGGTAAATGCAGGAAAAATGATAACTATTGAGTTAATTTATTAGTATATATGTCTTAGACAGACACTGAAGGTGGAAAAGAAGCTGGGCCTAGGACTGAATGGGGTGGGAGTGGGCTAAATCATCTTATTTAAAGAGCAGTGTTTTCAAAGATTCCAAGCTGCTCCCTGATATAAAGAAGAAAAAAAACTCACCTTTTAACACTGATATTCTCCCAGTGATTCATCATGGTCATGGATCATGGAATACTGCAATTTCTGAATCATAAGAGATCACATGGGATAGTGGAATAAATGGAATACAATAAAATCCCCATGTGTGTCTTGGGAGATAGACTTCTGAGTATTCTTTAAAATCTTGAGTTGCTTTGAATGGAATTTCTCATTCTCTTCCTGTTGGGTTTTGTTAGTGATATACAGAAATGCTTATGATTTATGTCAATGTAGTTTATATTCTGAAACTTTGTTGAATTTACTAATTTCAGTCAATTCTTAGTTGGCTCTTGTGTTCTCTAACTAAATCCTAAATCACTAAAGCATAGTATCTGCAAAAAAAAAAAAGAGAGAGATAGTTTTCTTCAATTTTTTGCCATATTTATTCTCTCAATTTCTTTTTCTTATCTTATTATCATAGCCTAGCACTATGCTAAATAAAAATAGTGATAAAGGACATCTTTACTTTACTCCTGATCTTTTTGAATAGGCTTCTAACTTGTTTCTAGTATATAAAATGTTTGCTCTTGTTTAAATAGATACTTTTTTCCATACTAATATTCTTATGGTTTTTAGTGTTTTTAATAGAAGCAGGCATTGGATTTCATCAAAAGCCTTTTCAGATTGCATTGATATGTAATTTTAAAAATTATTTTTGTTGTTCATATGATCCATTATATTCATAGCTTTTCTTATGTTGAACTAATCCTACATTTCTAGCATAAATCCACCCTAACAACGGAGTCTAACTATTGTGGTATGCTGCCATGGTCTCTTTACTAATATTTTACTTAATATTTTTGCATCAATGTTTTTTATGATTGATCCATGATTTTATTTATCTGATTTCTCTCTTCCTAGTTTAGATATCAAGATACTATCTTAAACAGTTTGGAAAGTTCCTTTTTTTTTTACTTATTTTTGTAAATAGCTTATGTAATTTTTGAATTAATTGTTCTTTGAATGGGTAGTAGAATTTGCTTGTAAATCCATCTTTTTTTCTTTTGGTTTGGGATTTGATTTATATTTGTCTCAGTCTGAAATGTATCTCTTGAGAGTATACCATTCTTACAGTTTTACAATATAATTCTCTCTATACCTCACTTAACTTTTCCTTTAAGGATTTGTAATATCATTCAGTGCATATATGTTTACTGGTGATAGGAATTAGTTTCTATTTCACCTTTCAACATAATGTAGTGACTTTCTCTCTATCTCTTTTAACCAAGTTTTTCTAAATTTTCTATTGCCTTGTCTATAATAATGATTACTATCACTGACTTTTTTATTTCAGCAGACTCAAAATAGATTTTACTTTAGCCTCTTATTCTAACTCTATGTGAGTCTTTATGGTTCAAGGATCTTTTTTGAAAACATACACATATAGCTCTGTATATAGATATGTGTATATCCACATGCATATATACGTACTATATATTTATGTATGTATGTATGCATGCATGCATGCATGTGTGCATGTGTGGTTTAATTCTGCTTTTTAATGCATTCTGCAACTCTTTTCCATTTTATGGGTGAATAATTATCCCATTCACAATTAGGATTTTTAATTGTACATTTATTTTCTCTTGCACTGCATTTATCTTCTTTATGTTGTTCTCTTGTGCTTTTTCTTCTCTTTGCTTCTTTCTTCTTTTTTTTTTTAACAAAGAATAGGGGAGTGGTAAATGAGCACTAGTGTTCTCTATTCTTAATGTAATCTACTTCTCTTCCCCTGTCCCTCTTTTCCTCACCCAGAGCCCAATCACATGTTCTTACTACTTCCTTCTTTCCTTCCCCCTTTCAAAATTCCACTCTGTGGTTAGACATTATTTTGCTTATGACTAATCTTTCCCTCAATCCACATTCCCTCTTACTACCCCCTCATCCTTTCCCTCTTATTTCCTTATTTAGTAAAATATAGTTCTGTACTCAATTACATGTTTGTATTACTCTCTTGTTTCACCAGTGTTGCCTACTTCCCCCACCTCTTTCTCCTTTTGGGGGGAAGGAGTTATCTACATAAGCCCTCTGACTATGTGAGATAATTTTTCCTATTTCTCCTCTCCTTTTTTTCTGGGTGTACTTCCTTTTACCCTTTCTTTTCTCTTCTTTTTTTAAGATAATAAATAAATAATAAAATCACTCACAGGCTCGCCATCTTATGTGACTCCCTCTGTGACCTCCAATGATACAAAGGGACACATCATATTTCAATATTAGAACATAAGCACTTTATTCTTGCTTAGTCCTTAATGATTGCTCACTTGTAATTAGCCTTTTGGAAGGAATTTTGTCCTTTGCTTGTTTCTGGTTTGTACTCTCTTTGGTTTTGCTACTACTTTCTCTGGGTACTGATTGCTGTGTTCTTCAAGGATCTCAGGGGCAGCTCAGGGTGGGAGTCTGAGAGCTTTTAGGACAACCGGAAAGGTATAAACCAAGGGAAAGTCTGATTGCAGTCCTCCTGATCTGAACTTCTCAACCTCATAATCTGAGTTTAGATCTAAGAAACAAAACTATCATCTTGACCCTGGTAGGCACTCCAGTAGAGTTCTACTGACTCTAACTATTCTCAGCTGCCTGGAAGCTTGCTGCATAGGTTCAGAGTGACAGAATTGTAGATTTCTCCTTGGTTTGAGCTCATTGCCTTTGGTATTCCACTCCACACCAGACTAGATTCAGAGTTAGAGGCTGAAGCTCAGGAAAGCTAAGAAATTACCCACAGTCACGTAGAGAATAGTGAGTCACAGAGTCAGGATATGAATCCAACTGACTCCAAGTAGTGTCATCCCTAACTTACAAAGAGGCTCCAGAAACCTTCTCTTGAATTCTAATATATTTGGCACAAAGTTATAATTATTCTAATATATCTGGCATACAAATTATAATGATTCTAATATATTTGGCATAGAAATCATAATGATTCTTATCATTTCAAAAAACTAATCTTCCTGATAATTAGTTAGAAAGATAGGACATTAAAAATATTATTCTTTGGAGGCTTTAGTATTTCCTGAATCATAGATGTATAGAATCATTGGAAGAATATTGTTTTTCAAAAATAGGCCTTAGTTTCATGGAGATGTTTGGGATCATTACAGCACTCTACAATTTCCTAAAGACTAGAATTCCAACCCATTCTTCTGTTCCTCTTCAACTCCAGGCCCAGATTATTGTCCCTTACCGGTGCCTGCCCAATATATTTGTGCTGATAAACAGGTGCAATGCAGAATTAATGCTGAGGGTCATCCAAAGGGCATTGTAGAGATGGAGAAGCACATGGTGGGTGTGAGCAGGCTGCTGCATGTTATAAAGGAAGAGCTGCCCAGAAGTGGCTTAAAGGATTTCAGCAGAAATATCTATGACAGAAAAAAGGAAGTCTGATGGTCATGCATTAGGAACTAGGGATAATGAATGGGCAGTCCAAAGGCTACATTGCAATCCATGCAGCGTCCCAGAGATCTAGAAGACCTGCATCAATACAGTGGGCCCTTGTGGAGGATTAATGAGAACATGTAGATAAGAGTATACAAAGTCAGCAAGTATGGATGAATAGCGATGGTTGGAGAGAATACCCACGTTGACGAGATTATAGACTCATGACTCATCAAAGTATAAGGACTGTCATTTGACAACAGTTGTGAGTCAAGCAAGAAATTTCAAGGAACTGAGCAATGTCTACCAAAAACTCAGAAATCTGAATTCTGCAAATGTATCTAACCATTACCTTGACTCTGGTTTTATCCAAATGTGAGTCCGCTATGTATTATTTGAACATAATGAACAGAAAGATAGTCTTCATTGCATAATAAGTTTGCACACAGCTATATCTTTTCAAACCAGAATATGCCATACAATTTTAGCTACATTTGAGTGAAATACCCTAGTCATGATTCATGAAAACATTTCATTAACTGATTATAGATCTTGTCTCTTCAGTGGAAGAACTGAGAAGTGCACTTCTGACCTAAAAATCTTACTGTAGCGATTGAGTGACATACTGAGTGTTACAATTCCCTGTTTAATTGCCAGGGAAAAACACTCAGAGAGTGACATTCCTTTCCTACCAGACATCAGCCACATATTAAATAAGATGATTTCCATAGTCATGTTGGGGAATACAAGAATCTTTCTGGACTTTCCAACTGGGCTTTAAAAATATAGGCATCCACCAGTTATGCTTAACTGGTAACATGCAAAAAAGAGAGATCATTATAATTTGGCATTGGAAAAGGCTTTCAGCTGAGTTAAATCCTAATAAGAGGAGACATTTCCTTGCCAGAGATCCAAAATGCAAAATAAATTACATAGGCTTTCACATTTGCATGAAAAAATTAGGTACTATGCTTAGCTGATATAAGCTCAGCTCCATCCTGTTTAAAGGTGACCACATTATGCAAATGTAAAATAGCCCTGGGTTATTGATATAGTCAATACTTGGCGGTGGTGTCAGCAGAAAGATGCTATGTTAACACCTCTGGATGAATATGGAATTGTGCCCAGTTTGACTCATAAAAATAACTCATATTTATATAGTACTTTAGATTTTAAAGTTTTCCCTCACAAAAGCTCTGTGAGATAGGTCATGGAAGTAATATTACAATTATGCTTATTTTACAGGTGAGGAAACTGAGGCCCAGAGAGATAAGGTGACTTGTTCAGAGTCATATAGCTAGTAAACGTAGAATCAGCTCTCACACTCATGGATTATTATTCACCTTTCTTTGTATTCCCAGTGTTTAGCACGGTGCCTGGCACACAGTAGGCATTTAATAAATGTTTATTGACTGGCTTCCAATGCGGTGTTCTTTCTACACCCTACTTATGAGAACTGGTTAGAGGCCACTAGCTTCAAAGTGATCTGATGAACCCATGATAATCCCAATGTAAGAAATGTAGTAATATAATATGATAAATATGATAATATAAATATTTTATTATATATTATTATGCAATATTATATGTAAGTAATATAATAAGTAAAATAATATGCCCCTTCAAAAATTGAGAACAGATGTTCTATCTTGACTTTAGGAATCATTGCTTTATGTTAATGGCATTAAGGAAAGCATCTCCTTTGCATCAGGCGACCAATGGATTTTTGGTTTGACCTCTGACCATTCACTCTGTTGCTATGAAGAGGTTTATTTAAACTCTGGATCCCTGCTGACAGGATTAGACATGTTTGCCTTGGGAAATTGGGTTTGGCACCCAGTTTCAATCAATGGTCAGTCAATATTTGAATACCCACTAGAAAAAGAGCTGCATTAAATGCCAAGGGAGAATACAGAGAAAGAAGGAGAAAGAAGAGACATGGTCTCTTTCTTCAATAACTTCCTTTCTCATGAAATAAGAGAATGAAATAAGTTGAGGGAAATGATACCTCATACTTTAAAAGCCACACCCACCCAAATGTAATTGAAAGTCCATGCAACTGTTAAGTTAATGGAATGTGTCTTTTTCCTACAACACATTGGATTTCCCATGGCAATTTCATCTAACCTGATGTAGGAAATGTCTATTCCTTCTTCAGACCAAATTGTATTCAGTCCTTCTGAATGTTATTCCATCAATATTTGACTTACTGTATGTGCCACTGTTCTAGGTACTTCAGAAGGTACAGAGAGGGTATGAAAAGTATACAGCTCCTACCCATAAGAAATTTGAATATAAGTATAGGAAAATTTATAACAGAATAAATGTCTTAGGATTTAGAGGTAAAAGAAACCTTCCAACTCATCAGTTTCTATCTCTTTCATTGTACAGATGAGAAAAAGAAGCCTGGAAAAATGAAATGACTTGCTGGGGGTGGGGGTAGGAGGGTCCATACAAGTAATAAGTTGTTGATCTAAGACTCTACCTCAGATCTTTGGACTTCAATGTTCTTTCAATTATAGTTTGATATATGATCAAGATCTAAATGACACATCTAGCTAATAAATGATTTAGAAGTTTAGAGGAAAAATAAGCTAAAATAAAGTAGAAAGAGAATAATGGCCACTCTTGATGATGGCAATCATGAAAACTACTTTATGAAGATTACAGCAAGTTGTATCAGAGATTGGAAGAGAAAAAGACAAGGAAAGGATGACCTTTTCCTTTGGGTTCTTGCCTATGGTCTGCAATTATACCCATGTCTCCTCCATTTGAACCTGCCATACACTCAAGATATAGTACTAGGTGTCTTCTTCCTTTTACAGCTAAGACTCAAGAAAGCGTCCACTATAAACGTTGCTTCTCTTTCTTTACCTCTCATTTGTTTTCAATCTTTTGCAAAATTGCCTTTTCCTTTTTCTTCCTCCCATTTTTTTCTCCTTTCCTCCCTTTATCTCTCCAGCAAATGTTTTATTTCTATCTTTTGCTTTTATTTTTATTTCATAGCTACTTCTGGGGACATCTGCTCACTCCAAGATCAAAGCCTGTCTTGTAACAACATAAAAACCAAATCAAAAATCAGTTAAGAAAAGTACCTGATACAGTGACTTATCTAAATATAAAACATTCTTCCAAACTCAATCTGACCAAAAGAAAAGTCACTATTTCCTTTACTCACTCCCAGACCCACCATTGTCTGAACTTTCCAGTTTCTATTGGAAGGGTGTCATCAAGCTTCTGGTCGCTGACGTTCAAAAATTGACGGTCCATCTTAGCTCTTACCTAGCTGGAAGCAAATGCAGGGTCTTAAGCACTGGCAATTTCCTCTAACCTGTATCTATCACCCAAGACTGAGAATACTAACTTCTTGACTTCAGAATGGAAAAACACTGATAGGTAACCTCAGTCAAACTTAGCTCAAGCTAAGCCTTCTTTACATATGTGGCTTGGTCTAGAATCCCTACTAAGCAACAATCCATAACCCTGAAAGGGTGGATCCCACAGTTTTAGCAAAACTAATGATCTGTATAAAGGAAACTTTCAGTGCTGACTACTGCATCCTCAGAATTCAGAGTATGTCAGGGGTCAGGGGAACCATGTGGGGCAGCTGGGGATGTTTAGAAGTAATTAGGGACTGCTAACCTCTCTATATTCTTTAATAAAGTCTTTGTAATCAAATCACCTATGAGTATGCTTCATGTATCAGACCACAATAATTTCTTTGATCATAATTGCTCAGAGTAAGATAATTGAAGGCAACTAGGGCTTTCGTTTCTTCATTAGACTTAAAAGTAATATTCCTGTCCACCTATAATAATTGTTTAAAGAGTGGAGAAAAGGACAGAAAAAAAGTTAACTGAAATAACAACAGGTTGGTTATATCAGGAAGCATGGTCATTTACTTCATTTATTTCCTTCAGGCATTATTTAATTTATTTAGTGGACTGACTTGGAGTGAGAAAGGCCTGAAGTCAGAGCCTACATTTAGTCACTGTATTACTCTGAGAAAGTCTGAATCTGATTTCCCTTATCTATAAAATGATGGGGATTGAGTTTGATGGCCTTCACATTTCCTTACAGCTCTAAATATATTATTCTTTGAGATGCATATGGAATAAGAAGTGAAGAAGTAGCCTATAAGTCCAAATTATATTGAATGATGGATAAAGAAAAAAATCCAGAATGGGACCATTGAGAGAGGTAGCCCCAGCTCCCTATAAAGAAATCCATCAGTCCCTAAAATTTATCCAAATTTTCCCTTTTCCTCCTCCTAGGAATTAAGAGTTCTTACCCAGCTTTAGGGAGTTAGGGGTGGGGAAAGTGGCTGTACAAGGAACTAGGAAGGAAAAAACAAACAGGTTCTTGGCTTTGAGTCTGGGAAAAAACAGGAGGGGAAAGGGAGTAATTGTTTCAGGGTCTGAATAGTCCAGTGCTGAGAACCTGAAAAACCAATTCTGAATGCAAAAGAGAAAGTCAAAGATAAAAAAAAATCCCCTTTCCTCCCTCTCTTATCTCTTGGATAAAAGCTATAAAACCCTGGAGGTGAAAGAGTACCTAATAAAACTAGAGTAGAAAAAAGGAAGTTTCAGTGAGAAATTTAGCAAAATATTCTGGTTAGTATTGGAGTCAGATTTGAACAGAGTAATTTGTTTGTTTTTCCCTGCCTTTTTCTATGGCCTGACTGGTAAGAGAAGTGGAAGATGGGGAAAACGTCTCATGTTCCTGATATTTGTTGGTGAGTGCAAAAAATTGATGAGTTTGTCAAATATTATAATAGGAAAGAAATTGAGCTTTGATGTGTCTCTTCATATTTTTCTCTGTCATGGATTTTTCTGCGTGCACCTATCTCAGACTGTTAAATTGAAAACTGGGGTTTAAATATAGCTCCATATCAGATATATGGGCTGCTGGGAGGAATAATTTTCCCAACTTGAGGGAGAGGCTAAAGGATCATTCTGGAATAGGGGAGTATGGGAATGTGGGAGCTCCATCGAGAGGGGCAGACCCTGTAGGAAGTAATTGCAAGTAAAAGATGCTGGGAACACGATTAAGTATAATCAAGAAAGGTTGGAGTCTTTCCTGCTTACTGTTCCACTTAAAGAGTGATCTGCCTGGACTGAACTTGCTATTTGCCTGAATGTGCCAAGCTCATGGCACTTCTGGGACCCAGTGAGTTTAACTACTGTCCACTTTTTTCTCCTCTCAATACCTCAATCCAGCCTGGTGAACTCATGTCACTTACCACTTTGGAAGTCCCTTCTTTTTCAAGCCATGCATATTTGCTGTTTATACCTTTATGGATTTGGTCTCCAGATAAAGATGAGCTCACTTTGTTACTGATGAAAGCGTAGGTAAAAAGGGAAAATGGTGGCTAGTGAAGATTTTGTTTTTTCAGGCTGTATTGTAGACAGAGAGGCTAGTTTCTGCTTATTAGTTAGGGAAAGAAGCAGATTTCTTCCCTAGTCTAGGGGCTTTGAACCTACTGAATTCTATGAATGTTCTGGATAATAGGAAGTGGAAAGAGCCAATGTGCATCTGTGGAACAATTTCTGTAGACTTCAAAAGAAAATAGTGAGCTATTGATGTCTCTAGTACTTTGTAGGCGCTACAAGACTTATTTGGACCTATGTGCATCCAGGATGCATGTTCTCTTTCTCTCTCCTTGTCTCTGTCTCTCCGTGTGGGTCTCTCATAGTCTCTCTGTCTCTGTCCATCTGTCTCTCTGCTTTTGTTGCTCTGATTTATTGCTTGATTATTACTCCATACAATATTTAGCTAATGCAGAAGTAAAATAACTTCGTAATCAGAAAGTGAGCAGTTATGAGATACAGCATTGAGCCTGTACTACTTATGGAAATATAAATTGAAATGAAATGGTTTGACCTAAGATATGAAAAAACGCTCCCCTAGTGACTAATGATTTGGAAACTTGGAGCTGCGCAAAAATTGCTTTTTTGTTATTGCTATTACTGGATTTTTAAAAACTTAAGCCAAAGGAAAATGTTAAATAGTAAAGTCAAAGTAAGTCAGGGAGTAGATTGTTATGGAAATAGGGTATGGCCCAGGAGCCTTGACGTTTTCCAGCAGCCCATAATATTACCCAGGTCTTCGAATATTCCTGGTACTTGAGCTCAAAGTAGAGAAGTGCTTTAATTAAATCCCTGGGGATCAGGATATGCCCAGAGCCAGAGGAGTCATGTCAGCAGCTATGATTGCTCAAGTCTATCGAAAGACTGCTAAGTTTCCCCTATCCCTGAATATGCTTCGCTAAAACCTATGCAAACCAAATAAACACCAGGACACAATGCATGTCGGGTCACCAACTCAGACCAAGACAACTGGTATGAATGACAGAATTACTGGCTGTCTGCCAAGACACTCTTCCATCCAATCAATGGCCAAGTTGTGCCTACTCAGTATTTAGTAGAACGTCTTTCACACCCATCTCCTTTTCCCCACTCACATAAACATTACCCTAGGTCAGACCCTAATTGTCTTTCACCCAGAATATTGAAATAATCTACCCTCTCCACCTCACCTACTCTTTACAAGTACCAAATTAGTATTCCTAAAATATATATCTGACCTTTGATCAAAAGCCCCCTAATCCCTCAACGGCAGGGGAATCTCAATCATAGGTTCATAAACTTGTTTGTTTAATATTTGGGTAACAATTTTAATATATTTAGTTTCTTTTCTAATCCTATGTATTTTATTTGTGGGTAGAAGCATTGTTCTGAGAAGTGGTCCATAGTTTGTCAGACAGCCAAAGGGTTCCATAAGATAAAAGGTTAAGAAAAATAAAAATAAGAATGAGAAAAAATAAATTATATATATATACATATATATATGTATGTATCTACATGTAATAAATTAAAAATAAGAAAGAAGATTAGGAAGTTTTGCTTTAGCATAAAAATCACCATTTAAAGCTCCCCACAATACAGGTCTCATCTGCCTCCCTGGGCATTTCATGATATTCTATTTTTTGTACTTTATTTTACAACCAAAATGATGATCTAAAGCTTCCTTGAGCATCTCCTGCCTGCATCTTTTAGACTGTTTTACTCCAATGCCTTCTTTCTCTCTGACTAAAATCCAGCCTTCTACAGGAAATCTTTCCTAGTCCTTCTTGACCCTTCTCAGGGGGGCAGAGCCAAGATGACAGAGAAAATGCAGGGACTTGGCTGGGATGTCCCAAATTTCCCCTCCAAACAATTTTAAATAACACCTCAAAACAAATTCTGGAGTGACAGAACTCATAAAAGGACAGGGTGAAAGGATTTCCCAGCCCAAGGCAACTTAAAAGGCAGTCAGGAAATTTCTGTCATACCAGGGTGAGGGTGGAATGCAAATCCAGTATAGGCCATGTCAGCACAGCAGAGAGGCTCAGTAGCAACTGAATCAGCTGCATCAGTGGCTACTTCCAGAGCTCTCAGCTCACAGACAAGGAGGACAGAGATTAAAGGATGCTTTTGCTGACACTGGGAGCAGAACTCTGTTACATTGCCTATACTTGAATCCAGGTCACAGTATTGGGTAGCAGTCCCAGGGGGAGGAGGAGCAGTAGCACACCAGAATTTGCATCCATAGGGAAGGAGGGACACTGGTCATAATTCCAGGGTAGAAAAAGAGTGTTTGTGGTCACCTGCACACCAAAGCACAAGTCAGGAAAGTAGTAATACTGCTCTCCTTAGACCATACCTCCTTGGAAAAACTGAAAATTTACAGGTCCCTAGAATTATTTCTCATAACTCCTGCACAAAAACCTGAACCTTAAGACAGTGCATTGTCTACCCTGGAAACATAGCCCCAGCATAAAACTTAAAGTCAAGAAACAGGCTAGAAAATGAGTGAACAACAGAAAAAAATTCTAACTATAAAAAGTTACTGTGTTGACAAGGAACATCAAAACACAGTCAGAAGCAGACAACAAAGTCAAAACTGCTACATCCAAAGCCTCAAAGACAAATATGAATTGGTTTCAGGCCATGAAAAAGCTCAAAAAAGATTTTAAAAATCAAGTGAGAGAGGTAGAGGAAAAATTGTGAAGAGAAATGACCATGATGTAAAAAAAACATGCAAAAAGAATCAACAGCATGGGTAAGGAGATCCAAAAAAGTACTGACAAAAATAACACCTTCAAAAACAGACCAGGCCAAATGGTAAAAGAGGTACGAAAGTCAAATGAGGAGAAGAATGTCTTAAAAACAAAATTGACCAAATGGAAAAAGATATTCAAAAGTTCACTAACAAGAAGAACTCCTTAAAAAGGAGAATTGACCAAATGGAAAAGGTGGCACAAAAGCTTACTGAAAGAAAATAATTCCTCAAAAATTAAAGTGGGCAAGTAGAAGCTAATGTTTTATGAGATATCAAAAAAAAAACAAAACACAACCAAAAGAATGAAAAAATAGACTTTGCTAAATATTTTGTAAAAAAATTGACCTGGAAAATAGATCCAGAAGAGAGAATTTAAAAATCAATGTACTACCAGAAAATCATGATTAAAAAAAGAAACTAGACATAATTTTTCAAGAAATTATCAAGGATGGTGTCTGAATACAGATTGAAGCACGCTTTTTCCCTTTATTTTTCTTCTCATTTTTCTTATGTTTTTTCTTATGTTTTCTTTCACAACATGATTATTATGGAAATGTTTTGCATGATGACACATGTATAACCTATATGTAATTGCTTGTGTTCTAAATGGGGCATTGGGGAGGAAAGAAGGGAGAGAATTTGGAACTCACACGTTTTAAAAATGAATGCTAAAAATTGTTTTTATATATAACTGGTGGAAAATAAAATATGAAGTAAAACAAAAAAAAATAAATTTTCAAGGAAAACTGCCCTTATGTTCTAGAACCAGAGGATAAAATAGAAATTGAGAGAATCCACTGATCACTCCCTGAAAGAGATTTCAAAATGAAACTCCCAGGATATTATAGTAGTAGCCAAATTTCAAAACTCTCAGGTCAAGGAGAAAATATTTTCAGGCAACAAGAAAGAAACATTTCAAATATTGTGGAGTCAGTTTGAATATCACAAGATTTAACTGTTTCTATGTTAAAGGATTGAAAGGCTTGGAATATGGATATTGTAGAGGACAAAAGAGTTAGGATTACAACCAAGAATCACCTACCTAGCAAAACTGAGTATAATTCTTCTAGGGGAAAATGGATATTCAGTGAAATAGAGGACTTTCAAGCATTTCTGATGAATTCAGATCAGACCTGAATAGAAATTTTTACTTTCAAATACAAAACTCAAGAGAAGCATAAAAAGGTAAACAGGAAAGAGAAATCACAAAGGATTCAATAAGGTTAAATTTTACATGGGAAAATGATCATTGTAATTTCTAAAAACTTCTCATTATTCTCATCATCCTGTAGAAGGATGATGAGAGACAGAGGGCATGAGTGTGAGTTGAATATGATAACATAATTAACTAAAAAAAAATAAAATAAAGGGGTGAAAAAGAGAAAGGCACTGGGAAAAAGGGAAAGGTAGAATGGGGTAAATTATTTCACATGAAAGAAGCACTAAAGAGCTTTTACAGTGGAGGAGATGATGAGGGAGGCAGGAGGTATGGGGTAAATGAGTGAACCTTACTCTCATCAGAATTGTCTCAAAGAGGGAACAACTTACATGCTTTAGAAACCTATCTTACACTCCCAGAAAATTCCACTCCCCAGAGGGGAATGGGATAAGAAAAGGAAGAAAGGATGATTTAAGGACAGATGGATTTGAGTAGGTAAAAAATAGAAGCAAAATACTTGAGGATAGGCAAGGTAAAAGAAAGGAGTAGTATATGGGGGTGGGGGAGTAGGACGGAGGGAAATACACAGTAATCATAACAAAGAAGATTACATCAGGTTTCTCTAATAAAGACCTCATTTCTTAAATATATAGGGAACTGAGTCAAATTTATAAAAATAAAAGCCATTCCTTAATTGATAAATGGTCAAAGGATATGAACAGGCAGTTTTGAGGCAACATAATCAAAGCTATCTATAATCATATGAAAAAATGTTCTAAATCACTATTGATTGAAGAAATGCAAATTAAAACAACTCTGAGTTACCACCCCACACCTATCAAATTGACTAATATGACAGGGAAAAAACGACAAATATGGAAGGAGATGTGGGAAAGCTGAGACACTAATGCACTGTTGGCAAAGTTATATATTGATTCAATCATTCTGTAGAGCAATTTGGAACTGTGCCCAAAGGGCTGTAAAACTATATATACCCTTTGACCAAGCAATATCACTACTAGGTCTGTATCCCAAAGAGATAAAAAAACAAACGAAAGGGAAAAAGATGTGTGTGTACGGACACACACACACACACACATATATACACATGTATATCTCAGCTCTTTTAGTGGTGGCAAAGAACTGGAAACTGAGGGGATGTCCATCAACTGGGGAATCGATGAACAAGCTGTTGTATACAATTGTGACAAAACACTATTTTTGCTATAAGAAATGATGAGCAGGATGCTCTCAGAAAAGCCTGGAAAGACTTACATGGACAGATGCATGATGAAATGAGCAGAATCAGGAGAACACTGTACACGGTAACAGCAATGTTATGCAATGTTCAACTGTAACTGACTCAACTGTTCTCAGAAATACAATGAACTAACATAATTCTGAAGGACTTAACAGTGAATCCTTCTAATGAAAAATGCTGTTTATCTCCAGAGAAATAATTGAAAGAGTCTGAATGCTTCCTTCCTTCCCTCCTTCCTTCCTTCTTTCCCTCCTTCCTTCCATCCTTTCTTCTTATTATTTGAATTTTCTTTCTCAACATGATTGACATGGAAATGTGTTTTGCATGACTGCATATGTATAACCTATATCAAATTGCTTGCCTTTGGAACTCAAAATTTTCAAAAATGAATGTTAAAAATTGTTTTTTCATATAATTGGGGAAAAAATAAAATATTGATTCATCTAACCACTTGTCAGTCTAGTACCTTCTGACTGTTAATTACTTCCTATTTATTATGTTATTTATATCTTATTTCAATAGGTCTGTCCCTGATTAGACTGGGAGCTCCTGGAGGATGGGCACTGTCTTTTGCCCCCTCTGAACTTGGAACAGTTTGTATCCTCAGAATTTAACACAGGACACAAAGGAGGCCCTTAATAAATGTTTGCTGACTGACTAACTCTTCTGCATTTTGAAATCTGTAGCTTCCTTCAAGAATTAACTGTGGTGGGTACCCATTGCAAGTTCCTTGATGCTAGGTGATTAGTTTATTAAGCTTAACTGGACAAAATGGTAGGCATGGGAAAGTAAAGCCAGATAGGGGTACAAGTGATATGACCAAAAAGCATCCAAAGGTATCTGTGACTGACTGAATTTGGAGGCTACAAGACAGGGTAGATGGAGTCAAAGATGCCTCAGTACTTGAGAAAGGATTAGTAATAAAGGAATCCACTCAGATTTGAGGGGTGTCCATTTTGTGGAAGGAACCATACTGGTCAACTTTCCTTTCCCTCCAGACTCCAATCCCAAGTTTCATTCCCCCTTGAGTACCTTCATTTGCCCATACCTTCACTTTTCAGCTTCCCATTGGAATGTAAGTTCATCAAGGACAAAGACTGTATTCTTTTTTTTATAGTTATATTTCCAGTCCTTAGCACAGTGCATTGTACATACTTAATATACGTGTGTTGTCTTGCCTGACTTTGCCTAAACAACATGAAAATAACAAAAATAGCAAGGATTTGTTTTATGAATTAGCTTTAATAATTGAAATGTACATATATTAAGAGAGATTCCACTAAATTCAGGCAAAGAGAGTAATGAAAAGGAAATTTCAGAAGCCAAATCAAATCTATTATAACAATAAATGTGTTCCAAATAAATGGTCTGAATTCCCTCATTAAATGAAAAAAAGTGCAAAAAGAATCCAGGAACCCAATCATTATGTTCGTTAGGTGAAACACATTTAATTCAAAAAGATGTAACTAGATTAAATGGGCAGCTAGTTTTTCTCTCCACAGTACAAAGACTGTGTTGTTTTAGCCAGGTTTGTTTGAGGACTTCCCATTTTTTTTTACATGTCTATGGCTTCAATCTGGTATGAATCCTTTGATTTGTCAGAAGTTTGAGCTATAACTGAAGACTTTTCCTACATTCATTACATTCATTACATTCCTACATTCATTTAAATTTTTAAAATTTCCTTTGGCATTAGAGGGGATGAAAAGTGCTCAAGAGTGGGAGCAGTTGGGATTGACTAAATCAGGAATTATGTAAGATACCATCTCTACATGCCTGGCCTACCCAGACCACTCCACTAGCAACGGACTGGCAGAAAAGAGCTGTAGGAATCTCAGACAACCCAGTCAGTAAGCCAGCTTCAGTTAAGAGCTAAGTAAAGCAAACAAACTAGGGTAACAAAATGGGGAGGAGAGCTTCTTATGAAGTCAGCTGTTTTAAATACATAGAAACTTCATAGGTCCCTTCCGCCGTACAGATCATAATCTCGTGCTGCCTTCTTTTACTGTTTGATTATTATCCAAGTCTTCCACAAATTCTCCATAAGGGATCTGTCAAATGTGGCAGGGGTAAGTGGTAGAGGTGGGGGTGGTGGAGTGCTGCATGAATAACAGTGCCATACTAAAGCTTTCTCCCTACCTGTGATCCCTTAAACTTGCTAGAATACTGGCCCATTGCTTTTCTCCTTATGTTAGTTTATATTCATGATCTTATTCTCCTGAGGAACTTCAGTCAAGGAAACCCCTCACCATTGTAGAACTAAGTCTCTGCAAGCTGTCTGGGACACTGAGGAGTGAAGTGATTTGCCTAGGGTTACATTGCCAATACATGCAAGGGGGAGGTGGGAGGGTGGAATTTTAGTCTAGGTCTTCCCAACCTTGAGCCAACCCTCTAACACATATGACAAGAAAGGAAGTGGGATGTTGGGACCAGAGGCCTCTACTCTGTTCTCTAACAGAGGGTTTATCTGCTCCTTTAACTATTATCCACTTAAGGGATATGATTGGATTCCATCTAACTTCTGATCACTTTGTCGTTTTTGAGGAGAAGCAGGGTCCCAGAATCCAAGGCTTGACCCCTTTCCCACCTAATACCAGTTCTACAATGAACACTTATAGCAAACAGTAAAGAACCCATTTATCCAAATCTTAGCAAACCAGAAATCAGAGGAAGTATACACAGGAGGATTATATACCAGACAATACAAAGTGAAGGAGTTCTCCCATTGGGAGCAAGATAAGTCAGCTCAACCAAGAAAGAATGTCTCAGGACTCACCCAAGGGGAAATTCCTCAAAGTCTCTAGAGAGGCAAACTGGAATAGGGCCATGATGAAGACTGACAACTTCTCTTGTATCTTCCCAGAATTCTTTCCTTCAGAAACCTGAAGTAGGGTCTCTCAACCCTCGAAACCTATTCAATGCTTAAAGAAGATTCTTTCCTGAAAAATACCAAAGGGAGAAAACTGAATGCTGAAGCTCTGTTGTCTCTCACCAATTCCACCCCACCCTTCATGTAGGGCAGGCCTTCATCTCTACCAATAAGGAGAGAGTCCACTATCAGTGGACTTTGGGACAGGGGTAATATAGATATACATACATGCGTATTACACATATATTCATATATAAGTATGTGCATGTGTGCAAGTTAAGTTTTTCTTATCCCTGGAAAGTGTGTACACACACATACATACCCACATACACACATAAACAACTATGTTCCCATAAGATATATCTAGATACACACACATTTATATATATACATACAGGAATATGTACATATACATGCATACACAAATATATTTATGTATATGTATATATGTGTGTGTGCATATATGTATGTACATACATATGCTATGTATTTCGCTATACCTTTCAGCTCAAATCCCACCCTTTGTAAGAAGCCCTTCCCGTTCCTCCTCATTGCTAGTACCTTCCTGTATGATTACTTTCTGTCATATGTTTACATGCATTTATGCATGCATGTATATGTGTGTGCACGCACATATGTATTTTGTTTAGTCATTCGGTCCTGTCTGACTCTTGGTGATCCTGTATGGGGTTTTACTGGCAAAGATACTGGAGTGCTTTGTCACTTTCTTCTCCAGGGGATTAAGGCAAATGGAAGTTAAGGGATTTGCCCAGGGTCAAACAGCTAGTAAAGTGTCTATGACTGGATTTGAACTCAAGTCTTCTCATTCCAGGTCCAGCACTCTGACTATGGAGCCACCTAGGTGCCTGGTGTATATGTGTGTGTGGTGTGTATGTGTGTTGTTTGTGTGTGTGTGTATCTAGATATATCTTATGTGAACGTAGTTCCTTGTGTGTTATCATATCTCATTAGAATGTGAGACCTTTGAGGACAGGGACCATATTTGTGCCTCTCTTTGTATCCTCAGCCGTTAGCACAATGTGAGAGGTATGTAGGAGATGCTTAATAAATGCTTCTTGACATGCAATGTGCTGACTAGCACCTGGTAAGTATCTATTAAATGCTTGATGACTATATAACTGGTCTCCTGCCAATTTTGCTGCATAAACAGAAAGGAGGCCACTTAAGACAGAAAGGTGTGATTTATCCGTTCTGTGGGTCAGCATCACCAAATAATTCATTAACTAGTGGCCATCCAATTGATAATGAGTGTCTCCCTACTTTGCAGGGCTTATTTTCAAACAATGATATGTTTGAAGGACTCTACCTTTTTAGCTTGGTTGAACCTGCAGTAGTTTGGATTTGCTGGCTAAGCCTTTGAGACTTCAGTGTGACCGACTCAGGATGAGACAACAGAATGGGAAATACTTTTCCTTTAATAAATAGAGAAGAACAAATTGTTACTAGCTATCACATTCAGTAAATATTTATTAAGCACCTACTCTGTGCTAAGGCATTATGCTAAACACTAGAGATTTTTTTTTAAAAGGTAAAAGATAGTCCCTATTCTTGAGGAGTTCACAATCTAATGAAGGAGGTTAACATGTAAACAGCTGTACACAAACAAGCTAAAGTGATCTACAATGGAAAGGCACTAGAGTTAAGAGGGATTGGGAAAGGCTTCCTGTACCAGAGGGGATATATACAGGAGGAGTGGAGATGACGAGGGAGAGCACTTCATGCATCAGGGACAGTCAGAGAAAAGTATCCCAGAGTCAAGAGATGGTTTGTCTTATTTAAAGAATAACAAGGCCAGCGCCACAGAATACATGGTGAGGTGTGAAGTGTAAACATATAAAGAAGACTTTGTCGTAGGAAGGAAGCTCTGAGTAGGAAGTCTTTTGAGCACCAGACAGAGAATTTCAGATTTGTCCCTAGAGGTAATAAACTGGAGTTAATTGAGTGATAGGGTGACATGGTCAGACTCTTGCTGAAGAAAGATCATTTTGACAGTTGAATAGAAGATGGACTGGACTAGGCAAGACTTGTGGCAGGCAGACCAATCAGCAGGCTGTTGTAATATTTCACATGTAAAGTGATAAAAGTCAGCTTGTACCAGGCTGGTGGCAATGTCAGAGGAATGCCAGAGGAAAGAAAGGGCATGCGTGAGAGATGTTACAAGGGTAAAATTTATGAGCCTTGGCAACATACTAGATATGCAAGGGGTGTGGAGAGTGGAGTCAAGGATGACACCCAGATGGTGAGCCTGAAGGACAGGGAGGATGGTGTTGCCCTTACAGTAGCAGGGAAGGCAGGAGATAGGTAGAGTTTAGGTGGAAAAAAATGAGTTGCCTTTTGGACATATTGAGTTTAAGATATTATATCACCAAGGCAATACCCACAGCAGCAGCTATGAGTATGCCAGTGTATTTCCAGGTTGAATCACAAGATAAAATAGACTGTCTTCACTGAAGATGGAATCAAGATATTTATTTATATACCAGAAAGCCAAATCCATCATAGTAACCAAAAAATCTATACACACTGTCACTGCAGGGAACACCGCCATCCCTAAGCCTTTCTGCCATTAGGCCTTCCCACAAACAGGCTCCCCTAAGCAAAATGCCCTTCTCTCATCCACACTAGCTGTTCTCTATCTCTCTGCCTGCTTTCTCCCTCTTTCTAGTTCCAACTGACACCAACTTCCTTTTGTGCTCCACAGGACTTAGACTCACGTGATTCAGACTTCCATGTGACTCAAACAGGTCACCTAGGTCTATTAATGAATGGGAAAGATCTCCCCATTCCATTAACAAATACATTAATAATACCAGTGTCCACTGGATCTTTGAGGTGTCTGAACGGCATTTGGGGATGGAAGGTTGGAGGTCAGTAAAGACATTAGGGCTGGGTAAGTAGATTTGCGAATCCTCAACACAGAGATGATAATTGAATCCACAGGAGCTGATAAGATCACCAAGGGAGAAAAGAAGAGGGCCCAGGACAGAGCCCTGTGGGACACCCATGGTTACGAGGCATGAGGCAGATGAAGATCTATTAAAAGAGTTTTGGAAGGAGCCAGGAGAGGACAATGTCACAAAAGCCTAGAGAGAAGTGTCCAGGAAAAGAGAGTGATTATCAAAAATTATCAAAAGCTATCGAGAGGTCAAGAAGAATGAAGACAGAGAAAAGTCTATTAAATCCAGCAATTAAGCAATCATTAGTAACTTTGGGCAGGATAGCTTCTATTGAATGATGAGGACAGAAACCAGACTGTATAGTGTTAAAAGAGTAAAAGGAAAAAGGATGCACTTATGGTGGATGGTCTTCTCAAGGACTTTAGCCACCAAAGGTAGGAGAGATATGAGACTATGGTTAGCTGGAATGAATGCATTTTTGGTAAAATTTGCTCCCAACAGATACAAGGATACTTCATAAAAGTTCATTCTCTTACATTTTGAAAGTATTTCTCCTACATCATTGCTAATCTCTATTAAAGTAAAAATTTATAGTAAAAATAGTGTGGCACAATGGAAAGAGTGTTAAAATTGGCATAGGGAGAATTTAAGTTCTGGTTCCTCCACTTTGTTGCTGGGTGATCTTGAATGTTCCTCAACCTCTTAGAGCCTCCGTTTCCTCACCTGTAAAATAATAATATTACCTATCCTATCTCACAGTGTTACAATAGGGGTTAAATCAGATGTACATGAAAGATTTTCACAAACTCTAAATCCTTATATAAAAGTAAAGCATGTCAATAAAGGGTTTGCTTTACTTTATCTGTAGCCCACTCCTTATCTCATTTAATTCCAAACTTTAGCTTGAAAAGTCCAAAGAAATGAAGTTTTTTTCTCTACTTTTTTATTACAAGACTGTGAGCTCTCTGAGAGGAGGGACTCTATCTTTCAAACTTTATATATTATCCCTAACAACTAGCACAGTGCTTAGCAAACAACAGCCTCTTAGTACACATCTATTGATCTGAACTTATTTATTGAATCATGGAAAGATGGATTGTCAGAACAATACCAGAATTTCTCTGATAAATGGAAAAAGGTCTTTGTGGAAAAAGCAGAACTAGGGATCAAATGTGAAACATAACTTATTTGAAGAGCCCAGAAAACCTAAGTGCCAGCAATTAAATATTGAGACTGGTTATTACATATAATAAATTATTTGGCACAGGCTATTTGCTTTAAAATTCATTCCTCAAGGGCTGTATTTATCACTCCAGAAAGCTTATATCCAGGTCAAGAAGAGATAGTGGATAACAGAAAGTAAGTTACACTAATTGGAATATCTTGCTGAATTTGTGATTATTAGGAAATGTTAGCCATTATTTTAAAATATATTTTTTCATTAATCAGAAATTCAATTATTTTTCAAGCTTCATTATTAATAGTGATTCTCTGTGGTAGCATTAACTTTAACTTTTTTCCTTTGATTTTAGTTTATTTCAAAGGGTTATTCCAATAGACACATTGATTTAAGGAGAAATGAAAACTAGCTGATACAAGGCCCAGGAATTGCAGGGAATCCACATATATGGTCCCTATATGTAGGGACAGGTGGTACCTGCAGAAGCATCTTAGTCCTACCACCTCTCCCCATAGCTATGGAGCCTGGTGGTAGCCTCTGGGTGCTTGAAACTTGAAACTGTTTTTTAAGTTATCTAGAGTTGCTTTGAGCCTGTCCACTAAATCTAACATACCATATGAATCTCTTTAAATTAATTCAATGCAACATTTTATTAATTGCCTTGTATGTTCATGGATAGAGTACAGAGGCTAGAGTCAGGAAAACTAATTTTCTTGAGTTTAAATGTGACCTCAGACATTTACTGGCTGTGTGACCCTGGGCAAGTCACTTAATCCTGTCTGCCTCAGTTTCTCTTTTGTAACATGGAGAAGGAAATGACAAACCACTCCAATATCTTTGCCAAGAAAACCCCAAATGGGGTCATGAAGAGTCAAACACAACTGAAATACCACGGAACAACAACAGTGACATGCGCTCTTATGCTGGGATCCTAAAAATAAAGATAAAAAATCCAAGAAGCCTACATTCAATAGGTAAAGAAATAGCATGTACATAGATAAATGCAAAATATATATATATATATACATATGCACACACATATATGTATATATGTATACATGTGCACAGGTACATATATATGTGTATATATCATATATATGTATAGATATATATACACATAATTTCAGGGAGGCACTAATGTGGGGAAAATCAGGAAAGATCTCTTATAGAAAGTATCCATTGAAGGAAGGCTTATTGAGTTGATCCTTGAAAGAAGGCAGAGATAAAAATGGAGAACATTCCAGGGATGAGAGTCAACCTATGCAAAGGTCCAGAGATGAGAGGTGGAATAGTGTATATGGAGAACAACAGATAGGTCAGTTTGTCTGGAAAATGAAATGGTTGATCCACTTTAATACACAGATTAAGGTGCAATCAGCCTACAAAGATGTGTTGGAGTCAAAAATGTGAAGAGCTTCACCTGCTAAATAGGATATTTAACTTTATTCTAGAAATAATAGGGAGCCAATGAAGCTTCTTCAACAGGAAAATGGCATGATCAGAGCAATGGTTTAGGATCATCAGTTTGGTGGCCATGTGGAAGATGATTTGGAGAGGAATGGGATATAAATATGGAGATTTCAAGGCAACTAGTGGGATAGTACAGATTAGAGGTGATGAGGGGATGAATCAGGGTGATTGTGGTGCAAAGGAAGAGAAGTGAATGGATATGAAAGACATAGAGGTAGACTAGACCAGACCTGGCAATCAATTGTTTACGGGTGATGAATGATAGTGAAGGATCATAGATGATTCCTGGTTGAATTGAACTGATCATTGGTTCAGGTTATCAGGACAATCTATGGCATGAAATAAAATTTTCTTCAATGTGGAGTCAACCTAGTCAACATAACTTAAGCCAGACAAGTTAATGTCATCTCCCATCACTTTCTTCTACAGGCAGAGTAGAGATTGCCCACCATTTTGGAAGAATTCTAAGAGATAAAAAGAGACATTGTGCACATGATGACTTGTTGATATAAGCACAGGGGATGTCAAGCCCACTCTTTATCTATTGTCTGTTCTATCTGTTGTTTGATTCAATTCAATTCAAAACAATTATCAGACACACAACTCTACTAGGCAGCTGATCAAAATGATTGCACAGATAAAGAAATGGAAAGGCCATCAGAGGTCATCTAGTTCAGCCCCCTCATTTTACAGATAGACAAACTGAGGCTCCAGGAGGTTATATGACTTATATACAAGATCACATGGGTACTAATCAGCAGAGATAGAGTTTGAACCCAAAACCATTGACTCCAAAGGACTTTCTGCTGTATCATGAGATAACTCCTCTGCTCTTCAGATGCTTACAATCTATTTGGGAAAATGCAAGAGGAACAAAAATAAATACAACACAAATTAGAATATGATAATTATGTCGGTGCACAGGAAGATGTTCTATATATACATATACACATGAGGAAGGAGAAAACCCTTTCTGGTTGGGACCAAGAAAGACTTCAAGGAGGGCACACCACCTGATCTGGACCAAGGAGAATCAGAAGGATTTCAGGAGGTAGATGTTGCGGGCAGAGGGTAATGGGTGCATGCCACACAGAAGGGACCGACTGAGCAAACCCAGAAGGAATTAAGAGAACCCTCTAGCCTCTTCTGCCTGTTGCATCTTCTGCTTCTACTTGGAGTCCCGCAACTGTATAAAACTGAGGAGTCAGCGATCTTACTATAAACATCCCAATTAAAGCTGAGTTCATTTTCCAGGAGTATACATTTATTGGACAGTTAGAAAGCACTCATTACTCACTGGGGGTTTTATCTTTAAATTATAGCACATTGACTGTGACAATCTAAGATGCTTTTTTTTTTTGATTTGTTAAAAATCAAATGAGATACAAGAAACCTGAGGTCCCCCACACTAGCCTCTCAACTGGACTGCAACTAAATAGTCCAAAAACATGTGCTGGTTTATCCTATTGTTCTTAAAGATTTCCAAAAACAGAAGTTCCCAGATTGCCCCAGTAAGCTATTATTACACTTAATAACTTTTCTATCAATTGTTATAATTAAAATTTACTTTTATATAGGGCCTTATGATTTTCTTTTGAAAAAGTGATTTATATAGGCACTTTAAAACAATTTTTTTGAGGCAGCTAATGATTTTTTTCTTTGCCTATTTTTTTTTATTGATGAGGAATTGAGGTTTAGCAAGGTTATATACTTGGTCAATGAAAACCACACAGCAATGAAAAACACCAGCAGAGCCCATACTCAAACCCAGGACTTCTGATACAAGTTCAATGCTTTTTCCACACTATAATTGTATCTAACTTATAGACTCAGGCTATTAGAGCCATAGGATACCTTAGAGATCACCTACTCTTTCCTGGAAAAAGCACAAAATGGGGGTAATAAAGAGCTGAACACTACTGAAAAGACCCTCCACCAACATAAACTCTTACTTCTCGCTCCGCTGGCTCCTCAACAACCTATGTTGCCTGGATCAGAAACCAAGCCCCCAAAAGAGTTAACACTTTTATCCCCAGATCTCCCGCCTCAGGGCCTTGATATCTAGGTTCACCAATCTGACTCAGTGGCCAATTTCAGTTAGTCGGGTTCCAGTCATGCCTTATTTCATTATCCAGCCATCATTTCACTACCAGTCATCCCTCTATATTAATGGTACCTCGCCCCACCCTCCTTCCAATTCTGGAACTATAATTAAATCAATCCTGTCATTGTTCTTAGAGAGTGTATCAATGTACTCCCTTATGGCTCCACTGTCCATCCCAGTAACTTCCCAAACCAAAACATTCTTCTCTGGCCATCACTCCCTTATTTGTGTTCTCAGGCCATCACTCTCCCTATTAGATAAAGCACTTAATTTTTTCCCCAATTCATTCATTCATTCATACTCTGGTACCCTCATTTTTATATAACTTGAATCCGGAAAGTAGAGCAGTTCTTCTAAAAGCAAGATGGTGACAACTGCCAACATCCCTGAGAGGGCACCTGTTTCTCTACCACTTTGAGACTGCCTATAAGGAGAAAGAAGACAAGGTCCAGGCCTTTGGTTTGGTGTTTGCTAAACTGGCCTGAAAAGTAGATTGGGTTGGAAACATTAAAAGCAAGAAACTCATGTGAGACTTCATTTTGGCAGAGCAAAAAGGTCTGAGGAATGTAGCGAACGAGGTATCTTTTTCTGTGTGTGTTTTTGTTTGCCTGTGTTGTAGCTGTAGGGAATGTCCTATACATTGGGCTGTGCTAGAAGCTGCTGGATGTCTTTGGAACATAATATACGAGAGTGTTGAGTAGTAACGATTCAGTGCCAAAATATAAATGGCAACTCTGTCCTTGACTGCACGTTCCCCATTCTCTTAGATCTGCCTGTGTCAGAATTCACAGCTGGTAAACAAATTACTAAAAGAGGGGAAGCTCTCAACTTTCACCAACTATCGAATCTGCTATAAATCTTCCCACCCCACCACGACCCCCACCACAGTCTTTTGGAAGACAAGAGACCTCTAGGTTATGGTACATCTGAAAAACTAAACTCCACAAAATGATCACCCAATTTAGTAATATAAAATGATATTTAATGGAGACCATGAAGCATAGTGTGTCTGGGATATGGAAGAAGGAAGGATACTTCCTCAAAGAACCAGTGACAATCAGGAAGATTCTCACCTCTGTGTATCTATCAAGGCTTCTCAAAGACCTGGGTCACCCAGAAAAGATTCACTAAGATCTGCCTCTCTATCACCAAGGAGAAGGTTAATTTCTCAGCATTGATTCATTAGGGACTTATACTTTTTGAAGCTTCCACGATACTAAGGAATATAATATTTAGAATAGAGAGAAAAGCCTTGGACTCTCACTCCCTGGGATGAGGGAGATCTAGGATCAGATTTCTGACACTATGCTACCTCTGCAACTATAAACACTTCACTTTACTTTTCTGTGCCTCTATTTCCACAACTGACACATGGAGACAATAAGACCTATATCACCTTCTTCACAGATTTGTTGTTAGAATCAAATGAAGCAATTTAAATGAAATGCTCTGCAAACTGTAAAGTACCCTGTAATTGTCTGTGCTGATGACAGCAGCAATGATAATGATGATAAAGCTTGGGCAAGTGATTTAGCCTCATTAAACTTCTGTATTCCAATATGTAAAATTGGTTTTTTCTAGCTTAGAAATCCTCTGATTCTACACGCATTCCTACTGGCTAATTTATGTTCTGTCATTCAGTGGAGTAGAGCAGTGACATCTGAGAAGTTCTGCAGAAAACAAGAACGTTCAGGAAGGACCCGGGGGGAGTGTGGTGTTTGACCCAGGCTGCATCAGTAATTCCTCTGCCTCATGTTCCATTTAAAATATTAGCCTAGAGACCTCTAAGCTAGAGGTGCTGAAACAATCATACTTGTTGACATTTTTATCTTATGCACTCTGCAAAGCTAATTCATAGCTGAAGATGACTAAATATTATTCTAAATCTATTCTCTGTTTTGATCTTTTAAACCAAATTGAAACCTGGCTGGAATATGTCATCTCCAGGAAAGTTGTGTGCATGTGACAGACACTGATGTGTGTGTATTTGGGCTTTATAGCTGCATAGTCCCACTAATTTCATTGAATCGAAAGTTAGAATGCATTTGTTAAGTGTGAAATTCATGAATGCACATGTTCCCAAAAGAAAGTGAAATTCTAGGTAGAGTCAAATCACAGACTAAGACGAAGAAATGGATGGTTAGTTTCAAAGCTAGCGGTTAAAGAAGCTACCTTCATTCGTCCATTCAGTAAGTGCTTTAAGTATCCACCATATGCGCTGTCCGGTGCAAGGGGTGCTACAAAGATAATTGAGATAGAATCTCTGCCTTCACAGAGCTTACAGTATGGTAGAGATAGACTAAATGTGTTTATGCATATGTGTGTGTGAGTGTGCTTATGTATGTGTTTATGTATATGTATGTAAGTGTACATGCACACACATATACACATATAGTAAGTATATAAACATAATATAATTTATATTTCTATTACATATACATATATGCATATATGTATGTGTAGTGTGTGTATATAAATAGGAAATAGTATATATATACATTAGAGGGAGATAGAATAAATATATCTATGGATATGTATATTTCTATCTATCTCTAGATATCTAGGGATAGATATTTAGATAGATATAGATATCAAGAGATAGATAGATTTGTTCTATCTCCCTCAAACATGTATATATGTGTATTAATATGTGTTCTACCCTCCTTCCTCTATCTATACACATAAAAACACACATATAGAATATATGCGCATCTGTACACATGAATCTATCCCCCTACCAAGATGCATACATACATGTATGTGTATATACTAAAATACATGTGTATGTGTACTATACTATAAATATACTATATATACTATATACTATAATGTATATGTGTACTATAATACATACACACATAATATAAACATAAAGCTATATGTATGTATACTCTAGATATATAATTATATATGTATGCTTATATGGTTATATACACATACATATACATATCATGTATGTATAAAATAGAAATTAGAATATAATTACAAAAGAGGAATATAAAATGCTATGAGATCAAATGAGAGAGACAACATAGCTAAGGAGATCTAGAAAGGTTTAATGAAGGAAATGAATTTAAGACTGGACCTTGAACAATGGCTAAGAAGTACGCAGGCAGAGAAGGAAGCATTCATGCCAGGTTTAGGCAGTAGCTTGAGTAACAGTGCAGAGGTGGGAAACCTCTGGACATTTTCAAGGGATGGCAAATGATTCAATATGGAAAAAACTAAGAATGTGCCAAGGGAAGGAGTATGAAATAAGACTGAAAAAAAAATTGGCAGTGCAGTTCAGTGGATATAGATGGAATCAGAAGACCTGGGTTTGAGTTCTGGCTTTACCATTTACCCCTGTGACCTGCAATTTTCTTAACTTCTCGGAACCTCATTTTCCTCAGCTGAAAAATGAAGTGGTTGGATTTAATCATTTCGGAGGTCCCTTCCAACTTAAAATCTATGATCTGATGAATGGCTTTGAGTCCCAATTAAAAGAGTTTGGACTTTATTCAGTAAGTAATAGGTATAACTTATATTCAAATACTATTTTATGCTTTATAAATTATATTATGATTACTACAACATCTTCAACTCTTGAAATGTTTACTCACACTTTATGAAGTGCTGCAGTTCACGTCCACGGTCCTTGTGCTATATCACCATGAGAAAAGTATCTGGGAAATTAAAAGTGTTTATTCTGTAGAATGATTCTCAAGTTCTTTCTTGCCTTTGTGCATCTGTTCTCATTGTTTCTTGTAGGTATGGAGTCTTTGTTGTATTTGTATTAGTTGTATATGTATGAACAGCAGTTCCCATGTGTCTATCCCTGTTATTACTGTACAAAATCACATATGTTCAGACAAAAACAGACTCATAGCCCGAGAGATTGGAGACATGGCTTACAAGTGTGAATCATAGTCCCTGCAACCCCAAGCCCAGAATTGGAGAAGGTGAATATGCATGAGGTAGAGGAGAGAAAATCGTGGTCCTGGAAGCAGAAATAATACCTAGGCAAGGCAACTGAAGGGGAGGTAATTGAGGCTAGGAGGCATTGAGAAGACTTCATGGACTGGACTATAAAACAATTAGCCAAAAATACAGGACAGCTTATGTTCATCCTTCATTGCCAAAGACCATGCCATCAGAGAAATGATGACATGACTTGCACTTGGCATTATTTTGAGTGAGGGAGGGCTGTGCAGGTCACCAGCCTCACTTCTTCTCCAGAGTCATCTGAATCCAGTGACCAGATATTTATCAGGATGACTGGAGATGACCCAGGATGCACTGGGAGACCTTGGTAAGCCAAAGTCTATTCAGGTACTCACTTAGGGTAAGGTAACACCCTTTCATTGAATAGGCCTCTTTAAGAAGTAGCCAGGGCATGACCCCTTTAATGAGGCAAAGAAAAATAACTACATCAGGCTGGGAGGGAAACAGCAACAGTTGATAATCACTCTAAAGCCAGGAAGGTCCAGAAGAACCCTTAGGCAGGGATCCATTGGCATCAGCTTCAGAGTGCAGTAGGTTTAAGGTTACATGACAGCTAGTAGTGCAGTGGATGGAACACCAGGCCTGAAGTCAAGAAGACTGAATTCAAATCTGGGCTCAGATACTTACTAAATATGTGAGCCTGGTCAAGTCACTTAACTCTATTTGCCTCAGTTTCTTCATCTATAAAATAAGCCAGAGAAGGAAATGGCAAATCACTCCTATCTTTGCCAAGAAAACCCCAAATGGGATCACAAAGAGTCATACATTGCTGAAAAACAAAAGCCAAAAATACCCACTAGAAAGGAAAAGTTAGTATAGAAAGGAATTGAGATAGGGATGTATGTGTGAACACAAAGCCCCAAAACACATTCGCCACATTCCTTTATATAACTTGGACTGTCTAACATGCAGAGGAATAGAATAGCAGCACATTATTCACATTCAGCCACAGGTATCTCCTAAGTTGTTTTCTTTTTCTCTTTAAAAAATATTTTTGGTAAAGAGAATTTACTTTTATCTGGTTTCCTCTCTTCAAAATAAAGTCCCACTCTTTCTTAGGTATTCAAAAAATATTTATTGATTACTTCCTCTGTGCCCAACATTATGTTTGGTACCAGGTAGCACAACAGTGGTGTAAGACACAATCCCTGCCAATGGGGAGATCACAGCTGAGTTGGGGAGTGATGATAAAACATGTAGTGAATGAGTCAAATTCTTAAGTAAACTGCCTGGGTCAGACCACTTCTGAATCTTCCAGGCTGGGCACTTTATTTTAGGAAGGACACTGACAGACTGTTTCCTGGGGAGTGTGATCATGATGGTGAGGGGACTAGAGCCCTTGATGTACACAGATCTATTAAAAGGACCGGGGATATTTAGCTCAGAGAGAATGTGGTGGGGATAAGAGGTGAAAGAAGATGAGAAATATTCAGGAATCTGAAGAGTTGTCATGTGCAAGACAGATTAGACTTGTTTTCTTTGGCCCCAGGAGGCAGAACTAGCAATAGGTAGAAGACAGAGAGAAACAGAATTCAGCTTAATGTATCTTCCAAACAATTGGAGGTATTCGAAAGGGGGTTGTGCTATCTCAGGATGCAGCGTGTTTTCTATCATTGGAAGTCTTCAGATGGACACTGGATGATTACTTGTCAGAGACATTGCTGAAAGGATTTATGTTCAAATGGTAGATCGTCTCTGATGGCTCTTCCAACTCTGATATCCTATGGCTCTGTGAAGATAGTGTTATATATGTGTAACATATATATTATCTTCCATATAAGAGCATTATAGATTGACATTATGAAATACCAAGTTTTTTAATAAAGGTAGAGAATAAGCTGATATATGTGTAGGAAGAAGAACAAGGAGAAAAGTCCCCAAGGCTTCAGTTCCCAAGATGCTTAGAAGAAATTCCTTGGACATTTTCAAAAACATTATAATGTCTGGAAATAGGGTAGGATCAATTAAAGCACTCAGAGAGAAGAGATCATAACATAAGTCTCAAGTTCACTGTCAGGAAATTGAACCAGATGAGGGGGTATAATCAAAAAGGTAGAGTATAGGTACCAATCAACCAAACACCCCTCCAACAACTTTAAAATAGCTCTTCAAATGAAATTCTAGAGTTACAGAACCAACGAAAGGTCAATGTGAGACTTTTTCCAATCCAAGAAAACTTAGGGGGGCACTAGGAGAGGTATATAACAGCAGGGTATGGGTGGCCCAGCATACACACAGTGACAATACCAGTGATGAGCTTTAGAGGCTGCCATGACAATGGCAGCAGCAGTTTCAGGAATTCTCAACCCAGAGACAGTAAGGAGGTGGGACAACTGGTCAGAAAGAGATTACAGGAGACTCTTTGCTGGTGCTAGGTACAGCTGACACAGATTAGCAACTCTATTGCCCATATTCAGTTTGGGTTGCCATTCTGGGTCACAGGTAGAGAGGAGTACTTGTGGTTGGTCACAAGGCAGCAGGCATCCCAGGCACAATTCCAAAGCAGAGAAGAGCACTAGCGCTTGTGGCTGCAGGAGAACAGGGGTCCTGCCTGGGTAAAGACTACAGATAACATGTCTCAGATAACACTGCCTTAGAAGCATCTAAAACTTACAGACTCCCAGAGCTAGCAATGAAAACATCAGCACGAAAAAATCTGACGCTTGGGACATTGTCTCCCCATCCCTAAGTGAGGAGATCCAAACTTTAACATAAAATTCAAAATCAAGAAATAGTTTGGGAAAATAAACAAGCCACACCACCAAAAACATGACCTGAAAAAGCTACTACATTGACTGGGAAGACCAAGATACAAACTCAAGAGAACAGCAGTGTGAAGACAGCTACAGGCAAAATCTCAAAGAAAAAATTGGACACAAGTCCAACAACAATTCTTTGAAAGTTAAAGAAAGAGATGAGTAGTAGAGGAAAAATTAGGAAAATTAATAAGAATGATGCAAGAAAATTATAAAAAGGAAATTAAACACTGGGCAAAAGACACACAAAAAATGTTGAAGAGAATTATATCTTAAAAAACCGAATTGACTTAACAATAAAAGAGGCATAAAAGGTAATTGAAGAAAATAACTCCTTAAATAGCAGAACAGGCCAAATGGAAGAAAAAACAAAGAGGTACAAAAGCTCACTGAAGAAAATAATTCCTTAAAAATTAGAATTGGGCAAGTGGAAACTAATGCCTTCATGAAACATTAAGAAACAATTTTTTAAAAGTCAAAAGAATAAAAAATAGAAGAAAATGTGAAATCTCATTAGAAAAAAACTGACATGGAAATCGAATTTAAGAGAGGTGATGTAAGAATTATTGGACTACCTGAAAGCCATGATCAGAGAAAAAGCCTAGACATTTCAAGAAACTATCAAGGGAAAACTGCCCCAATATCTTGGATCCAGAAAAATGATAGAAAACTAAAAGAATGATAGAAAATTAAAAGAATCTTCCAATTACCTCCTCAAATGAAAACCCCCAGAAATATTAGCACAAAATTCCAGAAGCCCCAGGTCAAAGAGAAAATATTGCAAGGAGCCAGAAAGAAATGATTCAAATATTGTGATGTCACATCCAGGATCACACAAGACTTAGTGACTTTCACGGTAAAGGAGCAGAGGGCTTGGAATATGATATTCTAGAAGGCAAAGGAGCTAGGATTATAACCTACTTAGCAAAACTGAGTATACTCCTTCAGGAGGGAAATGCATATTTAATGAAATAGAAGGACTTTCAAGCATTCCTGATTAAAAAAAAACAAACTCCAGAGCTGAATAGAAAAATTTAGCATTCAAACACAAGACTCAATTAAAAAACGGAGTCAAATTTATGAAAATAAGAGCCATTCTCCAACTGATAGTCAAAGGATATGAATAGGCAATTTTCAGAAGAAAAAAGTCAAGGATATCTAGTCATGAAAAATGCCCCACATCATTATTGAGCAGAGAAATGAAAATTAAAACAGTTCTGAGGTACCAGTTCATACCTATCAGAAATGATAAGTGCTGGAGGAGATAAGGGAAAATAGGTATATTAGTGACCTGTTTGTAGAGTGGTAAACTGGTCCAACTTTTCTAGAGGACCATTTGGAACTCTACCCAAAAGGCTATAAAACTGTGCATACCCTTCAACCCAGCAATACCACTACTAGGTCTATATCCTAAATAGATCAAAGAGAAAGGAAAGGGGCCTATATGTATAAAGTATGTTTATAGCAGCTCTTTTGGTGGTAGCAAAGAATTGGAAATTAAGGTGATGCTCACCAATTGGGGAATGGATGGACAAATATATGGCATATGATTGTGATGGGGTACTATCGTGCTATAAGAAATGTCAATAAAAGTGATTCAGAAAAACATGAGAAGACTATTATGAACTGATGCAAAATGAAGTGAGCAGAACCAAGAGTATACTGTACCAAATAACAGCAATATGGATGATCCACTATGAAAGATTTAATTATTCTGATCAATTCAATGATCCTTGACAGTTTCAAAGGACTCATGATGACAAATGCTACCCACTTCTAGAGAGAGAACTGATATACTCTGAGGGCAAATTGAAATATAATTTTCTCATTTTATTTTTCTTACTTTTGAACAATATGACTAATATGGAAATATGTTTTGCATGATTTCACATGTGTAATTAATATCATCTTGCTTGCTTTCTCAGTAGGTGTGTGAGAGGCAGGAGGTAGGGAAAGAACTGGGAACTTCAAATCTTTTTTAAAAGAATGTTAAAAATAAATAAATATTTTTTAAAAGTGAAAGGAAAAAAAAAAGAAATTCAACCAGGGGATAGAATCTTGCTGTGAAATTTTACTACCTGAGCAAAATTTGACATCCAAGTACAATATATATCACTACTTGAGAACCACTGCATGTAAGTAGTTGAAAGATTGGACAATATGCTTAGTCTACCAGAGTAGCCTCAGAGAATAACTGGGGTCCTGCAAAGAGAATATATCTCAATCATCTTTTGACTATAAGAGTCAGATTCCTTGGATACCTACCTAAAGAACAAGAGTAATGTAGAATTGGAGAAATTGACTCTGAGAAGGACTCATCCATTATTTTCAGACAGTTGGCACTAAAGGATGGTCCATGTTGAAAGCATCTGGATCACAATTCATCTAATAAGGAAATGGCATACTGGTACTCTTTTGAGGACTGAAGATTGCCTAGACAGAATTGAAAGTGTTGAATCTTTCCCATCTAAAAATTCAGCTATGTTGACCTTAAGGAAATGTAAGCTGCCTAAAGAGCCTGATAGCAATGGTTAATTCACTTCACGCATGGACTCAGGATTGAGACTGGAAACCAGAGTAACTGAGGATTCCAAAGCCACATAATTGACTGTAGGTTGAAAGAGAAATTCTAAGACTAATTGGCAATTTACAAGACAGACATATGATTCCCCAGGGGTAATAGATGGTTATATATACAGTGAGATTATTCCCATTAATGAAGCTTATGTAACCTTAATAGGTACCATTATATATTTCTTTTATGTATGATGTACTTATGATCATTTCCCTTGATTGCACTATATACATAAGGTATTTTTGATGCATGGCTGGAATTGTCCCAGTATACCAGGAGAGATTTGTAGGATCTGCATGTTTTTTTCTGAAGAGAGAACATAGGGAGAATGATCTGGAAGGCTTCCTAAAATTCTAGGTCCCAAGATACTTGAGGATGACCAGACACAACTTATTAGAACAAATTCTTGAATTCCATTTCTGAAAATGCTGTATGTTGAAGGCAAAGCAAAGCAGCAAACATTTCTTAAGCTCTTAGGATTTGGCAAGAGCTATACTCAGTTCTGCAGATAAAAATACAAGCAAAAAAAAAGCCAATCTCTGCCCTCAAGGAGCTTTTATTCTAATGAGAAAAAACACAAATTGGAAACTTAAAAGAGAATAGTGTAACTTACCTAGGTGGACACATAGTGTAGAAGTCTGGGAAGTCAAAAGCAAAGCAGGGAAGGGAATGAAGGTTGGTCAGCCTTAGCCCCTCTCCAGAATGGAGGCCCTGGAAGGAACTCATCAGTGAGAGAACGGGGCTGGCATGACAGATGGATATTCCAGGGTGAGACAGCCCCAGGTTCAGAGGAATGTTCCAGGGTAAGACTGCAACTGAGGCATAGTATTAGTCTGGAAATTCAGAGTAGCTAGAAAAGTGAAATGGATGTGTAACATCACCTGGCAAAAACTCTTATTGTTGCTAGTATTCTGAAGAGGGGTTAGACTTAAAAATGTTAGTTTATAAGAGGGAGATGTGAGAGTGAGCAGAGGAATGGGCAAACCGTCTGCTGTAATTGGAATGAGGACAGAAATGGTGTTATTCTGAGCTTAGTGCCTGCCATGGTGGTCCTATACCAAGGATCCTGACCTGAGAGTCAAGAAAGCAGAAATTGTCTAGCTTGGCCCAAGGGCCTTCCACAGAACTCCATGAGACTTTTTACCATACAGCAAAGAATTCTGAAAGGCTCATATTGCCCTCCTGGTATCCAGGGGAGATGGAATCATAATCCCTCTGTAACCAGAAAGGCTGGACTCATTTGTATCTAAAGGCAGAGAATCATCCTCCTACCTCCAGGTTCTTTCTTGTTATGTACATACTTTTGTGAAAGTTTTAATTAGTTGCCTTTGTTATGAAATTGATGGCTCCTGTCATGACAGTACAATGTGTTGTATCAGCACTGATTCCGGTCATGATTTACATAACTGACTACCCAAAATGACCAAAGCAAACTTGAGAAAAATAGCAAGATCCAGAATCAGAGTTTCCAGATACTTAGGGAACAGTTATTACATAATATTGTGCTATGTTGTGCAGACAATAAGCACAGAAGGAATAAAGAGACTCATCTACATGGACTAGTGTTGGAAGAAAAAGTGTCATCCATAAGGTAGATCTTGAACTGAAGTTTTCAAAAGCTTTAGTACATGGTTGGGAAGTTGGAAAAGGGAGGAAACTGAGGTCAAGGAGAAAGAATATGAACCAGAGAGGAGCAAGAGAAAGGCACAGAGGGAAGAGAGAAAATGGTCTATATTTCAACTGGAGCAGAACTTAAATATAGCAAAAAGGTGTTTTCCAAAGTAGGTTTTAATCACAATGATATGATGAATTTTTGATGTTTCTCATCATGTAATCAAGCCCCAAAGTATGTAAGTTGCCCTTAAAATGTTTATGAGCAACTTAAAACTCCTAAGCCTTTGATTAGGAGTGTTAGAGGGTGTGTAACTAGATAGCAAGATGACCAAGAGTTAATTCAAAAACTTCTAAGACCTCCTCAAAAACTAAAACTCTGCTTAGGCAAAAATGTACATAAATATTTCATTTAATCAGATACCCTTGTTGTTTAACCTACTAGGGAAACTGACAGAGAAACATTTACCCTGAAAACATTCCTGAGCCAGAAGAGGCTTCTTGCATATCACCTCAGTCCAAATTCCTTCAAGGAAGGGGTATGAGGTTAGAATCTGACCAATAATGTCTTATTTATCAAAGGAGAGAATTTATCCCTAAAGAGTGGTCACTTCAATTCAGGCTTCAGTAAAATGATGTGTTCTAGAACATTAGACCTGAGCAAAAGAAAATCTTCAAGTATTCTAGAACAGCTTTTATGAATTTTCCACTCTCTCCATATTTTTATTAATCTTTTAAATGATCAAGTAGGAACCAATGATAATTTTGGTTTCTGAATTTATTCCATAACTCTTTGAAATCTTTATGATTAATTTGGATTTTCTTTCAAGGACATTTTTGAAGAGAAAATACTTCAGTATTCATGAAGGCCTCTGGAAATATGGTTGGTTGTGTCCTTTATGTTCTAAGAGGATTTAAGTAACATCACTATGTTGAGGTCAAGGTATAGTATGTCCAGCTGTGGCTAATTAAACCAATGCAAGCTTGGAAGGGTCTACCATAGATCAGGAACAAATAGTCCATATGAATACTTGGAATGGAGTGTTCTTTAAAATCTGTGAATCTCATTTTTTTGAGCTACTACAATTCTGCTTTGCTCATAGAGCATCTAAACATACTGAGCAAACTTCATGATTGTTTTGTGTGGCTTTATTTTGGTCAGGACCTGCTATTTCATCGGGATAGGGAAATCACAGTGAAGAAACTCCCTCCACCACTTCAGAGAAACTAAGAGGGAGAGGTGAGGAGGATGAACATTCCAGAAATAGAGGATGTGAAGAGAAAGAGTACAAAGATGGGAGATGGCATGTCACGTTAAGGAGCTACAAGTAGACCAGTGTAGCTGTCATAAGTATACAAAGGAGAGTAAAGATTGAGAAAAGTAGAAAGGTAGGGAGGGGTCAGGTTATGAAGAATGCAAATGCCAGAGAGATGAGTTCATATTTGATTCTAGAAATAATAGGGAGTCACCTATAGTTTAGGATAATCATTTTGGCAGCTGAGTGGAGGATGGATCAGAGAGGGAAAGGCAATCTACCAGCAGGTTCTTGCAAGAGGCCAGGCAAGAGATGATACTGGGTGCATGCAGGTGGTGGTTGCGTAAGTGGACAGGAGACCTGTATGAGAGATACAAAACATGCTGTGAAGGTAGAAATGGCAGACTTGACAACAGATTGGATATATAGGGTAAATTTTTAAGGACATTGCTGAGGTTAAAAGTTTAAGTAACTGGGAAGATATTGGTGTACACACTAGCAATATGAAAGTTGGGGAGAGGATTGTGTTGGGAGAAGAGGATGGTGGGAAAGATAATGAGTTCTAGCTTGGATTTACTGAGTTTGGATACCTACTGGACATCCAATTCAAAAGGTCCAAAGGCAGGAATGTTGCTCAGGAATGCTGTGAGGGCGAGGAATCATCTATATAGAGGTGATTATCAAACCCATGAATGCTGAGGAGGAATCACAGAATTTGAGAATTTAAAGGGACCTCTTCATGACCACTTAGTTCAATACATGCACAAAAAGATTCTTTACTATTAGATACACCCCAAAAGTGCTTGTCCAGTCTCTGCTTGAAGACCTCCAAAGGACTGGAACTCTCTACTTCCTGAAGAAGGTCATTCTTTTTTTTGGATGGTTCTAGTTGTTAAGAAGTTGGATTTTTGTGGGTTTTTTTCTGACAAACTTAAATTTGCCTTCTTTTATTTTTTTTTTTTTGGAAATAGTATTTTATTTTTTTCCAATTACAGGTAAAGGTAGTTTTCAACATTTTTTTTTATAAGATTATGAATGCCAGATTTTTCTCCCTCCCTTCCCACTCCTCCTTTTCCCCAAACCAGCAAACAATCTGATATAGGGTATACCTGTGCAATCATGTTAAACATATTTCCACATTAGTCATGTGAAATAAGAAACAGAACAAAAGGGAAAGCACACACACATGCGCGCACACACACACACACACACACACAACCAAAGAAAGTGAAGATAGTAGGCTTTGATCTGCATTCAAACTCCATCAGTTCTATCTCTGGATGTGGTTAGCACTTTCCTTCATGAGTTTTTGGTAACTGTCCTGTATCATTGTGTTTCTGAGAAGAGATAAGTCTATCACTGTTGATCATTGCACAATGTTATTGTTATTGTGTACAATGCTCTCCTTGTTCTACTCACTTCACTCAACGTCAGTTCAGGTAAGTCTTTCCAGATTGTTCTGAAATTTGCCTGCTCATCATTAAATCTGCCTTTTTTGTAACTTCCAGCCACTCACTTACTCTTTCAGGCTAAACAGAACAAACTTAATCCCTCCTTCATATGACATCCTAATAAATAACTGAAAACAGTTGTTATAGGTACTCCCAAATCTTCTATTTTTCAAGATAATTATGCCCATTTTCTTGAAGTGATCTCTGTACCTCATGAAGTCAAGGTCCTTTGCTATTCTGGTTTGCTTTCCTCTAGACACTGTTAATCATTATCTCTCTTAAATTATGGTGCCCAAAGTCAAACACAATACTTCAGAAAGGTGTGACAAGGCCAGAGTTTAGTGGGATTATCACTTCCCTATTCCTGGAATCTGAGGGAGGCAGGTAATGCAGTAGATAGAGTGCTAGATGTAGAGTCAGGAAGACCTGAGTTCAAGTCTGGCCTCAGACACTTACTAGATGTGCCTCCCTAGGCAAGTCACATAACCCTGTTTGTCTCAGTTCCTTATCTGCAAAATGAGCTAAATAAGGAAATGGCAAAAACCACTCTAGTATTTCTTGCCAAGAAAACCCTAAATGGGGTCAAAGAAAATTGGACACAACTGAAAAACGATTAAACAAAATTCCTGAAATCTATTTCCCTCTTAATTTAGCTCAAGCTGACATTAGCTTTTTTTGGCTTCCACATCACACAACTGACTCATTTTGAGCTTGTAGCTCTTTTTCAGATCTTTTCAGATCTTTTTCAGAACAACTGCGGTCTAATGATGCCTCCACTTACACTTGTGAAGTTGATTTTTTTGTACCCAAGTACAAGACTTTACATTTATCCCTACTGAATGTCATCACAAGATTCAACCTAGTGATGTAGCCTACTGAGCTACTTTTGGATCCTTACTCTATGGTGCAGTGTGGTAGTTACCCTACCTGGCTTTGTGCCATCAGCAAAGTTGACGAACATGCAATCTACACAAGACAGATTCCTGGGGTACTCCACTGGTACCTTCCACCATGGTGATATTGATCTATTAACAAGTCTTTGAATATGGCCCTCCATCTACTTCTAGATTCAGATTCTATTATTGTATAATCTATATCCCTCCATCTTCTCCTGAAGATTAGTATGATATCCTTTATCAAAAGCGTCTTAAAATTTGGGTAAACTCACTTCATCTTCTAGCTTAATAATCCTGTCAAAAAAAAAGGAAGGTGATTAGTTTGGCATGATCTGTTATTGATGAAGCCATGCAGTTTCTTTTTTTTTTTTTAATGTAGTTTCTTTATAATCACCATTTCCCTTTCTAGGTGTTTGACAACATCTACTTAATGACTTTTTTATAGAATTTCTCTAGTAATCAAAGTGAGGCTCAGGGGGCCTATTTTTTAGGGTATTTTAGACTTCATTTTCTTTAAAATCAGGATATTTGCTGTTTTCCAATCATGTGGGCCCTTTTCTGTTTTCCATGATCTTTCAAATATTAATAACAGTGGCTCAGCAATCGCAGCTGCCAGTTCTTTTGACTTGAGGATATAGCTCTTTTGGGCAGGTAACTTGAATTCATCAAAGGGAATTAGGTTCTCTTTTGCTATCTCCTTACTTATTTTGAGTATTAATTCCATTTTAATCATTTCTCTTCTATAATTTCCAATGTAAATGTCATTCTTCTTTGCAGAAAAATAAAAAGGTAAGATTTAAGCAGCCCTGCCTTCTCTCTTCTCAGTTATCATCATCCGACCCATCGCAAGCAAAGGTTATATCACTTCTTTTATCTTCCTTTTCCCCCCACTATTTTCGTTGCTCTTTAGTAGATTAGTTGCATCCGACTCTTCATAAAACCCCACTTGGGGTTTTCTTGCAAAGATACTGGTGTGGTTTGCCATTTCCTTCTCCAGCTCATTTTGCAGATGTGGAAACTAAGGTAAACGAGGTTAAGGGACTTGCCCCAGGTCACACAGCTAGTAAGTGTCCAAGGCTAGATTTAAACTCATATCTTCCTGACTCCAGGGCTAATACTCTACCCACTGTGCCACCTATCTGCTTCCCTCATTGGACTCAGCTAGTTCAGAGATTTAGCATTCTTATCACTGTACAGGACCCCAACAGATCCTCATATCCATCTTCAATCATCTGGCCCTATTTCCATTTTCTGTACATTTCTTTTTTTTTTTAAATGGCTACTTGTCCTCGAGATTCCCATCAGTTCCACCCTCAGCAAATTGTTTCTTCCTGTTAGCATGAATTAGACTGAAAATATAATTTCCTTTTATTGGTTCCTTCACCTTTTGAAGGATGAAATTTCCATTAAGGGAAATCAGGAAATTATTAACTGTTCTGTTTTTTGGCAGAAAACACCAAAAAATTTCTGGATAACTGAAGTTCCTGATCACTACTAAATCCTATCTTTCTGATAGGTCTGTAATTTTTTTCCCAAGCTTCTCATCTATTTTCTTTATTTGTCCAGGTGGTCTGTAGTATTTTGACCTTCACCCAAATAATATCCATCATGTTTCCTTCCCCTGGTTCCTGGATTTCCTTTCATGATTATGATTTCCTTTCATGATTTTTAATATACAGTGCTTCTCACTTTTGCCTTTTCTTTTTAATAAGGAATTCGCATCAAAAGCCGCAGACCAGTCAGAGGATTCATTCCATAAAGCCTCAGTGATACCTCTGAAGTCAAATTTGCCCTCTTGAATTAGAGTCTTGAGTTTTTCTTTATTGTGGATTCAAAGAGCCTAGATTCTGCTATAGATCTAGGGATCCAAAGAAGTGAAAAAGTCACTCCTTCAAGCTAACATTCTTTCATAGATATGCAGATATGCAAATTTTGCCATATGCAGATATAAGTATATACATAGTAAACAAAATATAATGTGAGATACAAGACATTAGCAGTTGTGGCCACCAGGAAAAGCTTCATGCAAAAGGTGATACCTAAGCTAAGCCTTTGCATATTGCGGTTTGGAAGAGGCAGAAATGAGGAAGGTATGCATTTCAGACACATTGGGACATCCTCCAGTATAAAGACACAGAAGATAAGTTACGGAACTTCATGGGAGAGGAAAAGCAAGATAGCCAATATGGCCGAAAGACATTCTACAAAGATTAGGATTCTGACTCCAATGTGGCATTTTTGGTTGAGACACTCATCAGGCATTTAAAGATTCAGGTCTGGAAATTAGCAGAGAGGAATACAGATGTAAATGTGGTTGTCATCTAAATAAATATGATCATGGAACCCAAGGATGTGGATAAAAACTAAAAGAAAGAATGTAGAGATAAGGGGAAAAAAAGACAAGTTGGCACAGCAGTATGAACACAATGCATATTGTAATTACATAACTTCTACGAAATAAATCTACATCATTGAATTAGACAACCTCAGAACAGTATACACTTTGATACCCACACTCTCTCCGAACAAGCATTTATTTGCATTAGAAGAGAACCATGGTGCTAGCAGCTAAATTCCATTTTCAGTACAGACACCCAGCTCTCATTTCATATAATAAGTGGACAAAAGCTCTGTCTGGATATAAACCCCAGGGCTTTCTTCTATACCCTACTCTGAATCATGTCATCTCAAAGATATCAGATAAAGAATTGAACTAAAAAATAGGTCTCTGGTTGTAAAACTTTATGATTGCTGTCAGTTACCATGATGAGTCGTTTTAGTTGGGGAGACCATTAGAATGCTCCTGAGAAATCCTCTGGCTGCCTGGACAGCAGTTTTATTTATTTTGTTTTGGTCAGAGCATGCACTAGTCTAGGAGCAACCATTTCTACTAGTTAAGAAGAAAAGCCATTTGTCATTTGAAATAGGATCACAAAATGGTACTCTCTATTGCTTGAACTACTTGACTAGTTTTTGAGTGGCTGGTGAAAACAAAGTTCAGTGTTTAATCTTGTCATTGATAGTATGATTTAAAGAATGAATTTATGAAAAATAATTCATTAAGTAGATAATTGGTTAAGAGAGGCAGTCTCTACCTTTCATCAGTTTGCATTCTAATAAATGGAGACGATACAACCAGGAGTATGGTTTCTAGGGAAAGGAGTTTTAGATTGGGAAATCATAGGGTTAGAAAATTTGCATTCTAATAAATGGAGACAACACATTTAGGGGTGTGGCATGGTCAGTAGCAGGAATGGTGAGTGAAGCCGCTGAGCAATCCACTGCCCTGCTTTTTTTCCAGAAACAACATAGTGTTAATTTGATTAACCTCAAAACAAGAGATGAGATGCAGGCAGTTGGGGTCAGAGTTCTTATGGGTGGCGTGAGAGAGAGATTTGTACCATGAAGTACAAGTGATTAGAGGTGTTTCTGTGTTTAAACTGTAGGTGAAGGGCTCAATTGCCCCTTCCCTTAAGGAATAAAACTAACCATTTGCTCTTCCTTCCATTTCTCTTTTCCCTCCTTGTTGTTTCCAAAAAAGTAAGTTTTGCTGATATTTAATGTCCAATTTTGGAAGCAATTTTAAAAAAACAACTAGTTATAAAGTATAAAAACAAAACAAAAACTCTTCAGTGCTCACCCATCACTTCCTAAATAAAGTATGAAACTCTTTCCCTGGAATTTAAAACACTACTGTCTTTCTCACACTGGACCCTTCACATCCACCTTAAGAAATTACAAGCTCTTTTTAGGCAAGATCTGTCTTGTTTTGTCTTTGTGACCCTAATACCTGTTCGGGTGCTTTGCATACGGTCAAGATTCAATTAATAAGAACATGTTGAATTAAATCAAATGTGTGGAGATAAATCAAATGTGCAGAAATAGGATTGGAAGCATGTATTTATATTATAGTTGGACTTTATTACTTTTTCTAATAGAAAAAAAAGTAGTGATTTTTTTGACACTCATTGACTTTGTTACTTTTTTGACACTTATTGGGACCAAGAACACATTCCATCATCCTTATTATCAAAGAGTTATAACTTGCCTAAGTCTTCAGTTTTCAGGATCTAACAAGCTAAGATGTGGATAAATATATAAAAGGAACACACAAAAGAATCAAGTCAATGAATCAATACTTGAATTCAAATTACTGCATATTATCTGTCATCTATTGAAGCAGCTAGATGGCTCAGTGGATAGAATGGTAGGCCTAAAATAAGGAAGGCCTGAGTTCAAATTTGGCCTCAGACACTTAACTGTGTGACCTTGGGGCAAGTGACTCAACCTCTGTCTGTGTAGGTAGAAGCTAGGTTGCTCAGTAAATAGAGTACTCAGCCTGGAGTCAGGAAAACCTGAGTTCAAATCTGACTTCAGACATTTATTAGCTATATGAACTAGGGTAAGTGTCAACTTCTGTTTGCCTTAATCCACTAGAGAAAGAAATAGCAAACCACTCAATGTACAGTATTGTCCCATGTACAGTATGGTCCATGGGGTCACAAAGAGTCAGATATGACTGAATGATAAAACATTAACAAAAATATTGTCATATCATATCAAAATCAAACTGAAAGGAAGTGTGTTATGGAGGACAGCTGGGTTCACTTCTGGCTCTAACACACACTAACTGTACAGAACTTGGAAAGTCAGAGCTCTGTAAGGATCAGTCGTCAGAGCAAAGGAACAATCTCTATGAGTAGAGGGAGCTTCCTCATGTGAACATTCTTTGTTGGAGAGTTGTAGGAAAAAAAATATTCACATTAATACACCGTCAGCATAGCTGTGAAATTTTCCAATGATATTGCTAAGCAATTTGTAATTATGTTAATAAAATGATTAAAATGCCCATATTCTTTGACACCGGGCAACCCATTGCTAGGCATTTACTGTAAGGAGGTCAGACAGAAACACCACACATAAACCAAAATATTTATATCGTTGCTCAGTCGTTTCAGTTGTGGCCAATTCTTCATGGTCCCATTTAGGGTTTTCTTGGCAAAGATACTGGAGTGTTTTGCCATTTCCTTCTCCAGCTCATTTTACAAATGAGGAAACTGAGGTAAACAGGATCAAATGACTTGCCCAGGATCATACAGTTAGTATCTGAGGCCAGATTTGAACTCAGGTCTTTCTGACTCCCAAGTCCAACACTCTAATCCACTGTTCCACCTAGCTATATGGCCAATATATAGGATCAAAGATAAGGAGCTTGCAAGGCACATCAAAGACCATCTTGTTCAACCCTCTTCATTTTAAAGAAGCAAAACTCAGCCACTTTCCTAGCACTACAGAGGCATAATTTTAGGTGGTGGAAATGGGATGTCAATCAATCAATTGAAAAATAAGAATTTATTAAATACCTACTATGTGGCAGGCATTGTGCTAAGCTGGGTCCCCTGAAGGCAAATCCAATACGCTTTCCCTTGTGCCATATTGACTCTCATATTCAGCAAGTCTCCACTATGGGCAAATCTATGGAGAAAAGCTTTGTGCTAGGTGCTAATAAGATAAGATATATGTGTGAATGGTTGAGACAACAAATTAGTGTGGCCTTTTAATCTTTTTTTTAAACATCCTTATTAAAATCACAGTAAACAGCTGGATAAAACAGATAATATAATATATTTAGACATAAAGGCCCTTTTAGCATGAAAATTCTGAGTATGATTCTATTAGCACTTGACATGTTTGGGTGTTATCTTGGTCACATATCCTTAAATTGTCCTTTACCATTTTATTTTTAAACCTTAATCTTCTTTATAGCTCCTGATTACAATTCTATATAATTTAACCTGAATCTTAGCTTGGTGTCAAAACTCTTTTAGATTTTTGTTGGATTTTCTTTTGTTTTTTATCATTCCAGGCTTCAAGCTAGTTTGACTCTCCAAGCTTCTCTCCAAAGCTATAAGTAACAGTTTGAACAATTCAATTAGGGGAAGGAGTCGACCCTGGGACCCCTCTAAGAAGCTGTTGGAAAGGCTGTTGCCCCAGCGCCAGGGAGGTGATTAGTAGGGTGGGATTGGCTCACCCAAGGCGCAGCACCACAGGGGGGAGAAACAACCATCTGGTAGCTTCACATTTTCAACTAATTAATTATTCTTGATAACCAGATGCTAACTTTAGCTGTTGTAAAGCTACAGAAGGAGCACAAGTATTGCCAGTACCTTCTAAATTCTAGTACCTCTCACGGTAAAGTCTCTGTTACCCCATTCTGTTTCAGCTTCTGTTCATGGTATTTGTTACAGGCAGGGCGGTGGTTTCATCTTAGCTAGACTATTGTGTTAAGCAAAAAGAAAGGTATTAGCTTGATTCTCGTTCACCCCCAAAGATCTCATTAGTCACTTTACATTCTATGTTTTTTTACTTTTTATTTTGGTCTTTCCATGGGAAATGCAAAGCTCTTATGCCTAACCTTGCTGTTCTGTCTCTTTTTTCAGTCATGTCTGACTCTTCATGATCCCATCTGGGGTTTTCTTGGCAAAGATACTAGCATGGTTTGCCATTTCCTTCTCCAGCTCATTTTACAGATGAGGAAACTGAGGCAAACAGAGGGCTGCTTACAGCTAGTAAGTGTCTGAGGCCAGATTTGAACTCAGGAAGATGAAATTCCAAGGCCACTGTTCTTTCCACTTCGCCACCTTGCTAAGGAAATATCAGAAGCTATGACCTTCTTCCTTTGAACTTTAGGAAGTTTCTTGCTAATTTACCTGGGAATGTTAATTTATTTATTTAAGAGCAGAACACTCACATCCTCTTAATCTTTCAGACTGGGAGATATTTGTTCCTGGTGCTTTTCCTCCCTTTTGAGGCCCTTCTTATTTTCAAGCAAATTCCACTGCCCTAACCCTGCCACCCAACCCCCAGCTATCCTGCATCAGTTGCTATGTATTTATATTTTCTCTCTCAGGCTGGGAACTATCTACTTGATTTGTGGGAAAAGGTAAGGTTACCCATTAAACATTTTGTGGTTAATTTTCTTTGGCAACTTGTTTTTCTTTTACGTCCTGTCATTCAGTTTAAGTAAAAGTAGTTTACAGAACAATGTTTTGAAAGATGAATTTATTTGGCTACTTTGAACAGAGAATTAAACTTTCATCATAGTCCTGGCTGGATTCACAAAACAAATTAAGGGTGGAGACTGAAGTACCAAAAGTCATTTTCAGTTAATCAAATCAAATGAGTACTTATACAAGTCATGCCAACTTGCTTTTGCTTCTAGAAAACACAGCACTAGAGAGATAGGATATTGTTCATCTGTACTAGATTTGAGCTTGAACAGCCAAAGATGACTCTTAAGTGAAATCTGTAAATGTGCCCAGAGGCAAATATATCACCTCTATTATAGCATCCAATAGGAACAGGGCCCTAGGCAATTGCCAGCTCCCAGGGATGTTATATTAATAGGACCAAAATAGTAGCACTATCTTTCCACATGAGACTTCACCTCCCCTTTCCCTTCCTCCTCTCAACCCCCAGCTAAAAATGTAGCTTTCAACTTAGGGATCAGATTGATTCACCAAAAAAAAAAAAAAATACAAAAACCCAAAACCCTATTTATTCACCTAATGGTTAAGGGATTACTATGCATTTTTTCTAAATGCTTTATTCCTTCCAACAGAACCCGATATGTACTGGGGGTGTCACTCTCCAATTTGTCTCTCTCTTAGGTTATATTTTTATTTTTTTATGTCTTTGGCCCTTTTTTCCCTCCACCCATGCCTTGAGGAAGTCTAGCATCATGGGGAAAAAAAAGGCAAAATCAAAAAAGAAAATTGAGATTAGACTCAAAAGACCAGGATTCAAATTTTTCCTCTGACACTTACTAGTGGTATGACCCAAGTTAGGTCACTTCATCTCTCTGGGCTTTAATTTCTTCTCAGGGCTAGTTTAAATGATAACTAAACTTCCTTTCGGTTATCATTGATAGAGTCAGAAAGGACTTTGGAGGTCATTGAGGTCAATGCTATCATTTGACATAAGAAGAAAATGACCTCAGGGAGGAAACTAACCAAAAGAAGTTAAGTGTCATGTCCAATGTCACACAAGTAGTCAGTCAACAAGCATTTATTAAGTTCTTACTATATGCCAGGTACTGGTGTTAAATATGGAGGATAAAAAGAAAGGCAGAAACAACTCTAATGAGAGACAACAAGCAAAAAAAATATATATGCAACCCTTACAGTTAAAAGGGAAGGCACTAATAGTGGATGGAGTTACGGAGGCCAGGAAAGGCTTCCAGAAGAAGATAATATTTTTATCAATCAATCAATCAATATTTATTAAGCACCTACTATATGCCAGGCACTGTGCTAGCTGAGCCTTGAAAGAAATCAGTGGGGATAAATGAGGAGGGAGAACCTTAGAAGCATTGGAGATGGCCAATAAAAAAAAGAGAGCTGACAACTAGAATATCATGTTAGAGGAATAAGAAGGTCAGTGTGGCTTTACAGTGGTCACTGTAAAGCAGTGGTATCAAACTCAAGTATAACAGGATCTCTGAAACCTCAGATTAACACTATCTAGGTTGTATTATGTTTTGATTTATTTTGCTAAATATTTCCCAATCATGTCAATCTAGTTCTTTTTAAAAATAAATTTATTATTTTTTTATTTATTAAAAAATTTAGTTGTCAATTTTCTTCCTCCTCCATGTATTAAGAAGTCAAGCATTATGATATCAATTAAGTCTGTGAAATAATGCAGAACATATTTCCACATTAGACATATTTTTCTTGCAAAAAAATCAAGAAAAATAAAGTAAAAAAAATCATACTTCAACTTGCCCCCAGAGTTCATCAGTTATTTCTCTGGAAGTGGATAGCATTTTTCATCATTAGTCCCTCAGAATTATCTTTACTTATTTTATTGATCTATATAACTAAGTCTTTCACAGTTGATCTTCCTTACAATGTTGCTGTTACTGTATACAGTGTTCTCCCGATTCTGTTGACTTTGCTTTGCATCAGTTCATATAAGTCTTCCCAGGTTTTTCTGAAACAATCCTACTCATTATTTCTTATAGCACAATAGTATTCTATAATAATCATGTATCACAACTTGCCCCAGTTGATGGGCATCTCCTCAATTTCCAATTCTTTGCTACCACAAAAAAGAGTGACTATATAATATTTCTGTACATAATATTTGCATACATAAGTTATTTTCCTTTTTCTTTGATATCTTTGGGATACAGATTTAATAGTGGCATTATTGAGTCACAGTTTTATAGCTCTTTCTCTAGAGTGTTTGGACCAGTTCACAACTCTACCAACAATATATTAATGAGTCTATTTTATCAGATTAGCTAATCTGATAAATGTGAGGTGGTACCTCAGAATTGTTTTAATTTGCATTTCTCTAATTAATAGTGATTTAAAACATTTTTACATGACCATGGGCAGTTTTGATTTATTTTCTTCTGGAAACTTCCTGTTCATATTCTTTAATCACTTATCAACTGGGGAATGGTTCTTATTTTTATAAATTTGACTCAGTTCCCTATATATTTGAGAAATGAGGCCTTTATCAGAGAAATTTCATGCAAAATTTTTCCCAGTTTTCTGCTTTCCTTCTAATTTTGGCTCCATTGGTTTTGTTTATGCAAAAAACCCCTTACTTGCATGAAATCAAAATTATCCATTTTATTTCCCATGAACCTCTTTAATTTTTTTGGTCATATATTCATCCCTTATCCATATATTTAACAGGTAAAATCTTCTATTCTCTTCTTATTTGTTTATGATATCACCCTTTATGTCTAAATCATGTACCCATTTTGACCTTATCTTGGGACATAGTATGAGATGTTGATCTATGTGTAGTTTCTGCCAAACTGCTTTCTAGTTTTCCCAGCCATTTCGGTCAAATAGTGAACTTTTGCCCCCAAAACTTGGACCCTTGGGTTTATCAAACACTAGATTTCTGTGTTCTTTTAACTACTCTGTTGTGTATACTTAATCTATTTCACTGATCCACTGCTCTATTTCTTAGCCAGTACCAGATTACTTTCACGATTACTGCTTTGTAAAATAGCTTGAAATCTAATATTGCTGGACCACTTTGCTTGACGTTTTTTTATCAGTTCCTTGATATTCTTGACCTTTTCTTTTTCCAGATGAATTTTGTTATTATTTTTCTTGACTATCAAATAGTAGTTTGGTAGTTTGATTGATATGGTACTGAATAAGTAAATTAATTTAGGTAGAATTTTCATTTTTATCATATTGTCTCAGCCTTGAACAAGCCTAAATGAGCTCCCTGAGAAAAAAATGCCTAGGGCCAGAATTCTACCAAACATTTAAGGAACAATTGATTCCAATACTACATAAACTATTTTGGAAAAAAAAACAGACAAAAAAGAATCCTACTAAATTCTTTATATGCCACAAATATGGTTTTGATACCTAAACTAGGAAGAGCAAAAACAGAGAGGGAAACCATAGACCAATTTCCCTAATGAATATTGATGTAAAAAATTTAAATAAAGTACTATCAAGGATATTACAGCAATACTATCACCATACTCTATGACTAGATGACATTTATACCAGAAATGCACTACTGCTCTTATATTAGGAAAACTATAAGCATAACTGAGCATAGTAATAACAAAAACCATAAAAATCCTACAATTATCTTAATAGATGCAGAAAAAGCTTTTGACAAAATTACAACACTTGTTCCTATTTTAAAAAGCTACAATATATATTTTAAAATGGAACTTTCCTTTAATCTAATTCTAGCAGCACTTTTGAAGCCACTAGAGTAGGTGGAAGGGAGTAAAGAGTCAGAAGACTAGGAAGCATTCCCTAATTGATAAATGATCAAAGGATAGGAATAGGCAGTTTTCAGAGGAAAAAATTAAAGCTATCTATAGTCATATGAAAAAATGCTCTAAATCACTATTGATTAGAGAAATGCAAATCAAGACAACTCTGAGGTACCATAGCACATCTATTAGATTGGCTAACATGGCAAAACAGGAAAATGATAAATGTTGGAGAAGATGTGAGAAAATCTGAACACTAATGAATTGTTGGTGGAGTTGTGAACTGATCCATCCACTCTGGGGAGCAATTTGTAACTATGCATACCCTTTGACCCAGAAGTACCACTTCTAGGTCTGTATAACAAAGAGATCATAACAATGGGAAAAGAACCCACATGTATGAAAATATTTATAGCAGATCTTTTTGTGATGACCAAGAATTGGAAATTGAAGTGAAGCCCATAATTGGAGAATGACTGAACAAGTTGTGGTATATGAATGTAATGGAATACTATTGCTTCATAAGAAGTGATGAACAGGTGAACTTCAGAAAAACATGGAAAAACTTACTTGAACTGATACTGAGTGAAGTGAGTAGAACCAGGAGAACATTGTACACACTAACATGAACATTGTGCAATGACCAGCTTTGATAAACTTAGCTCTTCTCAGCAATGAAAGGATCTAAGAAAGCTCCAAAAGACTCATGATGGAAAATTCTATGCACATCCAGAGAAAGAACTATGGAATCTGAAAGTAGATTGAAGTATACTATTTTCTTTTTTCTTTTTTTTCTTCTTTCTCATAATTTTTTCCTTTGGAATTCTTCTTTGCAACATGACTAATGTGGAAATATGTTTGATATGATTGTACACAAATAGCCTATATCAGATTGCACACTGTCCTGGGGAGGGGGGAAGTGAGGAAGGGGAAGAATATTCAGAACTATTCAGTAGTGAATGTTGAAAACTAAAAACAAATAATTTTTTTTGAAAAAAGAAGAAGACTGGAAAGGTCAGAAGGAAGGGTTTTAAATCTCATAACAGTTTATATTTAATTGAAAGGGGGCCACTGGGGCATATTGAATAGAAGGGTGACATGGCCTGACCTTCACTTTAGGAAAATCACTTTAGCAGTTGAATGGGGAATGGTTCCAATGGGAAAAGATGTGATATAAGGAGAAAATCAGAAAGCTTTTGGCATGAAGTAGTAAGGGTTTATACCAGCATGGTGACTGTGTGGGAAGAAGGAGGCATAGGCTAGATACATTATGGTATAAATAACAAAATTGGGAATAGATTTGACAGCTGGAATGAGAATGAGGAGTCTAAGATGATCCCAAAGACCATGTGAATTAGGAGAATGGGGGGGGATGACAATAATTGGGAAGTAGGGAGAATGGGGGGGCAGGAAACAACAAGTTCTGTCCTGGACAAGTTGAACTTGAAATGTCTAAAAGGCATTCAATTTGAGAGGTCCAAAAGGCAGTTGGTGATGAGACAAACTCAAGAGAGGGATTAGCACTAGATATACAGTTCTGTAATTGAACTTTGGGGAGCTGAAACCACCAGCCAAATTAATATAAAACAAAGATTCTTATCCTTTTTTGTGTCATGGACTCCTTTGCCAGTCTGGAAAAGTGTATAGACCCCTTCTCAGAATAATGTTTTTAAATATATAAGATAAAATACTAAGGATTACAAAGTAAAAAAAAAGTTATATCAAAAATAGTTTCATATATATATATATATATATATATTGAAATGAGATGGAAAGAAATGGTCAGATATATAGAAGAAGAATCAGGAGAAATAAGTTTCCTGAAAACATACAGAGAAGTGAATATCTAAGAAGATAGGGTGATTGGCAGAGCTAGAGGTTTCAGAGAGTTCAAGATGGATGAGGGCTAAGAAAAAGGTCATTAGATTTGATAATTAAGAGACCATCGGTAACTTTGGAGAGAATAGTCTTAATTGAATAACTAAGAAACAAAATTGTAGAAGGTTTAGAAGCAAGTGAGAGGAGAGCTTGTGCAAGCACTCAGTATAAATAGCATTCTTAAGGGTTTTAGTCGAAAATGGAAGCAGAGATAAAGACAGTATTAATTGAGTATGTTTAGATCAAGTGAAGGTGTTTTAAGGATGGAGGAGACATGAGCATGTTTATAGTCATCAGGGAATTTACTGATAGGGAAAGAATGAAGATCATTGAGAGGGGAATGTTGATAGAGGGAAGATCTACTAGAAAAGATAGAAAGGGAGGGGATCTAGGGTGCAGGTCAAGGAATTTGTCCTGGTAAGAAGGTCCTTAATTCCTTCGGTGAAACAAGGTCCTCAGCAGATGTAGCAGCAGGAAGGGATTCCATGGCCAACTTGTAAAAGGATGAAAGGATCTGAAATAGACTACAGTAAGTATAATAGCAAATGAGGTACAAAGATATAGAAAAATGATCTTGCTGTTAAGGGCCCAATTGAAATTATGTAAAAAATTTATAGTAGAACCAGTGAATATTACTGTTCAATAATACATGAATAAGAATGGAAGAGGCAGATGGAGAGTATGATCCAAGGCTGAAATTTGGCAAGATATCATCAGAGATGGGCTGCTAGGTGGCACAGTGGATAGAGTACTGGGCCTGGAGTCAGGAAGACTGAGTTCAAATTTAGCCTCAGACACTTACTAGCTGTGTGATCCTGGGCAAGTCACTTAACTCTGCCTCAGTTTCCTCATCCATAAAATGGACCAAAGAAGGAATTAGCAAACCACTCTAGTATCTTTGCCAAGAAAACCCAAAATGAGGTCATAAAGAGTTGGACATGATTGAAAAAATGACTCAGGAAACAAACAAATGATCAGATATAGGGCAAGGGAACATGTAGCTAGGGTGTAATTGATTATATAGAACCAAACTGTTTCAGAGGGGTGTTGACATAGGGAATAGAGGAGAGTAAAATCAAGGCAGGAGAGATGGTCAAAGAACTTTAGAGCAAATGTATCAGAGGTCACAGTGAGGATAAAGGACAGGATTAGGAGCCACAAGGCAGAGAGAAATATGAAATAAGGGAGTATGATCAGATAAAGAAATTTTAAAGTTCATTGGCATGGAAACAGTACATTTGTAGGTGTTGGCAAGATCAAGGGTGTGGTTTACTTTATGTGTTAATTGAGGCAAAATGGAGTGGATCATTGGAGTAGGAACCAGAAGATAAATGGAGAGAGAAAAAGAAATGCTTAAGATGAAAGCAAATTTGTTCTTTATGGAACAGATACTTCAGAAAGTACAGTGGAAATGGTGAGTAAATCTGGAGTGGAACATTAGTGAGATGGTATAGCTGAGTGGGCAGTGGGGAATGGGGTTGATCCTTCTATATTTGGAAGTTCAGAATCACATAGATGGGAAAAGTATATAATGTTTAAGTATATGTTAACCATTAAGAAAAGACTCCAAGTATTGAGGGAGGCAAAAGATTAAGAACTTTGAGGTCACTCTGAGTTCCAGATTCTGTGCAGGTTGGGGATGCTGTATTCTATGAGTCCCAAAAGGCCCAGCTCAGAATATGCAGGAGCAGGTAAAGTTATGACCTGAAGGAGTCTAGAAAGAGGGCTGGAGATGGCCATTGGAGGTTAAGTTTGAGCCTAGAATGGCTTCCAGTCCACTAGAAAAGGCTGGGAGTCCAGATACAGGTGACCTGAATTCTGGGGTTATTGCAAGGCTCATTTGGGAGGCTCTTCAGCCAAGAGGCCAGAGAAAGCCTGAAATCACCACTGGGGCTGAAAGCTGGAACCCTAAGAAGCCCTAAAGTGAAGACAGAAGCCACAGGTAGAATTTGAACGCAGGCCCTCTGATTTTGAGCTGGTGTTATTTACATTGTGCCAAAAGACCTTATCAAAAAAGTTTGTCATAAAATCTTTGACCCAACTTGGTTTCCTCATCAGTAAAATAAAGTGAATGACACTTTCACTGCCCTACCCACAAAGTTGCTGAAAGGATAGCAAAACTTTTGCAAAACTGAAGGCAGTCTATCCATATGAGATTTTATTTGAGCAGTGCTGATAGAGTTGGACTCTGAAGCTCATGCCTGTCAGACTTGTGGGACATTGGGTTGGTTTGTCTGCCACACTGGTATTTCCCATAGTATCTGCAACATGATTTTATAGAAACCACAACTACCCAGTCAAAACCACAAGTTAGAAAACATCCAGAGGCTGAGCCTGTGTCTCTCAAGTCCTGGGAATTCTCTAGTGTTAAGTTTTTCTTTTTCTTTACAGCACTGATCTTTTCTTTCCTAGATAACTTGGAACCACAGAATCACAGAGTTGGAAAGAGCCTCAGAAGTCATTTACTACAACCCACTACAGTACCTTGTATGATATATAGCCCATCAGAACAAAAATATCTGGAGGGACCTACATTGGTGAATTATGAGAGCTTTCCTCAGGTTTTTTCTCTTTTATTTATATGTCTGTATGAACAGACACTTGAATCTCCACATCCCAGGTTTGCTATGAAACCCTTAACAGAAGAATGGTGATTTGTGTGTGTGTGTGTGTGTGTGTGCGTGCGCACGTGTGTGTGTATGAGAGAGAGAGAGAGAGAGAGAGAGAGAGAGAGAGAGAGAGAGAGAGAGAGAGAGAGAATATATACCTGCAGAGTCCTTCATAGGCAAAATTCAGAAGGCAATTTTGTTTTTGCTTTCTTTTTGCTGCCTTTGGATCCTTCCCTTTTGCAAGTAGACTCTCTACAGGTATGTTTAACAAGGGCACTAGGATGCTTGTCCTCTCCCACTTATCTGGTAAAAAAGTGCTTAAAACTAAGATATGACTCATGTCTAGAGTCACCCCCAAAAAGCAGTAAATAGTATTCTATGTAAAATATTGATCAGGTGTAAATTATTTATTTCTTCCACCCAAGAGGACACAAAAGACTTATAAGCATGCATTAATGAAAACAAAGCATCATTCAATAATCTATAGTGTTAAAATGATTTCTAGGAAGTTGATACTTAAAAACACTAAAACAGGACATTCAGTGGCATTGTACAAGTATCATTTTCAACACTGTCATACCTGAAATGGCCAAGGTAACTCAGTTCAGCTCTACCCATGGTCCATGGAATGGCTCCTTTTGTTAGATGCTACCGTTCAGTTACGGTCAGAGAATTTCCATTTGGGCAGACAGATACTTATATGGTATTGTAGAAAGAGTGCTATATCTCTGCACTGAGTATGAGGCGACCCAGATTCAAATCTGAACTCTGATTTTTATCAATAATTGGGCAGATTACTTTACCATCTGAACCTATTTCTTCATCTACAAAATGAGCAGACTGAATGAGTTGAACTAGGTTCCCTCCTATTTTAACATTCTCTGACATCTCTCTGCTGATATACCCATGCAATTATTCAATTTAAACCATTAAAAGTCCTCAAAAGTTTAAGGAATGAAGCAATAATAATAAACTTCAGTTTCCAAAGTACTTTTCTCACAGCAACCCTGTGAAAGTAGATATAGTGCAAGTATAACTATGCCCACTTTCCAAGTGAAGGAACTGAGGTTCAAAGTTGTTACTTTCCCAAGGTTACACAATCAATAAATGACAACACCTGGATTAGAATTTTGGAATGACACACTGGTGCTGATAGGGCTGATATTGTAGGGGCAGATGGACCTACTCTTATACTGCACTGTGTAGGCAGTCACATACTCCCCCTAATAATAGCTTCCCTGTTCTGCACTGAGTAGATTTTGTGTGAGAAAGCTTCTCACCTGTTCACTAGAATTGAAGATGCTAACTCATTTCTTGCAATCTGTATACTTTCCATTTGGATTTCATCTGCCTATGCTTTGAACATGATGGAGAGATGAAACTTACTTTGAGTCATTACGTCAATATCTCAGCATTAGCTGACACTTTAAAATCTTAAGTGTTCTCCTATTATCTTGCATGTCCTGGTTTTAATTTTTACATAACTAAGGCTTTTATTTTCTCTTTTACTATAACATGGAGCACAGTACTCATTTTGAACACTGAGTTCAATAACAGATTTAAGTCTAGGAGTCCTATTATAGTGGTTGTCACTGTAGGTGACTGTCCTGAAGCATTGCGCTCCCCCTGCATCCAACAGTCTCATGACCACCTCTAGCTGGCAGCCATTCCCTTTTTCATCATCCACTGCTATAGTCAGATCATTTCTTCTTTCTTTTTTTTCTTTACATTTCCCCTTCATTTTTTATTCTGCTTTATTCTATGTTCTCTTTTTTCTTTGATTCTTTTATACTTTCTGGACCCTTTGGTTCTGTTCCTCTCCACCCAGCTTCTGTCCTTGTTATGTGTTCCAATTTCAAATCATCAAGAACACAAGCTACCTTCTCTCTCCTTCCCTCCCTCCCCAACACACCACAAAGGAAGTGGTGAAAAAGACAAGCATCTCCCTGGATAAGTGAAATCTCACTCAAGCAGTCAGTCGGTGGGTCAGTTTCAACATCAGCTGAAACAAATGCTGGACATAGTATCTTAATGAGAGAATTTCTGATAGAAATGAAAAGTATATGTTTGGGAGACATAGACATAGACACAAAAGATACGGTGATGACCCCATAGCTTAATAACGCCCACCTTGGATGTCTGGACACGATCACAACACTCATTTTTCTTAAGAGTACTAGACCTTGTTCTTGACACATGTGCCATTTGATCTATATATTAATTTTTGCATGTCTCATACTTACAAAGGATGTCTTTTCACTCTTGTCATTAATAAGCAGTGAGAGGTTCAAAGAGCTGAAGTCAGAACCACACTTCAACAAAATTGCCTCCAGGAAGACGGCACCAGCAGTGAAAATTCCTGCTACTTCTGAGCAGGTTGTATCTATCCAGATCTGTCTATTTTCTTTTTTTCTTTATGAGCGAAGACATATACAACAACACCATATATATACCACATGTAAACCAAGTGATGCTGGGAAATATACATGCATATACACAGCATACATGCATATACTACAGGATTAAAATCGAACAATAACTTTTTGATTCAATCCTTGGAGGAATTTTTTTCAGATGTAGAGTTAACTCTCAAACATCTTTTCTGCCACTTATTCCTTTCATTCTCACCGATTATTGGTAATCATTCTCATCACCATCATTATCATCATTATGATAGGCACTGACATAGCTCTTTTCAAGCATCATCTCACTTAATCCTCTCAATAAGTTAGGTAGATTTCTACACCCAGTGATGCAGGTGAATGCCAGTATTATTACCCCACTTTACAGATGAGAAGACTGATATTCAGAGAAGCAATAGGCTTGCCTATGATCACTTAGACAGCTAGTAAATATTAGGGTTAGGATGTAAATCCTGCACTTTTTATTGTGCCATGACTTCCCATATGAGAAAGGTAGGTTTTGTTTTCCTAATAAACACGCTCATTTACTGCTTTTATCCCAAGAAAAGTTTGAAACAGTCAATCACATTTAGGGAAGCAACTACAGTGTTTTTGCTTCAATCTGAAAGTTGAGAGTGTCTACCTAAAGCATGGATGGAATTGCAATAAGAGGTTCATAGAGTATCAAAATTAATAAAGGTGGGAAGTTCCTTAGCTTTTCTGAGTAAATTCTTCACAGTGTGGTTTCATTGTTTCTCTTAGAATGAATTTTCAAAGTATCAGACATATAAACCAAATGTAAATGATTTTGGTTGAAAGGTGTAATAGTTTCCTTGCTTTGGCATGGAGAATGGAGAATGTCTTAAAATGATATAATTAGTCTGATGACATCTCAAGAAGTGTTTTTGAAACTTATCATTTAGTAATGGAATGCAATATAAAAATAGTGTATATATGTATATGCATATTATATATATATAAAAGATACGTCATCTGTATTATGACATTGACATTTCCTTTCACTCATGATGAGAACCAAGATAATACCAGTGGTGTTTTATCCTTTCTTGCTTATAAACCCAATGAATTCATAAAGATAAATGTCATAAACAGAGATCAGCAATCATATAATATATATTACCAAGGATTTCATTTTTATTTTGCTGGAGGATTTCCTCTCTAATATTTTTTCAAATAACTATAAAATTTTGAAGGTTTGTAGTTCAACTTTTCAAATAAAATAGTATTTTTTATTTTATCCTCTTATAATTCTTTCCGTTCTCTGCATGCCACTCTTTTTTTGCACCTACAGATTTTTTTTTCCTAGAGCTGTATCTCTATCCATTACATATTAAACCTGGTTTCGGTGTTCCTTGGTTTTTTTATCTTTCTTTAGAATATGGAATAACACATTGGTGTTGGTAGGGCTAATATATAGTGCCTGGTACATAATGTGCACTTAATAAATCCTTTTTGAGTGATTTTTATTTTTGCCTAACCATCAAACATATGAAATCACTGATTAGAGTCCACTGGAATTTATGGTTGATACAAGAAAGAGAGTCCTAGGAGAAGATTAACTAATAAAATTATAGATTTTTCGGGACAGTTGAAACAAATCTTATAATTAATCCAGTGAACTTTCTTCCCATTGCAATATTTCCCTCTTCATCAGGGGTGCTTAACCTTTGGCAGTCTGGTTAAGCTTATGAACCCTTTCTCAGAAAAATTTTTAAAATACTTTATTTTTACTCAATTACATGTAAAAACAATTTTTAACACTTTTTTTTAAAAGTTTTGAGTTCCAAATTCTACCCCTCTCTCCCTTCCCTTTTCCCTCCCTGAGATGGTAAGTAATCTGATATAGGTTATACATGTATAATAATGTAAAACATTTCCCTACAGAATAATGTTGTTAAATACATAAAATAAAATACAAAGGACAACAATTTTGTTGAAATACTGTCTCCAGATAGGAATATTGTGATCATGTGTTGTAGCAGTGAGTCTAATACCTACAATAATTTCAAAGTAGTAATGACTATAAATTATATTTTGAAAAATTTGTAATAAATGTAATGTGATATGAAAATATCTGTGATTTCTTTTTTTAAACAATTTATTTTTCAGTTTTCAACAATCACTTCCATAAGTTTTTAATTTTCCCTCCTCCCTACCCCCTCCTCCCTGAGATGACATGCAATCTTATATGGGTTCTACACTTATATTCTTATTAAACACATTTTCACATTTGTCATGTTGTATAGAAAAATTAAAACGAATGGGAGAAACCATGAGAAAAAACAAACCAAAAGAAAACATAACACAAGAAAAAATAGTCTCCTTCATTCTGTGTTCTGAATCCATAGTTCTTTCTCTGGATGTGGATGACATTTCGCCTCAAGAGTCCTTTGAGACTGTTTTAGGTGTTTGCTTTGCTAGGAAGAGCTAAATCTATCAGAAACAATCCTTGCACACTGTGGCTATAACCATGTATAATGTTTTCCTGGTTTTGCTCATTTCACTCAGCGTCAATTCATGTCTTTCCAGGTTTTTCTGAAGCACAACTTGTTCAGTTGTGTGTGTGTGTGTGTGTGTGTGTGTTTGTCCTTGATTGCTGAAGAAGACCATGCCATCAGAGAAATAATGACATGACCTGCACTTGACTTTGTTTTGAGTGAGGGAGGGCTGTGCAGGTCACTAGCCTCACTTCTCCTCCAGAGCCATCTGGATCCAATGACCAAATATTCATCAGGATGGCTGGAGATGACCCAGGATGAGGTAATTGGGGTTAAGTGACTTACCCAAGGTCACACAGCTAGAGAGTGACAAGTGTCTGAGGTGAGATTTGAACTCAGGTTCCCTGACTCCTGCACTCTGTCCACTGCACCACCTAGCTGCCCCTCTAGAAGCTGTATTGCTGGGTCAAAGGGCATGTACATTTTTGTAACCTTTGGGCAGACGTCCGAATTGCTCTCCAGAATGGCTGGAAAAGCTCACAGCTCCACTAACAATGAATTAATGTTACAATTCTCCCACATCTTCTCCAACATTTATCATCTTCCTGTTTTGTCATGTTAGCCGATCTGACAGGTGTGGTGTGGTACCTCATCGTTGTTTTGATTTGCATCTCTCTAATCTATAGTGATTTAGAGCAGAAAATATCTTTGATTTCTATTGGTGAAAAAAGCACAAGTATTATCAATACTATTGTGGCTTATTTCCTCCATTCATAATATTAAATTTCAGTTCAAAGTTAATGAAAACAAACTATAACGTAACAAGTCCATGAAACCTATCCATTGATTCCTTGGCAGGCCACAGATACCAGGTTAGAAAGCCTTGCTGTATATGGTATGGTGTAAGAATTATTGGGCCTGAATTCAGGAGCCCCAATATCTGGTACCAACTCTGCAAATAACTAGCTTTTAGACCCTGAGCAAGGCATAGAACCTAAAAATCCCAACAGGAAGGTACTTCAGAGGTCACCTGGTCAAACTCTTCATTGAAGAAGAGTCTTCTCTGCCTGACAAGTGGTCATTCAACTTTTACCTGAAGACTTTCATTAAAGGAAAGTCCTCTAGTTCTTGAGGGAACTCATTCTGGTTTTGGAAAGCTTTTAATGTTAAGAAATCTTTCCTTACACCAAGCCTAAATCTACCTCTCTGCAACTTGAACCCATTGGTCTTATCCTAGTTTTAACTTCTGGAACCAAGCAAAACAAATATAATCCCTCTTATTGGTTGATGTCCTTCATTCTTTTTTTTGTTCAATTTTAAATTAAATGTTATTTTCAGCCACCAAAAATCTATTTTCTGTATTTTCCCTCCCTCTCACATCTCCTCTCTCATTCCCATCCTCCATTGAAGAGAAAAAGAAATGCCTCATAGTAAATATGCAGAGTCAAGCAAAACAAATTTCCATGTTGGCCATGCCCCAAAACTACAGGTTTCGTTTGGTACCTTTGAGTTCATGGCCTCTCGGTCAGGAAGTGGGTAGAAGGCTTCCTCCTCAGGTTTCTAGAGTCATAATTGGTCATTATGTTGATCATAGTCCTTGAGTCTTTCAAAATTGTTTCTCTTTACAATATTTCAGCAACTATTTATTAAGTTGGTTTTTGTCCTTCGTTCTTGAAGAGGACCAAATGACACCACTATGATAAAGTCAAGTTTCAATGTGTCCCACTGTGGCTGATCAGATCAATATGAGCTCAGAATGCTCTACCATAGATTGGGCACAGATAGTCCAAGTGGACATTTGGGGTGGATACTCTAAATCTGCACATCCTACATTTCCTTCGAGCTGTTTCAATTCTACATAGCTCATAGAGCACAGAAACCTTCTCTGATGTGGGCACACCATGCTGAGCAATCTTGTGCCAGTGTCTCCCATGTCACACAATCAATTCCAAAATTCTTAAAAGAGACCTTGAGAGTGTCCTTGTATGGCTAGTGTCCTTCATTCTTGAAGAGGACCAAAATGACATCCCTATGTTGGAGTCAGTGACTATATCCAACTATGGCTGATCAGATCAATGTGATCTCAGAAGGCTACACCACAGGTCAGGCACAAATAATACATATGAACATTTGGAGTGGACATGTCTAAATTTGTACATCTCACATTTCTTTTTAACTACTGAAACTCTACTTCCCTCATAAAGCACAGCGCTTTCTTTGATGCAGGCATGCCATGTTGGGTGGTCCTGTGCTAGTGTTTTCCCATATCTCATAATTCCAAAGTTCTTCAGAGAGATCTTGAAAGTGTCCTTGTATTGCTTCTTCTGACCACCATATGAATGCTTCCCTTGCATATTAAGCATTCAAACACTTAATGATATCTATCATGCCCAACATCTCATGTCTTTTCTAGGCTAAACATCTCCTAGGTGCTATAACTGCTCCTAGGGAAGAGGTTTTGATGAAACAAGTGAGGGTCAGTCAACTATGGTCAATATGGTTCTCACTGAACCACAGTCCTGTCTTAAGATCATGGTGGCTCCAATATCAATAGTCATTGAATTTTCATTGCACTTACTTTTAGTAACTAGAAGACAGTAGACTAATTTGGATATACTAGACATGCCTGTTTTGGACTCTTTTTATAATCCACACCTTCCTATACTTCCCTCTCCCCACCTCATTGACACAGTGAGAGATGATCTGAATAGGTAATCTGTTAGCATTAGAGAAGTGCAGTATTAAGGTCCATATCCCAAAAGACAGTGTAACAGGAACCACCCTAGCACACTGAGGATGGCTTGCTAGCATAGGTTCTTTGATCTGCTTTAAAAAGAAAAGACAGCTTCAAAGGGGTTAACAATCCTTCTTTAATTAAACATATATAAGTCATTCACTAGTTTGGGCGAAAGGTTAACACCTCAAATGTGGAAAAAATAAAAACAGAGAAAATACAAGCAGAGAAATTAGCACAAAGATGAACAGACAGGGCTCCAACTATCTGACAAAATAATACAACCACCTACATACACCACCAGAAGTGGAAGCGCCAACAAAATTTGAATAGTGGAGGAAGAGGTGAGGGGTCTTAACAAATGGCTACTCAAGAGTCCCATCCAGAGGATCCAAAAAGTCCTTCTCATAAGCAAAACCCCCAAAACAAAATGTCAACCTCCCAATATATGTATAACAAAGATTTGGCTCCTGATTATCTCAGAGTCAGTAGGCCCCCAACCTACGTAACACAGCACAACTGTGAATCATCAGGGTTCAAAGGAGATCAATCCTTCAGATGTTTTCAGTGAGCCTGGGAAACTGAATTCCAGAAAGAAAACAACAAAAATCCCACTTTGCTTGTTCTTTCAGGCAGGAAGAGCATGGCATCACTGCATTCTTACAGCAGACAAAAGGAGTAAGTCCAAACAAACAAGTGTCAGAAAGGTTTGAGCAGTAGCAACCTGGACACAAGAATTGGGCTCCAGATTACAAACTTGGGCCTTGCGGATATAAATAGTGAGAATCCCTACATACCCTTCAGCGTTAAGGTAAGGAATAACCCATCAAGCTTGACAAAAGAAGTATTTTTCATTTTACTACTTTGCTCTGGTCTTGCCTCCAGTTCCCTCTTAAAGGTCCTTCGGCTAGAACACTGCTATCTCTGCCACTCTCATTTTTTTCTCCATGGTAACAGGTAACTAAGCAGGAGGTACCAAGTTACTGAAATAGGCATTCAAAGGTGCAGAGGGGAAAAGATTTAGGAATCAAGGCAAGAGTCCAGCTACTGGAACCAGAGTTCTGGGTGAGAATAGAAGCTACAGTAAGGTTGATTCTCCACATGTGCTGCAATTCAGTGACACTGGTCTCCTGGTGATTCCTTGCACATGACACTCAATCTCCCAATTCCTGGCATTTTCACTGGCTGCCCTCTATGCCTGTAATTCTCTTCTTCCTCATTCTCCTCTTCCCAGTTTCCTTCAAATATCACATAAAGTCCCATCTTCTAAAAGATGAAAACTTCTAAAAGAAGTCTTTCCCAGTCTTCCTCAATCTTAGTGCCTTCCCTCTGAGGCTATCTCCAACTTCTTCTATGAATATCTTGCTGTTAGTTATTTGCATGAATTCCTTGAGAGCAGGGACTATTATTTTTTTGTGTTTTTTAATACCCCCAGCATATAGCACTGTGCCAGGAATATAATAAGCATTTAATGAACGCTCATTGAAGTATAATAGAACCTATGCTCATGCCCCACATGACTGCTAGGATGTCCAAATGAGAATATATAGATACATATATGTATATATGTATGTACATTTAATATATAATAAATATATACACATATGTGTATATACATTGATCAAGTGAGATGAGAAATAATATATATCACATACATATAATATACAGTACTTTAAAAGTTACAGATTTTAATATGTATCACTTTATAAATTTAAAAATGTTCATTGATTTCACACTGCTGAACTATAGAGCCAGGGATCAGATTACTCTAAGAGAAAAGACAAGAATGAACTTTCACTTGGAAAGGGACTGGTCCCAGATTATTGGTTCCCAGGGTAGTGAGCTAGTAGCCCTTTAAAAAATAAAGCAGGGTGGGACTCTTAGGTTTATGAGATTAACTCCCACAGATATCTATAATTCATTTCTATATTGCTAACTAGATAACTTCTCATATTTTATCAGCATGAACTCAGACTTATTATCTGCTTTATGATCCTGCTATCTCATTTTATTTCCACTTTGCCTTGTTGACTCACTACTGACCTCATCTGCCTACCCTGATCCCAGACTCCCTTTGTTTGTGACTCAGATTTGCCTTTGATTGATGACCCTTCTGACTTCATCAGATTGAGCCAGTTTCATGGGCATTACACTTATGTCCTCTTTCCTTCCCATGATATTTCCAAATCACTGCTGTGTATAGTTGATTTTAGTGGCTTGAGGGGAGAGTCTGCTTTCCTTCTGACCCCTGTAATCCCTGAATGTTCTCCTCTGTTTATAGGATTATAAAATCATCTATCTGGGACTGGATCATAGGAGCACACATTGAAAGCTTGAAAAAACTTAAGACTCTCTCAAGTCCAATCCTTTCAATAGCTCAGAGAGGTTAAGGTACTTGGCCAGGTTCACAGAGCTAGGCAGTTACAAAGCCGGGTTCAAACTAGGTGCCATGACCCCAAATCTGTAGACCACAGCTACCTGCTGCTAACTCTGCCTGATCTGAGACCACTAGTGATTCAGCTCAAGATCCAGCTATGAACAGGATGTAAGGGCAAGGAGCAGTATGGACCATTCTAGAATCATCCATGATTTCCATGCATTCTAGTAGGATAGACAATTACTTTATCATCAGGAAAATCCATTTCATCATACCCTCAGGCTTCTGAATAAAACAATGCCATTTATGCTGCTCTTTCTGTTAGCTCAATCGATAAACAAGCATTTATTAAGCACCTACTGCATCTCAGGCATTGTGCTAGAAACTGAAACTGTCTCTCCATTCAAGAAACTTATATTCTGTTGAAAGAAACAATACGTGGCCATGTCATCAATCGGTTTAGTAAGAGTAAAATGCTTTTATTAATATGAAGACAGATGACACTACACAGGAAATAGTTTACGATTGGCTTAGAGAATCAGACATACCCTTAGGCTTTGCTATGTATTACATAGCAAGATAGTTTGGAATCATTTATTCCAGCAACACTGAAACGAATAGCAGTTGAATCAATGGTGAAGGACTCTTGAGAGAGAATTGCCTTTCAGGAAAAAAGGGTAAATTTTTTTCTCCTCTCATTCCCACATTGACTAGGTGGCAACCTTGTGAACTTAGAAAAGTCAGAGATCAGGAATTCCTACCAATAGCAGCGTATCCAGCGTATCAGTGACTAATGACAATGTTCACATTGAAAGCTAGGAGAAATACTGAAAGCAAGCTAGATACACTGAAGGAAGCTTGGCTACAGGACTCTATGAGGATGCAGACCCTCAGAGGTCAGCAGAAAACTATATCTAAGAATACTTCATGAGGACTCCATGAAGGGAGTTTACCCTTTGGCCATTTATGCTGTCTAGTTTGAACCCACTCTCCCCAGTGATCTCCTGTATACAAGAGGAGAGGGGCCTTGGGTTTTAAGGAAATATTTCTGCAACAACTATCCTTGCTATACCTGTTTGTAAATACCATTTCTAAAAGCTAATCAACAATAGCTGATAATCAGTGGAGAGCACACTGGAGGGGGCTCATGAATAACAGTATTAAAAACCTAGCCCTACTAAGCATAGTGAAGCACATATATAACCTCATTTACCAGGGAAGCTGAGCCTAGAGGGTCTCTTGAGCTTGGGAGTTCAAAGTTACAGTGGGCTATGCTGATCAGGTGTCCAAATTAAGTTCAGCATCAATGTGGTAAGCCTCCGGTTATTGAATCAAATCTTCCTTACTGATTAGTGGTGGGATCAGATTGAGCCACCTTTGCACTTCCAGCCTTTGCAAGAGAGAGAATTTGTCTTTAAAAACAATAAAAACCCCCAAAATCAGCTTCTCAGTGTTACCCCTAGAATCTGAGGGAAAAGAGTAGTCAACTGTTCCTGGATACCTAGTCTCCAGTTCAACTGGATGTTGGGAGCCAGCACTTGGTGCTGCGCCCCTCACCCTTGAGGTCACCATGCCCTGAACTCTTTTCTGCAACAGGCAAGTATCACAAGACGCCTCTGTCAATAGATGTTGCAAGCACAAAAGGGCTTGACCCCCCAGTTCCACAAATTAACCACTAGATACTACCCTCGCCCTGGACCCTCCCTATTCCTCTTCCCTGTTTCAACTACTATATAAGCTGTCTTGCATTATAATAAAAGTTAGACCTTGCTTATCACCATCTCGGTCTCACTCCTCTTTTTTCACCCATTCCCTTCAGGCTAGGTCCCCCTCGGCCCCCCACGAATAACTTAGTCCCGCGGGACGGGACAAGTGGCGCCCAGACGTGAGGCTCGAGGTACGGACCCCTGCCAGGCGGACCCCCATTGAGACACAGCTCGTCGCGACCCCTTGGTTTTCACCGCTCAGGAAGAGCCCCTGCATTTTGGTAAGTATAGTTTCGTCCGCCTCATTCTAATCATGGGTTCCAATCTCTCAAAAGAGCAGGTCTTTATCCAGGACCTTAAGAATGCCTTTAAGGCAAGAGGAGTTAAGGTTAAGAAAAAGGACCTTGTGAAGTTCTTCCTCTTCGTAGATGAGGTTTGTCCCTGGTTTATAGTTAGTGGGCCAAACATTCATCCGGGGAATTGGCAGAAGGTCGGAAGAGATCTTAATAGAAAATTGCAGACTGAGGGGCCAGAGGCAGTCCCTCCCTCAGCCTTTTCTTACTGGGGTATCATTAGAGATATAGTGGAATCCGCCTCTGGGGACCCCGATAAGCGCCAGCTCCTTTCGGTGGCGGAATTCTGCCTGTGCCCCTTGTCACAGGCCACCTCTGCTAAGTCATTGGAGCACCCTCCATCACGGGCAGCCTCTGTAAAGTCATTAGAGTCAGTGGGAGAAAGTCCCCCTAGGCCCCCGTCCGTGGCCATTACCATTCCGCCGGAGCCTCCAAAGTCCCTTTATCCTCCCCTCCCTGTGGAGATGAACCCTGTCACCAAGTCCTTAGCGTTTCCTATAATTGCAAAGCATAAAGCTCCTCCTTTACAAGATCCCGGCCCCGATACATTAGACCCCGGGGATGAGGTGGGACTCGAGGAGGAGGCCGTCCGATATAATACCCCAGATTGGTCCACTTCCCAGTATTTTCCCCCTCCTTACTTATCTCAAACCTGTGCCCCTGCGCCTCTGCCCCCGATTCCTACTCCCTCCGTCCTCGCAGATGCTAGAAATCAACTTTCCACTCAGGTTAAGGAACTCCGGGAGGTCTTGGACCTACAAAAGCAGTATATGCAGCTCTCTTCGGAGCTGAGTTCCTTGCAATACTCCCTCCAGAGTTCGGTTATCTTCTCCCCCGCTAAGCCTCAGTCAAACCAGGCATCCCTCAAAAAGATAGGAGCTAGCGCTAAAACTAAAAAACCTAAGAAGACACAGTCAATGATGTTCCCTGTTTTAACTCGATCCCGTCGGTCCCTGCTGGCCCCTGGGACGGGTGACCTCAAGGATTCCTCTGCTAGCGAGGGAGATGAAGAGGGAGAGGGGGAGGGAGATGAAGAGGAGGAGGAAGAGGAAGAGGGAGAGGGAGAGGGACGGAGTGGTGGAAAGACAGACCGAGAGCAGTCAGAATACAGGAAGCTGCATTTCAAAGGGCTTAAAGATCTCAATGCGGCCGTCAAGTCCTATGGCCCCAATGCCCCGTTTACCCTTTCCGCCCTCGAGGCCATGTCCCGCGGAGGATATCTCCTGCCAGCGGAGTGGCTCCGCGTAGTGCAAGCAGTTCTTTCAAGGGGCCAGTTTTTGGACTGGAAGGCAGATTTTTTCGATCGCTGCCAATCCACCACTACGGCCAACCAAAAAGCCCCTAGCTCCCCCACTTCAAAGTGGACTTATGAAAAATTGAGCGGTCAGGGAAAATACGCAGGGGAGGCCAGGCAACGCCACCTCCCAATAGGTCTCTTGGCGCAAACCGCCAATGCTGCACTTGCAGCTTGGCGCGCCTTACCAAATCCTGGCTCTCCTCTCGCCCCGCTTAATAAGATTGTGCAAGGCTTGGTTACACAGTGATAGAAATTAAGCCAGAGTTATAATGTGTACAGAGGATTTCTGACAATTTTTTCTCAGTTTTTTGGATTCTTTTGTTGTCTGTATGTGTGTTCTGTCTTTACATGTTCTGTGTGCGTGTGTTTGTGAGTTATTGCGGTCGGCTCCATGGTGGCTGGACCTTGGAGTGTTGTCTCTTTTCCTCCCCCTCCTCCCTTCTCTCTGATGGCTGCAGCATCGGGGAGAAGTATGGGAGAGAGAAAGAGAGGAACTAATCTTATATTATTTAGTTTATGTGATTGCAAGGTGTAGTCTTGGATGGGAAATGCAGGGACATAGTGTCTGTGCAGTTTTAAAGGGGGCTTTGGTCAAGGCCCATTAGGAGAACAACGTGGATGTGAAGTTTAGGGAAAGCGTAAAAGTTTTGGAAAGTATTTTGTATAATGAGAAGTAGCCAAAAGGTGGTTGTTCTGGTCACATTTTGAGTGAGGCGTGTCACTCCTAGTTGGATGTTTGGAACAGATCAGGATTTGTTATATTATTTGGCACTAGGCAAATTGGAAATATGCATAAATCTTAAAGGGACACCTCAGCAGAGATAAAGCTTTTGAAACTCTCCAGCAGAATGGAATAGACTTGGCGCCACTGGGCAGTTGTCCAGAAGTCTCCCTCCCTTCAGCTGAAGAATTCAAAAACCCTCTCATTCAAGAAAGTTCTTAAGGAGTAGACACAGAAGTAAAATTTACTTGAGTAAAGGTTGGAACCATTAAGATTTTTTTGCCCTGCAGTCCCAACTCATCATTCAGCTGGGTCTACAGCGAATTGTAACTTTTATCATTCCAGATTAGATCAAGAGAAGAGAATTATTATTTTGAAGGTTTTCAACTAATTTTTTGTAAAAGTTTAGTGACTGTTAACAACAGGACAAATTTTAAACGGTTTTAAATTTTCATTTTCAAGATAATGTATTGATAAATTAATATGTAATGGTCTATGAAGCAGAAAAGATCTTGCTCTTTTAATCTGAACTTGTAGTCATTCCTTGGCTTAAGCAAAAGTTAAATTTAGTGTTTGAACTTATTAACAACGTAATTTCTCAAAAGTTTTTTTTTTTCAGAGTAAATGTAATCAGAGAAGGAGAAACTACCCTGTGAAACAATGATGTAAGGTGGTAAGGCTTAAGTTTGAAGTCACCTATCATAGATTCTACAAAGGTTACAACTTTAAATGACTCAGAAATTGATAGGAGAAATTCAGTGGTGTAGGCCACAGTTGGGAATTACAACTGATCAAATGAAACCATTATATGATTTATTGAAAGGTCCTTCTCAATTAAACTCATGCAGAGAATGGACAGATGAAGCACTGGAATGTTTGAAATTAGTGCAGAAAAAGATTATGGAGTGTACTACTAGCAGGATATTAGAATCACAGGACTTGAAAGTAACAATTTTATTCACTGAAAAAATACCCACTGGAGTTTTACATCAAAAACAAGGGATTATTGAGTGGGTACATTTGGCTCAGATAAAGAACAGAGCTTGTGTGCCTTATGCTGTGCTGGTAGCCCAAATCATACATAAGGCAGTGAAGAGAGTAAGGATGTTAATAGGACAGAAACCTCACACAATATATACTACGTATACAAGTCAACAAACAGAGAACTGCATACAAGAGTTTGTGGAATGGCAGATATTGATTAATCAGAATTTCCAACATGGGCTCCCAATTCCTTTTGGGCAGCAATTTGCCACGTGGCCATGGTCTTGGGCCGACAAATGCTCTTCCTCACCGGTAGAGGGAGTTAATGTTTTTACAGATGCAACAAAAAAAAATTTTAGGGCATCTATGTATATTCCATCTAAAAAGGAGGTGCATAAATTTAAAACAACATTTACTTCTACACAACAAAATGAATTATATGCAGTATTGCAAGCATTATTATATGTGAAAGAACCTTGCAACATCATCATAGACAGAAAGTATACAGCACCATTGATACCTAGAGTAGAGTCAGCCTATATTCCTGATAGGGTAGATAGTATTAAACAGATAACTATGGAAGTTCAACTAGCAATAAGGGCCAAAACAACAATATTTTATATCACACACACTCGGTCACATTCTAAATCATGCAGTACCAAAAAGCATTAAACCAAACAATGGTCCAGCTTATGTCAGTAAAGCCATTGAACAGTTCATGGTGGAATTTTCCATTTTACATGTCACTGGAATCCCCCATAATCCCACTGGTCAAGCTATAGTGGAACGGGCGAATCGCTCCCTGGACACCTACTTGCACAAACAAAAAGGAGTAGTTGGACCAGGAGTTGATGACAAATTCGCAATTGACTGTTTATACTCTAAATTGATGATAAATTACAATTGGCTGTTTGGCTGTTTATACTCTAAATTATTTAAAATTCTATAATGATGGCTTATTGGCTGCTATGAAATTCTTAACATTTCCTAATAAGGAGTCTGCAAAGAATGAATCAGCAATAACAAGTGCCCTGAAAGCAGCCAGTAATGTGGCACGATGAGAATAAAAATTAATTTGGTCCTCATACAGTGTTAACGTGGGGAAAAGGGTATGTTTGTGTTTTAACAGATGATAATAAAGAAGTTTGGGTTCCAGTGAAAAGAATAAGAGTGATAGAGGACAACCGCCAAGGTGAAGCGGTCACAGGGAGTGAGGAGGTGCTATCAGTGGCAGATGAAAAAACTTCTGGAGAACCTTAATCAACTAGGTCACGATGACTCCTTTCACTTTTCTCGTACTTATCATGACACTCAAGAACACTGCGTCCATTGACCCAGCACCGAAGGAACAAGAGAGATGGGCGTTCGTCAGGAATCCACCATGGTTAAGGGTGATGTCATGGAGTGAGACAATAACCAAATTTATCATCCAAGGCAATATTTCTCACATGTTTAAAGATGATGGACTATACTATGATAATAACGGGACTCTTTTTCAGAGACACTAACTTTTCAGGACTAGTCGCAGGTTTCCCACCTTGTCTATAGAAGGGTATTCCTGGGAATTGGAATGGGTTTGGTTTTAAATACTTTAAGGTTCAGCCCGGCATTCCCTTTGCTCTCCCCTCCCCTTGCTACGCCGGAATTACCACCCATAACTCTATTACCCTCGATGTTGGGTCCTCCCTGCCCCCCAATTGCTCTTCCTGGACGAATACCTCTGACCCCCTGTACTCCCCACTAGGGCAAGTTTTTGTTTGTGGGGGCAATCTGGCATACACAGCACTCCCCCTCATCCTCCGCTGAGGAACCCCCTGCGGATTCTCATTCCCAGGACGAGTCTTCCAGTGAGGATGAGAATAAGAATGATGATGCCCAAATTGCACAAAACACCCCTCCCAAGAAATTTCAAAAGCTTCATTTCAAATCACTCAAAGATTTGCATTCGGCAGATCTTTGTAAACTAGCCATAGGGGCTCCAGCCAATTGGGACTTGGAGGGATATTCTGATCAACAGGAGGCCCCCTCCGGAAAGCAGTTCCCTGATCCATGGGGTGGGTGTGGTACACAATCCCGAAGAAGTATGTTGAGAACACTCCCCTTTTATGTTTGCCCCAGCCCTCATAGAAGCCGTGCCTTGAACACCAAATGTGGAGGCATAACTGATTATTACTGCCGTAGCTGGGGCTGTGAAACCACGGGTGACACTTATTGGGGTCCTTCTTCCTCCTGGGACTATATTAGGGTTACTGCTAATTATACCATCAAACTTTTCAAAAGCGTCCCTGTACCCCGCTATGATCAATAATGGGCTTTTGCTGTGACTGTGCCAATGACGGGAATATTGTGGCCCCATGACCTGGATAATCATGCCATTGGCTGCAGAGGTACCCAATGACGGGATTATTGTGGGTCCACCTACCAGAAATGCTGGAGGTGGGGGCCACCCACATAGCCTAAGACAGGGGCCCTGCCCACTTTCGGTACCAGGCATGGAGTCAGGCCACATAGCCTAAGACAGGCCTTTCACCTGCATTTCTAAACAGAAAAGGGGGATATGTTGGGAGCCAGCACTTGGTGCTGCGCCCCTCACCCTTGAGGTCACCATGCCCTGAACTCTTTTCTGCAACAGGCAAGTATCACAAGACGCCTCTGTCAATAGATGTTGCAAGCACAAAAGGGCTTGACCCCCCAGTTCCACAAATTAACCACTAGATACTACCCTCGCCCTGGACCCTCCCTATTCCTCTTCCCTGTTTCAACTACTATATAAGCTGTCTTGCATTATAATAAAAGTTAGACCTTGCTTATCACCATCTCGGTCTCACTCCTCTTTTTTCACCCATTCCCTTCAGGCTAGGTCCCCCTCGGCCCCCCACGAATAACTTAGTCCCGCGGGACGGGACAACTGGAGGTTGAAAAATTGGCTTTAGAGAGAATACTCCACAAATAAGTAAATACAAAGTAGTTTCAGAGGGAGAATTAGTAGCTGGAGGGATCAGGAAAGATTTTACATACTTGGCAGCACTGAATATGCATTTTGAAGGGAAGTAGAGATTCTAATAGGTGCATTTCAGGCACCAGACTTGTGCAAAGAGAAAGATGAACTGTTACAAACAAGGTATAGAAAATAGAGAGCTTTAACTAGAATGTAGAGTACATGAAAGGAAGTAACACCTAATAATCCTAGAAGAGGAGGCTAGAGTCCACTCATGAAGGGCTTCAATGGTCAAACTGAGTTTCTGCTTTTTAAAATTAATCTATTTATTGTTAATTTCCAACATTCATTTCCATAAGTTTTAAATTTTCTTCCCTTCCCTCCCCTCCCTCCTCTCCAAGATGGCATGCAATTTGATATGGGCTCTATATTATTTTACATTCCTATTAAATATAGTTTCACTTTTAGTCAAGTTATATAGTTTCTACTTTTTTTTTTAACAAAGTAGATCCTTCCATTGCTATATTCTAGTTGTGAATTCTTCCCCACCCAGTCTCATTGATCTGTTTCCATCATGGTTTCAGCATGTAAGGAGGCTCTTAATGTGATAAATACTAGTCCACACCTTTTTATCTTATTAGCTACTTGGAAAGGAGTATATACTAATGAACTACCACTACCTTCATTGGATAAACACTTGATAGGTTATTATTAGGTTCTGGGGAATATAGAGATTAAAAAGATACATGACCCTTTCCCTGAAGGAGCTTACATTATAATAGATGTGATATGACCTGTGTAGAAATATGTATATTGCAAGGAAGGGCATGCTGGAGATATCTAGAAAAATAGACTTCAAAAAAGCAAATGTGATCATTCATGTGACTGAATTGAGGAGGTAAGTTTTCTATAGTTACAAATAAGATCTTCTTGATTAGAAACTGGTATGTCCCACAACAAAGAAAGGTATCTTTACAACATGGAATCAATGACCATATCATGGAATAGGGGTTTATAAGTGATTCAAAAAGGACTAGCATCTCTAGTATGAGGGCCTAATGAGTCTTTTTCAGGGCTGCTCATCACCTTTGGTGTCCACCTATCACCCAATTCTCAACTATTGTTCCAAGAAACTGTAGCATGCACAATGGCCACACCCCAGTAAACCATCTCAGTTGATGCACTAACCCAGATTGAAGATAACTGAAGGGCCTCAACTCATTGGTAAGTTAGGGAGATGTCTACTCAAAGCATGTGAAGACTTTCCCTAGCAGAATGGGTGGCTCAGAACAATATGTTTCAACAGTCATGAAGTTGGCAAAAGCAGGTGCCATGGAGTGCTTAGAGCTTTGTCAGACATTAAAGATGCCAAGGCCATCCAATGCACACAGGCCATCACCAGTCATCCTGACTTTCGTCTTGCCACTGGACTTCGATGACACCAGAAGAGAGAATGAGACTGATGACTTTGTCCAACTCTGTCTCACGTAAATCCAGTTCATGTTAGAATCAAGACATCACCCCACGATGTCAGTGGACCTCTTTGGAAAGAAACAATGAACAATAACTTCTAGTATAGCTCTGAGTGTAAAGAACACAATTTTGCCTCCAATCCTAGGATCAAACTATAGAGATTCTAGAGAGAATTTCAGCCACTCTATCTTACATATGACATGACTGTGAAAGTTGTGTTTGAGATACATAAAAGATGCATCTAACAGACATCTTCTTTCTGTCCCTTGGTCTGGAGTGCGGCTACTTTGTTCTCTGGCTTACAGTTCGACACATCTCTCTGTAATTCTCTGAATCTGGATCCCAGTCAGGTCAGAAGCTATAGTTTATGCTCTCATACTTTCTCTCTGCCAAACCATCAGCTGAAACAGGCCAATTATTTATCTTACGCTCCTTCCCCCTGCTTAGTAGATCTCTTATGGGAGCAGGCTACACCTTTTTAAAAGGAAGTGTTATTGATTATTGTTTCTTTTACATTATTTTAATTTTTGAACATACACTGCCCCCAATAACCCTCCCTTGTAACAAATATAGTTAAGGACAACAAACCAACACGTTGATCATGTGGAAGCAGAAAGGAGATGCGGCTAGGGTGCTGAGCATGGATCTGACATTTAGCAGCATCATCCCAGAAACGTTACTTAACTGCCCTCCTCCTCCTCACTTTCTGACTTCTCTGCTTGCCTTCGAATTCTAGCCAAAACCGTACCCTCAACAGGTATTTAGCCTTTACATATACATATATACTAGCCTTTCCTAGCCTTTCCCAATCCTTCTTAATTCCCTTTATGAACTATTTTCTAATTCTCCTGTGTATAGATTGTAAATATCAGTTCATTTGTCTTCCTTATTAGAATGTGAACTTCTCAAGGGCAAGGATTTTCTTTTGCCTTTATTTATATTGTGTTTGCTTAACACAGTGCCTGACACAACTGACCAATTAACATTTCCTCATCTATGCAATGTGGATAATAATTGCTATGGCAGGACAGAATAATGGAGAGAGTGCCAGTCTTGGAGTCTCAAAAACATGGGTTCCATCTCAGCTCTGACACTTAGTAGATTGGTGACCTGTGTGCCTTCAGCAACTCCCTAGGATTTACATGTTGTGTGAGGTAGTAGGCTGCATTGGAAAGAACCCTAAATTTGGATTCAGAATATTTTGGCTCAAATCAAATCCCTGACACTTGTTCCCTGTGGATAAGTTGCAACCTCTCTGGGCTTCCATTCAATCAGCTGTAAAATAACAGAGTTGAACGGAATGACTTTTAAGGAACCCTCCACTCCCCTCTTCTAAATCTATGATTGTATGACTGGCACCATAGTCCTCATTCTGCACCTATAGTCTATTAACCCTTCGCTGAGAGAAGAGGGGTAGATTTCATTCTCTGTACTCTGGCGGATTACACTTACTCTTCCTCCTTCTTCAATTGCCAGGAAGCCCCATCTCTTTTTCCTCCTTTCTTTAAGAAGTAATGGAGGGACCTTTGAGCACTCAGGGCACCAGCCCCAGACAGACCTCTTCCTTTCCAAGGTAGTAGCTTTAATAACACACTCCCTTTTCCTGACCCTATAGCCCTTACTTATTACCATGCTCCTTTTTTTCTTTCTTCTCTCCTCAATTTTCATTCTCTCACCATATGGCTTAAGATTTCTAGACTTGGCACCTGGAGCTGAGATGTGGGTAATAATAACAGCAGCAATTTTAGTAGAAGCAGTAATAAAATTTATATAGTGCTCATTATGTATCAGGCACTCTGCTTAATACTTTACACTTAGTATTTCCTATCAATCTTCATAAAAACCCAGGTAGGTAGATACTGGTATTATCTCCATTTTACAGATGAGGAAACTGAGGCAAGAAGACGTCAAATGGCTTGTTCATGGTCACAATTTATGGCATATATTTGGAACATATTTGGAATTTCCTAATATTTATTGCATATTTTGTGTGTGAATATGTATGTATACCTTAAAGATCAGTATTACAATTATATTTTTAAGTTAAGGCATAATTTTATAAGCATATGTGTAATATACATATATAATATAGTAGTATTAAATGTAATATATAACCTTATATATTATACATAAGTATAATATAGAACATAGTATATTATACGGAACATAAATAATAGCATTAAATATATATAAGTATATATTTACAGCTGAAAATGGACTCTAAGATGATTTTGTGATCTCATTTGGATACCAGTTCCCATAGAGCAGTCCCATGGTGACCCATCCACACCTTCCCATCCTCCATGACTCTTATCCATATCCTCCTATGACTCCTCTAAAAGGGGTCCATCCATCAGACCTGTGCATAAGCACAGTGTACACAGAAGAGAAGCGGAATGGCGAAGGGGCTGGAGTCCATGTCATCTAAGAATCAGTCAAAAGGACTGGGGATATTTAGCCCAGAGAAGAGATGGTTCATAGAAATATAGCAGTTACTTTTAAGTATTTGAAAGGCTGTTATGTGGGAAATGGATTAGATTTATTCTGTTTGGCCCTCAAAGCAGAACTGGGGGTAATGTGTGGAGGGATCAAGAAAAGAAATTTAGGCTTACTTAAAGTCAAGAATCATTTCCTAATAATTAGAACAAGGGCGGAAAACCTGTGGCCTCAAGGTCCCATGTGGTCCTTGCCACACTTGAGAGCCTAAAGGGTCACATCTGGCCTCGAGGTCACAAGCTCCCCACCACTGGCTTGTTGTTTTGTTCATCCTTTGTTTTCAAAGACCACGACATCAGAGAAATGATGACATGACTTGCACTTGCCTTTGTGTTGAGTGAGGGAGGGCTGTGCAAGGTCACCAGCCTCACTGTTTCCTCCTGAGCCATCTGGATCCAGTGCTTTCCCAAAGTAGAATGGGACACCTCAAGAAGGGGTGGATTTTCCCTTAATAGAATTGTTCATGTAGATTCTGCAAGGTCACTTGTCAAGCATGTCATACTAGGGCTGCCTTTTAATTGTGCGCTTGAATTAATTATGGGTTAGAATTGATAACCCCTGCACTCCCTTCTAATTCTCAAATTCTTGGACTCTTTATAATTCTCCGATATTAGCAAGACACATTGTAGAATGTGCTGAATTTAGAGTCACAGAAGACTTTGGTTCAATCATACCTCTGATACTTATTAGATAGCCATGGATAATACTTGGTCTCTCTTATCCTCAGTTTCCTCATCTGTAAAATGGGAATATTAATGCCTGTAGCAGTTATGCTGAAGACTAGTCCCTCCCTCCAGATGAGCCTCAGCTGCAAATAGCTGCTGTCACTGCCACCAACAGTGATGGTGATGATTATGGCTTAACAAATATATTGTGCCTTAAGGCTCACAAAGCAAACAATTGTATATGTTATTTCATTTGTTAACCTTTGAATGGAACCAAAGAGGCACAGTAAAGAATGTGGACATAAGTAGAGAGCATCTGATATTTCATCAAGGGGGAAAATAAAGGAGATGAACAAAGAAAAAAGAAAAGGCTAGAAGGAAGTGGACTGCAATGATGGATATACATCTATAGAATGCTCTCGGCTAAAAAAGAGCAGCTGAGAAATTGCCTTGACTTTCTTCATTTACAGGGATGTGTCATATTGCCTGACCCAAATGGGTGCTCTCTAGTGTGGTTTATAGTACCCCACAATTACAAGGTAAAGTAGACCTAAGGTACTCTTATTTAAGGAAAATCTCTAGAACATCAGAATCCCCAGGGTCTTGTGCCTGGGTACAGAGATTTACATCAGGAGGCATGAACTTAGAAAAAGGAGAACAGAGAAGAAGGAATTTTTTTTTAAAGACAGAAGTAACAGGAAGCCACATGGGAAGAGGTATTGAGTATCCCTGAGGATCCCTGACCAGAGCTGAGTTCAACCAGTAGAATATTATGTCATGGGACAAGGTCTACTGAGCATAAAGCATAAACTCAGAACATACAGACTCGAGACAGTAAAGGATGAGGCAGTCAGGTATAGAAAGAGAGGACTGAGCTAAGAATAAGAGGACTTCTTTAGATCTGGTATTTACTACTCTGTACTTGGGGCAGCTAGCTGGTGCAGTGAATAGAGAACTGGGCCTGAAGTCAGGAAAATCTAAGTTCCAATCTGGCCTTACATACTAGCTGTGTGACCCTGGGCAAGTCACAGAACCCTATACAATTCAGTTTCGTCATCTGTAAAATGAGCTAGAGAAGAAAACAGCAAAATGTCCCAATACCTTTGCCAAGAAAACCTCAAATGGGGTCATGAAGAGTTGGATATGATAGAAATGACTGAACAGTGCTCTCTACCTATGTAACCTTGGGCAAGCGTTTAATCTCCCTAGGACTCAGTTTCCTAATTTGTAAAATGATAGAATTAGACTAGATGACTTTTGAGATTCCTTCTACCTTTACATCTACAATCATTTAATTCCATGTGCGGGGAGGGTTTCTGCCCTCTGTTATTTCTGGAAGCTGAGCATCAACCAATTCCTATCAAAATAGACTGCTTCAGTTTGGCTTTCTGTTCAGAGATGCTAGGAGAGATCACAGGAACTTCCTTTCCATATGGCTTCTTACTCCTTTCTAGAACTGCATTGATCAAATAGAATTTGGACTCACTGGGCTGAAGTTCTGGGCCCCTCCCTGTTTTGTGCTCAGGGACAGGGTTTAGACCAGATTAAGTCCTTACAGAGCCTCGACTCTGGTGAGAGGGGTGCTCCCTCTTCTCTTTCTTGTTTTCTCATTCAGCCCCTCTCTCATTCCCCAGGGAAACAATTTAGCTTATGGCTCACATATAGGGGTTTCTTAAAATGGGGGAGAGGAATAAAAATGTACACAGCAGATGATATAAATCAGATGTAGCACAGGTTATTTATTCCTACTCACAAAAAGGAACGCTAAGCATAAACAAATGTGCTGAACTGAAGATCTGAACAGAATTCAGCAACAGCTTATAATTATGGTTACAGTCTACTGAGGGAGGTCATATTTAAGCCTTATCAATACATAAAGCAGTTTTGCAAGACTGCTAATCATCCATTTTACCTTTTTCCTTCACTGAACACTGTCCTTTTAATTCTACTGATCAATCAGCTAGGCATAGGCCAGTCTTCTTATGGTCAGTGACTGACCTCTCTGATACAAAAGCTTCAATAACCAGTCATCAGTAGAAGTTGAATAGGCCTAAGGGGTCATCCCAAAAAGCATGCACTCAGAGTTCCCTAGGAAACTTCCAAGGACTCCAAGTGACTTCCAGGGACATAGTGACTTGCTGGTTGGGCCTTTGGGGGATAATAAATTTCCCTGGTTGCCATGTCTTGTCCCAAGGCTGAAAGGGCTTGGCATTCCAGAATGTTGTGGTGAGCCCCAGGAGGGGTTTCTTGGTCTCCCCCAGTCACATGTCAGCAGTTGGGGACAGAGTGCTATACCTTTTAAACAAAGAAACAGCTTCTGACTCATCACTCTCTCAAGGCAAACAGTTTGAAATTTATCTGAATAACTATTACATCTTATTTCTTTTTTTTGCCTCTTCTTGCCAGGTGGCTCTTCCTCTCTTTTTTCCCTTTTTCCATGTTGAACCTCCTTACAAATCCCTGAATCTAAGTACAACAAGCCATGAGATTCTTATATCCTATGGTTTTTCTCCAATGAATCTGTTTCCTTGTCCCATAATTGTGGGTACTTGAAGTCATTCTAGCAAGTTCCCATTAACAATCACATATCCTACCCCCTACTGCATTCCCCAAATGGGTCTTGAGTAAAATAAAAAGAATCTGATGGCTAAAGGAGAAATGATTGGAGAGTTAGTTGATCTAACTTACAATCTGTGATAGTTCAAAAGAAGGAAGAGCAGTCTAGCTTCAGAGGTAAGAGATTTTTCAAGGGCTAAAAGGAAGAATAGTTAGGTCTTCATAGCATAAGTTTCCACAAAGAAAGTCAGCTAATGAGTGGGAGGAAACTCATGTGAATAAAATTTTTTTATGACACAAACACAAATGATTCAAATAAGGAAGAAAAAGGAGAACAATTTCAAAATATCAAACTACTCACATGGGGTACTCATTGACAAATGTAGAATTTTCAAATAGAGGCAGCTGGGGATGAATACGACAGCAGAGCACACACCTCTAAGAATAATGTGAGGAAAGTTATAGCCTAGGAGGAAATGGGATCTCATAAGGATTCTCAAATGCTTAGAATAACACAGAGATCTTAAAAGGTATTGAGAGTCAAGACAGGCAAATAAAAAGCTGCAATAACTTCTTGATGCATTGTAGGAGGATGATAATAGAGAAAAGAAAATTCATTAATGGCTACTTTCTCTACCAACCAGAGTGGATGAATGTGGTTGTTCATTTCCCATTCTTGAAGAGGGCTATAGAAGTCAGGAAGGTGATGTCATGACTTTCAAGTGAATTGGATTTAAGTGAGGCAGTGTTGTGCAAAGTTACCAGCTTCATTCTCTTCTCCAGAGTCATCTGGGTCCACTGACAAGATAGAGGTCTTGGAGATGGCCCCAGATGCAATGGGAGACCTTGGCCTATTTTATCTAAGGTCTTTTCCAAGTCTCAGTTTCACTGAGGTGTAGCAGCAAGCACCCCAGCATACACAGGAGGGTCTGCTGTACAAGTTCTTAGATCTGCTTTTCTAAAAGGAAAGCAACTTTTGAGGCATCAACAAGCTACTTTAATTACATTCACCAACAGAGAAAATATAAGCAGAGAAATAAAGACCAACAGAAAGGGCTTCTAATTGTCTGACCACAAGCAATACATACATCACAGATCAGTGGACAGATCCAACTGTCTGACTGTTACATACATACATAGGTATCAGAGAGAGAAGCACAACATCTGGGTTTTCAAAAGCATGGTGGTGGGGGGAGAGCAGGGCATGGTAGGACCCTCCTGACCTACTACCTCATTAGCACTTAACAAAAGATGTGGGCCTTCCTGCAAAAGCCCCCCTAATGTGAGGTCCATTAATGGACAGGGAAGATCTTTCATTAACATAAATTTCATTAACATTACATGAGGCAACACCCATTCAGTAGTTAAAAACTAGGTAAGAATTTTGCCCCCATGAAAGAGTCAATCTGGGAGGGGAAGACCCTGAGAATTTCTGGCCAATTTCCAAGCTGGAGGATATAGGACAAAAGTTATTAAAAGGGAGTTAGAATCTGTGAAAAGAAGGGAGAGCTGTCCTTAATGAACTCATCACTAGATTTTAGATAAACTGTATCCAAGGTTGCTGAGATAATTAATTGTATAATAGATATAGTTGTTGAGCCATCTTAGTTGATTTTAGAAGGGGAAAAACTATTGAAATGAGAGAAGTGCCTCAAAATTGAAGAATGGCAAATGGCATTGACCTTTATTTTTAATGGAAGAGTCTCCAAACTCTAAATCAATTGACTGGACGGTGATTTTTGACATTTTCCAGAATACGTTATTAAAAAAGAGAGTTTGTAAGTACTTGTAAAGGGAAGAAGTGATTACTATGAGCCAGTATAGGTTCATCAAAAATAGGTCAAGCCAATCCTGTCCTTTTTCTGACAGGATTATTATTTCAAGGGAATACTGTAGACATAGCAAATCTAGATTTCATTGAAATTTTTATCAGACTTGCTTATGGCAATTTCATGGATGGGCTGTAAAGATGTTGGATAAAACAAATAGTTTGGAAATGGCCAAATAATATGACATCTTCTGGTGAATTTTTTTAATAGTATTTTTTTCCAATTACATGTCAAAACAATTTTTAGCATTCATCTTTATAAGATTTTGAGTTGCAAAATTTTCTCCCTCCCTCCCTCCCTTCCTTCCCTTCTTCTTAAAATGAAAGGCAGTGAGTTTTATACATGTGCTATCATGTAAATATTTCCATATTAATCACAGTTGTGAAAAAAGAAACAGATCACAAAAAACATGAAAAAGAATAAAGTGAAAAGAGTATGTATCTGTTTGTATTCAGCATCTATCCATTCTTTATCTAAATGTTGAAAGCATTTTCCTTCCTGAGTCCTTTGTACTTGTCCTGGATCATTGTGTAGCTGAGAAAAGGGGAATCATTCATAGCTGATCATCAGACAGTGTGAGCTGATTCTGTGTATAATGTTTTCCTGGTTCTGTTTATTTCACTTTGCAACAGTTCAAGCAAGTCTTTCAAGGTTTTTATGATATATGCCTACTTATCATTTCTTATAGTGCAATAGTATTCCATTACATCCACACTTTGTTCAGCCATTCCCCAATTGATAGGTATCCCCTCGATTCCTAATATTTTGCTACCATATAAAAAGAAATGCTACAAATATTTTTGCTCATGCAGGTCCTTTTCCCGTTTTTATGATCTCTTTGGGATACAGACTTAGTCATGGTCCTGCTAGATCAAGAGTATGCACAGTTTGGTTGCCCTTGGGGCATAGTTCTGAATTGCTCTCCAGAGTAGTTGGATCAGTTTGCAACTCCACCAAGAGTACATTAGTGTCTCAATTTTCCCACGTCCTCATGTTTTTGTTTTATTAGCCAATTTAATAGGTGTGAGGTGGTATCTCAGAGCTGTTTTAATTTGCATTTCTCTAATCAAAAGTGATTTAGACACAATGCTTCTTACACTATAGGTCTGGACCCCATGCTGGAACATGAAAAATTTGGCAGCAATGAAAGATTTCTGAACATGCAATGGTCAAAAGTTAATTAATAATCAAATGCATAATGAATCTGAGGTGCTTCTGGCAACAATTGTCTGTGCTGCCTCATGCAACTTCACCACAGCTTTGATTCTGAATACAAAGCCTTCCCACTTGGCAGTGCACATACCATCAAGCCATGCAACTGATTAGCTAATGCTACTGAAATGCAAGAAGGGGATGTGAGTGGAAAATGAGGACTTTATCAAAGATATTTGCTGTAAAGATTGTTTCCCAGCTTTCTATTTTCCTTCTGATCTTAGTTGCATTGCTTTTCTTTGTACAAAAGCTTTTCAAATTAATATAACCAAAATTATCTATTTTACATTTTTAATGCTATCTCTTGTTTGGTCATGAGTTCTTCCCTTCTCTATAGATCTGTCACCTCCTTAGTTTTCTTTCTTGTTTATTTTTTGGTTGGATTTATCAAGCTCTGAGAGGGGACAGTTGAGGTCCCCTTCTAGTATAATTTTGCTGTCTATTCTTCCTGTAATTCATTTAACTTCTTTAAGAATTTGGATGCTATATCACTAAGTGCATACATGATTAGTATTAGTATTACTTCATTGTCTATTATACCTTTTAGCAAGATGTAGTTTCCTTCGTTATCTTTTTAAATTAGACCTATTTTTGGTTTTGCTTTGTCTGAGATCAGGAATGTTACCCCTGCTTTTTTTTTTTTTGTACTTCAGCTGAAGCATAACAGATTCTTCCCTAGCCCATTATCTTTACTCTGTATGTGTCTCTCTGCTTCGTGTGTTTCTTGTAAACAACATATTATAGGATTCTGGTTTTTGATCTACTCTGCTACCCACTTCCATTTTATGGGAGTGTTCATGCCATTCACATTCATGGTTATGATTAGTACCTGTTATTTCCCTCCATCTCATTCATTGTACTGTTTGTACTTTCTCTCCTTTCACTCTTTCCCTCCTCAATAGTGTTTTTTTTTTTCTGTCTACTACTTCCCTGGTCTGCCCTCTCTTCTGTCAGTCTCTCCCCTCTTACTTAATCTTTTTCCCACCTATTTTCCTATTGGGTAAGCCAGATTTCTATATTCAACTGCTTGTGTATATTATTCCTTCTTTGAACCAATACTGCTGAGAGTAAGGTTCAAGCAATGCCTATCACCCACCCTCCCTCTTTCCCTCCGATGCAATAGATTCTTCACAACTCTTCATGTGAAATAATTTACCCTATTCTACCCCTCCTTTTCTTCTGCACCTAGTGTATGCCTCCTCATCCTTTAATTATTTTTTGTTATTCCCTCAAATTCACCTTATATCCACGGCATCTGTCTATATATATATGCATGTGTATATATGTGTGTATATAAATATATACATATTTATATACACACACATATATTCATTCTAGCAGTACTATTAGTGTTACAATTACTAAGAATTACAAGTATTATCTTCCCAAGTAGAGATGTAAACTGTTTAGCTCTATTGAGTCCATTATATTTTCTTTTCCCTTTTTCCATTTTTCAAGTTTTTCTTGTGTCTTGATTTAGAGATCAAATTTTTTCTTTAATTCTGATCTTCTCCTTATGAAAGCTTTAAATCCTTCTATTTCATTGAATGACCATTTTTCCTCTTGAAGTGTGATGCTTAATTTTGCCAGGTAGGCAATTCTCAGTTGTAGTCTTAGCTCTTTTGTCTTCTGGAATATCATTTCCATGACCTCTGATCCTTTAATGTTGCAGCTGCCAAGTCCTGTGTAATCCTGATTGTGGTTCCCCAATATGTGATTTGTTTCTTTCTGGCCACTTGCAGCATTTTTTCCTTGACCTGATAGTTTGAAGTTTGGGTTTTTTTTTACATTTTGGGGGGGCAGTTAGAGTTGTGACTTTCCCAGAATCATCCAGCTAGTAAGTGTCTGAGGCAAGATTTGAACTCAGGTCTCCCTGACTCCAGGGTGGGTGCTCTGTCCATTGCACCACCAAGCTGCCCCTAGTTCTGAGTTGGGGCTATAATGTTCCTTTGAGATTTTATTTTGAAATCTCTTTTTGAGGTCATCAGTGGATTCTTTCAATGCCTATTTTACCCTCTGGTTCCAGGATATCAAGGCAGTTTCCTTTGATAATTTCTTGAAAAATACTGTCCAGATTCTCCTTTTGATTATGACTTTCAGACAGTCTAATGATTCTATTTTATTTTCAAATTTTAGAATTTATTTTCAAAATTTATTTTCAAAAATTAGAGCTATACAAAAGTGGAATAGGAAGCTCCCCATTCCTGAATATCTTCAAGTGAAAATTGGATAGTCATTTGTTAGGGATGTTGAAGAGATGAAGACAGATAGTACTTGGATTAAATTATTTCAGAGGTCCCTTCCAATTATGAATTCTGAATGGGAAGCAACTATGGCAAACACCCTCAAAAATATGTTTTGTCCCTTGTCAGAAATCAAATCTTCTGCTATGGTCTAGAAAAAAAAATTATTTTAAAATTCCTTCTACGTTTCTAGCCTTTACTTCAAATGTCCTCTTTTCTCTTTCAAAGTTGTGACTTTTAACTGGAAGGAAAGATGAAAACATCGCTTGTGTCTCAAAGTGCTTTAGTTTCCTATTCAGGATTTCAAAGTCACTAGACACATATTCCAAATGTCTTTGGATATCAGAATCATTCATTCCCACATCAATTATTTGAATAGGATAGCACTCAATGTGCTTGAAAAGTCTTACCAGGTTCTCTGTGATATCTTTGATACAAGCTCCAGGAAGAAAGCACACCTCCCAATTAGCTATGTCAGATCTATGCATGACTTCACTATCCATTAGTAGGGAATCACCAGAAACCACCAGGTTTCTCCACCTTCAGGGCCCCTAACATGATTCTTCACATCCATTGTAACCTAAAAATGTTCTCAAATTTTATGGAACATGGGATAATGTTTCTTTTTTAGTAGATCCAGATTCGTGTGTAGGGGGAAAAAACCCAAAACTCAGGTTTAGTTCCAGGAATTCCAAGTTGCACCTTTTCTTCTATGTCACCTTTTCTCTACTCATCAGCTGCTTGTCACAAGTGTTGATTCACCCCTTTTTCTTTCTGACTTTCTCTTAAGATTTAATCTTTTCCTACTTTCTAAATTGGAACAGAGAAAGACATTCCTTGAGTCCTTAAGGGGACTGCCGTGGGGGTAGCTGGTGGCAGAGTAGGTAGAGAGTTGGACCTGGGATCAGGAAATCATGAGTTCAAATATGACCTTGTATACTTATTAGATGTGTGACCTTCAGCAAGTCATTAACTTGTTTGTCTCAGTTGCCTCATCTGTAAAATGGGCGTAATGATAGCACTTACCTCTCAGGGTTGTTGTGAGGCTCAAATAAGATAATTTTTATTGTTCTATGTCATGGAAATGCTTGTTTTAGTTCACAAATTAAAAATAAAAAAATGACATTTGTAAAAACATTTACCAAGTACCTGGTACATAGTAGCTACCATATAAATGTTCATTCCATTATATTTCTTTCACATTTTCCTCAAGTATGAAGACTAGCCTGCATTTATATTACATTTGCATTTATGGCACATATGGTAATTGTCCCCCAACAAAAAGGAAAAAACACATATTTTATAGTTCACTCGAACACCTCCCTCCATTTCTATATTTCTTGAAGACCTTGACTGAAACAACAGTCTTTTCTGGAGAAATTCCTCATTTAAACTGTCATGGTTTGAGGGGATTTTTATGTAGGCAAACAACCAGATTACTGGATATTGTGGTACTGATCCTAAGGATACTGTCTTCAAACTCTCATTCCCTGGTAGCTTCAGCTAAGGTGTTAGCAATTAGTAGTAATTTGCTTAACTGTCAGCAGAAACTCCTTCAGCAATCTCCCCTCCACATTCAACTAGAAATTTTCTTTTTAAATCTCTTATTCACCTCTTCCCACTTTTGCCTGATTCACTTGCTGGATCGCCCTTTCACATGCTGTCCCCTACATATTTAGATAAAACATGTAATATAACCGGAAATGAGAAAAATAATAGTTAAATCCATAATGGAGGTCTTGCTCTATAAAACTAGGAGGGGTCAGTGTTGGTACTTGTCTCAGGATGAATACAGTTGGGACGAACACAAAGAAATCCTTAGTTCAAAAAGTTGCTGACCTAACTTTACTATTACATTGTCCTCTTGGGTTGTGGTTTTATCATGTAACTCTTTATGATTTCTGGAAATATGACCAAAATTTTGAAACCACAAACCACAGTGCTGAAAAATCCCATCAAAAAGTCAGCAAATCCTAAAATATAACTTGAGGATTTGATATAAGGATCCTAGAAAGAGAGTAAATAAGAAAATTGGGTTGCTGTGAGGGAATTGAATGAGGAGCCTTCCATTTTGCAAGGCAGAATTTTTGATGTTAGGTTCTAGAGTAATGTCACAAAAGAATTCTCAGAAAGCAGTGGAAAAACAGGAGGAATTAGCAACTGGGGAAAGAAAACAGGAAGGGTTCAGGAAGGAAACAAGCATTTATTAAGAGTGCTTAATAAATAACTAGACACTGTGCTAAATATATTATAAATATTATCTCATTTGATCCACACAAAATTATGGGAAGTATGTGCTATTACTAACTCCATTTTACAACTGAGGAAACTGAGGCAGGCTGAGATTAGGTGACTTGCCCAGGGTTATACAGATATTAAGTGTCTGCGACTGAATTTTAGCACAGGTCTTAATGACGCCTAGTGCTCTCTTCACTGTGCCAACTAACTACACCTGACTTTTATTTCTTAGTAGGAGCAAATTCAAGAGAAAATTATTGTGAATATTGTGCAAGTATAGTGTGAATGTTTGGCTGTTGAGCTTGGAGAAGAAGAATCTTATTTTCGATTGATCCATGATCTAATTGGTATGAATGCTCTCTCCATCTATGCAGGTTACAACCCACTCATATCCTTTGTCATCTTGTACAAGTGCTGTCTGTGTCTTCCTTCTTCGCAAAGGATGCATTCAAGGTACCAAAGACCTTCCCCTGCTTATTTTAATATTTTGCAGATACAAATGCAACCTCATTTTTCCTACATGAGAAGCTCATCTCATTTTTCAGCATGTCTGTGATGATATCCTTTATAGTACTTTTCTTGAATGTCATTCATGGAAGATCTTGGGTATAAAATCTGAAAGAAGAACCCACATTATTTATATCACATTTGATCTTGGGAAAAAGGAATCTCTCTAAAGCAGCAAGTGTTTTTGAATTGGTTTTATTTTCACACTGTACTAGTACTTTGACTCTACAAAATACCCCATAAAGTCATGGATGCCAAGGTAGAATCCAAAAAAATAAATTGATATCGATTAGAAACTTTTATCTAGGGAAAAGGGAATGAAAATATCCAACTTAGAAAAAAAATAAACATCGACAAAAATGCCCTTTACTTGTTGCTTCCACTAGCTAATAGTACTTAAGGGTTCTGTTAGGGAGACAAACTATATTCAAACACAAATTGTCTAAAAGCCCGGATTTTCCAAGCACCACTTTGATCTAATGGGGAGATAGCTGCCATCGTGAGTCAGAAAAACCTTGGTTCAAGGGCCACCTCTAACTCTAGGCTATGTGGCCCTGGCCAAATCATTTAATCTTTTAGTGCCCAAGGCAATTCTCTAAGACTAAACTCCAAAGATGATGCAGATCTGCATTGATGGAGAGACTTTTGTCCAAAGAGAGTTCCCCATATCAATGAACTCACCAGAATAGAGCCCTTAAAATTAGCTAATTATTTAAACTGAATTTCAGTAAACTTTTGAAAATCCCTGAATTGTAGAAATAACCTGTTTTTTAAAATGTTTTATTGATGTGCTTTGTAAACTATCACTTCCATTCACCCAGTTCACTCCCTCCACAAGACTGCCCTTGTAACAGATAAGTATATCTAAGCAACACAAATTGATACAGTGGTCATGTCTTAAAATAAATAATTTCTTCCATTCATTTGCCACCAGTTGCTCTTCTTAGTTTCAACTCCACCCTCACCCTCCCATAAGCTCATCATCAGATCATTATGGAGATTGCTTCAGCTTTGGTACTCACTCACCAGTACCCTCAATTGCTTCTGTTCCTCTGGAGGGTAGAGCAAAAAAAACCTCCTCCAATGACCTTCCCTTATAGAGGGCTCAAAATCCCTACTATCTCTTCATTTGCCCCAGCTGCTCTGTTTGGTTTCAACACCATCACCACCCCCACCACCACCACCACCATCATCATCATCATCATCATCAACTCCTTCCATCAGGTCCATGGAGAATATTCTATCTTCCCTCACCCCTTCAATTCCTTTTTGTGTGTTGTCTTCTCCCATTAAATTGTAAGTTCCTTAAGAACAGGAACTGTATTCATTTTTCTTATTTGTATCCACAGCACTTAGTAAAATGAGGAGCACACAATAGAAAATTAATAAATATTTATTGTTTTGTACCACTAATTTACCACCTCTTCACTGACAGGCAGGAGCATGCTCTACCATCAGTTTTCTGGATTGATGTGCATCGATCAGAATTATCAGGTCTTTCATTGTTATTTTCCTGTACAATATTGCAGCCATAATAGATATTGTTCTCTTGGTTTTAGTTAGAAAAATAACTCCTTTAAGAAGAGTAATGGTTCAAAATATGTGAAAATACTTTCATAGAGAATAAAATCTTTCTTAAGAAATTGTGGCTGCTGAGACTCAAATTCAGGGTCAACAATGAAACACTTTGACCATAGTGGAGGTTTAGAAGCACCCACTGACTCACCCCAGAATGTCTAGCAATTTTCTACACCTATTTTTTTAAGAGTCAAAAACAGTTGGGTTCTCAGATTGGGAGTGAAAGATAAGTTCATGAGGAAATAGGATGTTGTTTCTAGGGTAAAGGGAGATTAGAGGGACCTTTTATTATAGTATCAGTGTTTCTCCTCTCTTCTCTTGCCATACTGAGATGGGCACAAAGAACTGGAGAGAAAAATAGCTCAAAGAGAAAACCAAAAACCAGTATCAAGTTAATGTTTGGCTTTTCTTAGAGTAAAATGCTGAAAGTAGGGTCATTTGAAGGAGCTCTAGCTATCCTAAGTAGGTTCAATGATCCTGTATAAGGCATAAAATATTAATTAATTTTTTAAAAAATCTAATATTTGTTATTGGAGATGGCATAAATCAAGGAATATGAATTATGAAGAGTTGAATACAAAGGCAACTTGTCAAAGAAATCCTTAAAAAACAACTATGGGTGGTCTACAAAGGCAGATTTTACTTTAAATATATTTTTTTAATCATTGTCTCAGCATTACACTTATTCTTTTAAGACTCTTAGAGTGCCAGTACAATGTAATTTGCTGAGCAGGAGAGTAACAAAACCTCAGGAGAGTTGATTAATTACTTGTAAAAGTATTGGCTAAGAGAGTGAGGGTCACTTGGCAGTCTCATAGGAAAGCCATTCCCCATAGCTGCTGACCTGTCCAATTTCCATCCTTGGATTATTCCTGATTTCAACCTACATTAAGTATAAAATAACTTGGAGAGTCCCAAAGTTAGAAAATTCATTAATTCACATCAATTTTAAATTAGCCCAAGCCCCATGATTCTGGTTATCTATTTCTCCTTACATTGGTAGCAGGGAGCAACCACAGCCTTCCAAAACAAAGGAACAATACAGCCTGTGGTACAAATGCTTTCTCTTGGACATGTCCTTCCCAAAACCCATACAAAGTGTCTTTGAACAGCATTTATTCAGTTGGCTGTGACTTCAGCCACTGATTTGGACAATTTTGAGAGAGGAGGTTTGCTCAGAAGCATGTGAGGCTTCTGTTACTGTGAGACAAGACAGGATCCATTATTGTCCCCACAGAAAAAAATCTGTAAATTCTAGTGGTGAGAGAAGAACTTGGCTCTATGGCATGGTTTCCCTCCTCTCAAACTGAGTGTTATTTTTCCTTAAAAATGTTTGAGGAAACCTTTCCTGGGCTAGAATTTATACTGGCCGCTAATTTCCCTTGAGTTGAAAAAGTTCTCTCTAGTAGATAAATATTGTCCTTGTGGTTTAGTATTGTTACTCAATGTTTCTGTAATAAAAAGGTCAACTTGAAAATAACTAGTTGTACCCACATGGCAAGCTTTCCACTGTAAATCTTAGCTCTGATAGTATATTTTATTTACAAGTTTGAGTGTATAAATGCAACTTGATTACAGGGTGACATAATTTTGGGTTATCATGAATATCCAATTACTCATAAGTTTTGGTTCCCATAGTTATTTGATATATCAGTAATTACCTTACAGTGGGATTATATTTTGCCCTTTTGGGCCCTTCTTCCCTATATTTCCCTGGCTTCCTCCCTGCCTGCTGCCTTTTTTGTTTGTTTGGTTTTGACCTTTATTAGAAAAAAGTAGATCTTCATATTATCCCTGTTCCTCCTACTTGAATATTCAAAAGGATTATAGCTAAATATGTTCTCAGCATGCCCTGCTTGGGATTTTCAATCTTCACTTTCCCCTTTTAAGGGCACTACCTCAAACACAACATGTTCAAATGGGGATTCCTTCCCTTCCCACCAAATCCAGAGTGGTTTTCTGACTTCTCTGATTTTGTCAATAGCACCACTTCCCAGGGACCCAAGCTCAAAAATTCTGTCATCTTTTATTCTTCATTATGTTTCACCTCCTAAATCCAACCACCCAACCAAATGCTACTATTATTTTTCCTCACTGTTGCTATGATTTCCTTTCCAGCACCACCGTTGCCTCCTTCATATATACTCTTATCAACTTCTTTCTGGACGGTTGTAACAGTCTGTCAACTCATCTCTGCTTCAAGTCCCTCTCTCCTCCATGCTATCTGAAGCATTGTCACAAGATGAATTTTTCCATATCGTTGTTTCCTTCATATCACCCTTGTTCTCACACACTTTCTTTCCCCCCACTCCATAAATATTCATTAAGCATTTTCTTTTTTAATGTTTTTATTTTATTTTTTCTCAATTACATCTAAAACAATTTTTAACATTTGTTTTTTATAATTTTTGAGTTTCTCCTGCCCTCCCTCTCCTAACTCTCTCCCTTTCCTCTTCTGTACTTTGATATAGATTATAAATGTTCAGTCATGTAAAATATATTTCCATATTACCCATGTTGTAAAAGAGAATACAGACACCCTCCCAAAACCCCAGAAAAATAAAGAAAAAAAAATTAAAAGTATGCTTCATTGTGCATTCAACTGCTCACAAACTTTCAATACTTCCCTACAACCTTTAGGATGAAGTCCAGAATCTTCAGAGTAGGATGCAAGGCCCTCCACAATCTGGCACCAGTCTACTCCCCAACATGAACCCTCTCTTCTGGCTTCCTGCTCTTCAGTACCATGAGGCACACACATGAGACTTCACAACTCTAAAGTCTATCTGTGGTTCCATTTAAGTACCCAGGAGGAAGTTTGCTAGTAGGGAATCTTCTAAGAGACCAGCATCATACCTGATAAGAACTAGGGTGTGGGTGCTGAATTTATCAAGTATAGTTGCGCTAAGCAAGGACTGAGTTTGAAATGGGACTATAAAGTAATGATGATAGCTCATGTTCACATGACAATAAAGAGTTTTGACAGTTTCTTCAAAACAATTGTGAAATATATAATTTATAAATGAGTACTCTGAGGTTACATGGCACTTCAGGGCTTGCTTATTGTCATATAACTAACAAGAAGCAGCAGCAGAACCTAAGCGGTGATCATTCTGCTCTATTCTTTCCCTGGGGATGAGGTAGAGTACCAAATTCTGAATCAGGAGTTTTGGTTTGTGGTTGAAAAAAGGGTCTTCTGTTACCCTCACCAGGGGTCCTAACAGTTCTTTTATGTTCTCAGGGGATGGTAGTCCTCGTGAGAGAGTCATTTGTTAGAGGGATCAACTGCACACTGGATTCTCCAACGCAGATGGGTTCACAGATTATAAATTGAGGAACAATAGCAGAGGTCCCACTTTTATTTAGAAATACACAGGAATGGAAATGGGAAACTACCTGTCTTTGACATCTTGATACTTGGTTCACCTGTTCTTCTTGCCTTGACTGTCTTTCCCTGTCTGCTCCCTTGAATTTTTTAAATTGTATTTATCTTATTTTTAATTTATGAAATAAAACAAGCATTTTCATAACAGTAGATTTTTAAAAAGATGATTTCACATGAAACTGCAAATCTATTATGTACAACATGCTATTCCTTTTAAATATGTTATAAAGTTATAATGTAAATTCATTTTTTTCCTTTCCTCTCCCCCCACACCATGTAACAGAATCCTACTTAATATTTCATTATATCCCTAGCACCATACGACATATGCTCTAAAAAAATGGAGACCAGAGAGAAGAGTGACTCTTCAACCAGATATACAGCATCCATTTGCATCTCAGACAAGGAATCATCATAGTCTTGCCCCTATGAGGCCACTCTGCTCAAAATCAAGTTTGACAATGTACACAGAGAAACCTAGTGACTCACATCCTGTTTGCTCTCTTGGCAGCCTCTCCAAAGGGCACACCAGAGCACAAAGACTGCAGGAGGAAGAAAACATTAGAAACCCTCTACTCTGCCTCAAGAACCCAGCTCGTCCCTCTCTTTTCACATGTAAATAGTCAGCAGCAGGAGGATTCCATTGGCTAATTGCATCATACCAACAAATACTCACACCCTTTGATTTCCTTAAATACATTAACAATAATCAGTGAGTTACTCAACTGGCCAGAATCAACTGGGCAATACTGCTTCTTTCCTTCCTTCCTTCCTTCCTTCCTTCCTTCCTTCCTTCCTTCCTTCCTTCCTTCCTTCCTTCCTTCCTCCCTTCCTCCCTTCCTCCCTTCCTCTCTTCTTTCCTCCCTCCCTCCCTTCACAAGGGCAACCATGCACTTACATGCCAGTGTAAGGTGTTGTTGGGCAGAGCCTGCCCAAAGGAAAGTGGTTCTCTTGAAATAGAGCTCTGGAAATCCAGACTTTGATAAAGCCCCTTGTGACTCAAATGGAGCTACCTGTGCCTTAAGCCCAAATCACTCTGGCTCTCACTGACTGGACAATAATAAATCCTAGTCCAATCCTCTGTTGGTCCTTATTTGGGTTTTGATGGTTCAGAGTGAATGTAAACAGCAATTGTTTCTGTTCTGGCCCCAAACCCTGAGGATCTTCCCCTCCCAGAATGATTTTTTTTTAAGTAGGTAAAGGAGGTCTTTTGCCTTATTTTTTTTACTTATCCTTAATCGCTGAATGGGTATTGTCTCAGACAAAGTGAGACCTGGGAAAGAGCTTAGTTTAAAAAGGCCAAGGTCTCCCACTGCATCCAGAGCCATCTCCAGTTGTTCTGCTCTATGGCTTGTCACTGGACCCAGATGACTCTGGAGGAGAAAGTGAGGCTGGTGACTTCCTGCAGTCCTGCCTCACTTAAATCCAATTCACTTGCAAGTCAAGACAATACTTTCCTGATGTCATTGTTCCTCTCTGAGAATGAAGGACAACAACTGAATACATTCTCTGAAGAGGTAGAAATGTCAGCACATTTACCTGACAAAATAATGCTACCTGCTCTTTTCTGCCTCAGTGGATTTCCCATTTCATGTTATAATGAGACCTTTAAAGGTTTCATTTTGTATCTCTACAGCTCAGTTTGTATCTCTGCAAAGTCTATGCTGACTTCCCTAGCCCACATGATTTCTAACACCTATGACCTTCTGTAGCATTTGTTGCCCTTATCATTTATTTACTTAGATGCTATTTTGCATATTTACTTAAATATACTTAAATATACTTTAAATACTGGGCAACGGCCGAGGAGGGGTAGCAATTAGAACATGCATGATATCCTTTGCTGGCTGCCTATCCAGGCAGAAGTGTTTGGAGTGTATGGCTGGAAATGTGCAGTTGAGGGGTTCTTTTCCCTCTGTATTTTAGAGTATACCTAGGTAGCCTCTAAATAATTCCTAGCACTAATTATATGGTGACTAAAATTCTTTTAGCTAGTTACAGAACCAGGACTGAGTGTGCATACAAAAGGTTTGAATAGATAAAACTCCCTCTCTTTCTTGGAAGCTTTCAAGGAAAGGAAAGAGGAACAAGAATTGCTCTAGGCCTTCAAGTTGAAGTTAGAAGTGGGGAAATAGAAGTCCTCTATTGCTTGCCACCAGATGCCTCATGAATACACAGCATCTCTGTGTCTCTTATCACTTTGTGTTTATTTTTCCTAATTCTAACAAGGAGCAGACCAGGTATGACCTTGTTGGTTTCAAGACTTTGGGAGAGGCATCGAAGGTCTATCAACTGGAGTTGGTAACAGAGACTGGAAGCCATAACCAAAACCAGTGAAAAACCAGCCCTGAGGAGAAAATTACAGAGACAGCCTAGTAGTGAGTTGATTCCATAGCCCAGATTCGTTTCCTAAAAACAAGGAAGCGTCCATTGGCTATGCCACACCTGGAAATGAACTTGCCAGGGATGTTTTGTAGCACTCACTTTGAATCCATTCTCCCTGGGACTGAGGTAGTATAGCGTGCTCTTGGTTTGAGAGATTCTATCTATACATTCTCAGGAAATATCCCTCTGTCCAATTAATTTAACTGGTTAAATAATATTGGGGAAATCTTAACTGGCAATTAATACAGGAGGATGGGCATACTGGTTAGAGGCTCATGAAAAATAGTATTAGAAAACCTCCTCACTCTTTTTTAAAATAGTATTTTTTTCCAATTACATGTAAAGATAGTTTTCAACATTCATTTTTATAAGAGTTTGAGTTCTGAATTTTTTTCCCTCTCTGTATTCCCTCCCCCTCCAAAACAGCAAGTAATTTGATGTAGGTTGTATGTGTGCAATCATGTTAAACATATTTCTACATTAGTCATGTAAAAAAGAATCAGAATATAAGAGGGAAAACCATGCAAAAACAAAAAAAAGTGAAAACAATATGTTTCAATCTGCATTCAGACTCCACGGTGTTTTTTTAAATTATTTGTTTTCAGTGTTCGATGATCACTTTCATATATCTTAGATTTTTTAGTCCTCCTCTCCTTCGATCCCCTCTCCCTTCCCACTCCCTCCCTGAGATGGCGTACCGTCTTATATAGGTTCTACACATACTTTCCTATTAACATGTTGCATAGAAGAATTCACAGTGCTTTTTCTGGATGTGGATAGTATTTTCAATTATGAGTCTTGGAATTGTCTTGGATCATTATATTGCTGAGAAGAACTAAGTCTTTTACAGTAGATCATCGAACAATGTTACTGTTACTATGTACAACATTCTCCTGGTTCTGCTCACTTCACCCAGCATCAGTTCATGTAAGTCTTTTCAGAAATCATCCTGCTTATCATTTATTATTGCTCAATAATAGTCCATTCCAATCAGCTTGTTTAAGCATTCCCTAATTGATGGGCATTCCTTTGGTTTCCAAGTTTTAACCATCACAAAAATGACTACTATAAATATTTTTTGTACATGCAGGTCCTTTCCCCTTTTTTATGATTTCTTTGGGATACAAACCTAGTAGTGGTATTGTTGGATCAAAGGATGTGCACAGTTTGATTGCCTTTGGGCATGGTTTCACATAGAATGGTTGGATGAGTTCACAGCTTCACCAACAATAAAGCTCCTTGCTCTTGAGGAGAGAAATAGCCAGCTGAGCTAGGGGACCTGACCTGCAAGTGGGAATTAGAAGGGAAAGCCCAGAGCCTATGCACTATATGTGTATTTATGTGTGTATTCACACACATCAACACACACATATATGTGTATACATATATACATACACACATATATACGTGTGTGTATGTGTATACATATGTATATGTATATATATGTATGTGTGTGTGTGTGTATATATATATATATATATATATATATATATATATATATATATATATATATATATAGTAGGAGTCATAGAGTAGTATGTTGTCTTAGAGCCAGAAAGGCTGGATTTAAGTTTCATCTCTGACACATACTGCCTATATGACCCTGGGAAAATCATTTAACTTCTCAGGGCTTTAGGTAGTTTTGTAAGATAATAAATTGTAGAGAATATGTCATCCTGCATTAGTAGATGGAATTTCCTTATTCTTCACCAGTGAAATCACAGGTCCAATCCTCATCCCTAAATATATGTGTGTGTGTATGTGTGTGTGTGTGTGTGTGTGTGTGTGTGGATGTGGATATATTTATATTTGTGTATATGTATATATGTACGTATTACAGTGGTTCTAGAAGATGTCTCTAGTTTCAACTAGGTATGCCTCAAATTGTGTATTTGAATTTATACTTGTATATATTCAGCTTCTGTGAATATATGAAAGCATATTCACTTTCCATCTCCCCATCTTCTATAGAGTATCAGGATTTCTCCAAAGCAAAGAGTAATGCTATATCTTGATCAAAAAAAATTGAGAATCAATCCTTTCCTAAACAGCAACTCCTGGAGATAGGCTCTTCATATGAATATGGATTGGAGAGGACCCAGTTTGAATCTCCTGCTTCCCAAAAGAACTATGGACATAATAACCATTGGTTTCCTATTCAGAGCACCTGGGGAATGAATGACCTATGAAGTCACCTTTTCCTATGCAGATGTAGAGGCCTTAAAAACTAACACATTACTGGTGCCCAGCAGCATCTACCTTGCCCTCCAATTCTGCTGCCAGAGGAGCTCTCTCTGCCAAGACAGGAAGATGGGCTCCTGGCACCCAAGGCTAGAGAACAGAATCCATTTTCCAACAGCAACAATTTTATAAATGGTGACTGAGTGTAATTAAAATAGCACAATTTTACTATAACTCACTAACATTATTAGTTAAAGAGACATTAGTGTGCTGACATGGAAACCTCACCACCATTTGTAATGCTATTTAAAAGGGAATGTGCAGTCTTACAAACAACCAATTTATAAATTAATTTTTGGAATACAACCCAACTGTAAATTGTCCATTAGCTAGAATTCTTCTGTATCTCCCCTACTCTCCACCCAATGTTTAGCACCACTTTCAATATATGGCCAAATATACAACCCAACTGATCCCAGGATGCTCTCTACTGCCTGAGATTTTTAGGAAAAACATTCTGCCTAATTAGTTAGCACATGTGAACTAGTCCAAGTCCAGTAGGTGCTGACCACCTGGCCACTCAGTAGTTATGCCAGCAGGATTAGATTAATTAGCCACTATAATTATAAAAATTCTTATGGCTCACACGCCTATGTGTATCTGATTATGCGGTCGGCTAGAAGAACCTTAAATTTCCCAGACCTGGTACAGAATGATACAAAGGCAGGCGATTAAACAGTAACTCTCACTTCTGCCATTCATTCATTCAACAAACATTTGGTTAGCCTCCACTATACATAAAGACCTAGGCTAAGTACTAGGTATATTGAAAAAATGAATGGACTTGGTTCTGAACCCAATGGGCAGCAATAGCAGAAATGTCCATGTCTGTGAAGCAATAATCCATAATGATAATCGCAAGCACAAATTAGGATAACAGAATAACAGAGCATTCTATCTGTAAGGGCCTTTAGAGTGCCTATTAGCCCAACCCCTCTCATTTCACAGATGATGAATCTCAGAAGGTGTGGGCAGATGTTTCAGAACTCAGCACCAAGATGGGTCCCTAGCCCCTCTCTCCGCACCTGTTGCTAACACTGTCAGTGATCTTGTATGACATGCTTTCAAGTCCCTTCCCCCTTCTAGTCCCCCCTCTGCACCTGTTCCTTCTTATCAATGGCCGTACTAAAATATAGTGTCCAGAACTGGGCAACATATTCTAGGGCAGTCTAAGCACAGTGGGACCTCCCTCACTCTGTAAAAGTTCCAATGCATTTTGTATATACATACATACATACATACATACATACATACATATATATATATATACACATACATACACATATTTGCGTGTGTTTTATTTTCCCCCACTTACATGTTAAAACAATTTTACCCCTTTTTTAAAGTTTTGAGTTCCCAAGTCTACCCCTCCATACCTCCTTTCCTCCTCTCTCCACTGCCTGAGATGATAAGAGGTCACATAGGGGTTATGCATGTATAATTGTGCATGAAAAACATTTTCATATTAGCCATTTTGTACAAAAAAGACTCAAAAAAAGAATGAAAAAAAAAGTGAAAATAGCCTGCTTCAGTCTATATTCAAACAATACCAGTTCTTTCTCTGGAGACAGATAGTATGCTTCATCATAGTACTTTGGAATTGGCTTGGATTATTGTGTTACTGAGCATAGCTAAGTTGTTCACAGTTCTTTATCAGACAATATTGCTGTTACTTTTTGCAGTACTGTCCTGGTACTGTTTATTTCGTTTTGCATTGCTTCAAGTAAGTCTTTCCAGGTTCTTCTGAAATCATCCTGCTTATCCTTTCTTATAGAACAATAATAGTCCATTACAATCTTTAGAGATTTAGGCATTTTCCAATTGATGGGGCTCCCTTTGATTTCCAGTTCTTACATACCACAAAAAGAGCTTTGATAAATATCAAATGAATTTTTTTAAACTACAACATACCATTGAACCATGTTGAGCTTGAAGTTCATGAAAATACTTAGAATTTATTTCCATCTTCCTTCTCCCTCCCCCTTATTAACTCTATAACTTGCCCCTACTATATTTTGACAGATGATTTTTAGGGGTAACAAAGCATTTTATCTATCCTTATTTCACTTTATCTTGGTTCAGTGTTTCAATATACTGAATGCTTTAAATCCTGATTCTGTCATTTAATATATTAGCAGTCAAAAAGGCCATTTGTTACTGGGTTGATCACCCTGGACTGATACCCACTGCAAGAGCTGATGCAGGACAGGGATGGAGATTGGACTTGTGATTTGTATTAGGATGGAGAATTCCCAGATGAGGAAAGCCCTCTTCCCAATACAATTGACACCTTTTCTGCAGATTAACATCTTAGAGTTGCCTAGGCCTAAGAACACTAGAAGGTTCAGTGACTTGGGTCACAGCATCACACAGTAAGAATATATCAAAATGGGAATTGAACCCAGGTCTCCTTAAACTGAAGTTGAATTTTTATCTACTTTGCCTCCCAGCCTCTTTCATAAGTTAATATGACTGTACACATTTGATTCAATTTTTTAAAATAGTTATAGAATATCTCAGATGCATCATTGCTTCACAAAATTATAGTTATGTAATATTTGCTGTCACTAAATATGTCTAGATTTGCCGGGATTGTTCCACAAAGGCCAATTATTTCATTACTTACTTATTCTAGCAGATCTGACAGCTCCCACCAGATACTGGTGACTGCTTTGAGCAGCTTTGGGCAAGCAGCAATATTTACCACAGGTGCGGACAGTAAAGATTTTTTTTTTTTGAAAAGGAGTGAATATTTTATCTTCTTGGTCCCACTTTTCCTGTTTAAGTATAATTATTGAAATAACTGTCCAAGTGTTTATGCCAACATATTTTCCGTACCACAAGCTGGGGGATACAATACAGGTAAAGAAATGTAAACAGTAACTTCACTTGTGGACAATTTGCTTATCTTTTACCTTAATTTTTTCCTCTAGAGCTAAGTGACAAATAACCTGTGCTCTGGAGTCCTGAATCTCTTGCTATACCCCAAAGCTTTCTGAACTATAATGGCTCAATGGACTTTAGGACTTTGGAACAGTGGGTAAAAAAGTTTGTCACTGTTCCAGTGTCCCTGGCTTTCCAAAATTCAGAATCATGTCTCTGCATCTGGTAACTTCACCCCAACCTGCCCCCCCCCCCAGTTTTCAGCTCCATTTTGTGTGTTGTCTTTCCCTATTAAAATGTAAGCTCCCTGGAGGCAGGGGCTCTTTTTTTTTTTTGCTTGTTTTTGCATTTCCAGTTCTTAGCTTAATGCCTACCTGAAAGAAGCTCATAATAAATGTTGTCTACTTTCAGATCTCTGATGAGTAAGCAATGGGTAAGCACATAGTCCTGTAGTATCTCTTGAAGACTAGGCAAAAGTGAAAACAAACAGGCAAGAAGAACTGAGTAGTTCTGTCACTCACTTGTATAGGGTAGCATAAAAAGTATCTCAACCTAACAGAATCCTTCTTCACAAAGGTGTGAGCTAACCAAAATCATCTTGGGGGAGCCCCCAATAGGGAGTGGTCTCCAAGTTAACCAGCTCATCTTTGGTAAGCCCCAGCCACTGAGATTTAATCAGCTTTCTTTCATCTTCTACTCAGTTTCTTTATAAGGGAAATATGGATAGTCTGAAGCGCCAAATAAAATATTGACTTCCTGAAAGCTCATCAAACTGATCAAGGAATTTGACTGACAACCCCTCTTATGCTCTTATGATAAATGACAAAACCTGAAGTTACCTTTATGACTAAGAATCTTATATTTGGAAGATATTTCTAAACTTTATCTCTTTCAACTCCTGAGGAAAGAGGATAAAATTGAGGAAAAGGCAGAGGAGGTTGTATACCCATGACAAGGACCAGAAATTTAACTGGAGAAAGAGAGCAGATCCCACAGATAGTGATAGAGTTGACATTATAACTCAATAATGGTAGAGCCAATATTATAACATAATAATATTATAAACTCAGATTCTCAGGACAGTGTTCTTTCTACTACATTATATTTCTTCTTACCATATGTAGATACATGTATATAGTCACATTCATGTATGTATGTAATATTTTCATATGTATATACATTTAATTATACATATATATTCATATACAAATATGTATGTATATGGTCATATATATGTATTTTTCATTATCAGCAACTAGATGACGTAGAAGATAGAGCACTGAACTTGAAGTCAGGGTGGCAAGTTCAAATCTGACCTCAGATACTAACTTGCTGTGTGATCTTGGACAAGATTCTTCTCAATTTTTTCAAATAGTTTATATAGTTTTAGGATTAATTGTTTTGCAAATGTGTTGCAGAATTCATTTGTAAATTCATCTGGTCTCAGGAATTTTTTTCTTAGGAATCCATTTATGACATTCATTTTTTTCTAAGTTTTATTTAAATATTCTATTTCCTCTTCTGTTAATCTGGGAAATACATACATACATACATATATATACATATATATACACATAAATGTATATGTGTGCACATGAATAGATGTATATATGCAATTTTTTGTTTGTTTGTTTTGCAGGAAGGAAGGTAAGGCAATTGGGGTTAAGTGATTTGCCTAAGATCACACAGCTAGTAAGTGTCAACTGCTTGAGGTTAGATTTGAATTCAGATTCTCCTGACTTCAGGGCTAGTGCTCTATTCATTGTGCCACCTACCTGCCCCTGAAATTTACATTATTTTTTTTAAAATTTATCCATTTTGCTTAGGTTGTCAGTGTTACTGGCATATTCATTTACCTAAGTAACTAGTAATTGTTATAATTTCATCTTCATTGAGGGGGCATTCACCTTTTTAATTTTTGATACCAGTAATTTGATTTTCTTCTTTTTAAAAAAATTAACTAATATTTCACCTACTTTATTGGGTTTTTTCATAAAACATCTCCTTGTTTTATTTATTAGTTCAATTTTTTGTGTTTTTTTAACTTTCAACTTTATTAATTTCTCCTTTGATTTTTACTTTAATATTTAATTGGTATTTTAATTTGTTTTTTTCTAGATTTTTTAGCTGCATTCCCAATTTGTTGATTTCCTTTGTCCTCTCTTTTATTGATGTATATAATTGGAGATATACATTTTCCCTAAAAGTTACTTTGGCTGCAAAACAAATTTTGGTATGTTGTTACATTGTTATAATTTTTTTGAATGAAATTATTGATTGCTTCTTTGATTTTGCTTTTTAATTTGCTAATTCTTTAGGATTAGATTATTTGCTTTTCAATATATTTTCAGTTATGCTTCCACAGTCCTTTAATGAATATAACTTTTATTGCAATATGATCTAAAAAGGGTGCATTTAATATTTCTGCTTTTCTGCATTGTTTGTGAGGTTTTTGTCCCCTAATCCATGTCTATTTTTGTGAAGTTGCTATGTGCAGCTGAGAAAAATGTATATTCTTTTCTATTCCATTCAATTTTCTCCAGAGGTCTATCTTATCTAACTTTTCTAAAATTCCATTAATGTCCTTACCCTATTTTTTGCTTATTTTATGGTTAGATTTATCTAGATCTGAGAGTGAAAATATAAGGTCCTCTGCTAGTATAGGTTTACTGTCTATTTCTTCCTATAATTAAGTTTTTTTTCTTTAAGTAAGAAATACATATATATTTAGTATTGATATTACTTCATTATTTGTAGTGGCCTTTAGCAAAATGTAGTTTACCTGCTTATCTTTTTAAATTAGAGCTATTTTTGTTTTTGCTTTGTCTAAGATCACGATTGCAATACCTTGCCTTTTTTAATTCAGTTAAAGCACAATAGATACTGCTTCAGTCCCTTATTTTAACTTCATGTGTTTCTCTCTGTTTCAAGTGAGTCTCTTGTAAACAGCCTTTGTATTCATCCCATTCACAGTTATTACTAACTGTCCATTTTCCTCATCAATTTTTTTTTTGTTACTCTTCTCTCTTTCTTTTTTTTCACCTGGTCCCTCCTCAAAAATCTATTTTGTTTCTGACCATTGCTTCCCTTAATCTTCCCTCCCTTTATCACCTTCCCTTTTCTCTTATCCCCTTTCCCTCCTACTTCCTTATTGGGTAAGATAGATTTCCCTACTCAATTGAATGTGTGTGTGTGAATATGTATAAATTGTTTTTTGTTCTTTAAACCAATTTAGAGTGAGATTCAATTGTGGCTTCCACTCTTCCCCGCCATACTCCTTTCCACTGTAAAAGGTCTTCCTTGTGTACCTCTTTTATGTGAGATAATTTTTCTCATTCTTCTTCTCCTTCCACCTTCTCCAAATGCATCCCTCTTTCTGATTTCTTTGAGATCATCCCAACATAATCAACTCACTTTTGTGCACTTTAGGGAGATAGAGACCTTCTAACTGCTCTAATAATGATAAAGTTTGGAGAAGTTGTATGTGCTATCTTTCCAGGTAACTATATAAGCAGTTTAACCTTACTGAGTCCCTTGTGATTTTTCTTTCCTGACTTTCATGAGTCTTATTGAAAATCAAAATTTCTATTCAGCTCTTGTCTTTTCATTAGGAATGCTCAAAAGTTCTCTATTCTATTAAATATCAATTTTCCCCCAAAATGATTATACTCAGTTTTGCTGGGTAGGTTATTTTTGGTTGTAATCCTAGCTCTTTTGCCTTCTGGAATATAATATTCCAAGCCCTCTACTCCTTTAATGTTTTTGCTGTTATTCAGTTGTTTCAGTTGTGTCCTCTTCATGAACCCCTTTGAGGTTTTCTTGGCAAAGGTACTAGTGATTTGCCATTTACTTCTACAGTTCATTCTACATAGATGAGGAAACTGAGGCAAACAAGATTTAGTGACTTGCCCAAGGTTGCACACACAAATAGGAAGTATCTGAGGTCATATCTGAAGTCAGGAATATGAGTCTTTCTGACTTCAGGCCTAACACTCTGTCCACTGTACCTCTTAGCAGCCCATTCTTTAACATGTTAGTTGTTAAATCTTGTGAGAACCCTTCTGTGGCTCGACAGTAGCCACATTCTACATGAATGATTTCTTTCTGGATGTTTGAAGTATTTTTTCTTCGACTTGGGAGTATTAGGAGTTTGGTTATGATAATCCTGGGAGTTTTAATTTTGAAATCACTTTTAGGAAGTGATTGGCAAATTCTTTTCATTTCTATTTTATTCTCTGGTTGTCGGATAGCAGGGCAGTTTTCCTTGATAATTTCTTAAAATATGATGTCTAGACTCTTTCTTTGTTCATGGCTTGCAGGTAGTTCAATAATTCTTAAATTCTCTCTTCTCAATCTATTTTACAGGTCAGTTTTTCCCCCAATGAAACATTTCATATTTTCTTCTATTTTTCATTACTTTGATTTTATTTTATTGTTGATAGATGTTTTTGGAGTTATTAGCTTCTACTTGTCTGATTCTAATTTTTAAGGAATTAATTTCTTCAATAAGCTTTTAGTGCCTCTTTTTCCATTTGATCAATTTTATTCTGTTTATTTGTTTTTTCCTTTGTTTTCCTTTTTTTAGTAGTTTTATTTATTTTTAGATGTTGACATTCACTTCCACAAAATTTTGAGTTCCAATTTTTCTCCCCATCTCTCCCTTCCCCCCACCCCATAACACCTTGCATTCTGATTACCCTTTCCCTCAATGAGCCCTCCCTTCTATCACACCCCACCCTTCCCTTATTCCCATTTTCTCTCTTTTCTTGTAGGGCAAGACAGATTTCTCTACCCCATTACCTGTATTCTTATTTCCCAGTTATATGCAATAATAATTCTCAACATTCGTTTCTAATACTTTGAATTACAACTTCTCTCCCTTCCTCCCTCCTCACCCATCCCCACTGAGAAGGCAAGGAATTCAATACAGGCTATATATACGTCATTTTGTAAAAGATTTCCATAATAGTCATGTTGTGTAAGACTAACTGTATTTCCCTCCATCCTACCTTGTCCCCCATTTGTTCTATTCTCTCATTTGACCTTGTTCCTTCCCAAAAGTGTTTACTTCTAATTACTCCCTTCTCCCATTTGCCCTCCCTTCTATCATCCCCCTCACCTCACTTGTCCCCTTCTCCCCTACTTTCCTGTACTGTAAGCTAGATTTTCATACCAAATTGAATGAGCATGTTATTCTCTCCTTAAGCCAAATGTGATGAGAGTAAGTTTCACTTTTTTCCTCTCACCTCCTCCCTTTTCTCCTCCATTGAAAAAGATTTTTCTTATCTCTTTTATGATTTTTCTTATCTTTTATGAGTGATAATTTGCCCCATTTCATTTCTCCATTTCTCCTCCCAATATATTCCTCTTTCACCCCTTAATTTTATTTTTTATAGCTATCATCCCTTCTGATTCAATTCAACATGTGCTCTGTGTGTGTGTGTGTGTGTGTGTGTGTGTGTGTGTGTGTAATCCCTCCACCTACTCAAATACTGAGAAAAGTCTCAAAAGTTACAAATCTTATCTTTCCACATAGGATTGAAAACAGTTCAGCTTTAGAAAGTCCTTTATGATTTCTCTTTCCTGTTTACCTTTTCATGCTTCTCTTGATTCTTCTGTTTGAAAGTCAAGTTTTCTATTCAGCTCTGGTCTTTTCATCAAGAATCCTTGAAAGTCCTGTATATCATTAAATGACCATTTTCCTCCTAAAGTATTATACTCAGTTTTGCTGGGTAGGTGATTCTTTGTTTTAATACCAGTTCTTTTGACTTCTGGAATATCCTATTCCAAGCCCTTTGATCCCTTAATGTAGAAGCTTCCAGATCTTGTGTTAGCCTCATTGTATTTCCACAATACTAAAATTGTCTCTTCTAACTGCTTGAAATATTTTCTCCTTGACCTGGGAACTCTGAAATTTGGCCACAATATTCCTAGGAGTTTCTCTTTTCAGGTCTCTTTCAGAAGATGATCAGTGGATTCTTTCAGTATTTATTTTGCCCTCTGGTTCTAGAATATTTGGGAAGTTTTTCTTGATAATTTCATGAAAGATAATGTCTGGGCTCTTTTTTTGATCATGGCTTTCAGGTAGTCCGATAATTTTTAAATTATCTCTCCTGTATCTACTTTCCAGGTCAGTTGTTTCTCCAATGAGATATTTCACATTATCTTCTATTTTTTCATTCTTTTGGTTTTATTTTTTAACTTCTTGATTTATCATATAGTCATTAGCTTTCCTGAACTCCACTCGCATTTTTAAAGAATTTTTTTCTTCAGTGAGCTTTTGAACCCCTTTTTTCCATTTGGCTAATTCTGCTTTTTAAAACCTTTTCCTCATTGGCTTTTTGGACCTCTTTTGCCAATTGAGTTAGCCTATTTTTAAAGGTGTTATTTTCTTCAGTATTTTTTTGGTGGTCTCCTTTAGCAAGCTGTTGACTCACTTTTCAAGCTCCTCCATGGTCTGAGCCCATTGCATATTCATTTTGGAGGTACTGGATGCAGAAGCCTTGACTTCCTCTGACTGTGTACATTGTTCTTCCTCATCCAAAAGGATGGAAGGAAATACCTGTTCATCGAGAAAGTAACTTTCTATGGTCTTACTTTTTTCCCCTTTTTTGGGCATTTTACCAGCCATTTACTTGACTTCTGAATCCTTTGTCAAGATGAGAGTCCTAGTGCTCCTCCTCCCCCTAGGACTGTGCCCAAGGCTGAGAACCAAATCAGCTGCTCAATTCCCCCAGGGGCTTTACACCAAGTGCTTCACAAATGAACATGCTCTGCTGCCACCACCACTGCTGCTGCCCTGCGGCTAGTGCTGGCGGGGACCCTGGTCCCCTCTCACCCATTTGGGAAAGCCCTCTTACTGACCCTTGAAACTTTCTTTGGTGCTTATGGGTTGAGGGATCTGAGACCCTCCACTGCTGTTGGGAATTCTGCCTCGGAGACCTGTTCCTTCTGTTGCTGCACGGCCAGGGCTGGCCTCCACTCTGCTCAGCATTCCGTGGGATAGCCCTTTCCTGTCAGCCTTTCAGGTTACCTTTGGCTGGAAATCTCTTTCATTCTGTTGTTCTGTGGCTTCTGCCTCTCTAGAATTTCTTGAGAGTCGTTTTTTACAGGTATTTTATGGGCTGTGGGGGAAAAGCTAGCATATGCGCGTCTTTCTACTCCACCATCTTGGCTCTGCCCCCCTGGTTTTTTTTTAAGGTATTATTTTCTTCATTATTTTGTGTGTCCAACCCTGACCCCAGTGCCATAGACCTCTACTTCTAAGTTGTCTTGAACTGGAAAAATATCCCATGCCAACTTTTTGTTGGCTATGATGTTACAGAATTGAATTTGAGGCATTATTATAAAGTTGTTTGGAGGGGAATGTAGAAAGAGCTTAGCAGCTTCTTCTACTCTGACTCTTCCTCTACTCTGCCATCTTGGCTGCACCCTTGCAAGACCTTCCTCACACCTTCAATCAACTCTGTGTTCACTATAGAATGTTGCTTACAAAAAGCTTCTTGTTCTTTTCCTATATCTTTCATCACATACCTTTGCTGTGTGTAGTCCATTTTATAGACTGTTACATAGCATTTTATGGAGATGAGAAAGTAATTATATAGTTTGGTAATAAATATTTTGAAGTTATCTCAATTGTGATTTTTACAGTAATACTTTCTCTGATTTTCCCCCAAATCATTTGGTATCTTCCTTTTCTCAGATAACTTGGAAATTGCCTTCAATTTCATTGCCCTCAAAACTCTGTTGAGTATTGCATGTATTTCCTCACTGTAAACTTGGTCTGGTCCTGTGACTTTAAGTGCCATTTTCATTCTCTTATTTAGCACACTGCAGGGGGCAGGGCAAGATATTAGAATTCAAGCAGCTTAGTTGTCACTGGTGGGGAAAACATGTTCATAGAAATGTTGACAGAACACTTCAATTTTTCCTCTATTTGTCAGCTTTCTTTGATCTATAAATGCCTTTTATAATCTGGCTTAATTTGATCTCAAGATACACTGTAAACTTATATTTCCTTCTCTAATTACTTCATGTGTTAAGAAGCAACATTTCTCATCACCTTCTACCATCTGCTCAGCAAGGAATATTTGTTCAGTGAGATTGTTTCTTGACTCTTTTGACTTCTTCAGTAAAGCATTTTATTTATACCAGCCAAACTCCCATATGAAATGGTGACAGTCCGTATCAATGTATTTTCCTTTATCAATTTCCTACTTTTCAAGCATCTATAACTTCTTTGAATAGGTCAGGTTGCAGCTGATTTAATTACATACTCTGTCTTCTCTTTCAAAACTTTCATATCTTTATCCTTTCTCCTAGTTTAGTGTTAATTCCAATCTATCCTTTAACAAGTAGATAGTCTGACTTTACAATGACAACTAATTTAAAAATAACTCCTGTATTGATTAACAGTTATTTCTTATTTATTAAGATATTGAATGCAAGGAGGCAGAGCCAAAATGGTCAAGTAACAGCACAAACTTTCTAGAGCACTTCTGCTAAGCCCAGCCAAATACCTGTAAAAAATGTCTCCAAATAAATTCTGGAGCTCAAAATTCACAGAATGACAGAGTGAAGCAAATCTCCAGCCCAAAACAGCCTGGAAGGTCACCAGGAAGTGTCCGTTGCACCATACAAGGGGCAGGGAGCAGTCCAATATGTGTCACACTCACAGAGACAGGATCTGAGCAGGCCTTGGGGAGACTGAATCTCTTGTACCTGTGGCAGTTATCAGACTTCGTGACCCCAAAATACTGAGGATAAATTGGAAGTTCAGTGGGAAAAGCCTGTGGGACCAATGCAGGAGAGTGGAGTGATCCTGCCCCAGCCCCAGGGCTGTTGAGGGGAAGAGAGAGCGGAGGAAGCCACAGCAGTCCAGAAGCAGCAGTGGCAGCTGTAGCCAAAGATGCAAGAGCTCTAGGCCCACAGGAAATTTTTTGCATAACTATACATGTATAACCTATATTGAATTGCCTGTCTTCTCAGGAATGGATGAAGAGGGAGGAAGGGAGAGAAGTTGGAACTCAAAGTTTTAAAACCAAATGTTAAAAATTATTTTTATTTGCAATTGGGAAATAAGAAACACAGGTAATGGGCTATAGAAACCTATCTTGCCCTATGAGAAAATAGAGGAGATGAGAATAAGAGAAGGGAGGTATGTGATAGAAGGGAGGACAGATTGGGGGAAGGGGTAATCAGAATGCATGGTGTGTTGGGGTGGGGGGAAGGGAGAGATGGGGAGAAAATTTAGAACTCAAAATCTTGTGGAAATAAATGTGGAAAACTAAAAACAAATAAATTTTTTAAAATTCAACCAAAAAAAGAGATACTGAATGTCATTTTTGTAATGTTCATCATATCTAGCACTTTCTAAATCTCTTCTTAAAGAAAACATTCATGATACATAGCAGTGGGGCTTCTGTGTAGTCTACAAGCACTGCAGGTCTTTGCTCAAACAAGTTGATGGACTGACTGTTCCTAATATCAACATCATATTGCTTCTAAGCTGTAAATTTGACCCTGTGGCAGAAAATTCTACTAGCATGCTATTTCTAGAAAATAATTTCCCAATGGGTCACTTTTACAAGCCTAAGGTTACTGACATCTTCCACTAAAATTCCTACCTTCTAATCTTCAAGTATTCATGAATACTCCTGTATGCATTTTATGATAGCTTATTTTGTCTCAAAGGTAGAGTCTAGTTACAATAGAAAATACCTGTTGTCGGCTATTTCTATTTCAATTGTCCGGCAACTGTTTCTTATCTCCCTTGCATGCTATTTTCCTTTTAGTATCATCTGTCTCCCACTCTATTGCTTCTTTTTTCTCACCTCAAAGGTCTCCTAATTGAATTGTGTCAAAGCAATTGAAAAGTGGTACCTCAGTAAATTACTGTCAGACATTTTGACCTTAGGGCCAGTTAGATTCTTCTCCTGGAAGAAAACAGTGTATGTTGAAAGAAGTTTAAAAAATAAAAAGAGGAACATAAGAAGCTATTCATTGACAAGGTCCCTTCACACATTATTTGCAAAGAAGAAAAATAAAACATAATAGTATCATTTAAAATTAATAAACATCAATTATCATTTAATAATGAATGCATCTCTCCAACCCTTACTTTCCTCATCTCTAAAATAAGGGGGGAGGAAGTGGAAGAATTAGACTAAATTATCTTCAACTTTTCTTTCATTTCTGAAGGTCTATTATTCTACAAAATTTAAACATGAAGTACTCTGATGTTGGAACAATGTTAGTAATAAGAACATTTATATAGAACTTTAAGGTGGACAAAACTCCTTGTGAATATGTTTAATATGAATATTTATGTAGAGCCTGTATCAGACTGCACATCATCTTGGGCTGGGGAAAAGAGAGGAATGGGGAGAAAATTTAGAACTCTAAATCTTATGGAAGTGAATGGTGAAAATTAAAAGTAAATAAATTAGTTAATTAAAAAAAACTTTCTGGTAAAGTAGGTGGTTGAGGATTATAATCCCTATTTTACATATGAGGATACAAAAAACAGTAGGGGTTCAGTAATTTGCCCATTGTCACACAGTTTAAGCTAGGATTCAAATTCAATTTTAAATCTTTCTACTATACTCTTTATCTAGTAAATGAAAATTTTCCTGTAATGTGAGTCAATGCCACTTTTTAAGGCTTAATTTTTATATCTAAAATTGCTTTTTAAACTGTGTTGCTTTAATGTATTGATCAGTAAGTATTTTTTAAAAGCAACTGCAATGGCTTCTGTGCTATATTATAATTATATTATAGTAAGTGCTATATTCTTGTCCATATACTTAATTCAATTCAACAATTATTCCCCCAGAGCCTACTTCAAGGATTATGCCAGGTTGGGGTGGGCAGGATACAAAGACAATAAAATAAACAAACAAAAGAAAACAAAACCCATCCTTGTTCTCAAGGACCTCACATGCTCCTGAAAGTGAGAATAGAGGTGAGGGGGCATGTTCCTGTACAGTGATAACAAATGAGTAGGGTGGTAACATGAAATAATTACCAATAATGTAGTAATATGAAAAGTAGGTTAGATCCAGATAGTACGCAGGTCAAGGGGTTTGTATTTTATCCAAAAAGCAAGAGGGAATCATTAAAGAATTTCAAGAAAGGGTATAAAATATTCAGATTTATGTATCAGAAGGGCCTTTTTAGCAATGGGTGGAGAATTGAGAAAAGAAAGGAGAGACTTATAATTGTTGGAAAGAGATTGATTATGAGATTATTACAATAATCCAAGTAAGAAATGATGAGGGTGACTAAGTTAGGTTGGTGGCCATGTCCCTGGAGAAGAGAGGATAAATGTAAGAGGAGAAACAAGATTTAGCAACTTAGGGAGTAAGGAGAAAGGAGGAATCAAGTTTAGCTGAAGTTACAAATCTAAATAGCTGGGAAGAGGGTGGCACATTTTCCAGACAAAGGGAAAAGGTAAGAGGTCCATTTTACATTTACTGAGTTTGAGATGGTCTTGGGAAATGTAGGAAGAGATATGGGACTAACAATATTTGGGTTAGACATATAGATTTTGAGAATTATCTTTGTGGAAATAATTGTATACATGAGAGTAAACTGGTCATCAAGGGAGAGAATGTTGAGAAATGTTTCTCCATCAGCATGAAACACATGCACATATATCCCTATCCATATATTATACAATATATGTGTTTGTGATACGCACTTAAATGCATACACACATGTATATGTATATGGGTATTACATACACATATTAATGCATATATTATAATGGATCCATATGTATATAACATATAAGGGTTATTAGGTATATCATATACATTCACATGCATATACATACACATATACGCTTCCTCTATATGCATGTACACACATACATATTTCTCACACATTTATTAACTATGTGACTCTGGGCAAGTCGCTTAATTGCTGTCTGCCTCAGTTTCCACTCTGTAAAATAGGAATAATACTAGCATCTGCATCCTAGGGTTGTTGAGTATAAATGAAATAACATTTATAATATATGTATAATATTATAATATATAATATAATATAAATAATATTTATAACATATGCATATCATATATGCATGTGTATATACTTATAGACATACATGCACACACACTGGCTGTCCATTCACGCTTAAAATCAGAAATATTGAGAGGCAAGATGTTTTAGTTTCAGTCAGGAAGACCTGCCTGTGACATGTACAAGTCCCTTAATCTCTTAGTGTACTTGGTGGCCCTCTAAGGTGATAAGTGGCAGAGAAGCTATTGACTTGCATTGGTAGAGAGAGTAGTCTATACCAATCAGATGAGGTCTAGTCACTATCCTTATCAAGATTTACAGAGTAATTTAAAACTATTGCATTTGATTCTCATAACAACCCTATCAGGTAAGCAGTACAAATACCTTTATTGGTTGTCTCCATTTTGTAGTAGATAAAACTGAAATTCAGATGACACACATACAATGCTGCTCCTAAGCAGCAGAGCTGGGACTTGTATCCAGATCTTTTCATTCTAAAGGTGGAGCTCTTTCCCACACAGCTTGCTCTCTAAGTCAAATCAACAAGTATTTGTTGAATGTCTACTATGTGCCAGGAGCCTAACAATTTGTATTTATGTATCTTCCTTAGGAAATATGCCATTTGATCTCCATAACAGCTCCATGAAATGGCTGTTGTTGTTGTTCTTAGAGGGGAGAGAAGAAATATGAAATTCTGTGAGAAAACTTACATTACCAATAAAAATTCACACCTGCTCTCCCACTTATAGTTTTAGCTGGGTAGAAACTTTGAAGTTCAAATATAGGAATTAAGAGAAACATGAAAAGATAAGCAGGAATCAACAATTCTTAGGGATTAAGTAAGGATAAACTGCTTACATTCAAATATGTGGAAATAAGATACATATCCTCCCTGCAACTTCTCATCAGGGCTCACGGTGGGAGTCCAATGAGAAAAGACTTGAGAGTGGTTCTGTTATGTCTTGCTGATCCTGAGAGAAGAATGGAAAGAGGGAGAATGGCATACACTGGGGGAGGGGGAGAGAAGGAAAGGAAGGTTAAGGAAAATCATTTCACATAATCTGGGTACACAAATAGACATCTGTACAAACAAGAAGAAGACAGTGGGGGTCAGCAGCTGACACTTGAACTTCACTCTCATGAACTGGTCAAAAGAAAGAAGAATACACACACACACACACATGCACACACAGTTTGTACAGAAATATATTTTACTCACCTCGGAAATAGGAGTGAAAGGGGAAAAAGGAAAGGGGGAACTAAAAGAATGATAGAAGAAGAGAGGGATTAATCCTAAGCAAAGCAAACTGTAATTAAGGACATACAAAAATATTTGTAACTCTGTTTAAGGTGGCAAAGAATGGAATTCTGAATGGGAGTCAATGGATGACCAAGTCAGAATACGCAAATGTGATGGAATATCATTGTACTGTAAGAAATGATGAAGGGGATGGTTTCAGAGAAACCTGGGGAGACTTCTATAAACTGATACAGAGTGAAGTGAACAAAACCAGAGAACAATTTATACAGTGACAACAATATGATAAAGATAAACAACTGAAAGAATTAGAGCTCTGATCAGTATGTAATGACCAACCACATATCCAGAGGATTAATGATAAAGCAGGCTGTTCACTTTCAGATAGAAAGATGAAGGACATGGAATGCAGAATGAGATGCATACACACACACACACACACACACACAATTTTTTTGATATGACAATGAAAAATGTGTTTTGCTTGACTATACGTATTTGTAGCAGAGGTTCTATTTTTCTTTCATTTTTAGTTGGGAGAAGGAAAGTTAGGGTGGGAGGGAGAGAAGGTAGATTTTTGCTGTTTGAAAGAATAGGTATATTTTTTAAAAAAATAATCAGCAAGCATTTAAAACAGATATTGCATGCTAGGTACTGTGCTTGACACTGGGGATATAAAGACAAAAAAAATATACAACACCCATGCTCTCAAGGGGGCGAGAAACCAAGGCTAGAATTGTGTGTAATATCGATTATGACTTTCCAAGTTCAAGAGAGGTCACTGGAAAGTTCACACAGGCTGAAGTGGCAGAAAGGGCACTGACAGCTCCTGACTTTAATTTGTGTTCCTTAAAATGCTCTCTTCTCAGCACTGCCTGTGCGTCACTGCCATTATTGCTAATGGGAGTTATATGCACTCATCAAATGAACAGACCTCTGATAATTGTGGGATTCTGTGTTTGAAAAGCAGAGTAACATTTAATGTTTCAGACTTTTGTGAAGCCTTCCTGACTGCCTTATTAATTGGCTCTTATTTTGGTAATCACTGTTCTTTTCTCTGAGTAGTTATTTTAAAATGGCAAAGGGGCCTACGTTAGTATTATATGTTTTAGGATATACATTTGCATCAGTCATAAACTTTAATTTATACTTTGGCCAAATAATTTTAACAGTTGCTATAAAATCAGTTATTTGATCATAGTTTTTACGATCATGTTGAATGCAGCAGGAGACAGGCTTAATAGTACTTGTATCCACAACAAATTTCAAGCTATTATTTCTACATCCTAAATGCTTTTGACACATCCACAGACCAGTCAAATTCCTACTGATTGTTATTTGTAGCTTGCTAAAAATTGGTTCATCACATGCAATGCAAAATATCTTTTTTTTTACTGAATACAGTTAGTTTTAAAATCTCAGTTTCTTTTTTTTTGCTTTTCTTGAGTTGTAATGTTTGCAAAAGACATTGCAAAGAAAAGCAAGCCCTCTTGTTGTGTTCTATAGGATAGTTTGCTATGATCATAGAAATGATACTTCATGGAATATCGGTTACTCAGCAGTAAAACTAAATGAAGGGAAAAGGTGAAGCCATGAAGCAAATTTAGTATGGTTATCTTTACCAATAAGCATAGAGCTAGATTTTAAGAAAATTAAATTTTAGACATGTGACAAGACATGGAGGTGACTGTATGTAGAAACGTAAACTTCAAGGGAAAGTTTCAATAACATCACATGCCTTTGATTTAGTGGTGTAGGAACTCCTGCAAGATGGGAACTGTCTATAATGTACAGTCTTGGAAAGTTTCCTGAGGGTCAGAGAGGTTCTTTGATTTGTTTATGATCACACAGCTAATGTCAGAGGCAGGATTTGAATCCATGATTTTCCAATTCTAAATCGTGTACTCTCTTCACATTACTATACTGCTTCTAATAAATGATCATTCAAAGCGATAATTTGCATAGGGAAGTGGAATATTGTCACTAACTTGATCTTTCATGGAATTCCATTTGATAGTATTATCTTGTAGTTACATGAACTTAACCTAGCTTATGATAACTTTGAAATGACTCAATTTAAGATACACCAAGCCTGAGAATTTCTTTTAGGTGAAACTGTCAGTTGTCTAGAAAATATAGACTCTCTGGAACACTTGCCATTGATTTTTGTAAGAATACAAGATGATTAATTCTTGATTAATGAAATACTTTTGCAACTTGGCAAATTTATATTATGTCATTGAATATTGATAGGGATTAGAGTTGTGATTTCCTTGATTTTAGGAGCTCACAGATAAAGAAATTCTATTTACTAGTGTTGGTGGGCACATTCACTGCAATTTGTACTGTTAGAATCTACCACTACTGCTACTCCTACTCACACGGTATCAGCAGCGGGACTTGAACCCAGGTCTTCTTGACTCTGAGACCTCATATGTATTATGTCATGTGACCTTTCATTATTGCACATGTGAGAAGGAAATAAAATGAATGATGCAAACTTGGAAATGAACAACCAGGTATATGTATCTATCTCACAGAGGTTTTAGGAGGAAAGCATATTATAAATCTTAAAGTGTAACATAAACAGAATTTGTGGTGGTTGCTATTATTTGAGATGGCCACAGATGGGAGTAGATATAGACCATTATCCTACCCACAGGCAATGAGCAAGGCTTAGCCCCTCTACAACTGGTACTCAACAAGCCCCACAGTGAAGGTGACTTCATCATCCTTCTCAACAATGGGATGTTAAACAACAAACACTTTCTGAAGAGCAAGGGAAAGAGCTTGGTACCATGCTGTACGTTCTACTGATGTGCTTTCAGGACCCCTGGGAATTTCTATCTTCTTCTCTGATGCACTCATTGTATTGACAGGAGTCACCTATGGCAACTTGACTCTTGAATTTATGCCTTGATTCTGAGGCCCAGTGGTCTTTTCATGTGCCCTGATATTAACACCCTAAGATCACTCTGAAAGTTTACCCTCACCTTTGTGTCCTCTACTACTAGTAGAATATGAGTTCCTTAAAATGAAGGACTAGTTTACTTCTCTCTTTATATACTCAGACCTTAACACAGTGCATGACATATAGTAAGTAATTAATATTTTTTCTTCTTTCATTTATTCACTCATTTATTTCAGTTCCTTTATACCAACATTTAATTTGAAGAAGTTATCTGACTTCTTTATACTGTTCTATTCCTTGTTGAAAAGACATATTTCTTCATCATACTTTTTTATGAATTATCACAACTCATGAGAAAATTATTTGAATCTACCACTACTACTACCACCACCGCTACTACTACTCAAATGGATCTATGATTTTATCAGTTTGGAAGTTCCATCCAACTTGTAGATCAAAACCCATGTTCTACTTCTCATCCTATATGACATTGAACCATATTTTCCCAAGGGCTTGCCATAGTGGAGTATTAGAAACCTTCCTCAATTTCTCCTAACATTTATAGGTTACTAATGGACCATTCTGGCTGACTGGATGTAATCTCTTGCTCTTGTCATATGAACAAAAATTTTATTTTTCTTTCATACAATTCCTTGATGGCATCTGTTGCTCCTGCTATTCAAAGTTTCTTGTTGGTTATAATGTTGTAGCTTGCTCACACCAACCATGTACCTCTATATTGCCCCCTGGGTGATACTCATCTCTTCTTCTTTGGAAGTAGTGATATATCACATCTCACTCCCATGGAGGAAAATTGTTAAAATGTTAGTATTGGAACTTTCAGAGTCAATAAGAGAGTTTTGCTTTCCAGAAGCAATCCAGTCCACACAATGTCTCTTTTTCTACACTAGTTGCCTTCCTTCCATCCATACATCAAAATTATTCTGAATCATTCAGGAGTGAATTGAGGAAAAATAACCTCATAAATAAGTGGTGTAAAACAGGAAGATGCATGCTTGCCAAATATTTCCCACAATGACGAAGGAGATCTGACCCAAAGTCTAGTATGAGAAAGTATTTCTGTGCCTGACAAGGTCTTCTAGACGTTGCTATTTGTATGTGACATCATGCTGATTTCAACAAACCCCAAGGCACTATAAAACCTTATGGAAAAGAGTTTTTTCTGCCCATCCACACAGAAAAAAATAAGTGGATGAAGAATGTCTATTCCCCATATTTTATCATTTATTTTCATGGAGATCTTATAAAGTGCATAACAAGGTATATCTGAGACATCGTTATCATATTCATATAGTGCTTTACATTCATTATCTCAAATGTAACAGAAACAAATATTTATTAAATACTTACTGTATGCCAGACTTTGGGCTAAGTGCTTTACAAATACCATCTCATTTGATCCTTGCAAAAATTCTGTAAAAGACTCGCTATTACTATCCTCATTTTACAGTTGAGGAAACAGAGGCAGAGGAGATTAACTGATTTGCTCAGAGTCACGCCACTACTAAGTTTCTGAGGCCAGATTGAGTTTATGATTCCTGATTGAGGGAAAAACATTCTCACTATAGATGTGTCCTATATGGCATTACAGGTATTATTAAGCAGCTAAGTGGCACAGTGGATAGAGTGCTGGGTCTAGAGTTAGAAAGACTCATATTCATGAGTTCAAATCTGGCTCCAGACACTAGTGGTATGACCCTGGAGAAATCATTTCACCCTGTTTGTCTCAGTTTCCTCATCTTGAAAATGAGCTGAAGAAGGAAATGACAAACCACTCCAGTATTTTTCCCAAGAAAACTCCAAATGAAATCACAGAGTCGGACATGATGGGGAAAAATGTATTATAGGAATTCTTAACCCTGTTTTGCATGTAGGTATAGATTAACCAATAAAGGATCAGTTGTTGGAGTATGCCCAGTATTCTCTGTCTTCTGGTAATGAGTAGAAACTTGGTGAATCTGTTTCCAAAAATATATAATGGGGTTTAGTAGAGGGATCATGCCACCAATTCAGAGTATATGCAGGTATTCTGTGACTATTTCCTGTCAGCTTACTGTAGGGTGATGAAAAGTGTTTTAATTAGTTGCTGAGCTGGCACTGAACATGCATACAAAAGGCACAAAAAAGCGCAATCTTTCTCCATAGTGGCCTTCATACACGGAGGAAAAAATGGTATGAGCCTCCAGGTAGGAGACCCGCCACCCCTCCACCCAGTCACCATCTGGCCATGAATACATGGTGCTTTTATTTCTTTGGTCTCTATTGTGTCTTCTTTCCTTTTCTTAGGTAAATTGGCATCAGAGAGAAGAGAGACAAGATTATGACTTTGAGAGTTGTGAAAGGTGGAAGAGTCACCAAGGGTCCAGTAACTGGAGTCCTTAGTAGAGTCTGCCGATAATCATGGCAGCCAAGGTGATGAGAAGTAAATGCAATACTAAAGAAACTATCACACTATGTTCTACCAGTCAGGGTGTGACTTGTCCTTCAGCCATGCCACTTGCAAAAGAGAATTTTGTCAGGCAAATGTCTTGGAGTCAGCATTTTAAGTTGGAGCATGGTATCCCTTGTGACTGAGAGGGGAAAGTGTGCCCCAGTTTGAGGGGATGTTTCTGTACTTTATTTCTGGTTATGTCTTTTCAGTAAATACCCCTCCATTTTGTGTCTGATGGTAGTTATGTCTAGGGTAAGAGGGGAAGAGAGAAAAGAAAAAAAGGGAGAAAAGAAAATTGCATGACAAATTTATTATATATATACAAAAAGAATAGCAAATCACACATAATAGATTTGCAACTTCATGTGTAAGCCTTTTTTTTTACTATATTATAGAAATACTTGTTTTATTCCATAATTGAAAATAAAATAAATAAAAATAAGAATGATCTTAATGGTAATGCATTCCTATCAACTAGTCATATTGCCATTGAGCTGTAAGGAACATTAAGTGATATTGAGGAGATACCACCTGGCTAATTGATATTGGGGGGAAATAGTAACTAGTAGATTGATATTAGAGGGACAGTAACTGGCACTAGTGATTGATATTGAAAGAAATATATCAGATGGGGGCCTATGAACATTAGAAAGATACCCTTCAATATCTCAGTTACCCCATAGGACCATGAGGGGAAAAATAGCCATGTTCTGGAAATCCATCTCCCTAGTCTGAGTATGGAAGGAGATGTGCTACATACATATAAGAAAAATGAGGTTCAGAGATAGTAAGTAATTTGCCCATGGTTACGCAGCTTGTAAATGTGGGAGATAATATTTGAACCTAAGATTCTCTGAACTCCAAATTCAGTGCCCATGAACTCCCATGTGCCTGAAAGAGAAAAAAATATAAAGGTGGACTACATCAAATTAGAATAGAAGATTCTGAAAGTTACTTAATTTGTATTAGGTCCTAAGTGGAAATTTAAGATGTTAGGTATAGATTTATCAATAATATAGCTGAAGCAGTAACAGCAATATTGTACAACGATCAAACTGTGAATGACTTAGCTATTCTCAGTAATACAATGATTCAAGATAATTCCAAAGGACTCATGAAGAAAAATGCCATCCACATCGAGAGAAAGGACTGATGGAGTCTGAATGCATATCAAAGCATACTATTTTTCACTTTATTTTTTTCGTGCTTTTTTTATCTGTATTTTCTTTTACAATATGACTAACATGGAAATATGTTCTGCATGACTGCAGATGTATAACCTATATCAAATTGTTTACTGTCTCAGGGAAGGTGGAGAAAACTTGTACTCAACATTCTAAAAAACAAACGTAAAAAATTGTTTTGACATGTAACTGGAAAAAAATAAAATATTACTTAAAAATACAGCTGAAGAAAATCAAGAGAAAGGGTAGGGACAGAGAAGACAGGTGACCTGATTGATATTACTGAGCATCCTTGTTGCAAAAACAGCCTTTGAGCTTGTCAAAGTATTAGGAGACATCTCTATTCCTAAACTCTAGGCTCAACTGTTTTTATCTTGCTTATTCTATTCCCTTGGAAACTCTGGTCCTGTTGCCACTGGATTTAGGTGTCCATATTGATTATATTTACCCTGACCACTTGCCTCATGAAATTCTGACTTTGGATTGCTTTTCAGTTAAAAGTAGCTTGATAGGAGTGGAGCCAAGATGGTGGAGTAACAGCATGGACTTTCTAGAGTGCTCCCTCCAAGCCTAGGAAAAACCTATAAAAAATGACTTTAAACAAATTCTGGAGTTGCAGAACCCAGAAATGACAGAGTGAAGCAAATCTCCAGCCCAAGATAGCCTGGAAGGTTGCAGGGAAGTGTCTACCACACCACAGCAGGGGCAGGGCACAGTCCAGGGTGGGCCATGAGTGCACATAAGGAACTTGAGCAGGCCTTGGGGAGACTGAATCTCTCACACCTGTGGTGGTTTTCAGACTTCATGACCCCAAAATGCTGAGGATAAATTGGAAGGTCAGTGGGAAAAGCCTGTAGTACCAGCGTGGGAGAGTGGAGTGGTCCAGTCGCAGTCCCAGGGTGCCTGAGGGGGAAGAGGGTGGAGGATCCCATAGTAGCCACAGCAGCAGCAGTGGCAGCTGCAGCCAGTGTTTCTGAAACTCTAGGCCCACAGATTGTGGGGGATCAAGCAGTCAACAGTACATCCCCCAACCGTACTGGAAGCAAAGAACTACCTTGACAAAGAGCTCAAAAGTCAAAGACATGACTTGGGAAATGGGCAAAAACCAGAAAAAACAATCAGACTATACAATCTTGCTTTAGTGACAAGGAAGATCAAAGCATGCAAACAGAAGAAAATCAAGTCAAAGCTCCTCCATCCAAAGCCTCCAAGAAAAGTATGGATTGGTCTCAGGCCATGGAAGAGCTCAAAAGGGATTTTGAAACTCAAGTGAGAGAAGTAGAGCAAAAACTGAGAAGAGAAATGAAAGTGATGCAAGAAAATCATGAAAAACAAGTCAACTGCTTGCTAAAGGAGACACAAAAAATGCTGAAGAAAAGAACACTTTAAAAAATAGACTAACCCAAATGGTAAAAGAGATCCAAAAAGCTAATGAGGAGAAGAAAAAAGCATAATTGGCCAGATGAAAAAGGAGGTCCAAAAACTCACTGAAGAAAATAATTCCTTAAAGATTAGAATGGAGCAGATGGAAGCAAATGACTTTGTGAAATATCAAGAACTAAAACCAAAGGAATGAAATAATAGCAGACAATGTGAAACATCTCATTGATAAAACAACTGACCTGGAAAAATGGATCCAGGAGAGATAATTTATGGGACTACCTGAAAGTCATGATCAAAAAAAAAAGAGCCTAGACATCATCGTTCATAAAATTATCAAGGAAAACTGTCCAAATATTCTAGAACCAGAGGGTAAAATAAACATTGAAAGAATCCACCAATCACCTCCTGAAAGTGATCCTAAAATCAAAACCCCCTAGGAATATTGTAGCCAAATATCAGAGTTCCCAGGTCAAAAAGAAAATATTGTAAGCAGCCAGAAATAAACAACTCAGATATTGTGGAAATACAATCAAGATAACACAAGATCTAACAGCTTCTATTTTGAGTGCTCAAAGGGCTTGGAATATGAACTTCCAGAAGTCAAAGGAGCTAGGATTAAAACCAAGAATCATCTACCCAAGAAAACTGAGTACAATATTTCAGGAGGAAAATGGTCATTCAATGAAATAGAGGAATTTCAAGAATTTGTGATGAAAACACCAAAGCTGAATAGAAAATTTGACTTTCAAACACAGGAATCAAGAGAAACATGAAAAGGTAAACAGGAAAGAGAAATCATAAGGGACTTACTAAAGTTGAACTGTTTACATTCCTACATGGAAAAATCATATTTGTAACTCTTGAGACTTTTCTCAGTATTTGGGTAGTTGAAGGGATTATATACATATAGACAGAGGGCACAGGGTAAGTTGAATAGGAAAGGATGATATCTAAAAAAATAAAATTAAGGGGTGAGAGAGGAATACATTGGGAGGAGAAAGGGAGAAATGGAATGGGGCAAATTATTTCTCACATAAAAGAGACAAGAAAAAGCTTTTTCAATGGAGAGAAAAAGGAGAGAGGAGGGGGTGAAAAGAAAAGCTTACTCTCATCTCATTTGGCTTAAGGAGGGAATAACATGCACGCTCAGTTTGGTATAAAAATCTATCTACAGGAAAGTAGGGGAGAAGGGGATAAGTGGGGTGTGGAGGGGATGATAGAAGGGAGGGCAAATGGAAGGAGAAGGAGAAGGTAATTAGATGTAAACACTTTTGGAGAGGGACAAGGTCAAAAGAGAGAATAGAATAAATGTGGGGCAGGATAGGATGAAGGGAAATATAGATAGCCTTCAACAACATGACTTTTATGGAAGTTTTTTGCATAACTACACATGTATAACCTATATTGAATTGCTTGCCTTCTCAGTGGGGATGAGTAGGGAGGGAAGGAGGAAGTTGAAACTAAAAGTTTTAAAAATGAATGTTAAAAATTGTTTTTACATGCAACTGGGAAATAAGAAATACAGGTAATGGAGTATAGAAACCTATCTTGCCCTAGGAGAAAGTAGAGGAGATGGGGATAAGGGAAGGGAGGGGTATAATAGAAGGAAGGGCAGATTGGAGGAAGGGGTAATCAGAATGCACAATGTCTTAGGGTGGGAGTAGGGGAGAGAAAGGGAGTACTCAAAATCTTATGAAAATGTTGAAAACTAAAAAATAAGTAAATTTAAAATAAGTAAATTTAAAAAATTTTAAAAAACAAAAGTCACTTGGTAGAGTATGGAAAGACTGAATTTACAGTTGAGAAAACTGGAATCTGCTGTTAGCTGGATGACCCTTTGCCAAGTCACCCCTCTCTGAGACTCTGTTATCTTAACTATAACAAGAGCTCGTAATTAGCAAATCTGACAATTTTTTTCTCAGTTGTCACTCCTCTTCTCCTTCCTGCGGCCTTTGACAATGCTGATCATTCTCTTCTTGATACTCTCTTGTCTGAAGGTTTTTGGAGCACAAACTCTCTCCTTGTTCGCCTCCTACATCTCTGACTGCTCCTTCTAAGTCTCCTTTACCAGATCTTCATCCAGATCCAGACCTTTTAATCATAAGTATCTTACAGTGTTCTGTCCTGGACCCTTTTATCCATCAATAATATTTTCCTTGGTGATCTCATTAGCTCCTATGAATTTAATTACTATCTCTTTCTGATGATTTTCAAATCCATGTATCCAGTCCCAATCTTTCTGTTGATTTCATTTTTTCATCTCCAATTGCCTTTCAGACATCTTGAACTGAATGTCCAGTAGACATCTTGAGATAGATGCATATTTGATATGGTTTCTCTGCTGTTTAGCTCTGTGAGCCAGAGGCTAGTTCTTTTCTTCATCTTTGTTAGGGTTCTGGTCCAATCAATTCTTCACGTAGCTGCCTAGAGAACATTTTTTTTTTAAAGTATTTGTTTTCAGTTTTCAAATTCACTTCCCCAAAATTTTAAATTTCAAAATTTCTCCCTATTTTCCCCCTACCCCCACCACAGGACATCATGTATTCTGATTACCCCTTCTTCCAATCAACCCTCCTTTATCCCTTTCTCTTCTACTTTCCTGTAGGGCAAGATAGATTTCTATACCCAATTGCCTATATATCTTTTGAATGTTAACATTTATTTTTAAAACTCTGAGTTCCACATTCTCTCCCTTTCCCCCCTCTCCACCCACCATCACTGAGAAAGCAAGCAATTTGATATAGGTTATATATTTGTGGTCATTGAAAACACTTCCATGGAAGTCATGTTGTGAGAAACTAACTATATTTCCCTCTATCCTGCCCTGCCCTCCATTTATTCTATTTTCTCCTTTGGCCTGTCCCTCTGTCAAAGTGTTTGCTTCCAATTACTCCTTCCCCTAATCTGCCACCCTTTCTATTACCGCCCCCCCCCCTTATCCCCTTCACTCTTGCTTTTCTGTAGGGTAAGGTAAATTTTCATACCTAATTGAGTGTGTATGTTGTTCTCTTCTGAAGCCAAATTTGATGAAAGGAAGGCTCACTTATTCCCTCTTATCTTCCCCTTCTTTCCCTCTATTGTAAAAGCTCTCTTGCCTCTTTTATGTGGGATGATTTACTACATTCTCCCTCTCCTTTTTTCTCACTCCTAATACATTCTTCCCAACACTTAATTTTCTTTTTTAGATATCATGCCTTCATAGTCAGCTCACCATGTGCTCTCTAGATCTATCTGCCCGTACCTATACACACATATACACACACACACACAAATACACACACATATAACCTCTAATTATCCTAATACTGAGAAAGTTCTCATGTAAATATCATCTGTCTGATACGTATGTAAACAGTTCAACTATAATAATTCCCTTATGGTTTCTCTTTCCTGTCTACCTTTTCATGCTTCTCTTGATTCCTGTATTTGAAGGTCAGATTTTTTATTCAGCTCTGGTCTTTTCAACAAGAATGCCTGGAAGTTCTCTATTTCATTGAAGTTCCATTTTTTCCCCTGAAGTATTATACGCAGTTTTGCTGGACAGGTGATTCTTGATTTTAATCCTAGCTCCTTTGACTTCTGGAAGATCATATTCCAAGCCCTTCAATCCCTCAATATAGAAGCTGCCAAATTCTGTGTTATCCTGATGTTTTTTCCACAGTACTTGAATTGTTTCTTTCTGACTGCTTATAATATTCTCTCCTTGACCTGGGAAATCTGGAATTTGGCTACAATATTCCTAGGAGTTTTCCTTTTGGGATCTCTTTTAGGAAGTGGATTCTTTCCATTTCTATTTTACCATCTGGTTCTAGAATATCAGGGCAGTTTTCCTTGATAATTTTATGAAAGGTGATGTCTAGGATCTATTTTTTTTATCATGGCTTTCAGGTAGTCCCATAACTTTTAAATTAACTCTCCTGGATCCATTTTTCCAGGTCAGTTGTTTTTCCAGTGAGATACTTCACATTGTCTTCTATTTTTTTTCACTTTTTTTGGTTTTGTTTTATGTTTTCTTGATTCCTCATAAAGCTATTAGCTTCCATTTGCTCCCTTCTAATTTTGAAGGATTTATTTTCTTCAGTGAGATTTTGGACCTCCTTTTCCATTTGACCCATTCTGCTTTATAAGGCGTTCTTCTCCTCATTGACTTTTTGTACCTTTTTTGCCATTTGAATTAGTCTAATTTTGAAGCTGTTATTTTCTTCAGCATTTTTGGGGGTTTCCTTTAGCAAACTGTTGACTCATTTTGCCTGATTTTCATGCATCACTCTCATTTCTCTTCCCAATTTTTTCCACTAATTCTCTTGATTTTCAAAATCCTTTTTCAGCTCTTCCATGGCCTGAGACAAATTCATATTTTTCTTGGTGGCTTTGAAACCAGGAGCTTTGTCTTTGTTGTCTTCTTCTGGTTGTATGTTTTGATCTTACTTGTCACCAAAGACTTAAGAAAACATCTCTTCACAGAGTAAGTAGTCTGTTTCTTTTTCTCCTATTTGCTCACTTTCCCAGCCAATTACTTGACTTTTGAGCTCTTTGTTAAGTACAGGGCTCCAGAAGTAGCCTCTGTTTCAGCCGTGGTGGCCCCTGCCCTGGGGTTGGGTCCGGGATTGGGTCCTGGGTTGGATCAGAGGTTGGTGCTGAGCCTGGGGTTGGACCATGCTCCGCTCTTAGCCAGGTGAGAGACCCTTCCCACTGACCTTCAAGACTGTCTTTGGCATTTGTCGGTAGAGAAATCTTGAAATCACAGCAGCCACCAGCAATTCATTCCCCTAAGGCCTACTTGAGCTACATCTGCACAGGATCAGCCCCCACCGAACTCTACCCTGCTCCTAGCCTAGCATAATAGACCCTTCCTGTCAAACTTCCAGATTGTCTTGGACTGAAAATCTGCTTCAGTCCATCATTCTGTGACTTCTGTTCCTCCAGAATTTGTTCAGTCATTTTTCACAGGTTTTTTGAGGGTTTTGTGGGGAGAGCTTTGGCTGGTTTCTGCTTCTACTTCACCATCTTGGCTCCACCCCCAGAGAGTATTTCTAAAGCATAAGTTTAACTGTGTTACTCTTTGTCATGTTTGAGATTTTAACAAAAGGATAAACTGAAGCAGGTTTCTGTGCAAGATAATATTTATTAGCAGAGGCAAGTTACCTGTCAATGAATTGCTTCCATTTATGTCAGGAGAGAACAGAAGAAAGGGAAGGGAAGGGAAAGGAACAGAAGGGAAGGAAAGGGAACATAAGGGAAAGGGCCAATAAAACCCAAGTCAACTGGGTATCTTTTGGCCATCCAAATGTCCTATTCTCTCCCAAAACCTTGAACCTACTGCACTCTGAAACTGGGATGCCAGTGGGCCCCTGCCTAAGGGCTCCTCTTGACCCTCCTAACTTTAGAGTGATTATCAATAGTTAATTGTTGTTGTTTCCCATCCAGCCTGATGTCTTTCTTTTTCTTTGCCTCATTAAAGGGGCCATGCCCTGGTTACTTCTTAAACAGGCCTATTCAATGAATGGACATTGCCTCACCCTAAGTGAGTACCTGCAAATACCTTGACCTAAAGGGCTCAAGGTCTCCCAGTGCATCTTGGGTCATCTCCAATCATCCTGAGGAATATCAGCTCTCTGGATTCAGATGGTTCTGGAGGAGAAGTGAGGCTGGTGACCTGCACAGCCCTCCCTCACTCAAAATAAAGTCAAGTGCAAGTCATGTTATCATTTCTCTGATGGCATGGTCTTCTTTGGCAACAAAGGATGAACACAATCCATTTATGTCAAAGACTGATTAAAAGGACAGTTCCCAATCTATAGAATTTGGGGAGTATAGAACAAAGAATACGTATTAGGCTCAACATGATTGGTTACAGAGCTGGGGTTCAGGAACAACATAATTAGTTGGAAGTTTGGTAATAAGAGTAGCAATAACCTTCCTCCTTTTCTCATGAGTCTAAGAAATACTCATTGTCTGAGTCCAAGAGCAAGATAAAAGACTTTTGGATAGCAAACTGGACAAATCCTTGAGGGATAGCTTGATGGAGTAAAGACATCATGCCTTACTCCCTTTCTTTCATACCTATTCCCTAAGGTTGGCAAAATTCCTTGAGACAAGATCAGCAGGAGAGTTGAATTTATAAAATTAACTTATTTTAGGCCACCTGAATTCTGAACTAAATTCAGAGACAAAGAGCCATGACTTAAATAGTTACAGGACAAAATCAATTACTTGTAAATAGGATTTTTAAAAAATGATACAGGATCAATCTTAATCTTATCATCTTTTACTCAAAAACTGTCAGTAGCTTTCCATTGTCCCAGGCTGTCAAAGATACAACCTCACACAGCCTGGCATTTAAGTTTCTAATCTGACTCCACTCTACCTTTCTAGCCTTAATTCATATTTCTCTGCACCCATTCAACATTCTTTTTTTTAATTCAGAACTTAATAAACAACTAATCAGATAGACATTCCTATATACATAGTAGAACAGAGCAGACAGTTCCTGAAACTTCAGGTCTCCATTATATACATCCCTTTTCTTCAGAAGTATACAATAAGTTCAACTTGTAGCTTTCAAACTGACCCTTTTTCTGTTTTTCTTTCTGGCCTTCCTTCTCTTCTCTAAACTTTTTTTTCCTTTTTTTGGGGGCGGGGGGAGATTCTTTTTAAAAAGATACTTTGATGCCCTGGTTTTCTTTTTGGCCACTCTATCCCTACGCCCCTTCTCTCTCTTGCCCCTCTTGAAAAAATAAAAAATACTCAGTTATAAAAAACAAATCCCCAGATTGACTGTATTGGAAAAATATGTTATTCTGCATCTTGAATTCATTACCTTTCTGTTAAGAGACACCCATTCTACATTCTAACCAAACTTCATTTGGCGTTCCATCTCTGTGTCTTCACACATTGTACCACCCATGTACAGAGTGCCCTCCCTCTTCACTTCCACTTGCCAGAATCCTTTTCTTTTCTTGAAGACTCAGTTGTGGTGTCAGTTCCCCTAGAAATCCTTCAAAGCTTCCAAGTTGTGTTTTCTTCCTCCTCAAATTATGCTGCAACGATTTATTTCCATATGTACATTTCCTATCTCCCTCTTCTCAACTTAAGGAAAGTTTCTTCAGGGGAGAAAATGCTTCATTTTCATCTTTGTATCTTTAGCACCTAGTACCATGCCTTGCACACAGTGGATACTTTTAAAATATTTGTTCAGTTAGTAACAGTGTGACTATGCTTCTTCCTGCGTACTCCCTCATCTGGATGGCCAGGTGCCTAGGGGAAGGATAAAGATGTTATATTTTCAGGCTGGGCTAAAAGTGGGAACTTTCAGGGATGGGGGCTGGTGAAGAAAGAAGAATGATAGAAACAAGATGGTGACTGACTGACATAGAGCCCAAAGTGTTCTTTTCTCCCCTCTCTCCAAGCCACTTCCCTTCAAAAAGATTTTAATAAGGGAGGCTGAACCCTTTGGGGCCTGAGCAGACTGGGCAAGTGGTAATTATATATGGCAGCAAGAAATAGGCATGAATGACCAGAAAAGAACTTGAAGCAGAGCTGGGGTGGAGCAGGAAAGCAGGGACAGCAAGAGGCAGCCAGGACGTCAGGTGTACAACCTAGCCTTGGGACATTGTGAGGAGAGATAAAGCCTTTTTTCTTTCCTGGAGCAGCAGGAGGGGGAGCTTTGAAAGTGAACACCAGAACTGTTTCTTTGAGCTCTCGAAATTTGGCTTGCCTGCTGAATAGGTCAGGACAGCAGCTGAGTCTCTTAAGGACCCATAAGCACCCAGCCCATGCTGAATACTTTAATGTATTTGGTTTATTACTTTTTGAACATTCTGATAAAAGGGCAATATGTAGTAGTATAGTTTTGGTGAATAACTTCAACTGAAATATAACAGGGATGGTAGAGGAGCAGAGTTTTTCCATTGGGCATGAACACTACAAACCAAGACTCTGACTCAATACCAAACCCCTGAGCTAATGAAATGAATATCAGCATCCCCCAAAAGGCACATGAGAGAGGAGTCCAGCTCTTTGAGAATCATGAAGAGCTTGCTCTTATCTCAGAGCATCCTGGGGAACTGGGTGGAGTATATAACTAATGAAGATAAGGATTATGTTGATTACACTCGATTCTTATTAATGAATGGGATCTGGCCATTGGGTATCAGCAACTTCTGGTGGTTCAATTCAATTTGAATTTTATTGAAAATTCATTACATAGGTCAAATAAACATAGTCAACTCTGAGAATTCAACGAAGATGAGAGGAACTTATACTGGGATTGCTGCAAAAACCCTTAGGCCATTAAGTGAACTATCTTACATTGTAAAGAAATATGACTCAGGCTTTCATATTTTATGCTCTGCAATTTAACTATCAGCTTTTTGGACCATCTAAATCCCTAAGGAATTTTTAGACTGATTTCCTATCTTTGATATTACATGAAATCACTTTCCATGATAAAATAAAAGTGAAACAGAGAAATAAAAATGGTACCAGAGGTGGCAAGGTGGCACAATGGATAGAGCAATAGATTTGGAATCAAAAAGATCTACATCAAATCTAGCTTCAGATGTTTACTTGCTATGTGAACCCGAACAAGTCATTTAGCCTTTTCTATGTCTCCGTTTTCTCATCTGCAACAGGGATATGATAATAGCAATCTCCCAGGGTTGTTGTGAGTGCTTTGTAAAATTTAAAGTGCTATATAAAGGATATTACAATTACATAAATATTATTATAATTACAAATATATTATAATTATTGTTATTTTGTCACATTATTCTGGATTGCTGAGCCAAGAGAGATTTATTATAAAGGAAATCATAGGTAACCTATTGTACACTCAATCAGCTACTTCTGCTGCTGAACCTTCTTAGTACTCTGGTCTTCTGATGTATGTGTCATTTATATTTAAAATATCATATTAGGATTGTTAAAAATCAATAATGAAGTGAACATAAAAAGAACTTTTCCTTTAATAGTAGTATTAAAACTCTGTACTCTACTTTGATCCTACTATCTAGATTTTGCATTCATTTCTGGATACAAGAGTTGAAGAAGGGCATTTATAAGCTGGAGAAAAGTTCTGTTCAAAACCATTTCATCTAAATAGGTTAAAGAGCTGGTGATTTTACCTTACAGAAGAGAAAACTTGGAGGAGCATGGTAGCTGTTTTAAAATATTCGAATGGCTGTGATATGGAAGAAGTGGTCTTATTTTGTATGGCTCCAGTGATTCAATGGATAAATGTTACAGGGAAGCAAATTTTGGTACATTATAAAGAAAAACATAAAGGCAATGAAAGCTGTCTAAAAACAGAATACCACTGGATATGTTAAAGGAGAGAATGGAAGAAATATTTCAGAGGGATATTGGGAGGGGATTTGTGTTCTAATCCAACCATCTCAACCCAACAAGCACTTACTAAGTATGGTAAGGTACTGTGCTAGATCCTGAAGATACAAAGACAAAATGACAGCTCCTCAAGGAGCTTACCTCTACTTTTGGAAGAGGGAAGAATATAACATACAAAATGATATGCAAATACACGATAGTTTGAGGAGTAAAAGAATAAATTAGTGGGACTAAGAAAAGGGAGAATAAGAGAGGGTCCATGAGGTGATTTATGGGAGATAGCCAGGTGAGGATATGGGAAATGGAATACAAAGTTTGGGGAACACAAATAGACTAGTTTGCTTTAATGTAGAGTGTATGAAAGAGAATTAAATAAAATAAGCCTGGAAAGTTAGGGAAAGGATTGGCCTAGATGGTTTCTGAGATTCTTTCTAATTCTGTTTTTCTGTTCTGTTTTATTATATCATATTATATCACATTGATCATATGTCCTAGGAATTTCCATCCTAAGACAACTTCTGAACTTGACCTGAGATGGGATTGACGTTATTCATATGATAGCTCTTAGGTACCCTTAACCAAGCAGAGTTTTAAGAAACATCCCTCTTCAAAGGAGGGTTTTAAGGACTGCTTTTAAGGAAAGAGGTAGGAAAAGACACAAGAATCCATGGAAACAGAAAGAAGGAGGCTGTAATTTCACCTCAGTCTTTTGTGAAGTCCTGAATATTCTCCAAGCTGTGTTCTGAGAAAAACACTTGTCTTACTCCATGGCACAGGAACTGATATACAATGCTAGTTCAAAGCCTCAGGGGGAAAAAATGGACATGCAGACAGAACTGCTCTGGTCTAATGAACCCCCACATGGAAAGTGGCTGCTGCCTGGTGGGCCAGAACATTATCCTTTGTACTGAATGCATTTCAAACAGAAGAATGTCTTTTCATGCTCTAGGAAAGACCTAGCAAACCTCTAAAAGTCCCCAACTCTGACTGAAGAGCAACATCCCCTTGTAAATTAGAAAAATATTGAAGAAAGATTATTTTCTTCCAGGTCCTCTAGGCTGATTTAATCGAGTGCATATTGACCACCAGAGGGCTCTGGGATAATACCATTAGAATAAGCTTTATTTTTTTTTTCTCATCTAATTAAATGACATAGGAAATAATAGTTATTGTGGGTATGTCTATAAGACTTATTTTTGCTTCTGTGATCCTTTATATTAATGAAGTGTGCAGACTGTATACCTCTTCTGGTTCATGTTTTGTCCTGTCAGCCAAATCTGATCAGAATAATGCTTTTCTGTTGGCAATTGTTTCATTGGTGCAGGGTTCATAGCATGGAAGGAAACAGGGTGCAGAATGGCACACTTCCCCAGAGTGCCCTCCTTTGTCAAAGCAGCACTGATCTCATATCTTCATAAAAGGCAGGAAAGTAACCAGAAGGGATTTCTTTCCTCTTCCTGAGACCCTGTATGCCACTAACAAAACAACAAAGATACTGGAAATCATGTCAGTCACAAGGACTAGCCCTACTCCTGAGGTTAACTAGGAATTAACTTCCTCTAGCAGAGAACCTAGGCCCTTGAGGTTATATGTACTTTTTGGCAAACTGAAATAAGTATGGGTTATGTGTTTATGTTACTCCCCATCCTATGATCAAAAAGGATATTTTGCACCATATAATCTCACCTTCTTGCCCAAAGAGAGCAAAAAACAAAGACTTTTAAGTAGCAGACTATTTTTTCATTTAGGAAATAGTTCATATTGATATATTGAAGGTTTTCAATTATGCTTTTTTTTTGTTTTTGTTAAGAATGGATTGTTGCAGGCTTGGGTTTCATTCAATTCAATTCCACAGTTATTTGGTTCCTATTGGTTTGTATTTAAAGAGGAGCAAAACAATATCACTATATTAGTGTTCAGTATCTAACTGTGGCTGATCAGACTAATACAAGCTCAGAAGGCTCTACCACAGGCCAGGCATAAACAGTCCACACGAACATTTGGAATGCAGATGTCTTTTGCATATCTCACATTTCTTTTGAGCTACTTCAATTCTGCTTTGCTCAGAGAGCACAGCACCTTCTCTGATGAGGGCACACCAGACTGAGTGGTCTTGTGTCACTGTCTCCCCTGTTTCATAACCAATTCCAAAGCTCTTCAGAGAGACCTTGAGGGTGTCTTTGGAGCGCTTCTTCTGACCTCCACGTGAGCACTTGCCTTGTGTGAGTTCTCTGTAATGTAGTCGTTTAAGCAAACATACACTTGGTATTCAAACACAGCCAGTCCATTGGAGTCATACTCTCTGCAGTCTCTGAAAGCTTGGCAGTTCAGCTTGAGAAGGGACCTCAGTGTCTGATATCTTATCTGGCCAGGCAATTTTCAGAATCTTCCTAAAACAATTCAAATAGAAGTGATTTGGTTTCCTGACATGACACTGGTAGATTGTCCAGGTTTCACAGGCATACAATAACAAGGTCTGCACAACAACTCTATTAGACCTTCAGTTTGGTAGGCAGCCTAATACCTTTTCACTCCCTTCAGAACCCCCCAAATGCTGAGCTAGCTCTGGCAATATATGTTCCAACCTCATTATCAATGTGTACATTCCTGCAAAGTACACTAGTGAGGTAAGTGAGTTTCCTCATTTGCTGTAACTGATGGTTCCCCATATAGATGGTACAGTGCTGGCTGGTGGAGAACCTCTGTTTTCTTGGTGTTAGTTGTCAGGCCAAAATTAGCACAAGTGCAGAGAGTCAAACCACATACTCTTTTGCATCTCAGCCTCAGAAGCTGTGTTGAGTGCATAGTTATCTGTGAACAAAAAGTCATGCACCAATTATCCCTCTATTTTAGTCTTTGCTTTTAGCCTTTTCAGGTTAAATAATTAAATACTGCTATCAGGGCAGTAGCTGACCTCAACGCCATTTTTGTCCTTGTTGAAAGTATCCACCAACATTAAAGAAAACATAACACTGCTCTATATGCAAGGCATTGTACTAAATGCTGGCATTATAAAGGCAAAATGACATCATCATTACTTTCCAGAACAGCACATTCTATTCGGAGAATGTGATGTGGTCATGTAAGTACAAGATAATGTGAGGGGGAAAAAAAGCACACCCAACTGTGGAGGGATCAGGAGAGGCTTTGTGCAGGAAGAGCAGCCTAAGCTGAACCTTGGAGGAAGGTAAAAGGAGGTTAAGGAGGAAGGAAGTACATCCCACATATAAGGCTGAGCCTATGTATAACTATGGAGAAAGGAGACAATTTGTCAAGCAGGGTAACAAGACGACAGTCTAGTTTGGCTGTAATTTAGAATATATGAAAGAGAATAAGTTGGAATAAGTCTGGGAAGTTAGGCAAGGCTCATATTGTAGAAGGCTTTAAATGTTAGCCCAAGTCTGTTTTTACTCTTAGTTGAAATAGGGAGTTACTAAAGATTTTTTAACTAAGGAGTGGCATAGTTAGATCTGCATTTTAGGGGGTGTCAATTTGGCTGAGGTATAGAGGATGTTTTGGAGAAGAAAAAGACTAAAAAACGTTATTAGATTCATTTGAGAGCTACCATTACCACCATTTTTAGATTGAGAGCTGAAGACCTGAGCTAGGCAATAACCATATGAAGAGAGGGAAGGGGATGGATTCAAGAAGCGCTATGAAGATAAAATTGATAAGATGAGACTGGATATTAAGGGTGATGAAGGACAGGGAAGAGTCAAAGATGACTCTTCTAAGAATAAATAAGGCTCAGACTAGCATCTAAACCCAACCAATTGATCAAATAAAACCATTCATTGATTCAACATTTAGGGCACTCATGGGGTGATGGTGGTATTTACACGTATGACATTCTCTGTATTCCAGTTTGGCTTGTTGTCCTTGAGTATTCGTTGTTGTCTTGAATTTTTAAAACTTAATTTTTATTAATTAAATTAAATTTTTACTTTTTGCTAAAACACGCTTCATCTTGTACCCCTTTGCCAACCCTGCAAAGAGAGTTACTTCTTCCAATAAATAATAAATAAAAGAGGAAGAAAGAAAAAATAAAGTTTCAGAAAACCAATTAATATATTTAAAAGTCTGATGCTATAGATTGCATTTCAACCTACGGTCCTGAAAGTTGGGGAAGATGGCTTTTCATAACTTTTCATTATAATTTTGAAATATTTAATTTTTATCGTCTTGTCCCTGTTGTTAATTTACACTGTTGTCATTTTTGCATGTTGTTTTCTAGGTTGCAGTTACTTCACTTTACATCAGTTCTTATGCTTCTCTGTATTTATCATATTCTTCATTTCTTAAAGAACTGTAATATTCTACTACTGGAGCAGCTAGGTGGAGCAGTGGATAAAGCGCAGGGACTGGAGTTAGAAATATCAGAGTTCAGATCTGACCTCAGACGCTAGCTGTGCGACCCTGGGCAAATCGTTTAACTTCTGCTAGCATAAAACGAGAGAAGGAAATGGAAAACCCCATGAACAACTAATCCACAGGGTCACTCAGACATGACTGAATGGCTGAACAGTAATAAAAATGCCACTATATTAATGTAACACTATTTTTTTGTCCTTCCCCAGCTGAAGGGCATCTACTTTGTTTCTAGTTTTCCACTGTGAAAAGTGTTACTGTAAATACGTTAGTATATGTGAGTCCTTTCTTTTTGTCGTTATTATGCTCAGTCTTAAATTTTTGGTGGATGCATTCTTTCTATCTCAGAAGTTTTTTTTATGCATTTGTGTGCCTCCTTAAGAGGGGCAAGAATCTTTGTGGGAAATGTGCTTATCTGGTTATCAGGCTAGATATGCCTCCTGTAGCTATACGCCATATACTGGAACCATGTGCATGGCATATAGTATCATAACTCCTAATCTGCCCGGTAAACACTAAGTACTAAGTCAATATTTGATTTTGAAATAATGATAAACAATGTTAGTGTCTAAATTGGTGCCACAGGGTTTCATTGTTAAGATTCCCAAAAAGGAAATTTGAATGATGCTACAATTTCATTCTAGAAGTCATTCTGGAAAGATTAATTTGTATTCTGAGGGCCATGTTTATAAATTAAAGTGCTAAAAACAATATTTGTCCTTTTCAATCTAACTATAGCTAGTTAATTCATGCATTTATCAAAATATAAAATCTAGTGATTTAAATTATTCTGACTGACTGGTTTTATATAATCTATAAAATAGATGTACATTTTGTCATTGAGAATATCAACACTGGGCCAGTTTTGATTTTAGAGTGCATGTGAAAGGGAAAAATAAAAAGATGAGATGATTTCAATGATGGAATTCATTTCCCCTTTGCTTATGGATTCTCCTTTTCCCCTATGATAAGGAAGGGCATCCTTCACCGCTTTCTCACGGTGCTCACACACACACATTTAAAATTATTTCTTCCTTGATTTAAGCCCTGGAAGAGAAATTCTATTCATTTTTTACTATGTCTGCCGTAAAGCAGAGTAGACCCAAATAATTAGGGCACTAGCTACGGCAGGCAATCAGCATATGAGTGTCCAAGCCTGCTTCTGGTGCCCAGGTGGCTCAGAGGCAACCACTCTGTGATGAGAACCCAAAGGAGACCATAGCACATTGGCAACTCTTAAACCTTGATTTGCTAACAGATGACCCATCAATTGAAGGAAACACATTGGGAAATTAATTGCATTGGTGCTATTCCAAATAACAGAATAGGAACAGAATTTAAAAGTTGGATTAGACCTCCATGGCCTTCTAGTCCAATACATGTCTGAGCAAAAGTCGCTTCTTTGGCATACTTGAGAGATCCTTGCTTGAACATCTAAAGAACATGGGATGCTTTGGGGTTTCTGGCATTTAAACATACAATTCTTTGTTGATAATATACTGTAGTCTAATCACACCTATCATGTTTACCTCCATATTTTCTCCCAGGTGACCCACCACTTTAATTCTTTGGAAAAAAAATTCATTTCTTGGTTTCTAGACAGAGTGCATCAATAAAGAATATTAATTTCAGAAAGATGAGTCTTTAAAAGCCTGGGGTCATTAAGAGCACTATTCATTTTCCTTCCTTTATTTCCTTTCTTTCTTCCTTCTTTTTTTTTTGCTAATGGAGCAGAGTATAGGGTACTGAGCTTGGAGTCAGGAAGATATGACTTCAAGTTTGGTCTCAGACGCTAGCTGTGTGCTCTAGGCAAGTCATAAACAAACAAACCTTCTGCTTGCCTCAGTTTCCTCATCTGTAAAATGGGAATAATATTAGCACATTTCTTAAGGTGATTTTGAGGTCATGGATAAATCAAATAAGATAAAAAGGCATGGATGGACAGACAAGAGTCTGTACTCTTGGAAGAAATATCCAAAATGAGATCACGGATTTATTCACATACTGCCACCCTCAATCCTTTTGTTGAGGCCTAGGGAACAATGACAATAACTTTCACCAAGCCCTCCCCATCATTCCTATAGATTTTTTACCTGAAAAACCCTTCCTGACTGTTCTCTTTGGCTAGAGGAAGATACATCAGCTAGTGTGTAGACTAGGGCAAAGAGCCTTGTAGTAGTACTATCCCTGAGACTTGAAAGTTCAGGTCCTGGCTTGGCATCTTACTTTCTGTGAGACTTTAGGAAAGACACTTATCCTTTCTAAGTCTAAGCTTCTTTATCTGTAAAATGAGATTTTTGACAAGATGAACTCTGAACTCCCTTCTAACTAGAGCCACAATTCCGTGACTAATTCCTAACATTTAGAAATGTTTTCCGAACATTCCTAAATTTTGCTTTGTTTTGCAAAGTGTTTATATATATTTGCAAATATATATTTATAAACATATATAAATGTGTGTATACATGTGTGTATGTATGTATCTGTACATATATACATATGTGTGTGCATATCTATATCAAATATCAATCTCACAATAGCTCTGTGAGATTGGTACTGTTATTCCCATTTTACAGATGAGAACACTGAGACTGATAGAGGTTAAATGAGTTGCCCAAGGTCATGCAGCTAATAATTGTCTTGGCTCTGATCAGTGATTCTGTAAATGAATACTCCTGTTTATATATATATAAAGGTTGGTTGGGCAAGATGGATGGATCATTAGTAGACATTTTTCTGGCTGTCCCCCGTCCCTAGAATGTTCTTCCTCATTTTTGCTTCCTAGCTTTCCTGATTTCTTTCAAGTCACAGCTATAATCCTACCTTTTATAGGAAGCTTTTTCCCCTCCCCCAAATGATAATACTTTCCTTCTGTTACTTATTTCTAATATATTCCGTATCTAGCTTATTTGTACACAGTTGTTTAAATGTTGTCTCCTACATTAAACTGTGTACATCTTGAGAGCAGAGGTTATTTTTGACACCCCCTTTTTTTTGTATCCCTAGTACTTGCCACATGATGCTTAATACATGTTTATTTCCTGATGGTGGGGAGGGGTGGAATTTCAAATGCTTCCTGTTTGGTAGGCTAGTACTGCCATCTTATGTAAAGACCATCCCATCTGGTGTTAACTTAGATTGGATTACTATTGCACTTTTGACTTCCTTTTGTGCAACCTACCCTATCGTGAGAAAAAATGAGAGGGAGGACAAGAGGATGCCATTACAATTTACTGGGACAAAAGCTACTAAAATATGGTTACAACTGAAAAAGATAAAAGTAGTAGACTACCAACTATAGCCACTTTTATCTCATTAATAATAAAGACATAGGAAACCTAGAGATAACTGAAATCAACAGATGATTCCCAAACTGAATTTCAGCCAAATTTAAACTTCCTTACCAAACATTTTAAAAATTCAATTACTTAGAAATACTAAAACTAGCTTTGACTACTCCACTTCACTACTATCTCTGATGCAGGCATACCCCATTATAAAATACTGTTCATATTACCAGAGGCCAGCTCAATGTACTCCAGTGCCTAGATCTCACCAGGACAATACAAGAGATTCATTTATTTCCCACCTTGTAGAGGTTGAAGAGCCTGCTCCTGGAAGAGTAGTGATGACTGTAAAAGAAATGCCTTAGAGAGATTTGTAGCATGAACAGACATTATTTATTGGTTCTAATCTACTAACTAAAGAACTGGGTGGTGAACTGGATAGAATACTGGTCCTGGAGTCAGGAAGACTCATCTCCCTGAGTTCAAAACTGGCTCCAGACACTTCCTAGCTGTGTGACCCTGGTCAAGTCATTTACTTCTGTTTGCTTCAGTTTTCCCCATAGGGAAAATGAGCTGAAGAAAAATGGCAAACCACAACCACTCCAGCATCTTTGCCAAGAAAACCCCAAATGAGGTCCCAAGGAGTCAGACAAGACTGAACAACATCTAGCCTCCTTGGCTGCTGTTGTGGACATGAGAATAGACCAGGGGGTCTCTTCTGAGCAAAGCTAACCTTAGCCTTAGGTAAAGGAGGCTGGGTGACTTTATTGCTGAGATCATAACCCTGGAAAAGCAAGCACCTTTTCCCCCAAATACCTACCCCTCTATGTGATCTGAAATCCTTTGAGTATAGTGTTAATATACCCTGACAGAGTTAACTTAGATTTACAAGAAGGTGTAATGGATTTATGTGACATTCATTTTTGAGGACAATGGGTAGAGGGAAAGAGCAGGAAAACACTGGGTAGGAGAAGGGAAGAGGAAAAACAGGGGCAAAAGAGAAGTAGGAGGCACACTAGATGTATGAATCCTAGTTTTTAACCTCTCTTAGCCTCAGTTTCTTTACCTGCAAAGTGAGGGGTTAGGATTGGATGACTTTCGAGGACCCTTTTAGCTTTTATCCTTTGTTTCTAGGAAACACTAAAGACTTAGTTCAGAATTTTACTAAGTGTGACTAGTCCCCTGATCACATGCATCATCCTTGTCTCCTGACATTATTACAGGGCTCTATCATGGTAACAAATGCAGAAACATCCAGCAATAGACAGCAAGGTATGGCCTTGGACAATCTTTTCAGCTCCCTGGGCCTCAGTGTCTTGATTTATAAAATAAGAGTGGTTGGACTTTTGACAAGTATTGAGAGAAGCCAACTATATATCTCCCCTTGTAGGTGTACCCCTATGGGATTGGAGTGTTTTTCTCTACTGACAGCCAGGTGGTGAAGTGAACAGAGTTCTGGGCCTGGAGTCAGGAAGACTCATCTTGCTGAGTTCAAATCCAGCTTCAGATGCTTACCAGCAGGTTACCCTGGGCAAATCACTTCACCCTGTTTGCCTCAGTTTCATCATCTGTAAAATAAGCTGGAGAAGGAAATGGCAAATCACTCCAGTACCTTTGTGAAGAAAAACACAAATGCGGTCCCCAAGAGTTGGACATGGTCGAAAAATGACTGAACTAAAACAACGAATCAGCTCAAGCCCTCATCCTAGGTGCGTTCCCCTTACTATTAGCTGCCAGAGACTATCGCCCCAGTTCAATTTAACCAGTTAGCATCAATTAGCTTTTCCAAAAGGATATTTACTGCAAAGACAGAGGAAACAGACGTACAAACATTCCCCCTCAACACCTTGATGACATGCTCCCTCTTTTTGGTCTCTGGGAAGAGTGGGCTCAGACTTAACACAGTTTCCACATAGCAACAGTCCAATCAAGTTCATATGCAAAAGTGCAGCACTGTTGGATGAGTCTTCCGTCTCATCTTAAAGCTGGACTCTCAAAACCTGCACAACCTGACATGAATTAGACTCCTGGACTCCGAGACCTCAGGTGAGTTGCTCTTCTGACCTTTCAAGACTCTACCTTCCTTCAGCTAAAATGAAAGAACCAACCACTGAAACAAAGAACTGAAGCATGTATTCATAAGGGTCACATGTTGCCCTCAGAGGAAAAGGACAATGCTCATAGTATTGACCCCTACAAGGTGATATCAGCCAGGCAGAAGTCACAGAAAGAGGAGACCAGACCAAGAGAAGAGACTAGTGCCTTCTGAATGTACCCCTAGTTACACCTCCACAACAGCAGCCAAGGAGGCTAGATGTTCAGTCTTGTCTGACTCCTTGGGCCCTCATTTGGGGTTTTCTTGGCAAAGATGCTGGAGTGGTTGTGGTTTGCCATTTTTCTTCAGCTCATTTTCCCCATGGGGAAAACTGAAGCAAACAGAAGTAAATGACTTGACCAGGGTCACACAGCTAGGAAGTGTCTGAAGCCAGTTTTGAACTCAGGGAGATGAGTCTTCCTGACTCCAGGACCAGTATTCTATCCAGTTCACCACCCAGTTCTTTAGTTAGTAGATTGGAACCAGTAAATAATGTCTGTTCATGCTACAAATCTCTCTAAGGCATTTCTTTTACAGTCATCACTACTCTTCCAGGAGCAGGCTCTTCAACCTCTACAAGGTGGGAAATAAATGAATCCCTTGTACTGTACCTACGTTTATAAAGACTGGGCCCAGTGCTACACCCTTCTTACAGACTGATTGATCTCTGCCTCCTCACCACTGCCTCTTGGAATTCCTAGTTTCCTTCAAGGTTTAGTTAGCTCAGTCCTTTATGAGATATACTCCCTTTGAAAATGAGGATATATTTACTTTGTGTGCAGTTTGTCTTTGTTTATACCTCCCCCCTTCCACCAAGTCAAATGTGAGTCCCTTTGTCATCAGAGACCACTTTGTTTTGTCTTGTATCTCCAGCATCTGGTACAGTACCTAATATATAGTAGATGCTTATAAATGCTTATTGAATTAAGAGATGAGCTGGAGGGAATGTATGAAGGGCTATCAGGGTAAATAAACAAGAAAGTTCTTCCCTTAATTTCCTTGACTGTTTTATTGATTACATCTATGATTTTAAAGAATGGGACTTGTGCCTCCCACCAAGAATAGCTATACACACATATATATGCACGTGCATATATACATATATGTGTGTGTGTTTGTGTGTGTGTGTGTATATGATAAACATCATATCTATATATCTCAGATTTGGTTTCTGACTCAAACTTTCCCCTGCCCCTCTCTTAGAAGGAGATAGGTCAAGTGTTTACAGACCTTTCTTGAAAGGGAGATAGCTCAATATACTCATCTGTATTTATCGTAGGGAGAGGGATGGATCGAGGGTGGGCACTTTATTTTCCAAGGTTGGCATTTTCCCTGTAGCACCACGGAGCTTTATTTAAGGTCATGGCTTTCTTACGGTAGCCCGAAGTTCAGCACTGCAGGGCAACTATGAAGGAGCCAGAAGATTCATTTCCATCTGCTTCCCAGACCCTGCCCCATTTCTCCAAGTTTGTACAAAAGCGTAGTGTTGTATTATAACCGAATCACTCCACTCATCTGCGGTGTGAACTTCATCTCCGACGCTGCTTTCCAATATCTCACACATGTATAGGGCAGAAGCAGAGCGAGAATAAAAGGAAGCCAGCTGCATTCCTGTGTGTGAACTCCACGGCTGCTGACCGCTATGGATCTGACTGCTCCGGTGCAAGGCTGCACCCGGCAAACAGCGCCGTGCCACCCCTCGCGGTCACTGCCTGGGGCTCAGAGTGGGCACTGAGAGCATTCAGAGCACCTAGACATTCCCACGGCCATCCGGCCGTGATCAGTGCGCTAACGGACCAAGGTAGGGAAAAAAGGAAGGGTCCCTAGTCTAGGGGGTCTCATCACCGCTCCGGGTGAGACGTAGACGGGGGGCACTTGCTGGGTTTAATAACTCCAGAGTCCAGTCACCATGACAGCTCCGCACGCACCAGCGGCTCAGGCTGTCTGGAGCCCAAGACGGGGAAAGGACTGTCAGGAGCTGGGTTTTGTATTTTTCCTCCGTGTCTGGGCGTCTGGCTTCAGAACTCTCCTTCCGACTCTCTGAAGATGCTGTCCCCTGGGTCGCTTCCGTTCCTCGTTCCATCCCTCTGAACACCTCTGGGGCGGGGGCAGAGTGAGGAGGTGCCCCGAACCCCGAGAGGACCGCAGCGCAAGTCGCCTCCCGCTTGCGTGTGGCTGGCTTCCCACCAGGGCTGCAGGGCGCGGGGAGCCTCTAACTTTTTGGGTAAAGCTCCCATGTCTGTAGCGAGCGGAGGGTCTTTTGGCGGGTGGCGCGCTGGGGGACGTTGGCACCCCCGTGCCCTCTGCTCTCAGCTCGGCGTCGGAAAGTGTAGCTTCCTGTGACCTGGGAGGCACTGAGCAGCTTCTCCCCGAAGCCAGCTGCAAAAATAGAAAACGGAGGGGGAGGCAGGAAAAGGAAAGGAGGGGTGGAAATTCTCTTGCTCGCGGCGGCCCGGGCGCAGCGACTTCGCGGCCCGGTCTCCCGGAGCTCCTTGGGGCCGCGGGGAGCGCCCTCGCGCAGAGCCCTCGCGCGGAGCGGAGCGAGGCAGGGCGCGAGGCGGGGTCCGGGGAGGCGGCTGCCCGCTCCGGCTTCGGCTCCGGCTCCGGTCCTGCCCGGCCCGGCCCGCACACGCCCTCTAGCGGGGCCGTCGCGGCGCCGGCGAGCCTGGGCGTGACGTGGGAGCTCTCTTTAGCCTGCCCGCCGGGGGCACCGCGAGTCAGTTTGGGGAGAAATAGTCAAGCGCGGAGCTCGGCGCGCCCGGGAAGGCGAGGGGCGCCGACGCGCGGTGGGAGCTGCGCCGGCCGAGCTGCGGCGGCGGGGGGCGGGGAGTGCTCCGAGAGCCAAGTGCACGGCCGCGGCGGCGGCCGGAGCCCGGAGCCCAGCAGCCTCGGGAAAGGCAGGAGCCGCCGGAGCCCGCCGCGGGGAGGCTTGTGGCACCCCGAGTGCCTCCGCCCCACTGCCCCGCGAAGAAGAGCGGGGCAGCGATCCGGGGGGCCCAGGGGCAGGGGGGAGGGCTGAGCACTCTCTCTGCCCCTTGCCCCGGGAGTCTCTGGAGTTCCTGACTTCTGCAACTGTTTGCGCTTTTATCTTTCCTCCTCTCTCTCTCTTTTGCAACAAGCCGCCCCCACGCCCCGCTTCACGTCCTCCCATCTCCCCACGCACGGGGCAGCTGTCGGTGGGCCCAGCCCGGAGTCAGCAAAATGGGGCGAGTTGGAACTTGGCTGGCGACTTTGCTTGGACTTTTGCTAACTGCCGGAGGGGAGACGTTCTCAGGTAGGAGGAAGGCTCGCTTTTCTGTGGGGGTTGGTGTTTGTTGTGGTTGTTGGGCACGAGTCCCCGCGCTTGTGTGTCTGTGTGTGCGTGTGCGCGCGTGTGTCCGCGTACGCGGGGGACATCCCCCGGGCAGCCCGCAGCTTCGGGAGAGTGAGAGAATGGGGGAGCGGGAGAGCGAGGCGAAGCCCCGGGCACCGTGCCTGTTCCGTTAGACGGGCCGGGCTGTGCTTGTGGAGGAAGGGAAGGAGAGGAGGCGTGGGGGAGGCCGGAGCCCAGGGAGCCTCCCCGCAGGAGGGCTCTCTCCAGGGCACCTCTCCCCTCTCCGCCCCTCTTCCTCGGCGACCCGGAGGGGGCACGCGCACACGCACCGCCTCTGGAACCGAAACAACCAAAACTTTTTTTTTACGAGAAAAGTTTGGCACGGCGAGGAGGAGGGCAGCGGGGGCCAAGTTTCCGTGCGTTCCCCTCCGATCTCCGTGCACCGTCTGGGGCACGAGTCGCTCCGACTCGCTGGGCCGGCGGCACGCTCTGCTCGGCTGGGATTTGGCAGCCAGCTGGCGGCTGCCGGGGGTGAGGGGGCCCGGTCACCACCTCCGCCCCTTCCCCCTGCCCCGGGCCCCGAGCGGCCTCGGGCCAGCCTGCCGCCGCGTGTCGGCCTTGGGAGAGGAGAAGGGAAACTTGTCTTGGCCGGAGAGGGCTGGAAACCTGCGGGAGCCGTGCGGCTGGCAGACACCCACCTGCCCTCTACCCCGCTGCCCCGGGTCTGGAGGAGGCAGCCGCTGCGAGGGCGGCTTCCGCTTCTCACCGTTCTCCTCTGCCCAGTGTGTGCTGCTGAAATGAGGTTCCCGTGCCCACAGGACAGCCGACCTGTGCCGGGGGACAGGGACCCTGATCCCGCGGAACTTCTAGCGCGGGGGAGAAACCGCTTGTTATTATTGAGCCTGCCGTGTGTGTCGGTGTAACACGCACACACACACACCACACACGTACACACACACGCACACACGAGCAGAAATCCGGTCCCGTATTTATATATAGCCCTAACCTCCAGAGATCATCCAGAAACTCCTGGTGGAAGCATTGAGACCGACACGGTTTACTTAAATCCTACATTTTTCTTGTGAAGTGTCCCAAACTAAATCCAGGGACAGGAACACTTGTGTTACTCTTCTCTCCCCCTCCCCCATTTGAGAAATCCATCACCGTGGCTTGACTGTTTCTAGATAATTTACAAGTTGAATGGGCGGGGAATGTGTACTGCTTTTGTTTGTGTTTTTGTTTTTACGAAGACAACTTCAGTCCTAAAAAGCAGTTTTAGCATTTGCAGACATCTAGGCTTCTTTGCATCTTTGATCTTTTGGAGACTACCCAGTCAGACTTTTGGTTTGCTGAGAGTCGGTTGCACTTCGCTGGTATGCAGTCAGTTCTCTTGACCATAGTTGGCAGGCAAGGAGAAGTTGTAGCAGAGTTTGAGGAGCTTTCTTTTTCTTCAAAATAAAGAGTCCTCACCCTCCCCCAAACTGCTTAGCCTAAACAGTCAAATGTCCTTTTCCCAAGTGTCTTTTCTTTAACGTTCTGATCATTGTAGACATAAGGGCATGTAACAGAATGATCCCTATCATATTCTTGGGAGTTGATACAAAGTTCTGGTCAGCATTCTTAATCATGAGGTTACCTAGTTATTGTATCATGAAAGTCATCAACTACATTACGTTAGAAGCTTATTGTATAAACTGCAGAGGGTGGTTATCTTTATTAAGACCCATAATTTCCCACCTGTGATTTGTTTAAAGTTAAGCTACAGCAAATGTAAGTTGAGTGGATTTTAAAATTGGGGTCATGAAAGGTGTTGCTATTTATATAACATTCAGATTTTTTTTAAAGTGAGCGCCCCTGTCAGTCTTCCTTCTTTGACTGGTACCTCCTGAACACCTTAAACTGAAACAAGCTCTGAGTAACCACCTTGGATAGGGTTTTTTTCCCTTTTTTTCTTTTCTTTTTTTTTTTTAAATTATTACCTTTATATTTTCTTTTGGGATTTAATAGCTATGCATTATATTTGTTGACATATAGTTTTGTTGTGAAAGCCAGAATTCTCCTTAAATATCATTTTGGAAGGAATGGGAAAATTAAAGCTGAGATGGAACACAACTTGAGTGAGTATACATAATATGTGTATGTATACATACATATTCAAATGAAGATGGTGAGTTTTAGAAATTATTTCACTTATAGTGCTCTCCCACGATGTATTTAATTTTTACTTCTTTTAGTACTTTCAGTGGTAACATCATTTGGATTTGTTCACTGGTGTACCATCCAGTGCTTTGGCAAAGTCATACATGTCCGTAGGATTATAGATTTGAGCTACAAGCAAGTTTAAAGTTCATCTAGTTCAACCCCATTATTCTACAAAGGAGGAGATTGAGTCTTGGAGATATTTAGTGATGTGTCCAAAGTCATACATAACACATGTGCACACACACATATACAAACACACACACCCATAACACACACGCTGACATAGAATTCAAATCCAGATCTCTGACTCTAAAACCAGCTCTTTTCCTAGTTTGCTGTGCTTTTGAGAAAATCAGTGAATATGATGACCATTTTGAAATCCTGAGTGACAAAATTTTATTTCAGAATATTGTTTAAAATGCCGTAGCTGTCTCTTTTCTACCACACATGGACATGAATTGTTTTAGTAGTTACGTAAGCTTCTGGAGGGCAGGAATTGTATCTTGCACATCTTTGAAAGTGTTGCAGCATCAGTTACATAGTGTCTTGCACATAGTAGGTATACAATAAATATCTGACTGTGAATAACCTTCAGGTGCTATAAAAGTTATTCAGATTTTCACAACTTGTAAAAATTAGATCATATTTGATATACCTAATAAATATACAGCAGTACTTAAATATGTAAACAAGGGTTTGGAAAGCTGTCACTATATGGAACTAGGCTTTTAGAATGGGAACATTTTCATCAAACCCATAACGTCTTCGGAAATCAGCTGGATATTGGTCCAGAAATGATGAAGCTTATATTTTAGATTAATTCCTGAGGTTATCACTCACATGACAAAAGAATAGATTGTTTCACAATGATGTGCTAAAATATGCCAGAAATATATTTTAAAATAATTAGAATCTTGATCTATTAAGATGCTGCCTCATGTAAATATTTACTTTTAGAGGGTTTTCCCCTGTGCCCCTCTAAGGGCAAATAACTGAGGTTCCTGTTCAGTTTTCCAAGCTTTTGATGATTTTTAAAAACAGATTCCTGAAAGCGTACACAGCCAATGAGTAAGGAGTGAATTAGAAATTCTTCCGTTTTTATGTGAAATTCTATTTTTCAGATTGAGAAACCAAATAGTTGGCAATATATTTCTCTTTGACCCAATGCTTTTTTTTCAAAGCTAGAGGTGCGGCCTATTTTGGACTTCTTTTGTTAGATATATTAGGTAACAAGACTGATTTGTTGAACTTTGTCAAACAAAGAGAGGCAAATCATTGCTTTACAAATAGTATTTTGGGAATATCTGTACATTCTATAACACTGAAGAGTTCTAGAAAAATTGCTAATGAAAATACCACTTTTTAGTTGCACAGTTATTTGGCAATTTCAAGTATTTCCTTTTTTATTTTGTATTATTAGGTAGATGAAATCATGTAGCTGTTAACTGTTTTTTCTATTGCTAATAATAGATTTATGTTGTTTTTCTGTAGCAAATTTGAAATAGTGAACATAAAAACAGTATGCGAGGAAACAAGTATAACTTTTTTCATAACATAAAAGTATAAAAGCATTATTTATTGATCATCACAAATTGGTCTGATTCTGGAAAAATAAGGGTTTTAGCCTAACATAAGAAGTATTTTGCAGTTTCCTAGAAAAAAAAAACTGCCTAACAAAGATGTATAGGTATATAACATAATAATCCTAAACAATGATCCTTTTTGACATGTATTGTCTCAAAATCATCTAAGTTCTCTATATTAAACAATCATGTTTTGGTTTAGGGTGTGACCTAGGATAAGTCTCTTAATTTCCATGGGCCTTAACTGCAAAATGAGAGTTCTGAACTACATAGCCTTTGAGGTTTCTTCCAACTCTAGATCTATGAAAGAAGTTAATTTAGTATAGTTTAGGCATTTTGGTGATAAGTTTTGAAAAGGTAGATGCAGTCATGTACATTTTTTTCCTGAGTGCCATGAGAGAAAATTGTAATAAACTACAGGAAATGAGATAATTTGGGAATGTCAGGGATAGTGGGGAAATGCATTATGAATTATTACTAATAATAACACAAGAGTCTATGTGCTTTGTAATTGACAAATTCTCCATTCCTGACCTTGTGGTAGGGTAGGTTAGGCAGATCTGAAGAATTAGGAAAATGAGTTTTGGACAGACGACATAATTTCCCACGGTCATAGAACTAGTAAGGACAGTTGTCCTTAGAACCAGTTCCTCAGACACCCAAAATGACCTTTCCACTATATGACATTGCTATTTCCCGTTTATTGTTTGTTTCACTTCTATACAAAGTTATTTTAATTGAGACACTGGGATATAAATTATATGGTGAGACAAAATTTTAAGTTTAGGGGCTAAATATTTTAAGCAATAAATGGAAATGTTGCTAGTTTTTTCAGTAGTATTACAACATAGTGGTACAAATAATGTACTTAGGCATAATGTGATTTAGAGCTGGAAGAGATTTGAAAGTTGCCTAGTCTAATTTTTTCATTTTGCAGATACAGAAACTGAGGCCCAGGGAGGGTAAAGCACCTGACAAGCCTCATTTTGGTAGTAAAAGCTAGTATTTGAATCCAGATCCTCTGACCTCAAATCCCACACACTAGGACTTGCTTTTATGTCTTCCTTAGGATTTCAACACATGCTAAAGCCTAGTGAGAGATCATTAGCCCTTTTCAAAGCTGTCTGTGATTTCAAATTTCAGAAACAGGAAAAAAACATGGAAAGGATCCCATAAGAGAAAGCACACCCTTTTTCACTTAAATTCTTATATTGCACAGATTTTCAGCCAAGTCATCAGAAAACCTGAGTAGAAGAACGGCATGAAGCAAGTGGGGATTGGTGTTAGGGTGTGGAAGAGGAAACTTTTAGTCATTAGAACCGTGGCTATGTCTATGGATACCACAGCTGAGGCTAAGGCATAATTAAGGGAGAGAACAAATAAGAAGGGAATAATAAATGGGCAGAAGATGGGAGAGGAGTGATTAAAAAAGCAAACAAACCAACATATATATATATATATATATATATATATATATATATATATATATATACACACACATATACACACACACACACATATATAAAATAGAAGTGGTAGGAAATAGCATTTTATGAACGTTGTCTCATTTGATCCTCATAGCATCTCTGAGATAGGTGGGGTAAACAGTATAATTCCCATTTCATGGGGGAGGAGGGTAATACTGTAGTTGGGATTTGCTCAGAATTACAGTAACTGATCTAGGACTCAGGAGACTCCAAAGCAGAGTTTGATTCTACCTTGGTCATGTACACCAATTACCTTCTAGGCCTACCTACTATTTAGTTCATCATGTATCTTTCAACTTTCAGTAGATGTTTAAGAACTCCGTTAAAAAAGAATTACTTATTAAGTGCCCATTTTGTACCACACACTGTGCCAAGTGCTAGAAGTTTGTTAATGAGATGAATAGTGGTCTGAGTCAAACAGGATTTAATTCCAAAACCTACATCCTCATGGTTATTGTGGTGGTCCAGTCATTTTCAGTTTTCTTGGCAAAGATACTAGAGTGGTTTGCCATTTCCTTCTCCATTTCATTTTACAGATGAGGAAACTAAGGCAAATGGGGCCAAGTGACTTGGCCAAGGTCACAGAGCTAGTAAGTGTCTAAGGCTGGATTTGAACTCAAGAAGATGAGTCTTCCAGACTTCAGACCTAGCACTTTATTTACTGTACCACCTAGCTCTCCCCATCACCATAGCATTTCCGTATTAAAGAAATAGCTTCAGATGAAGTAATGGTTGAATTCTCTGTTCATCTCCAACTCTTGAGCTACAACTACTTAAAACAGTAGAGACAACGGTGTGGTGGTGCTGCTGTGAATGTTGGTCGGTTTGATACTTTGCTAAGTCATCAGTTGTGACAGACCGTGTAATAATAACCCTATCTGGAGAAGATATTGGATTATTACAGCTTTAGTCAGTGCTTAAAAATAGTTTTCTATCCTGTTATCAATATCTGCTATTACAATTTCAGCCATAACACTGATGTTAATAATTGTACATTGTGACCAGGGTGATGGATGTTTAGTGTAACATGAATACTTGCTGACATGCCCTAGTAAGCTTATGATAAATAATGCCTTTCAAAACAGAATATTTTTAAAGGTCTGTGATTAGTAATTTTTAGAGGCCTCCAAACTGGGAATCATTTTAGTAGAGAAATGAAAAATTATAGACACAGAGATGGGATTGTATAGTTGGAATTTGTATTGTAGAACTACGGATTTTAGTTATTTGTATTTTGTAATTAACTTTTATTTTCATTGGTATTTTTATATTATATATAATAACATACATAGTAGAGTTTAGTTTTTTTCCCTATAGTTGATCAGACTTTCTTTTTTCTAACTTTTAATTAAATGGAGATGAGTATGATTTCACTGAACCAGTTCTTTAAAAGTTTAATTCCTTATTATTATTATTATTATTTAGACTTGCTTTCCTTCAAACACAATGAGCAGTTGAATTCCTATTGCTCCTGCTGTGATCTGCTGCTGATCACTAGGTGTAGCTGCGTCTCCAAATCCATTGCTCTAAGCCAAGAAACACACGGTATTATATGTACACAGAGCTTACTGGGCTAGGTTCACTTGCAGTCCAAGGAATGTAAAGTATTTAGTATTTTCTTAGCCATATAATATCTTGATGTGCTTGCATGAGTTTCTTTGAGGGCATATAAATTTTAACTCTTTATTGCACAATAATAATTTTTTTTCATGGAACAGATTGTGGTGAAGTACAGATTTGGCCTAATGACAACTTTAGAATAGAGCATTAGAGTGTCTTTGGTAATGGACTACTAGAACTTTTTTTTTTTTTTGACATTTGATATGTTGCTGCTGCTTTATATATAGCACTTCTAACTAGGAGGGATAATACAGGTCTGCCAACTTAGTGAGGTTACATGTTAACCTCATTAGTCTGGCTTGTAGTGTGCCTGAACAAAATTCAAGTAATGCCTGGCTATTTTAAAACACATTAGTTTTTACTAGGATTCATTTAAATTTAGACTCATTTGATCATTATTTAAGGTCTACGCTGTGCTGAATACTGTGTGTGTGTTTGTATGTGTGTTGGAGGTGGTGAACAGTCATGAATAAGATATGACTGTTATTAAGGCATTTCAGTCATGTCTGATTCTTCATGACCTCATTGGGGTTTTCTTGGCAGAGGTACTGGAGTGGTTTACCATTTCCATCTCCAGCTCATTTTACAGATGAGGAAATTGAGGCAACCAGGATGAAGTGAGTTGCCCAGGGTCACACAGCTGGCAAGTGTTTAAGGCTAGATTTTTAATTCAGGAAGATGAATCTTTCCGACTCCTCACTCGGCACTCTACCTGCTAGGCCACCTAGCTTCCCCATTTACATTCTAGTAGGGGTGATTAGAGCAGTATATATTTCCATACTTGGATGATTCTGGATCTCACAGATGTGAATCCTCTAGCAGTGAAAATCATAATCATCCACGTTTTCTTGTGGTCTGATTCTCTTGACCATTTCCTTCCATAACTCCCCAACAGTGTATTTATTCTTACTAGCTAGAGAATATTCTAGTTCAAGTAAAAGCATTTAATGATATACCATAGTTATATAAAAAAAGAAGAAAACGTCTTCTTTTTTAACATGATCTCACTCATACAAATACAGAAGCTTTCAGTGGGGAATGATTAATCAATAAGTATTTATTAATTGCCTTCTATATGGTATGTGTTGGTGATAAGGTGATCAGACATGAAATTGTTCCTGTCTTCAAAGAACTAACATTCAGTTGGAGGAACAGTATATATAATAAGCATCATATGTATGTATACAAACATATAGACACATGCAGGACAAAATGTTTTGGGATGAAAGTGGGTACTAGCATCTGGAGGATCAGGAAATGTTTTGGGTACAAAGTTTCAGTTGATGGAAGAGATGGAAAGTGAAATAGGAGTGAATTCCACACGTGGATTATAGTGAGTGCTGGAGTTTAGTGGATCAGAGATGTAGAGTTATGTATGAAGATCACCAAGGAAGCTGGTCTGGCTAGACCGGGAAGGGGAGTAAAATAATGGTGAGAGTACACACACAGGGAATAAGGCACGGCACATACATGCTTAGGAAATATGTGTGGCTGGGATACTCTCATAGAGGGCTGTGTATAGAGGGGACGTATGACCAGGGCACAGAGAGGGGCAGCCCATACCTTCAGTGACTTAGAGCCACCATTGTCTTCCAGTGAAATTACTGTACTACTCTTTCCTGGGTCTGCTCTATGCAGATAGAATAGATGCATAATATCCTTGATCCAACTGGTTTCCATCTGTCTTCAATGTCCCTTCCATACCCTGTACAACCAGAAGACAATCTGTGGTTAGTAAGGCTCCTCCCCCACCCCACCCCCTTGGAGGTGAAGCCTACAGCTTTACCATCCATTCCTTCATCCACTTCCACTTGTGTGGGTGCTGTGGTTGAATAAGTTTCGCTTGAACGTGGAAGAGCTATAGCTCTCTTGAGCTAACTGTTTCAGCTCTTGGCTATGAAGCCATCTTTCAGCTACCGACTATGTAATTCCCCCTTTCAGGCAGTCTGCTCACAAGCAGTAAAGGATGACCAGGCTAAGATTGATCACTTTTGCTCTTTGAATGCTCTCTCTTCTGATTCAGTACAACTCATGTGACTTATGGTCAAAACCCCATTTTCCTTCTAATCGTGCCTGTGGTGACGGGCTCCCAGGGCTTTACTTCTTCCAGTGGAAAATGGGCCAATTGAAACTGTAATGAGAGTTGCTGCATCAACTTTCTCTTGTAATGTTCCCCTTTCTTATGCAAATCAGGTCTGACGACTTTTGCCTGCTTTCCTAAAGCAACTAATAACGGACTGATCTGACTTTTTTTCAGACATGTTTATATTAAAATTAGTCGATATTCCTTGACATATATAACAATAAATCAACAAGCATTAAATAAACACTTACTGTATGTCTAGTGTTATGCCAAATGGGCTTGTAAACAAAAAGAATGAAACAATCTGTACTCTTAAGGAGTTTTCATTCTAGCAAAGATAATTTGGTTTGACTCTCAATAATATCATGCAAAGTGGCGTATAACAGGGAGGCAGATTAGCTGGAGATGGCAGAGGTGTGCTACTAAATATTTAACAATAAACTCTTGATTTTTAAAAATGTGTGCATAATACAATCTTGATTTAATATGTATTATTAACATTTTCTCTGTCACTTTCTTGGGTTTAGGATATCAACAAAGCAATAAGCCCAGTTCTGACTTGTAGTGTTCGCTGATGTCTGAAGTGTAAAAGTTCCCACTGAAAATTTATCACAACTTCTTAAGCCAGTTCAAGCTGACTCCAACACACCCCAGGTGTTTATTATAGTCACAGAAGGTGTTCAGCAAAGAGACCAATGGGAGAGGGATTCTGTATACAGGTGAAATTTTCCAGATGCCCCTGTTAGTGGGAGAACTTACATTGATTGTGTCAAGCCTTGGAGCACTGTAGAGCCTTCAGAATGAGCTTCATAATAATTTGAAAAATATGTACACAATTAAGTGTAATGTAAGGCAGGATGTGAAAGTGCAATAAGATATTAGAGATAAACTAAGAGAATTTAAAGGATGGATAAGTGTTTGCATTAGGTAAGGCTTTCTGGAAAAAGCTTTGAAGAAGGAAAGAGATTGGGTCAGCCATAGCTGCTGCAAAGTAGGCATGAACAAGGGTATGATGATAGAAAAACACAGGGTATATTTGGACAATGGGAAAAATCTTATTTTGATTATGGTATGATGTGAATGCAGAGCAATAGTTGGATATGAGACTGGAAAGGTAAGTGGGTGCTGGGTTGTAGGTGGAGGGCCTTGAATGCCAGGCTAAGGACTTTGGACATGATCCCGTAGGCTGTGGAAGAGAGAGTGAGGCTGACAACTTTGTGCAACTCTGCTCATTTAAATCCAATTCCTAAGAGAGTCAAGACGTCACCCCATGATGTCATCAGTCCTCTTCAAAAACAAAGGCCGTGAAAAACAATCATTTGGGGAAATAGGTGTAGAGGGGGAAGTTACTTGTCAAAATCTAGCACCTTTCTGTAGGGAAACTGCTGAAGATTTTTGAACAAGAGAATGCCATGAGAGTTGTGCTTTAGGATGGGCCCAGTGCCTGGCACATAACAGACACTTAATAAAATCTTGCTAATTGGCACTCAATAAATGTTTGCTATTTGAATACCATCATATGTGGGAGGAAGCAGATACTAGAGGCATGCATGCTGGTTAGTTGTTTATAATCAGGGCTTGAAGTAGGGTGAGGGTGGCAGAAGAGAATAAATAAAATTGATAAGACTTTGAGAATGGATACAAGGGGCAAGGGAGAGAGGAAGAAGAACATTGAGGGTCTGAGCCTGGATGACAGGGTGAACGGCAATACTATAAAATAGAAATAAAGAAGTCAGAAGGAGGAATGGTTTTGGGGGAAAATGTTTGATTTGGAGTATGTTGATTTTGAGGCATTAGGGAGATATCCAGGTGAAGATGTCCAATAGGCTGTTAACAACTACCCTTTGGAGTAGGAGTACAGTTATCCCTTCCACATTGCAGGGTTAGGGGCATGGCACCTCTGTGATCTGGAAAATGTGTGTAACATTTTTTGGCTCTCCCTTCATCGTAGAGAAGGAGTCTGCGTTTTTTTCCTTTTTCTTTTATGGGGTGTTTACAGTATGTAAAATGTAGGTTAAGTATTCGGTCATAGGCTATGTTATATAATATTATACATATATTTTATGTGTTTCTGAGTGTCTAAATTTTTTCTCTGTCCCCTGTTGGTCTTTGCATGTTTTCTGTGGTTTTCGCAAAACTCCCCCAAATTCCAAAAAACGCCTTATGCTGACCCAAGATATATCAAAATGAAGATGGGGAAAATCATGATGTGGAAGGGACAACAGTGCTGTGTTAATGTACTTTAAGGGTATGCATGTACCAATAAAAGGAACTTTATAGTCCCAGGGGCACCTCTAGGGGGTGGGGACTACAGCAGGCAGAGTGACCTGCTGGCTTCTAGTGGGAAAATCTAATTCTTCGTCATTCTGTGGTACAAGAGTATGGGATTTGAGTAGTTTGAGAATGAGAAAAGGAGGAGTGAATGTAATGTATGGATGTGCTCTTGGAACCGGGGAGGTCCTAAATTTCCCCATGCTCATATGAATGTTGGATTTCCTTGAAAGGTTCGGGTTTCCCTTGTGGAGTGTCTATCTGCATTCTCTATGGAAAGAACACACTGGTTGTATCTATATCCAAGGCAGCTAGAGTAGTTGGCACAAGGATGGAGGGCACCAGTATTTGCCACTGAGAGTATACTGTTAGCCTAAGCATGATTGGGTGCTCTTCTCACCCATACTATGCCTTTATGCAGGCTAGGACACAAGATACAGACAAGTGAAAATTCAACCCTGCACCGGTAAGTTTAGAGTAATGACAGTAGGTAGACTTGACAAGGGTTAGAATGGGAGGTAAGATCTCAAGGAAAGCTGAGGACAGGAACTCTAATGAAAACCAGCTTGGAGAGGGTGATGAAGGAATGAGAGCAACTGGAGAAAATGGTAGAGGAGAGGTCAGTGACTTGGAAAGCAAGGGAGGAGTTTGCTTTAGGAGGGAAGAAGTGATGATCAGCGATGTTAGAAGCTGAGAGAAGTCAAGGAGGCTAAGCACTCACAAGAAGCAAGCGAATGTGTTAGTCATTGGTAACTGAAGGAAACTATAGAGTGGTGGTGGGCAATTGGAGACAGAGACAGAGTCAGAGAGAGTGTTTGGAGTAGGCAACAGAAGAGGGTTAGCCCTGGAAAGGGAGAGAGAGGAGATCCGCAAACATACAGAGAAATTTTGAGGGGTTAAGATGGAGAAAGTTTACAGTAGTTTTCCCAGATAAAAGTATGCATGGAAGATAGGGGTTTGAATTCTGAATCTGCTGTATAAACTAACTTTGTGTTAGTTTATTAACTAACTATAAACTAGGGTCATTTGAGGAAACCAAAGCTCATTCTCCTCTATGGTTAAATGAGAAAAATAAAACCTGCACTTTTTGTCTCACAAGATACTTGTGAGAAAGAAATGAGATCATGGATATACAGTACTTTCTAAAACTTAAAGTGTTATATAAAATGGGGGTGTTTTTGTAGAGTTGGGCACTTGACAGACAAAAGAAAAGGCTTGCATAGGAAACTTTTTCCTCCTCTGAAAGAAAAAAAGCCCCCTTTTTTTTCTTTCTCAAGGATAAGACAGTTAAAAGTTGTTTTGTTTTTTAAAAACCTTAAACGGTAAAACTAGAACTAAGTCAAGAGGATGAGTTGCTGAGGGACCAGAGGAAGGTCTCATCACTTTATAATGACCTATTGCTAATTAATGACCTTTGTTAATTAAGGAGACAGACTGATGACCTCTATGTTTAAAAAGGGGGAAAAAAGAAACCCTGTTCGGGATATTTAGAATCTCTAGGGAGATGCAGTGAGAGACCTGTCAAAATTGATATACGGTTTTTCAGTCTCCCTGGAAAGAGAAGACTACTGTTTAACAAAATAATTTAATTCAAAATGCAATGATCCAAGCAGAGGCAAGACATTTACTATTTATGGACCACAAAGTATAAAAGCTTATAAAGCATCAGTTTGTTTTCAGATGAGTGAATATTCATTTTAATCTTATTTTCCTGTTCAGTATGTACAAAGTGGATTTATTATGTACACTGCAAAGCATATGTATTTAGTTCCATTTACTATTAGCTGAAGTTAGAAATGCTTTGTCTTGAGACTTCACTTGCCAGGCCAGTAAGGAGCTGAGGAGTAAGAGGCCTTTATTTACTCACAAGTGTGTTCTTCTTAACAGTAATGACATGTAGAAAGTAGACTGGATTCCAGTCTTTTTAAAGACCTTTTTTGTTGATTACATTAGACCCCTTTTTAGAGGATGGGTTTAGAACATTTTTCCATTTAAAAGAAATGGTTAGATTTAGTTAAAAATACAAATAAATCCTTTAATTATCCTGCCTTTAAAATACATACTGATATGAATCAAATGGTTGATGCTTATTTCAGCTTCCTTTCTCTCCCATTATTTTCTTTCTTTTCTAAATACAGTCCCTCAAAGGATTAAGTTTGTGCATTTCACTCCTTCAGCATTTAAGCACAGCGACTATACTAGGGCAATGAAGGAGATGTAGAAATAAATAAAATATAGGCCTTGCCTTAAGAATCTATATGGTAGTGTGGAAAGGTTGTACCTTTAAGCTGTTATAAGCATTTATACATACATACATAGACACATGCATACATATATGTGTATATATGTGTATACATATCCATGTGTATGTGTGTGTGTATATATATATATATATATAAGTACACACATATAGGCTATATCTCTAGCTGTTCATGACTAGAAATAATTTTAAAATGGAAAATCACATTTGAAATTGTATTAAATATAACTTAGTTATCATGATACCCAACAATCTTATTATACTATTCAACAAGTCAGGTTTGCCACAAATTCTATTCAAGGGCAATAATAAAAAATAATAGTAGTAATTACATTGATAATCGTTAACATTCCTAGAGAGCTTTTTAAGGTTTGCAAAGGGTAAGGTTATCTTTAATGATGATATACATCCTGATTCACCTTTTTTATTTCTGATATGAAGTAAAATTCATTTTGTAACATTACATGTATCTTTACAGTGGGTCTAAGTTATGTTCAGTAATGCCTCATTTATCCAGTCTGGGAATAAGATGTTCCACACAAATAAACCTTCCTCATAATAGACTGTAAGTACCAAAATTTGAAAAAAACTGACCAATTTTAATGGAAATCATTTTAAATATATAATATACTTCCCTTTCTACTGAATAGAGATTACCCTGTACTTATGATTCAGGGTCTTCACTACAACTCTCCATTTATGTGATAATATAGTCATGGGTTTTTTCTATTTTTCCCTTGATGTGAGACTGTCAGTTGCTGTTTCATCTGCTGCCATGGTGCCTGACTGACAGCCTTCTAACCCTTATCCTCTCTTGTCTACTGCTTTTAATTTGTGGGCAGAGAAACTATCTAACCAAGCTTGTTTAGAGATGTATGTTAAATCATTAAGACTGTTGCTGAAGAACGGAGGGCCTAAGCAATAAAATGTGTGCTTAGTACAGGATTTTGTGATGGCTTTTTTCGGCTATTCTTTTTACTTCTGAGTGTCTGCAATTTTAGGCCTCCTCAATTTGGCTCCAGTCCATTTTTTTAAACTTTATTTCATATTACTTCCCTTTGTGTACTCTCTGTTCCAGTCAGAGTGAACCACAGACTGTTCTCTGAACTCAGTCCTGTGTTTCCTTACCTTTGCCCAGACCTTATTCCTAGAATGGGTTCCCCATGTGTCTGTTCCTCTTCATAGGAGCTCAGATTCAGAACTAGAAGTGACTTTAGAAACCGTCTAATCCAGTCCCTTGATTTTACAGATGAGGATACTTGAGGTAGAAAAAGTTTTCTTCTTTCAAAGTCCTATGAAATCTTCCTTTAGCTTTTTAAAATGGAAAACGATCATTTTCTTTCTGTCAAATTTCCCTGCAGATTTGATGTGATTTTTTTTCCCTTTGCTCCTGTCACATTTTACCTTGTATTACACTTGCTTGAATACATACTGTATCCCCTATTATTAGTGGAGACAAGAGATGGTGAATACCTGAAAGTGGCTGGTGGCTTTGAGAATGGAGAGATATTTATGGAGATGGAAACAAGAAGATTTGGGAATTAAATATTAATTTAATTAATATAATATTAAATATGATTAAATACGTGGGGTGGACAGAGTGAGAGATAGAGGAGGAATCTGAGTGACTGATTGGAAACATGGTGTTGTCCTTGACGGAGACAGAAAAGTTTTGGAAGTGCTTGGAGGAGAAAGATAATAGGGCTTTGTTTTGAACATGTTGAATTATATGCATCCGGTGACTTCATTCCAACATGAGAAAACTAAGTGTATCAAAATGCAAAATGCTGTAGTTTCAGAGTCCTTTCTCTGCATATTATCATGTCTTTGTAATTTCCCGTATTTAGCATCTGAGTAACTGACTAAGTTGATAGGTGTAAAGCCTCATGTAAATCTATTGCCTATGCATGTTAGTGGTCTCCTGGGCAAACACTGCTGCTTCTAGTAAGATCAGTATTAATTTATTTGAAAATTCCCAGCTCCAGGTAGGAGTGTGTAGGTCTTTATGGTTTGATGTTAATTACCCTCAGTAGAACAAACTGCATTTCCTTTGAGGTTTTACCAAGACACATAACTCAGATCATACGTGTCTACACTCACAGGGTAGAATAAAACAACTGTCCAAAGCTTGATTGTCTTTATGTAATTATATCACAGGAAGGAGACCCAGGTGGTGTATAAGTCTGCAAGAGGTATGTGAATTGATTATTCATTTAACAAACCCTCAGGGTTGGTGTGGGAGAATTAGATGTAGATTGTAAATCAGCCAAAGGCAAATTCTTCATGGAGTGGATTACTAGGATTTTTATGTCGTGTTTTTTTTTTAATTATGAGTCTGCGGCCTATTTTTGTGTCAGACTACATCTCTGTAATTACAATTAAAGTCAAAGGATAGATGCTAGGAGGTAGCCTATTATTTACACATAATTGGTCAAAAACTTGTGTACAAATCAGCCTGCGTTCAGAGCTGGAATAGCTGACTTATAAACTTGTTAAGCACAGAAAAGGTGTTGGATTGGAAATCAGTAGACCTGCATTCTAGTTCCATCCTGGACACAGTGACCTTGGGTAAATCATTTTACTTCCAGCTTCATTTGCAGTATCTGTTAAAAAATAGAAAGAATAGGTGTGTTTGAAGATCTTTTCTGGTTTAAATATTTAATGACTGTGAAACTGAGGGCAGATCTTATGCCTTTCTGTGGAGTTCAGTAGTATGGCAGTCACTTTAGGACTTGGCTACTCATTTCATTACTATTTCATTTTGCAAGGTTGTCCTCTAGCTAGAGAGAACATTTATTAAGGGTTTACTGTTTTTCTGAAGAGGTCCCTTGGGTGCATACTGAGGAGGATGCTGAAGACCTGAACTGGCTAGGGCAAGATAAGGTGAAAGAACACTTCTCTGAGCCAGGGGAGTCAAAGACAGGACCAGGCATGGAGTTCAAGGTTCTGTCCCTATGGAGCAGATAAAGTCACTTTTATAATCACAATAATTTATATTCATAGAACACTTTATTGTTCTAAAAATACCTCAAATATATTATTGCATTTGATCGCCACTATCTCCATTATCTACATTTTATAGGGGAGCAAAATTGAGTCTGGGAGAGGTTAGGTGAAATGATTTGTCTAAACTCACACTAATAAGGGACAAAGTTGGGACTCAAACTCAGATCTTCTGACTCCTAAATCCAGTATATTCCAACACCTTACTTTTTTGTCTCCCTGTATGAATAGGCACTGTGGTGCAGGGCATCTCAGCACTGAATCCCAGCTCTGCCACCACTTACCACTTGGGCACATCTCTTTAACTCTCTAGACCTGAGCTTGCTCATCAGCAAAATGAGGAGGTTGGAGTTAGATGTCCTCTAATAGCCCTTTTCTCTGTATCTCTGTGATTCTGCGACCTCCACCTTTTGTATTAATACGTTAGGCCCTTTGGAACATGCAGTTGTCATGTGTCCCCTTTGGTAAGTGTTGATTGGATATGATGGCTAGAGTATCATCCTGATGAGTACCAGTGTTGCAGAAGATGATTGTTTAAGGTACCCCAAATAGCATTCTAATAGTGATCCAATAGTCCTTTATTAAAGCTTTAAATAGTTTTAAATGGCACTAAGATTTTTGGGTCATCCTGTATTTTAGTGGTACCTTGTATTGAGTTGTATACTTGTGGATGATTGAGAACAGAAGTAAGACATTTCCACCAGTGATGATTCTTCTGTTTCAAAAATTACACTTTATTAATGGTCTTGCAACAGTGCATTTCTTGCCAGAAGGTTTAGTGTGGTAAAATGAATATACTGTTAGATTTATATAGGTTAGAAAGTGCATTTGCCCCTTTAGTGCTAGTTGCTGTTGTTGAGACAATGATAATAATGTGAAGCCATACTTGTGTTGTAATCTAAGGCCTAACTATTAGCAAATGACTTGATTGTATTTTAGAAAAGTGAAAAAGTAAGTTTCATTTAGGCAGTGTTAGGTGAGTGTACAAGGAAGGAGGAAGTGGTAAAAAGAGGGAGTTATCTGTATCTGAATAAATTTTATCTTGGAAAATGCAGTGAATAAATTAGAGCAAAGTTTATGAAAACACAACTAAGTACAGACCGGTCTCATTGTCACTAAACTCAAATGCTACCCATCACTGATTGTTCCTTGTCATTCTCCTAAACCTTGCCAGAACTAAGGAGAAACAACTTTTGTTGTGGATAGGTGTATGTAGAGCTTTATGGTATAATGTGAACTATCCTTCAGTAGACCAAACTGCATTCTCTTTAAGGTTCTTCTATAAAGACATTTAACTCAAAGCATGTGGATCTGCACTCATTAGATAAATCAAAACAAAATAAAAGGAAAAAAACCCCAATAATTGATTAGATTTCAGCCTTATCTGGCTCAGTCACTAGTACTTGGGTCTTTTCTTTGGTATCAAAGCCTATCCACTTCTCTTAGTTACCATGTTACTCAAATTACTTTAGCTCAGATATCTTTTCAACCTACATACAGTTGATCTCAGACACCTAAATTCTTTGACCGTTTTCTTGGCAGGGACATAATTTTTCCCTGTACAGTTTCTCTTTGCTTCTAGTCCTTTTGCCCTCTCTTATGTTCAGTTGGAAAAGACTCCAAACATTGAAGGACCCATACAATGTGGCTCCTCTTTGGTGATTTTGCTGAAATTAGAAGAGGTTCATCTGGCAAGGATCCTTTAGGTCTCTCCATTCCAGCTGGTATCCTCTTGCCAACTAAGCATTTGATTTTGGTGGGATAAATTTTTCATAGAATGGCTAAAGATTTCTAATTAAATCACTACCGGACACCAGAAGTTTCTCAGCCTGCATCTTAAAGTCGCAAACATGCCTTCATTCTCCACCCTCATCTCCAAAATTCTAAGTAGATTTGAGCTAAACTGAACCATCTAAGGCAGCAAAGTCATACAGTGGACAGAGCTCCAGGCCTGGAGTCAGGAAGATTTGAGTTTAAATCCAGCCCCAAACACTAGCTGTGGGACCCTGAATGAATCACCCTGTTGGCCTCAGTTTCCTTATCTGTAAAATGAGCTGGAGAAGGAAATGGCAAGTCACTCCTGTATCTGCTGAAGAAAATCCCAGATGGGGTCATAAAAAGTTGGACATGACTGAAACAACTGAACAGCAGCAACATGTGAACCTAGGGCAAGTCACTTAATCTCTGCCTCTGTTTCCTCAACTGTAAAATGGAGATCATAATAGCACCCACCTGTCAAAGTTGTGAATATTCAATGAGATAATATTTGTAAAGCACTTAGCAAATGACTGAAGCATAATAGGTTATGTAAATGCTGTCATCATCATCATCACCATCATCATCTGGAGGCAGAGGAATGAATAGAGAGAAGAACATTGGCCTGAGAGTTAAGAAAATCAGGTTTTTGTTTTGGCTCTTCTACTAAGTAGCTCTGAGATTGAGGGCAAGTAACTAACTCTCTGGACTTTCGTGCTCATCCCTGTGGAATGAGAGGGTTGGAAAAAATCATTTCAGCCCTAAAATTCTTCGTATGAGAAACGCTTTCTTTTTTTGTAGTTGTTCAACTTTTTGTACGTTTTAATTAAATCTGGTTGCTTTCATCTTAGCAATTTTTTAAAAATTTATTTATTTTTAGTTTGCAACATTCACTTCCACAAAATTTTGAGTTCCGAATTTTCTCCCCTTCCCTGGCCTCCCTTTACCCCCAAATGGTGTGCCATCTGATACAGGCTCTACATACACATTCACTTAAAATATATTTTCACATTAGTTATTTTGTAAATAGGAATTTGAACCAATGGGAGCAACCACGAGAAAGAAGATGAGAAACATTTTCAAAATTACCTTGCAATGTTTCCCCCACTCTACCCATATAACCCAACAATAGGGATTGTCTAGAATTTTTAAAAATTTAAAAATTAAAAAAATTCTAAAGGCTTTTTAAAAAGTCTCTAGAACAGATCCCATGACCTTCTTTGCAGGTATGTTGCCATTTTTTAAAAATTCTGAATCAGAAAGTTTTACTTTTTTTAAGAATGTTTAACCTAGATCTAAGTTAACTATTCTTTGCCGTGCTTTCAGTGGAAATAGAAAAATAGCCTATCATGACTTATTCACTATTTTTCACAAAATTTATTGTTTCTCCGTATGCTTCTTCTCCCTATCTAGGACTCCTTGAACTTTTCCCTCACATTTGTTCTTTCTCAAATATTTTAGTTATTTGTTATCCTTTCTAGTCTTGATCTTTTTCTGACTATTTAATATATGAATCTGTTGGTGAGACCAAAATGTAGTGCTACTCTGTAAGTGAAGCTACCTCCACCTCTAATACTTTTTAAAGATGGTATAAAGACCAGAAAAAAAAATCCCAAAATCTCTCAAGGGTTATTTGTAAGATCTACTCATTCTCTAAAAATAAATATGTAGTATTTAATAAACATGTAGACTGAAAGTAAAGTGAGTAATCCTTCCCTTAAATGCTCCAAGGCCTTCTAATCTCAGAGATATAGCAATCTTTCCCTGAAGAAGGGAATTTAAGCAGGGATTGAGGACCTGGAAGGAAGAACTCAACAGGTCTGAGGAGGAAGGGAAAGTGAATTTTCAGTTGACTGGCTTGAAGGAGCTCATGGCTTGAGTAAGAATTTGCTCCCATTGAGAAACTCTGAAGGTAACTACAGAGTCTGATGGAAGGATGGCTTGAATCTGGAGCCAGGAGAGATCTAGTTTCCAACTAACTAGTCTGATACCTACTAGAAGAGCTGAAGAGATCACGGACAAATCTTTCAATTTCTTAGCCTTAGTTTCTTTATCTTGATGTTCAGTCATTTCAGTTGCGTCTGACTCTTCATGGCTCCATTTAGGGTTTTCTTGGCAAAGATATTGCAGTGGTTTGTCATTCCTTCTCCAGCTCATTTTACAGATGAGGAAACTGAGACAAATGAGTTAAAGTGATTAGCTGAAGGTCACACAGCTAGTAAGTGTCTGAGACTAGATCTGAACTCAGGTCTTCCTGATTTTGGGTCCTATGCTCTACCCATAGAGCCACTTACCTGGACCTAGTTTCTTTTATAAAATAGCAAATCTTGGTTCATATGGTTATTAATGCTTATAGCAAATAAGAGGATTGTTGTCAGGATTGAATGATTATATAACAGCTAATGTTTATGTAATACTATCAATCACTTTTTTGACCTTTCTTTACATCCCTAGTACTTCCCATGGTGCTTGACACATAGTAGGCACTTAAAAAATGTTAGTTCACTGAACTGATAGTCCTATATAAATAGCAATTATTCTGTATGTCACATATAATTCTGTTGTTTGATCCTGACAAGTATCACTAATCGCCATTTGTGATTTTAGAGAGAAAGAAACTAAGGCTTATATATTAAGAGATTTGCCTAATATAACTTATATATATTTATGATCATATATACTATATATGTTATATAATATATGACATGCTATATTTTATTCATATATTACATATATGCACCACATGTAATACATATTGCATTGTCACTTTGCAAAACTAAGAGTGCTATTCTGAAAGGTCCTTCTGATCTGCAGCTGAATACCTAAGGAGCTAGAAGTCTTTTATCCAAGAAGAAAGATGGAACCGAGGCAGCCAAAGAGAAACCTAAGAATTGAGACTTAAGGACAGTAAGAACGGGAAACGTATGCGTCCTGCTCAGGAGTTAATTTTTGTCTGTCCTTTGTTCACCAGAGGACCATGACATCAGGAAGGTGATGCTGTGACATGCAGGTAAACTGGATTTAAGTGAGGCAGGGCTGTGCAAAGTCACAGCCTCACTTTCTCCTCTGGAGCCATGTGAGTCCAGTGGCCAGAGATGTATCAGGACTCCCACTCAGAAATAGAAGAGACTGACAGCCTATAAATAAGGATGATTTTTCCTCCTCCTAAGCACAGCTTATGTTCTAATTAAACACAAGAGCCAGAGTATTCTGATTACAGTTGGGAAAAGACTTTAGAAATCCAGAGGAAAAGACTTAGCTAAATTTTTGGCTAGAGGCTCGTGTTGTCTGCTTGGCAAGTTTTCCTTCTGTTTCTGTGCAATCTATCACTTTTAGAGTTCAGCTCTGGTCAGTGCTTTCTTGCGTAGGGGTACTGGTTAAGGTTCAGAAACTCATAACTTGACTTTTCTTTTGTTCCCATAGCTGGTTTCAAGGTCTTGGAGGTTTTTATCTGTATAGATAGGCCCTTTTGAAAATTAATCAGCAGCTTAGAAAAATAACAGGATAAAAAATACTGTGAAACTTTAATATTGTATGATGGTTGTGGCCCGTTCCTGGAAGTCATACAGTTAGCTTGACAAAGAGCTTGTGCTTGCCTTACCATAGTGACCTGCCAAGGAAATAGTGGTTGGAATCCACTAGAATAAAGAGAGAGCATCTACAGATTTTTATGTTTTACTCTGATGGGTGGTTTGGGAGTTGTTTCCTAGCCCATTCCTTCAATTCCTCCTCCTCCCCTGCCTCCCCCACTATCTGACAGTGGGGGATCTTTGAAATTCAAAAGGTAAGTACAACTGATGGGTACTTTCTTTTTGGTGGGTGAACTCAGCTATGACTCAACTAAAGTCCTATCGTACCTCTAGCTGACAATCAGGCACTACTATCACAAGGGGAGAGAGAGATGGGAAATAAATACCTGTTAAGCACCTACTATGTGCCAGCACAGACACTGTGTTTAGCATTCTATACATATCTTACTTACTCACAGGAGCAAGTTAATTTCATACACATGAAAGAAAACTAGGGAAACTTTTTTTTTGTATAGCATTCAACAAATATTTATTAAATGCTTTCTAGACTGTTACCTTTTTGGGAAGCTTAGCTCAAGAGGTATCAGGTACCTAAGTAAAGCTTGTCCTGATTCCCTCAGTTGCTATTGCCTTCCCTTTCAAATGTTTATTTTCTATTTATTTTGTACCTGCTTATCTGTAATCCACCTTAATAGAATAAACACTCCTTGCAGGCAGGGACTTTTGCCTTTGTATCTCCTAGTTCAGTGCCTTATATACATGTACCAGGAGCTGAACAAAGATACCAGTATGAAAAAACACTATAGCCTTTGCCCACAAATACCAGGAAAGTTGTCAGGTCTCCTTCCTCCTCCCAGATATTCCAGGAATCTTTTAGGCCAGGTGGTAAGTCAGAGCCATCAGCAGTGGGAAGGTGGTGACCCAAAAGAGAAGTGTGACGACCACAGGAGCCTTGGGGGAGGAAATTGGAACCAAGCCATTCAAGTCTTTTCTCCCTTTAGTCAAGTATTATGGAAGTGGGGGGAGATGGAGGAGATAAACATTTGTGCCTTGATTTTGTGCCCCTCTAAAGAACAGAATATTAGATCTTAGTGTTAATGAAGCTAAAATACACAATGACACACTTTACAAGTGAAGGAGACACTGTTAGTGTTGTGTTGGGTCATTCACATATACAGTATTTTTTCACCAAGTAATCCAGTTAATGCAGATATATACCTTCTATGGCATTACCCTCACTACAGAGTTCCCTGTATCAGTTTCTGGTTCTATTCTACTTCTCATTAGTATAAATAGTGTTCTAGTTCTTTTCTTTCTTAACATTTTTTTTTGAGGCAACTAGGGTAAAGTGACTTGCCCAGGGTCACACAGCTAATAAGTGTCAAGTAGCCAAGGACAAATTTGAACTCAGTTATTCCTAAGTTTGGTGCTCTATCTGCTATGTCACCTAGCTGTCTCTCTAGTTCTTTTCTTGCTTTGCATTACTTCATATATGTTCTTCAGAATTTATTGATATTCCTCATTTATTTATAAAATTACTTTGTGATAAGTTATTACTTTGATATGCCACAGTATATGTATTCAGTAGCTATTACATCTTTAGAGTAGGCATTCTGAACAAGGGGGCCACAGTCTGCTTCTACCCCCTCCCCTCCACTGAACTGATAGATTTCAGAGGAGATATGTGTACTTGAAGAGGAAAAGAAATTGCATTTTATTTTAATTAACCTAACTGAAATTTAGCTTTTCCTTCAAATATGAATTTTTAGGCTTCATCAGACTGCCAGAGGGATTCATATCACAAAAAAAGTTTAGGAGTCCCATCTTAAGACATTTTCTAATTCCGTTTCAGATAATGTTGCTATTGGTTATTCTTCATCATAGGCTATATTTCAAATAATGCTATTGTATAAGAAGGTAGTACTATTTTTATTACTCTTGTTGCTTATTGCCCTTCAAAAAGATCTTTCATTTCTACCAGCAATGTAACATTGTAGCCGTTTCTCTACAGTCTTGTCAACATTGAATTTTGGTGTAGATAGCCCATTTTGACCTACTTTCAAGGACTATTGCAATGATTAAGAATAACGTAAGCGTCATTAGCTCAGCTTAGAGATAAAGGCTACACACATGAGAAAATGATGGAGCAAAGCAGATCCCTGGTACGGCCCTTCATCTGGAAGATTCTTGTTAAAGAAGAATCTTCCTCGTTATGTAAGCAGATCTTGACAGTTAACAACTGAATTCTCAGCTAGTTCCAGGAAGAAGGATTTCTAGGAACTAAAAAGAATATAAATAGAATTGTACAGATACCAAAGACTATTTGCAAGTCCACCTACAACTTAGTATTTTGGCCTTTAACCCTTCCTACTTGTAAGTGCTTTATAATTGTTTATGAATGTGAGGTGGTTGGGAAATTTTATCCTCTTTCATGGTACAGATGAAGAAACTTACAGAGGTTAAGGTCAAGTGGTTTGTCAGGCAACACAGAAAGGGCCTGGTGTTTCACAGTGAGAAGGTTTGATTTCTAATTAGTATTAGGGAGAAGCTGCAAGCCTTTAGCTATGTGTCATTTGAAAGCTGGTGGAGCATAAGTTAATGGAGGATTGACAGATCTTACAAATGTAGAATTCACTGTCATCCCAAATGTCTTTCATAAAATGAAAATATAGGCTAAGCACATTTTATAGGTCTCATTTTAATTATTTCTAATGAGATTTGGATCCTTGTTTTCTTTTTTAAAATATAGCAGTACACTGTACTTTTGATAATGCCCTTTACATCAGGACATAGCACGTTTGTATTCACTGTAGGGGTCAGCCTTCAAATTTAGACGCCTGTAGTTCAGAAGTTAGGGGGAGGCTTATCAATTAGTCCTTGACCTTAACACTATTGAACATGGGCCACCTGGTGGTTATCTTGCTGCCACCAGGCCTTTACTAACCTGTTCTTTTTTCTTTCTTGACCTCCTATTTGCGGAGTTGACTTTGCTTATTTGTCTTGGAAATCAGTGTAGAAAGCTTGATTCATTTGTTTAAAAGCTATTTTAGTGTGAGTTTTTATGCTAATTAATTTAATGATCTATTCAGGGTACATGGGACAGTGTTTCTCCAGTCAGAGGACCTGTGTTCAAATGTCACCTCTGATGCTTAACTGCCTATGTGACTTGTAGTAAGTCAGCCTCAGTTTCCTTCTCTGTAAAACTAGGTGGTTGAACTCGATGATGTCTACTTGCAGAATTGTAATCCTATATATTGAAACAAAAGGGAAATGTTGAAAGTCCTAGAAGTTAAGCCTGATATATGTGTGAGTCAGTCGACTTTTATTAAATGCCTACTGTGATTGGTGATATGGTATCAAACTCCCCATCTGATGCATGGATTTCTTCTACAACATTCTAGCAAAATTATTCTCTCATACCTTTTCTGTACAAAAAGAATTGAAATTAATTCTTTTTTTTTTTGGAGTCTATTGGGGGTTAAGTGACTTTCCCAAGGTCTCAGAGCTATTAAGTGTTTGAGGGCAGATTTGAACACAGGTCTTCCTGACTCCAGGGCCACTTGCTCCATCCATTGTGCCACCTAAATGGCTCTTTCAATTCTTTTTCAAACCTGTAATCCAGTGGGATTACAGTGGGATTACCTACTGTGTTCTTTCTAGGGTGTCCCAGACTTTGAACTTTTTTGGCAATAACGAGGGGACTGTCAAGTACTCTTGTTCATTCATTTCTTTACTGTCTTTCAGTGTCTAAGAGTAGAATCACAGCATTCCAGAGTCAGACGAATTTTCTAACTTTCACATTTTAATCATGGTTAAAAAGTTTTCTTATGCCATCAATGAATACGACAAATTAGATTTTATGTGATTGTGGAAAGGAACTTTAAATCTGCATGAGGCTGCTTCTCCTCATTCTCCTTCTTTTTCTTATTCTTCTACTGCTGCTGTTGCTTCTGCTCCTTGTTGGATTTTTTCTTATACTCACCTTTAACTGAAAGTCAGCATGAGACAATGGAAAGAACTATGGATTTAGAATCTAAAGACCCAAGTTTGTATCCAGGCTTTGACACTGGCTCTGATATGAGATGAGTAACTTAAACTGTGAGGGCACAGATCTGTAAATTCTTGATCTGTAAAATGAGGAGGTTGGAACAGATAACCTCCCAGGTCTCTTCTTGGACTTTTATCTATGATGCTATGATGACTCTCTGTCTTCCTTTAGATTTTTTTTTTAAACTGTGAGATCAGGATTTCTGGGAGAGAGTAAATTCATGGTTTCCTATTTATCATCCCTTCTTTTCCTGCCTCCTTTTATCTTTTGAGATAGGCAGGTGATATAGAGAGATATAATCCAACCCTGCCCAGGCTGGTGACTGAGGCTGCCTTGTTAGGATCATAGAGAATGGTACTCAGAAGCCATCTAGTTCCACTGGGACCCATATAGAAGTCCCCTCTACAAAAATCCCCATGATTTAAAGGTCATTTACCTTTTTCTTCTCTAATCAGGGGCTCAGGAACTGCCTCCCAGGACTTCCTTTATTTCTTTTGGGAAGTTCTAATTGTTAGGATATGTTAAGTGTGAGTCTAAATCTCCTTTCTTTGTATCGCACTCACCTTTTGCTTCTAGTTCTGGCCCTAGCTTGAGCAGAAATTCTACTTCCACAGAGACGCTTATGTGGTCCATATGCTTAAAGACAAATGTTGTATTTTGTCTGAGTCTTTTTCTTCTCCACGAGGCACATCTCCAGTTCCTTCAGCTGGTCTTCTTAGGTACACTTTCCTCCTCCCTCCCTCTTTCCCATCCTATTTATTCTTTTGTAAAATTCAGCCTTCCTCCTTCCTGCTTCTGTGGAATTCTCTGAGAAGGATAAAAAACTCATTTGCCTTTAGTCATTTAACCCATCCCAAAATCTGTAGCCACAATAAATTGCTATTGGCATAGTGACCCGTAGCACAGAGTTTATCAAGTCCTGGTTTTTTATATCATGGCATTTGGTATATAAGATCTGTTTCCTCAGAACACAGTCAGTCCAAGAAGATTAATTGCTTGAAAAACCAGAAGGGTTTTATTTAATCTCATTGATACAGTCTTATAGCATGAACCCTGAATTCTGAGGATTAACAAGGGCCTTTATAAAGTGCTTTGAGTTAAGTAGAAGGTCCTTATGTAATACGGTGCAATATTCTAATTTGCCAGGATGGGGTTGATCAGTATTCTTCTTCCAAAAAAAGTCACCATCTGAAGTTCTGTTAGCTGTAATGCTGGTCTGCAGGAAGGAATCTATCTTAAAGGCAAGAGTCATTGGTCTTTAGATCTGTCAGGATGGAGCATTTACTGAGGGTTTTAAATTAAGGAAACTGAATGGGGTGTATACTGTAGAGGGAGAGAAAAAAGCGTGAATTGGGAAAGAGCAATAACTATGTCTGTCTTCTGGACAGGTGACAACCGAGAGGAAAATTTTCGAATAGTGAAATACAAGTCAATATTTTTATGTACTGATACCCGCAAAAGATGAAAAAAAAAAGGTTGAAAAAATGCTCCTATCAGTAAAAGGATGCCGAACTGTATTACAATACGATATTTAAGCATATTGTGCTGGCAGTGGATGCTGTCTCTAAGCCTCATTTGGCTGGCTTTTCCCCCAGAATTGTTTCTGTGCTAGAGTGTTAATGGGTTGGTTAATTTGTGAGCAACACTGCTAATTGTATTAAGCCTCTAAAACCTTATTAAGCTTTTGTGTAGAATTAGATCACAGAGTTTAGGGAGACTGCATACCAGGAAGCTGAAGGAGGGAGGGAAAAATGAGTGAGTCTGTGTGCTTACAACTGGGGAAAAGACCAGAAGAAAGTTCTGCAAAACAGCCTACACAGTCTCTTTGGCATATAGAGGAGGACTTGTTTCTTTATGGAGTTAGCATGTTATTCTTTTCTAATCTGTTTATTTGCACTTTCATTTGTTGTTCAGTCATTTCAGTCACGTTTGACTCTTTATGGCCCCATTTGAGATTTTCTTGGCAAAGATACTGGAGTGGTTTTGCCATTTTCTTCTTCAGCTCATTTTACAGATAAGGAGACTGAGGCAAGTAGAGTTAAGTGACTTAGCCAAGGTCACACAGCTAATAAATGTCTGAGGCTGGATTTGAACTCAAGAAGAGGAGTGTTCCTGACTCTTGGCCAGGCAGCCTATCCACTGAGCTATGTAGCTACCCTTTACTTTCATCTAGGGTTTAAGAAATGAGCAAAGATTGCACAGTGCCAGAAAAACCTGGAGAGCTTCTGTTTTGGCATTATGCTCTGAATATTCCATACCTTAGTGGAATGAATTCACTGACTGAAACAGGTTTTAGAAACTGCCATGTAAGTGACCATAACTGTTTTAAAATCTATTTAGCAGACTGATTGAAGTGGGAAAAGGGACTTTTGAAATTGTGGTATTTGCTTATTGTTCCTAGAAGTTTTTATTGTTTAAGGATTTCATAAGTAGGGGCAGACTGAAAATGTTCTGTTTTCACTTTGGAAAAGAAGAGTTAATATGCCATGAAATATCCCATTGCCCTCATGATAGGGAATACCTAATACCTCATTGGACATATTCAGTTGTCTTGGCACAAATGAGCTCCTTTGCAAATTCAGCAAGAATTTCAGTGTGGAACGCCTGATTGGGGTCTAGCTTTGGGCATTTGTAGTTATTTGGACATCAGAAATGCTGACTCAGAATTAAGTCCCAGGGTTGAATAAGCAAGAGAAAATGCAGCCAGAATGCTTTTTACTTTCTTGTATGATTGCTTTCTCCATTTCTTCTCCCTTGAGTATTGTTTTTTTTTTTAAAGGTTGACTAACATGAACTTTGATTGCTTGCCCCAGAGTTAAAGAATAGGATATATTCATACTTGAATCCTTAATCAGATCACAAATTTTTATTATATTGCTGCATGTATAAAGGTGATGGAGGTGAGGAAAATGTTCAAGAAAGAAAGATATTTCCAAAGGATGATAGAACCTAGAAGTGAATGCTTGCCATGAATATCAGAACTTTCATATCTGAAGTGGTTGTATGGGTGATCACAATACAGAAATCTCATTAGATTTCTGACTACATATTTTTACTAAGGTTTAAAAAAATGCTCAGCATGGGCTTTAAATGTTCTAGAGCAGTATTTCTCAAAGTAATTTGGCCAAGGGATGCTTTTGGGCCTGACAGTTGTTGATAGAGCCCACAAATACTAGCTTTGTTTCAATGAGGTACAGGGGGAATTTTAAAACAGAGTAGGGGAAATTGTCATTTCATAATGAAAAAATCTTGTATACAATTTTTGTTTTTATATATGTATATATTTATAGGATACATTGTATTAATGTTATAGTAATCATAATATATTATATTTTATATTATGATCATAAATCAATTACATATTAGTTTTCTATATTCTATCATTTATATATCTCAAGCAGTATGACTATAATTTAGAAGTTATTAGTCTACATTGATAGACGGGGAGGTTCCACACAGGGACACTTAAGAAATAAATGTCTGGGGTTCAGATCATCACCACTACTACCATTACTCAAAACATTTTTCTGTGTCGAATCCACAATTTCATTTTTTTTCATATTTTTAAGGAGAATATTTTGAGAAAATTTTATACACATATATCTAGCCTTGAAATTAGGAAGACCTAAGTCCCAGTTGATTATTTCACAAGCACTAAGGATCTACTTTGTGCCACTCCCTGTAGGCATTGGGCATACAAAGAATAGGTATTGGGGAAGGGAATAAGCATTTCTATAGCACTTACAATATGCCAAGCACAGGGACACTTAAGAAATAAATGTCTGGGATTCAAATCACCACCACTACTACCATTCTCAAAACATTTTTCTGTGTCGAATCCACAATTTCATTTTTTTATATTTTTAAGGAGAAAATTTTGAGTACCAGCATTTTTTTTCTGAGTCCACTATTCACATAACTGGAGCCAAGATTTTGTGGAGTAACACTGTTTGGGGCATGTTTTTCTATGATGTGTGTGATAGTTGCTTCAGAAATTCTAGGCCTTTATGATAATCAGCCTGCTGCTGTTTGCCTTTTAGTCTGTATCAAAAAAAGTAAGTATTTTCTTGAATTACTGGAAATAAAGTTGTGGCAAGCTTAAGAAGTGTACGAATTGACGGCTTAGTTAATCATTACTCTGAGGTGAGTTGGGTAATTTCCCCTCCCCCTTCTTTAATCGGTTGAGTATTAATAAAATGCAGTTTATTTCAAGGACTTAAGTTTTTAATAGTTTTACAGAAATTTCTGGAAAAAAAAATCCAAAGAATTAACATAATAAATAATGATTGCTTGCAGCATTTTTGTTAAGATAATAAAATGTTAAAAAGCTAGCTACTCAAGTAGAAAGTAATTGCCCTGACAGGCACCACACAGCCAGCATCCACCATAAAGCAAACCTTCCCTCTAATGTCAACCTGATTTGCTGCCCACATAAATGTTTCCTCACATTATGGAAATGTGCCTTTCCTATCAACAGAATAGAATGAAACTCCAGGCCTCTAATTAATCTCAGCTGACGTTTGATTTCATACCTAGGTTAAAGGCAAGAGGCAGGCAGAGATCCCCCCTTTCCCCACTCCCTTCTCCCCCACCTCCTTGTGTATGACCACAGGCAAATCTCTCCATTAATGTCAAATTGCATCTGTTTGTCTCGTTCTGGATGCCACGTGTCAGTCATCAGCACATCAGTTTGACTGATGCTTACTGCTTACCAATCAGCTTTCTTGGCAAGGAGACTGCTGGAGTTTTACGTTACAGGCCTTTTTCTTTGAACCCAATGTCCTTGTCTCTTTTTGTAACGGAAGGGAGATAGAAGTGGGAACAGGGTAAAATAAAGTTACAAATTCACAAGAGTAGAGGAAAGGGCAGAGTGAGTTTATGGTTTAATACTGTGTTTATCTTTCAGTACTCTGAGCCATTGACTCAAAGTTTTGGTGTTCTGGCTCCTGAGAGATAGAAACAAACTAATTAAGCAACAGAACAGTAAGTAGTTTTTCCGTTTAAATCTTGTAATGGATTGAAGGCTGGCCCTAGAGCCGGGACAACATCTGGGCTCAAGCCCTGACTCTGAAACACGTTGCCTGTGTGATTCTGGGCAAGCCAATTTTAACTCTAGGCGACTCTCAAAGAAACGTCAGAGAAGATGTAGACCTGCCTTGGTAGAGGAATTTCCTCACCTGGGAGTTACCCATGCGAAGGAAATAAGAGATCCAACCTGTATCCATGTCTGTCTGTCTGTCTCTTTTTTATTGGCACTATAAAAATTTGATCATTTGAGTAAAGACACCTAGTGTACCCAGTGATGCCCCCAAAGAATGGTTTCAGAGGGCAGGAATCCTTGGGACTTCAGTCCTGAAGTCACATGTGCCCTGTTTTATCTTGTGGGGAGGGCCTGTTTCAGGCCTCTATTCTGAGGGGGCCCTTAAAGAAGTCTACTGTTTGTGAAAAATGCTGGCCTGCCTAGGATATGCCCCTGGTGGATGAGTCGGTACGTTACAGTGGGGTCACAGGAGACCCATTGTTTAGGGGATGAGAAGAGAGAATGGTACAGGGGGTGGAAATATGGTATTGTGGATGACAGAGAGAGCACATAGGGTAGAGATAAGAAAGTGTAGCGGAATAGCAAAAGATAAGGGTGTGGGACTAGGATAGCAATAAAAACATCTTCCTTTTGCAGAGTAGTTTATGCATTTAAAATTACTTAATATTTTGTTTTGCCCCAGTTATATGTAAAAAACAATTTTTAGCATTTATTTTTAAAACTTTGAGTTCCAAATTCTTTCCCTTCTTCCCTTTTCCTGCCAGTGAGAAGGCAAGAAGTTGGATATAGGTCATATATGTGTAGTCATGCAAGACATTTTCATAATAGTCACGTTGTGAAAGAAAACAGAAAAAAAAACTCAAGAAAAACAAAGGAAGTAAAAAGAGGTGTGCTTCAATCTGTATTCAGATGCCATCAGTTCTTTCTCTGAGAATGGGTAGCATTTTTCATCTTCAGTCTTTCAGAGTTGACTTAGATCATTGTGTTGCTGAGAATAGCTAAGTCATTCATAGCTGATCATCTTATAGTCTTGCTCTTACTTTGTCCACAGTGCATTTCACTTTGCATTAGTTCATGAAAGTCGTTTCAGGTTTTTCTGAGAACATCCTATTCAGTATTTCTTATAGTACAGTAGTATTCCATCATAATGACATACCACAACTTGTTGTGCCATTCCCCAGTTGGTGGGCATCCACTCAGTTTCTAATTTTTTACCCCCAGAAAACAGCAGCTATAAATATTTGTGTGTGTGTGTGTGTATATCCCTTTCCTTTTTGTTTTTTATCTCTTTTGGGATAGAGACCTAGTAGTGATATTGCTAAGTCAAAGGGTAGAGAAGGTTTTATAACCCTTTGGGCATAGTTCCACATTGTTCTATAGAATTAGGATATATATATATATATATATATATATATATATATATATATATATATATATATATATATATATATACACACACACATATATATATATATATGATTAGTTTACAATTTCACAACAGTACATTATCTCATTTTTTCCAGTATCACCTCCAACATTTGTCATTTACTTAATATGTATGAGGTAGCATATCAGAATTGTTTTAATTTCCATTGTTCCCATTAATAGTGAACTATATATTTTTAAGGTACTTTGACATGTATTACCTAATTTTATAATTCATTTAGCAATCATTTAATAAGCCCTTATGTATAAAGCAGTATACTAGGGATTGGGGAGTCAGAATGGAAGATGTAGACCTCAAAGGACCTGGGAGAACATCTTTTATTTTACAGATGAGGAAAAGAAAGGGAAATAACATTTTCCATTCTTGAATACAGGAGGTAGCAGAGCCAGAATTGAAACTCAGGGCCTCTGATTTCAGACTATGTTATCAGCTTACCTGATATCTTTCTTCACAGAATCCAGAGCCACAACAAGCCTGTGAAGTATGCAGAATACACAGTTTTAAAGCCCTTCTTAACCTGACCCCCTCCTGCCTTTGCAGTGCTCTTACAGCCTAGATCCTTTTTCCCCCGGCACTCCTCTCACCCAGCCTATTTTGTGATTAAATGACACTGGCTACTTACCGTTCTTCATATAAGACACTCCATTTCCTGACTCCCAAGTGTTTTCACTGCCTGTCACTCATGCTTGGATATCTCTCTATCCTCATCCTTGCCTCCTGGCTTCCTTCAAATCTCCGCCAAAGTCTCATCTTCAAGAAGCTTCATTATTCTTAGCGCCTTCCTTCTGAAGTGACCCTAATTTATGCTGTATTTGATTTGTGTGTATATAGTTTGGGTGTTATCTCTCCCAATAGACTGTGAGCTCCTTGAAAGCAGAGATTGTTGGAGTTTTTTTCCCTTTCTTTGTGTACCTTATACCTAAAACAGTTCCTTGCACATAGTAGGTGCCGAATAAATGCTTGTTGATTTGACATTATTACCAGATTATGAAACCCAGGCTTGTGTAGATGGTGATGTCTTTCATAAGATCAATGAGCTAATTGTATTAAGCTGCCAGATGTTACAGAGCATTCTCAGTGAGATTCATGACCATTCAAGAGATTGGCCATTTAATAATCCAAGCAGGAAAATGAATGTAGATGAGAAAATATTACCATTCTAGACAATGACATGCAGTCATTGATAGGCAGGCCAGTTGACCATCAGTACGCATATCTTGAATAGACCCTGGAGATAAATAGAATGCTGAACTCAAATTTGAAAAGGGAGAGTAGATCGGATAGGATTTGGGAACGTGTGCAATGTTCTCCATGGTTCCAAGTATAAATCATGAAAGATCACAATCTCTGGAGAATCAGATATGTAGATAGGTATGTAGAATCAGATATGTAGATGACCCAAATAGCAGTAGAGAAATAGATCGTGGTTGTAAGTAGGCTGTGGTAATAATGACTTATACCCAAGAAATACCATAATAGATCTAGGTAAAAATATGATTGGAAAAGAAGATGGACAGGTCATGTATTGAGAATAAAGGATAAATGATTGATTGCCACACTAAATGCTGCACTGCTACTCAAAACAAAACTGTTTTTTTTCTGTTACAGAATATCTTAACCAATACCAGACAAGATGCTTATTAAATATAGAGCAGAACTGAAAAAAATATGGAATTATGAATCCAACTTACTTTTCTCTTTAAGTATGTAATATATTCAACATGTTATCTCCAAAGCTATTTTGATTATATGTGCTTCCTACTGACCTTTGTTCTGGTTCTGTCTGTGCATTTTTCAATGACCCTCTTTTCATTCTCTCTCTCTTTTTTTTTTTTTTTTTTTTACTTTTGGTTATACCATGGCTACTTCTCTTCCCAACTCCCCTTCTCCAAATCAAATGAAAGATAAAACCCTTGTTATCAGATATGCAAAATTAAGCATGGTACATCCCCACAGTTGTCCTATAGGAAAACTCATGTCTCATTCTGTATCTTGAGTTCATTGCCTCTTAGTCAAGAGAAAGAATCCTGGTTGATCATTGTTTTGAGAGAAGTTCTTATGTTCTGTAAAGGTATTTTTGTTTGCAGTGCTATTGTTATACAAATTGTTTTCTAGATTCTGTTTAATTTCCTCTGTATCTGTTCATACACATCATCCCAGATTTGCTGAAAACATCAATTTTTTTTTAGACACAATGACATGCCATTATTATTTTTATAGTATCTTTTGCATCGTCCTTCCTGATTTCCCTTACTCAGGGGTGGGGAATTTGTGGCCTCAAAGCCACGTGTAACCCTCTAGGTCCTCATGTGCAGGCCTTTGACTGAATCCAAACTTCACAGAACAAATCCCCTTTGTAAAAGGATCTGTTCTGTAAAACTTGAACTTGGTCAGAAGGCCGCACCCAAGGGCCTAGAAGGCCATAAGTTCCTTGCCCCTGTGCCTGACTGTTAGTTTTCCTCTTCCTACACTATCTTATTTTAACCACTCTGTGTATATTTGTATCACTTGATATTTACACTATCTGTGTTTATATATGTCATTGTCTTCCCCATGAGAACGTTGTCTTCCCCATGCTATTAGGAGCCGTTTCGTTAATTTTTGTATACCCTCTTGCCCAGTGTCTGGTACATAGTAAATAATTAATGGATGTTTGGTGACTGATAGGTGTGCCAATGAAGTGAACTTAAATTGCATGTATCAGACATCTGCCAGAGCCTTTAGAATCTTGGGGGAGGGGACCATGGTATGGAAGGAAGAGCCCTGGATTGGAAGTGAGAAAAATAAAACTTATTTGGAATTCCCTAAGGATAAACAGATCTAATAGTGGGGAACAGGTGACTGAGAGTTGTTTTGGAGAAACATCCTGGCCTGGGATTTCAAAGTTTACAGCATAGTACAGAGAGTTTAATAACGGGTCTTATGAGACACTCACCCTTCAGGATATTGGGAGTCCCAGGGTGGGAGTTCTCGAGATGAAAGGAATAGTGTCCTCAGGGCATGGGCTCTTTTATGGAACATGACTTGGGCATGGGAGCAGACAGGCAAGAAGATGGCCAGTCTGCAAAATTAGGAATGGCTAAGGCCAGCTTGAAATAATGGACCATATGAAGAACTGAAAGGTACAAGTTCTGTAGCTGAAAGGGTTATAATGCTGTACTTCTTTAATTTTTGAGAGGAGAGATACACCCTCTGAATGTATTGCTATTCTTACTACTTTGGAAACAGAAAGATTGATCTAGAAACTTAAATCACTGTACCTCTAGGCCCCTTCTCTTCTTAAGAGAGAAGATAGGAAAAAGGATGGTGGAAGAGAAGAGATTCATTTACCCAAGAAGTAGTCCTAAAAATTTGTGGCACAATATCATTTGAGATTATAGTAAGAAATCCATAATAATACTTTTTAAATGGAGTAAGGACCTTTCAATGGCTCTATAAACAGTCTTCTTTTAAAATTTTTGTTACTTAATTTTTTTATTGAACCAAAATTGATTTTCCCTTTCTCCTATCCCTTCCTCCACCCCATTACATTTCTTACATTTATAACAAATATTCATAATCAAGCAAAACAAATTCTTGAATTGACTGCCTTATATATATCCTATTCTGGGTTCATCACCTCTCAGTCAGGACGTGGATAGCTTGCTTCATCATCTACCTTCTGGAGTTATATTTGGTTACTAGGTCCATCAACATTCTTAAGTCTTTCAAAGCTTGTTGTTACTGTGATATTTTTACTGTATAATTTTTCTTTATACTATTATTAAGTTCACATAAGTCTTCTCTGAAATTGTCCCTTTCATTATTTCTTATAGTACAGTAATAGTTTGTTACATTCAAAACCATAATTTGTTCAACCATTCAGCAGTTAATGGGCACCTCTACAGATGCTAGTCCTTTGCTGCTACAAAAAGGGTTGCTGTCAATATTTTTGCAAATAGACATCCCTTTTATTTCTAATCTCATTGGGATTGGCATAGAGGCCTCATACCGTGAGTCAGAAAGCATGCCCAGTTGAATACCATTTTGGGGCATGGTTCCATTGCCTTCTTGGCTGACTAACCAATTTACAACTCTACCAACAGTCAATTAATGTTTCTCTTTTCCTGTAGCCCCTTAAAGTAAAATTTTAAACAGTAGTTCTCAAAATCAACCCACTTGGTTGGTATCTGTAGCACTTTCTACCACTTTTAAAAACAGCCTCCCACCTGAAAGAATGTCCTTTCGGTTGCTGTGTGAATGAAAAAGAGGAAATGGCAAAAGGAGAATGAAATGAATACCTGAGAAAATAGGGCTTTTACCATTGCCTGACCTCATTCCTTTCCTGCGACAGCTCTAGGCACTTCTGCTCCAAGGTGACAGAAAGTAATATGCCCCTGAAATAGGACTAGATTTAGCCACTACAGCAATTGGGAACAAGAAAATTTGATTTTGATGTTAGGTAAAAAAAAAAATCACATTAAAAACCCACTCCAGGATTCTGTAGTCGTAAAAAACAGAAGAAAACAAATACCCAAACCAGTCCAGTTGGAACATCTTAAAAAATGAAATGCATTTCTGCTGAAACCTGCTCCCTTTCCTCTGATACTTTGTGATGGTCCAAGCCATTTTGTGTCCTGTCTGAAAGAAGGTTCATTTGCAGCCCTTGTGTTAAAATGTGGTGCTGATGAGGTCAGGGTCACATGAGTCGGCTGGCTTCATAGAGGGAAGAGAAAACTTTACATGGAGGAAATAAAATTATCTTGATGATTCGAAAGAAAAACTTAATTCCCAGAAATGTCTTAATGAGATTGGGGCAGTTGCATTGTCTCTGTATGTTAAGGCTAACATATAGTGTGTACACCATTCTCTTTGAAACAGGAGTTTTCTATCAGGAGAAATGTGAGCCTTTATCTGATGTTTTAGTACTTACTGATGCTTAAGGGAAAAAATGGAAATTGAAAACCATGCTGCAAAGTTCTAGCATTTAGAAACCCTGAGGGTCAACATGTATATAGCAGAAAAAAGTGTCTTGTGCTGCACTTAAGTGGACATTTTTGTAGGCTGAGATGAAAAAGAGTATTTAAATAACTCAGTATCAGAAAAGGAAATTGACAAAGCCTTAAATGACCTTCCATAGGGAAGGAAGAAAAACAAAATGAAATTCCAAGATCAGATGAATTTATTTACATATGCATTTTATCAAAAACTCAAAGACCAATCAAGTCCAATATAAATAGGTCCTTCATGAACTGTCTGCAATAATAAAAAAGGCATGTTTTAAATTTCTTTCCCTGATATAAATAGGATACCTAAACTAGGGAGAGAAAAATAGGCTTATGTTGTATTTAGTCAGTTTAATACTAGTATGTTAAATTTAATTTATAACTTAGGGCTAGAGACTGGATCTGTGATATCATTGGTATGAGGAAACTCCCTTTTCCTGTGCAGGTCCACACCTTCCTACTACTTAAGAATCAGAGTTGCTGGGGCTGTTACATGACTTGTCCAGGGTCACAAAACCAATTATGTGACAGAGATGGGACAACCCAAGTCTTTTTGGCTTTGAGATAAATTCTCTCTCTACTGCTGCACCATATTGCCTCTGGTGATAAAAGGAGGGAAGATTATATTGATAAGTTAGCTACTACTAAATGCATGGCTTTTTACCTCACTGCTCCCTCTCCTCAAGTTTAGCATGTAAAAGAAAACACATTGAGACTCTTTATTGGTTGGGCTCAGACTCTTAATGATTCAGTGTTTCAAGATCTTATCATTTTAAACTCTTAAATTCATTAATAAAACGTAGTATTTATTACCTTAATTTTATGTAAGAAACACATAGTTTGTGACTCACCTGCTAAAATATATTTTGCTCTCTCTCTTTCCCTATCAAAAATGAACATGCATAAAACATTTTAATATAGAAAGTCATACTTAGCAATATTATTTAGATGCCTTATTCTTACTTTATGCTTTTTACGTATACATATAAATATATACTTATATACATATAAATATTGTAGTAGAAATGTATTTTGGTTTTAGGATTATAAGCTGGAAAGGAGCTCAGAAGTTAAGGGGTTCTTAACCTGGGGTCCATGGATCCCAAGGGCTAAGTGCATGTATTTCAGTGGGTCTGTGATGATTAAAAAAGTTACATTCATGATAATTTAGGTAGTAAACCATTAGTCTCAGAAGGGTCAGTAGGCTTTATCAGACTGTCATAGGGATCCATAGCACAAAGAAAGGTTAAGAACCCTTCATCTAGGCCAGCCACCCCATTTTTAAAATGAAGAAACAGGCACAGAATGGTTAAGTGATTTGCTACCCAAAGTCACATAGTCAGTAGCAGAGCCTGAAGTGAACTCAGGGCCTCTGAACTGGCAAGATTAGTGCTCTTTCCATTGCTCTACACTGCATTATCATTATTACTAATCATTAATCAGCTTATTAACTTCTTTTAATTGTGGCTTTGTATAAGAAAATTCCATCCTCCTCTTCCCCCATACATGCTCTCTTCACTGCACCTGTCTCTTTATAAGATGGTAAAAAACAACCTTGGAACGAACTCCAAATGATCTATAAAATATGCAAATCAGGAATCAATTAATAGCCCTCATAATTTCTATTACAACAGTCAGTTCTTACGTATGATTTGGAAATCCAGAAATCAGAGACTGGTTTGGAAATAGTTTGGTAACTACATTTTGATTGAAAACATTGCATTTGCTACTTAGAGTGTAACTGATTGATGATGATAAAACAACTGCTTTTTCCAAGTCCAGAAAAATTCATCCCACAAATTCATTTGGAGACCGGACCTGTGCAAACAACAGAAATGAATGAACTTCAGTTTTATCTCCTCTGCCTACTTTTTTGGGCTCACTTAGAGTAGTAGCCCTTAGAGTAGTGGGTTGGAGCAGATGGCTTCTGTATTCTAACCATACAGTTCTGTCATTCTGTCACTACTCTAAGGAGTATTGAAAATGACCAAAATCCTTGAAAGGTTGAAAGGCATGGATAAGTTATAACAAGACCTAGAAAAAGCAGCTACAAAGAATTCCATACAGATTCCCCCCTTATAAAATCCAATTGAAGTTTGTTTTCTTGTTCGGTTGTTTGACTCTTTGTGACCCATGGACCATAGGACACGAGGCCCCTCTATCCTCCAGGATCTCTCCAAGTTTGTTTAAGTTCATGTTCATTGTTTCCATGACTTCATCCCTCTCATTCTCTGCCATCCTTTTTTCTTTTTGCCATCAATCTTTCCCAACATCAGGTTCTTTTCCAAAGAATTCCATCTTCTCATTATGTGACCAAAGCATTTAAACTTCAGTTTCAGTATTTGACCTTCCAGTGAATAGCCTGAATTAATTTCTGAGTTTGCAGGCAAAGTCTTGGAGGTGAATTCTGATTACTATTTAAGAGGGGCTTGTTGGTCCTGATCTAATTTTCATTTTGGGCAGCTAGGTGGCCCAGAGGACAGTGTTCCCCAGTCTAGTCAGGAAGAGTCATCTTCCTGAGTTGAAATCTGGTCTGAAGAACTTACTTATTAGCTGTGTGACTCTGGACAAGTCACTTAATCCTGTTTGCCTCATATGTGAAATAAGCTGGAGAAGAAAATGGCAAACCATTCCACATCTTTGCCAAGAAAACCCCAAATGGGGTCGCAGAGAATCAGACATGACTGAATAATTGTCATTAAAAAGAAACAAACAAGGGAGGGGAAGAGAACAAGCTTGTATACGGTACGTACTATGTGCCAGACACTGTGCTTAATGTTTTTTACAACCTTGGAAGATAGGTGCTATTATTATAATACTGATTTTACTGTTGAATAACCTGTGGCAAAAGTTTAAAAGTGACTTAACCAGAGTCACACAGCTACTCTCTGTCTGAAGCCACATTTCAATTTAGGTCTTCCTGAGTACGAGCTCAGCTCTCTATCAGTTTCTAGTTACCTTGCATAGGTATGTTGGTTTTCCCTATTGTTTCTTAGAAATACAGAAAAAATTTTGATCTGCATTCGGTTTGGTATAACTCATAACTCTTTAATCCAGCCAGTATATCCTACAGGTTTATTGGTAAGCCCTGAGACTGTTTTAACTTACAATATTTTAACTGATGTATGCATTTGGACAATTCAGAAATCAAGATAATCAAGATATGTTGTGATTTTTTAAAGTTCTTGACTGTTTCTCATTCATTTAAATTTAGTTATTTATTAACCACCTAGTATGTGTTTGATATTGGGCCAAGTTCTTTGGAGGGTACTTTATGATACTTAATGATAATTACTGTGTTCATTGAAATAAATCCAGTGCATGGTTATTCCAGTTTTATTTTTCCTAAGTGTTTGCCCAAACTTAATTCAAGTGCAGTCAGGTTTTGTTGATGTCAGAAAAGTAAAGGGACTGTTTCTTTTAAGGGTTGATGATAAAGTGTTTTATTTTCTTTCTTCTGTGTGGATGCATTTCTGTCTCATCTATTCAGTGTGATTTTTGGCAGAAACTTCAGTTCAACAAATAAACTCAATTCAACAAAAAGAATTGGTAAATGTCCATTGTAGTCAAGAAAAATCTTTTAGCGCTTTTGGTTTCTGAATTTAGTATTTTGTAGTAAGACAAACAGGTCTATAACCCTCAGTTATAGTTCAGTAACTGATTTAAGGTGAATGGTGATCTATGTGTTTGTTCGGCAATATGCTCCATTCCAAAAAAAGGAGATAAAACTGTATTCTCTCTAGGGACTCTTGCATTGTTGGCACTCTGCAAACATTTAGGCATTACTGTCAGAATTTGGACAAAGTGATGAAGTCATTTATAGCTCGCCCTTGCCATTCTAAAATATACTCCAGTCTTTCTGTAGAATAGAAGTTGAATCAAAGATAGTATATGAGGATTAATTTAGAATCTCCTAACTTCAGTCAGATATAAAAGAATATAATACTGCTTTTGTTTGGAGGAGATTTCTTTTCTTAATAAAAGATATACAAGAATTGTATTTGATAAGGCTTGTAAAAGGGGAAATTTGCTTGTGAGGTTTATCATAATTTTTAATCATAGAATTCAAATAACCTCAGAGGCCATCTAATCCTACCCATGTGGCAACAATAATTCCCTTCTGCAACCCCACCAACAAGTGATCATCTAGCATAACCTTGTAGGCCTTTTTGCCTCCCAAGGCAAGCACCTATTCCATTTTTAGATAGCTTATTGTTAGGAAATTTTCCCTTACATAAACCCTAAATTTGTCTCTGAAGCTTTCAGCCACTGCCTCTATTTTCTGCTCTGTAGTGTCAAGCAGAGGTATAATCCCTCTTCCACCTGACTGACATGCCTACAGATTCTTGGAGACAGCTGCCATGTTACAACATTTGATCAATGACATTCCCTCTGAATGTTATCATCGACAATTTTAGTCCTTGGTTCTACTGAATTTTGTGACCACGCGATTCCTCAAAGCACATTGGGTACACCTGTGCCTAGTAAGATCGGATGACTTCTAAGCCCAAGTCAAAGTCTCTTCCTTTTCTCCAGCGTACCCATTTTGATGTCTACTAGTTTGCTTTTATTACTCACCTAAACGTTTGAGAGAATGTAGCAGATAGAAAGTACTTTTAGTGATGTTTAGATACAATGCATACCAGATTTGTGTTCTAGTCACTTTCTTGACACTGAACTGCACCTGGATCAAGTCACAGCATTGCTTCTGTCTTATTTGTCATTTCTGAATAAACTTTGTCTTTGGCTAGTAAAAGAATCCCATATTATGAAAAATACTTTAGTCATCTACTATCATGGCTAATTGAAAATCACCACCAGTATTATAGAGGCAGCTGGGTACCCACAGTGGCTAGAACTCTGGGCCTGGAGTGAGGAAGATTTGAATTCAAACTTGCCCTCACACAATTACTAGCTTTGTGACTCTGGGCAAGTTGCCTCAGTTTCCTTGACTGTAAAATGGAAGTAATAACCACTACCTCCCAGGGTTGTGAGGATATTTATTAAGGTGTTTAATAAATAATTATTTCCTTCCTTCCTTCATTCCTTTTTTTTTTTCCTTTTCCTTTCTTTCCCAGTTAGATGGCTTATTGAATGACAGGCTGAATTTAAAGTTAGGAAGATCTGAGGTTCAGTTCTCCATCAGATACTTGTAACTGATATTTAACTTCTCTCAGCCTCACTGCCCTCATCTGTAAAATGGTAATAGTAATAGGACCTACTTCACAAGGCTATTTTGAGCATCGAATCAGATATAAAGTCATTTACAAATGTCATACTAACTAAATGTTAGCTAGTATTATTATTACTTCTCAAAGGAAAATACATATCTATCATTTAAGAAACATGGGAATCTTACCATTTTTGTGATATTCCCCTTTCTCCTTTGAAACGAAGCATAGTAGAACATTTCCCTCTTTAATTCTAATTCTTCTTTGTTTTTTTTAACATGAAATAGAAAATGGGTAGGAAAAAATACATTATGATGAAAAAGAGTAGAATTCTTCAAAATTGGTTTTGTAATATTTTCTTTTGGCATATGCAGCCAGAGAGTCAACCTCAGAGCCTGGAGGATCCCTTTCAAGTCTTACTTCTGACAGCTAATGGCTGTATATCTCTAGGGCAAACCATTTAATCTTTCAGTTTTAGGCAGCTCTCTAAGACTTGAAATCTCTCTCTTTCTTACTTTTAGTGCTCCTGTTTTGATGTTTACTAATTTACCTTTCTCACTCATCTATACTTCTGAGACACCATAGTAGATAGACAGAATTTTTAGTATTGTTTTGGATAATGTGCAATTGTGATTTGTGGTCTAGTCTTTGTTTTGATACTTGACTGACTCTGGATCGGGTAACAGTGTTACTTTTATCCTATTTGCTATTTTTGAATAAACTTTTTTGCTATCTGTATTGATATCTATATTTATCTGTTTAAGGGGTGCTTGTTCTGAGGTCCATGGAGAGATTTTAGTGGGTCTGTGATCTGGGATGAGAAAAATACATCTTTTTAAAAAATACATTAATTTTTACCTTAATTTTAGGATTTCCTTAAATTATTTAAAAATATTTTTAGAATAGATCCATAAGTTTCATCAGATTCTTCCACCCTTTAAAAGTTGCATGTTATATAAAATATCTTATTCATATAATATCATGGTTAATAGCAAATCACCACCATTGTTATAGAGGCAGCTAGGTGTCATAGGGAATAGAAAACACTGAAGGTACAGGCAGAGGGAGTTTTCTCATCCAAGAACTCCCTATAACAATGAAATTACAGGGCTCAGTTCCTTTCCCTTCTCTTTATGGAAAAAGGGAAACAGTCATCTACCTTCCTTACTGCATTAATGGATCCATGATCTCTTCCTTAAACTGTGCTAGATGTTGAAGCAACATCTTTAGTACTATTCTCGTCCATGTTTTCCATAAATCCACCATGAAGGATGTATCTAATACACGCATGAAGGATTTATTCAGTACTGTAATTGTCTTTCTCTTACTCTTACCAGTATTTCAGATTTTCCATTGCATAACTTGGAGTACCCACTTGTCATTCTCAATACATGGCCAACCCCCCATTCTAGTCTGGTCATGCATGTTCTTTGAGATTTTCTTTGGTGGAGGTGCCAGACTGCTAGGGTTCTTGAATTTTATGTTCTCCAGAGACTCCAAAGAGCATATATATATATATATATATCTGTCATCTCGAGAGTCATTTTAGGGAGCATGATTAATTTTGCATTTTAGCTCCTTATCCACTTTTTTATTTACCTTAGGATACAGGTTTTCCAGGCACTCATGTTTCTGACTCTACTAGACACTACTAGATTCTTATGGTGAACCAGTAGCCTCCATGTAGGTCTAAGGGATAGGCAAAGTGAAGTAGAAGACTGATCTGCAAATGAAAACTGATGGCAGAGATTTAGAATAAGGCAAACAGTTAGGCAAGGGAAGTGGAGAGGACTCTTTTCTTCTCTGGGCCTTCCTACTGTGCTTTGAGCAGCAAAGATTTGTTTCTCTGAAGCGTAGTAACCAGTGAAGTTTCTTCCCCACTTACCTCCCTCAGTTCATCAACCCCTCTTCATTCTTTTCTATTGCTGATAGCTCCCTACTTAGAACTGACAAACCCCATCCCCTCTGATGGTTTCGGCAGTTTCAAGCTTCTCCCTGTGAAACACATACTGACTTGTTGAAACTCTCCTAATCCTACATCTGGACAATGGAGCATTCACTCTCTTCCTATCCAGAATTCTGGCTGCAGCAGCATAACAGATGCTGTGTTCTGAGCAGCCTTTTCATGGGTCTTTAGATCACGTTCTTCGGCTTTCATTTGTAAAATTTAATTTTGTGCTCTCTTCTTCCCAAACAGCCTTTCTCTATGCTCTAACTAGCCAGCACTTCTATTAGGCTCTTAATTTCTGCATATCTCTTTCTATATATAGCATACAAAAAATAAGGAGCCTTCACAGATGAAATTATAGCACTGTAAAGCAATGAAGTAATATTCCCAAGAAAATAAGTGAATAGATAGATAAATACACGCATATATGAATGTACATGTATGTGAGAAATGGATATGCCCTAATCATTGCTTTTTATTAACTTTAATTTTTGTACATCTAAGTTATATATGTATTAACATCAATGTTTCTCTTTAATAAGGGGTTCTTAATTTGAGATCCATGGAAAGATTTTGGTGGGTCTGTGATCATGGATGAGAAAAATAAATTTACATCTTTTTATTAACTTTTAACTTAATTTTAGCATTTCCTTAAATTGTTTAAAAATATTTTGAGAGGGGTCCATAGGCTTCACCAGACGGCTAAAGAGGTCCATGATCCCCCTTACCCCAATTAAGAATCTCAATCCTATATGGGTATCTCTTTGTCTGCCTGTGTCTCTGTCTCCCCATCTCTCTTTTTCTCCTTAATTTTTTCCTTTCTTCTTCCTCTATCTCCCTTCCTACTTCTCTCTGTCTCTCTGTCGCTGCCTTTCTGTCTGTCTGTCTCTTTTTCTGTCTGTCTGTCTCTCTTTCTCTCTCTCTCCCTATCTTTCTCTCTATCTCTGTGTCTCTCCCTTTCTGTCTCTGTCTCTCTTTCCTTCCTTCCCTCTCCATGTCCCACCTTCCATCCCTTTATATACAAACACACACATATTTAGATAGAGATATTAGAAACCTGAGGAATACTAGATGCTCTCTCTTCCTTTCATACATACATACTACTCGTGTGGGTATATTTATGTAATACATATGTTTATATACTAATGTTTATGAACTGTACAATAATTTAAAATCTTAGGATTTCATTTGTGAAAATAGTGATCACTTACTCTATGTTTCATTAAGAAATCTTCATGGAATACTGTGGCAGAAAAAAATAGTCATCACTTGGTGACTAACCTTCTGAGGCTGTCTGTCGGCATTTAGCCAGGCTGTCTCCTAGATGACAGTCATACGGTGCATTCCTGGACCATATTCAAAGCCTTTCCTGCTTGTGAAACCTGCCAGGGTTTGTGTTCCATTGGAATGGATTCCTCAAAGTCTAGGCATTGGAGAAAGATTTTAAGGGAAGGATGTGTACTTATGTATGTATATGTGTGTGTGTGTATATATATATATATATATATAATGTACATATGTATATATATGTATGTATGTGTGTGTATACTATATATAATGTGTGTACAAATATATATGTATATATGTTTGCATTTCTTTGAAATCATTTTTCATCAAAGCTGCTACCTTTGTTTCAAAAAAGGGTATTGATCATAATGAATGCTCAGAGAAAGGGACCAGAGACGACAGTGGAAATTAGGCCTGAATCTGTTTGGTCTTTCGTAGGGGACAAAAAGGGGTAATTATAATTGTCTTTAACTCAGGGAGACAGAAAAATGATCCCTAAAAATGCCAGGTTACAAATGAGCTCAACTAACAATTCTTTTCATGCCGTGCAAAGTTTTAGGCTAAATTTGGCATCTGTGGTGACTGATTTAAAATCTGGAGAGTTAAATGTGAGACACATTGACTGCTTGACTTCATGCCAGATGCCAAGAGGTGTATATGGCTTAGGATTCATAGCTTTGTTTTGGATATTGTTGGTATTCTGTAAACAAATACAGTGGATTTGTGTTAAGCATGAAGTATGAAAAGTTGAGATTTGAGAAGGCCTTTGGAGTTGTGTGAATATCAGTAATAACACTGAAATACTCCTTTTAGTGGAGATGCATTTGACAGAACAGAAAATTCAGAGATATTAAATTTAAACTGGATTTGACCTTAGACATTATCTAGTTTAGATCCCTTAATATATGAATGAGGAAACTGAGGTACAGAGAGGTGAAATAATTTTTGTAATGTCCCTCATCATAGTTTGCCTAGACTATAGGTTTGTCCAAAATCCCCACATTATAGAGATTGTATAACAGATGATAACAAATTTCTGAATATTTGAGGTTTTTAGAAACTTAGGAAGAAGATAAAAGTTTTTATAACTCAAGACTATATAATGCAATATATGTGACTTGTATATTACTCACATCTATACACATTTACACATGTAAGTTTGTATACAGTGAAAAGGGAAAGCCAGAGGATTTGATCCTTAAAAGATGTCCCCCAAATGTTTTTGCTAGTGCAGCATTCATTTCCATGGAGACAGAAGGGAAGAACAGTCAACTTCAGTCTCATTCAATTTCAGCTGTGACTGGATGTTGAATTTTTTTCCTAATTCAATTTCAGATGTAACAAATGGATGATGATTCTAAGTCTCTTTTTCTTTCAGCAACAATATACTCTTAAATCACCTGGATTTTTCATTATGTTAAACTAGGAATGGATTAGAAAAAAATTCAGACCTTCCCTCCCTCTGTCTGGATTGATAATGTAATAAAATTTGGCAATTTTAATGAAAACTTCAACACTCCTGCAGATGTGTTTTATATGATTGGATGTATGTTTTATTTTATGGAATATTAATAAATAATATGGTGATTATAATTATGTTACTCTATAAGATTGTAATGATTTTTAAAATCTTAAAAGAATGGTTGGTAACTTGGTTTCAGGTTGTAAGTTATCGGCTGTGACACCTTTCATTAGTTTGGGAAAACAAAAATTATATCCCATAGTTGTAGGCTTTTTAGCATGGATCTTATAGAAAGAATTGGAAAATAAAAAGCATTTCATTCCATTCTTAACAGCACTAACTTCCATATTTTATTGCATTCATGATGTCATTGGTGTAGATGCTCCCTCCAGTGGTACAGATTGAAGCCATCCTTTTCATAGTCTATGTCTCTCTTGTCCTGCAGAGGGGATCCACCCACTGTGCCAGGACCCTTTCTCTTCCTCTTAACTTGGCATTGGTGAACTTTTTTTAAAGTTTTGATAATTACATTTCAATATAATTGTTTTCTTTTGTAATATACATATTTTATACATTTAAAAACATTAGTGTGTACACTTAACTAGCTTACAAAAGGAATCCATGACACAAAAAAGGTTTAGTTAGATCTCTTATATTTGTATGAATAGTTGTAGCATGCAGGCTTTATGTAGATCATCCGATATAACCTCCCCCCTCCCTGGTTATATATCACTTTGGTAACTTAGGCCTCTTCTGTGCAGTTATTTTATAATGTGCTATGTTTATACGTACCATGTGGGTCTCCATTGACATTTGGGTGACTTACAATTTTTAAATCTTTGGACACAGTTGTATTCCATGTCTTGTCACCATGAAGCATCACCAGAAGAGTATGTTTGAAAAAAATGGTTTTTTATTTTAAGGAGAAGGTTGGGGTCATTAAAAGCACTGCTGAATTTCCCAAGTGCATTCAGTCCTCACTTCCTCCTATTCAGTAGTGCATTACCCATCGTAGTATCCACCCAAGATGTCTGAATTGAAAGAACAGCTCAATAGGTTGTCCATGATTTTGTAAACCATCCAGGGGTGAGAAATTAGCGGCCTCAAGGCCACGTGTGGCCTTCTAGGTCCTTGGGGAATGGCCTTTAGACTGAGTCCAAATTTTACAGAACAAATTCTTTTACTAAAGGGATTTGTTCTGTGAAGTTTGGATTCAGTCAAAGGGCTAACCTTGAGGACCTAGAGGGCCACATGTGACCTTGAGGCTGTAGGCTCCCCACCCTTGATAGGCATTCTATATCCCTTTGTAAATAGACTGTAATGTTTTGAGTGGCTATAAATCTTACGTCAGAGCCATGCAGTGTTTGGGGGCTAGAGAAATCAGTACTGTGCCATTTATAAGGAGGAGCACTCGAATCTATTATTTGAATTCATGTGTGATTGACAGCAGCAGAAGTACAGTATGTTTGGTCCAGAGTACTGAACTTGGAGCAAGGAAGACCTGAGTTCAGATACTGCCTTAGGCACTGAATATTTGAGTGACCCTGGGCAAGTCACCTCATCTTTGTCTGCCTTGGTTCCTTCATCATTAAGATAGGGGAGAGTAGCAGTACCTACATCCCACAGTGGTTCTGAGGATTAAGTGAGATAAATATTTGTAAAGCCCTTTGCAAGTTTTAAAGCACTATGTAAAAGCTAGCTATCATTATTATTCAACATGTGCCCTCTGTTCTGTGCCTTGCTTGATGTTAATAATCAGAAATCTTTGAGCATAGTTATTTCTGTAATGTCTTTTGAGTACTCCTGCATGATTTGACATGTGCACGGAAGACAGCTGGTTGGAAGGGCTCCTTGAAGGCAGTGTTTTGCTCTACCAAATCAAATGCTATTTATAGTCATTGAACAATAATAAGCACAGTGGGATTTCCTCGTTTGCAAGATGAAGGAGCCAGGGCTCAATGGTCGCTGTGGGGGAAGGGTGGTCCTTTCCAGCCCTAGAGCTAAGAAAACTTTCATCTTTAGGGCCCCCAGTTCTTTGCAGCTCCCTAGTTAGCTGTGTTTGAAAAAATGTGTCCTGCTGTGGAATACTGATTGAAAAAGAAAAGTTTACTTTGTCAAGGATAACTTCATTAAATGTATAGGTGTAGTAGAAAAGGTAAAGTAGGCATATGGGTCAGTAGTAATTGATATTTTTCAATTCCCTTTTTTTTGGTAATAATCACTCCTTCCTAGTTTTTCCCCCTAAATCATTTGATAGTCTTCCATCAGTTATCTTGACAATTGAGCCCTCAAAGCCCTCAAGACTGTATTTCTGTTTGGTTCATACTTGGTCTAAGGTGGCTGTTGTTCCTTTCTACCTTTTCACACAGTACATTGGAGACCACAATATGGAGTTCATTCATTCATTATTGCTCCATTGTCATTGATGGAGGTGTTTGTTCCAGTAAATTTTACTGGTCTTTCCCATTTTTTTTTTGTCTTTTGTTCTCAATAACACAGTATAGACATTGCTTGGTGGTGCATGAGGTGTTTTGGATTAGGGTATATTCATGTCCGTCTGAAAGATCACTTCTCTTCTTCATGAGTTAAAATATTGGTGAAATGATTGAAAGTAGCATACCTTTTGAAGAGAACTGAATCAAGCTCACTCTTCTCAGTTATTATTTTATTCAGAATTGGTTTCTAGTTTAAATTCTGCTAGATGACTCAAGGTTAACCAATGAATTCCTTTTATTCATGGTTCCTTCCTACTTTGCATTGAAGTAGCGAGCTGATAAACATGCTTCAGGAAATATAAGGTATGCCACAATCATGATCATGACCTCTCATCTTATAATAGCACTGTTTTGTTTTTTTTTTTGCTCCTTCAGTGCTCTTGAATTGTTATTATTCCTGAGTTATATTAAGGTACTTAGTAAATGTCGGTGACATCTCCTCACATAGCATGTGCATCACAGGCCTATAAACAAATGTAGAAGGTGAGCATTAACATGGACACCTACCATCTGCAAAGAGCAAAGGAAAACGAAGACTTTTCCTTAGGTATTGGCTTGAGTAGATATAGGGTCAAGGTCTGTGTTAAGCCCTAGGCTTGTTACCTTGCAAGCTTTTGCATGCCTGCTGAGTGCTAAGATGTCACTTCTCAAAAAAAGCCACAGATGCCACAAGTAAGCCGCCCATTCCACGGCCCTGGCTCCTTCAGAACATGGCTCATCTTTTGGATCATGGATAAAAGGCACTGAGAGTGCATTGAACAAAACTCACTGGGCATATGATTTTCTTTCTACTGAGCTCTCCTGAGCTGAGTCAGTATCAGGGAGGGAAAAGGAGCCATTCTGTAGACTTCCTTCCAGACCTGTCCTTACTATTGCCAACCAGGACAAAGAATACCCCTCCCTCCCCAAAAATGAACCAGCAAACAAAAAACAGGACAGAGGATACCTTCCACACCTGTTCCCTAATTCAGGAAACTCTTTACCTAGGGATAAAGACCCTTTCCTGGCCCTTAAAACACAAATAATGTTGGGTAGAGGCAATGACTTAATTAAAGGTATAAAACCTGGAAATGAGATCCTTTCACCCAGATTAATACGTGTCACTTTGGATAGGCCAGTGAACATGAATAGGTCACTGAATGACCCAATATGATGGAAGTGTGGCAGAACTTCCCTCCTATTTCCTCTTAGACCCTGGAGCCATGGGATACAAGTATCAAAGCTTTCCGCATGTCTGTGTATGTTCTCTAACTCAGTAGCCTCCAAGTCTTTTTGATGTAACATACTATTGGTAAAAACAACACAGTTTTTGGATACGCACACCACTTTTATTGGTGTATTGATTTACTTAATTTATATATGTACAGTGTTACGGTATCAATGTTATATTGATTGTAAAACTTTTACAAAATTTAAAAAAGATAAATCAAGGTAAAATAATAATAATAGCTAAAACCTATCAGCACTTAATATGTGCCAGGCACTGCACTTTACAATTATTACCTCATCTGATGTAACAGCCCTGGGAGGTAGGTGCTATTATCATCCCCATTTTACAGATGAGGAAACTGAGGCAAACAGGTCAAGTGACTTTTCCTGAGTTACACCACTTGTAATAACAATAAACTTAATAGCAGCAAATATTTACATAGTACCTAATCTTTACAACAATCCTAGGAGGCAGGTGCTGTTAATTATCCTCATTCTACAGGTGAAGAAAATAAGGCAAACAGAGATTCATTGACTTGCCCATGGTCGCATGGTTATAAATATCTGCAGCCAGATTTGAACTCAGGTGTTTCTGACTCAGGACCCAGTGCTCAGTCTACTGTGTCTTAAATATTTTAAAATATCTTGAGTTTTATTTAGTAAAGGCTCAAACCCTTCTTATTTACACTAAAATATTAGTACCAATAATATGTTTTCGTGAGAAAACTATGATTTGAATGTGCTTCATTATAGTTGGAAAATCCTTGTGTCTTGAGGGATAGGGTGGGCTTGTAAATGATAATTGTTAGTAACTAATGATTCAGTTAATTTGATCATTGCAGGTGAATTTTTTTCCTTTTTTTATTTTATTAAGGAAGCTTTTTATGGGAAGATATACAGCACAATAATTAAATAATAAGTCACAAAAGTGTCTGAAGAGAACAGCTTTTCAGCAAGTCATGTTTCTTTGTATGCAGGCAGGTCTTCCCCATAGGCAGTGCAAAACCAGTAATGGAAAATAAGACAATATTTGATTTCACCTCAGCACAGGGTTTTCAGTATAAATCCATTCTTCTTTGTGCGATTTTGCTTAAAATGAGACCGAGGGTATAGGGAGATAATAAGCGACTAAACCTGTGATGTCATTGGTGTAAGAAACTTCAGGGATGAGGAGACTCCCTCTACCAAATCAGGTACCACAATACCCTTTTCTGCTGCTTAACAATTTTCAAGGGGTGCTTAGACTCACATTGATAGAGTAAATGACTTGCGCAAGGTCAGTCACACAGCCAGTATGTATCAGAGACAGGATTTGCACCAGGGTCTTGCTGGCTTCTAACCCAGATCTTTATTCACTACCCTACCTGCCTCTTTAATAGATGGCAGCATACTTTAATTTCCTATTCAGAGTTGGGTATTTTGTTATGTTTTTGTGTAAGTGTGAGCAACAGCAGGAAAGCCAGTTTACCCACATGCAGGACTTTATACTAAGTTGGGAAAACTGAGTTGTGGAGGGCTTTACCTACCAAACAGAGTTTATATTTGCTCCTACAGTTGTTAGCACATCATTGTAGTTTATCGAGTTAGGAAATGATTAGACCTGCTTTAGGAAAATCACTTTGTCCTCTTGGTAGAAGTGAATTGGAATGTTAAGAGCCTTGGGGCAGGGAGACCAAGTTGGAGTGTTTTGTTACAGTTCTTGGTACATAGTGGGCGCTTTATAAATGTATATAGATTAATTGAGAATTGATCTGAGGGGCGAAGAATTTTTCCAGTGATACCTGCACAGTGGATGCTGTAGCTGTCTGTCATGATTAGATTATAATTACTTAATGTCAGCATGGATGGTGAATTTGCACAGTTATGGGAGGGGGTGGAGTGGAGGAATGCTGTATTGGAGACAAACCCTAGGATTACCTGCGTTGCCAGAGGGTGGGTTGTAACCCATTTTCCTGCTCTCTTACTGGTTGATCACAGACCTCTAGGGAGATATGTGTAGCCACTGGCCCCTACTTTCCACATGACTGCCTTAGCCAAGAGACTATCACAGCCTGAATGTACAATACATTGGGAATATTGTAGTCATCTTGTCCCCTTATTAACTGGATCCATTTCTCCCTCTTCTGTTTATACAAAATTTTTCCTTTGTATTTAATTGAGTCCTTATTCTTTTGTGTTTAATTGGTTTTACAATAAAAAAGCAAGCAAAGGTGATATTGGTAATCTTAAATCTTACTTTATAATTCCTTTCTGTAATTTCAGTTTTAGATTTATAAATGAGTATTAGTATTTTTTACATGAATATAATCACAATACATGTATCTAGTCCTTCAGCTGCTTCTTTTTCTCCTGCTTTGTTTTGTATAGACTAGTCCATATTTTGTGTATTTTTTTTTATGGTCATTTACACTGATTACAGCCTCATTGACTGTTACTGAACCTTAGACCTGATATTTTGCTTTTACAAGTAGCACAACAATTATCTTTTTAAAAATAGATTTTTGTTCTTTCTAGTTATTTGCTTGAGATATAGCCCTAGATTATTAGGTCAAAGGTGTAAGAAAGGGAACCAACACTATTTTTGTGGTTGGAAGATTTGGGATTCAAGTTCTGATGCTACTATTTAATAGAAGCTGTGACCCTTAACAAGTCATTTAACCTTTGTGAGATCCTGTTTTCTCATCGATCAATCAGTCAATCAATTAGTCAGGAAGAACTCATTAAGGTTCTCTATGTGCTAAACACTGGGGATGTAAAAGAAAGGGGAAAAATACCTATCAAGTGGGGATAATATGTGTACTGCTTACCTAATAGAATTGTATGAGGAAAAAACACTTTGTAATGCTGAAAAGTGAAATGTAACTGTAAGTTATTATTATTGCTCCATGCGTTGCACAGGATCACCCAAAGTGCAGTGGATGCATAATGGGTGTGAGTGTACAGCAATTGGTTCCAAATGGGGAATTGCAGAAGTGACAGAGAGGGTTTGGGTGGTTAGAGAAATGTGTTACCAGAAGTAAAGATATTGTTGTGTTTGTCCTTCATTGCCCAAGAAGACCATGCCATCAGAGAAATAATGATGTGATTTGCACTTGACCTTGTTTTGAGTGAGGGAGGGCTAAGCAGGTCGCCAGCCTCACTTCTCCTCCTGAGACATCTGGATCCAGTGACCAGATATTCATCTGGATGCTGGAGATGACCCAGGATGCACTGGGAGACCTTGGCCAAGGTCTATTCAGGTACTCACTTAGGGTGAGGTAACTTCCATTCATAGGCCTGTTTAAGAAGGGGATGTCCCCTTTAACGAGGCAAAGAAAAATAAAGACATCAGGCTGGGATCCTGTTGATAATCACTCTGAATCCAGGAGAGTCCAGAAGAGCCCTTAGGAAGTAAAGATAATAAGAATAAGGGATAACCAATGAATAGCCTATGTAACTCCACTGATGTCCTGGCAGTGCTGGGAGAAGCTCTTGGCTTATTGGGTGAACCTCTTTTGGCAGATTTACAGGAAGACATGAACACAAGAGTTGTGCATGATGGGGAAGCATGGATGAGCTGTAGTATGCATTGTTAAGAGTATAGCCATATCAGAAAGACCATAGTTCCATTGAAGTATCGGTGACACTATATTATTTAATATAATAATTATTATTGCCTTGTTGCTCATTCTAAATTTCTTCCTAAGAAGGATGAACCAGTATATACTGGATATAGTATATACTATACAAGGATGAACAGCAGTATATAAATGTGCTTATTGCCTCACAGCCCTAACAACTCTGAGTTCATCTTTGAGTTAAAGTTTTATCTTTTCTAAAAATTAATTTTTGGCATCAAATTGTCTATAAAATAAGTTTCATAATTGTTTTAGTTTTTTTATGGAGTTCATTTCAGTATTTTCTCTTTTGTGAATTGTGTGCGTGTCAATAGCCTTTGTCTGTTTGTTTACTGACTTTATAGTTTATAGTCTATGTAAATTCTGGAAGTCAACATTTCATCTGATATGTTGATAATGAATATTTTTTTCCTGTCACTTTTTAGCTTAGTTTTATTTTTTCATAGTGTACTATTTTGAAAACTTTTTGGTACTCAAACCTGACAATCTTGTCCCAATAAATTCTTCTACCAATTTGACACATTTGAGGATTTACTTGCCTTGCACATTTTAGATAATTGGATTATCCTATTTTAAAACATTCTAATGTATTTTTTCAATATTTAGCTTATCCCAAATTTGTTTTACTTTATTGTCTGAGGTGTAAGTTTAAATTTACTTTTTCCTATGTTGACTAGTGTGGCCAGCATCATTTATTTAATTATGCTTTATTTCCCACATTGTTTTCATCGACTCAATTTTTGGAGTTTAGAAATAGAGACATAACTGTCTATGCCTCTGAAATTGCCAAGAGAACTTTTTGAAGAACACATTTAGGGAAAATGGTCTGACTGACGGGTGGTTTAACCCACTTACAGAACAGCTGTAACAAGTAAAGAATGAACACCAATTCCTGGGAACATCTGGGAAAACTCTTAAAAGTTTAGACCAGTCACTGTGTGATCCAAGAAGGCAAGGGGATTAGAGGAGACTCAAGGCAGATGTCATGGTTAGTTATCTGGCCTACCCTGGATTATTCCTTAGTTTTGCTTTTTTTTTCCCCAGGGTGTGCTTTGCTATTATTATTACATGATTACAAATACCAGTTCATTCCTTCCCAATGTATATTCATAGCACTAAAAATAATATTCTGACCTTAACCAGGAAATTGATGTTTCTGCTCATCCCTCTCAAAATCTTGTTTTTATACTTGTGTGTCTTTCTGTGATGAATATTACCCTTTTTCCTTGCTTATGGATGAGGTAAAACTTCTAATGGTCCAGACAAATGTTCTAAATTTGCAGAAAGTATAGTATATACCTGCTTAGAGATTATGTAGTATAATAGGAAAAAACAGCATTTGATTTGGATGAAGATAAAAGACCAGGGTTCCAGTCCCAGTGCTACCATTTTGTTAGCTGTGTGGTGTTCTACAAGTTGTCTAAACTCTTTGAGACTGTTCCTTCATCTGTAAAATGGGGATAATAATCCTGATCTCTTTTAAAATATTCTCAAAAGGATAAAATGAAATAACAGTGTGAAGAACATTCTTGTACATTTAAAAGTTCTGTACAGATATTGAATGTCTGCTGTTGCTATAGTGTAGTGAGACCAAAAAATAAAGTCTGTACTTTGCACTGAAGGTGAATATATTAGACTTTCTATGACAAAGGATCTTGTCTCTGATTCTCTAACTATACAATTTACAGGGAAATAATAAGTAGTTTGTATTATAGGGATTGCTGTGGTTCTGTAGAGTAGGTCTCCATAGTGATTTAGGAAGGTAATGAGGGGGCAGCTAGGGATGGCAATCTATAGAATGCTGGGCCTGGAGTCAGGAAGACTTATATTCCTCAGTTCAAATCTGACTGCAGACACTTATTGGCTGTATGATCCTTGACAGTCACTTAACCTTGTTTGCCTCAGTTTCCTCATCTGTAAAACAAATTGGAGAAGGAAATGGAAAACCACTCCAGTATTTTTGTAAACCCAGATGGGGTCTTAAAGAGTTGGATACTATTGAACCACAAACAAAAAAGTAAAAATGAACCACAGAACCCAGCAAACATACACTGATCCCTCACCTGGGCAGAATAACATTATTACTCTGCACAGTACTGTTGATTGTTCCCCCTGGAAGATTATTTTCTGCATCACAGTCTGGACTTATTCTTCGCCTTGACGGACTCATGCTCTTTTTGCCTCTCAATCTCTCTGTCTCTCATCTTCCACCACCACCACCACCACCATCACCACCACCATCAACATCATCATCAACAGCAACAACGACCACCAATTTTGGACAAAACCCAGGAGACCGTAACAGAAAATAGCTCACTATCTTAACTAATCATTTTATTTCTTTAGTCACCTTGGGTTATATTTATCTGTGCACATGTTTTATTTCCCCCTAATTAAACATCACCAGTTTGAGATCATCGACTGTGTCCTTCTCTGTTTCTATCCTTTGAGCTCTTGCATGGTAGGTGCATAATAAATACCCGTCAATTTTCAGAGGAAAAAAAGAAGAAGAAAAATACTTCCCAGCACATAAATTCCTAGATAACGTCTGAATGTATTTTGAGCCCAAGAGGCATTTTCCTACTCAAAAGCAGTCTTTAGTTTCCCGTTTGCAGCTGCATCTCTCATTGGATTTAGAGATGAAAAGGAATAGAACATCTGATTCAACCCCTTAGTTTTGCAGGATGAGAAAATGGAATTCCAGAGAAGTTAAATGACCTGCCCAAGGACACAAGAACCAGAACTGGAATTCAGATCCTCTGACTTGAAATCCAGTATTCCATCCATTCTACCCTACTGCCTCAATGCCTGGTTGTTGTTCTCGTTCTTAGTATCATTATTCAAAATAATAATAAAAAATAACTCTCATTTGGTTTGCAAAGTGCTTTACTATGTCATTTTGTTTGGTCCTCCCAGCACTCCTGGAAGGGGGGAGGTGCTCTTTACAGATGGGGAAACAGACTGAGACAGGTTAAATGAATTGCACAGGGAATCATACTAAATGTCTGATGTAGGGTTTCACTTCAGACCTTCCTTTCTCCAAGTTCTGCTTTCTCTCCATTGGGCCACCTATCAAAGTCACGAATGGTTTAGGTTCATCCTACCTTTCTTGGTGATCTCCAACTTTCGTCCTCACCCTTTGCTTTATGCAGGCCAGTCTTATTACTGTCCCACTAACGTGTTATCCTCTTGTTTCTCTGTTCATTTGGCTCCCCTCATCTGCAATGTTGTCTCTTCTATCTTTTCCAACTGCTATTAGTTCTTCAAGGCTCGTTTCCACTTTTCTTTCTTTTTTTTTTTTTAAGATGAGTGAAGCTTTCTCTGACACCTCCATCTTTCATTTGCCTTTCCCTCCTCTGAACTCCTCCAGTACTTATGGTTAAGTCATATTAAATATTCCCTTAGGATCACAGATCTGGTGCTGGGAGTGATCTCAGATCATCCAGTCCAGTCCTCTCATTTTGTAGCCAACTGAACTGAGGTCCAAGAGGTTTTAAGTGAATTACCTGAGATCATACAGGTAGTTAGCCTCAGAGGCAAAAGTTGAACCAGTGTCAGAGCCAGTGAATTTTCCTCTCTGTCTCTTAGTCTCTTAGTCAAACTCTTAGTCAAAACTGTTTCACACAGTTTACTGTGTTTGCTGTGTTACTCTTGTCTCCTTAATAATATTTTAAGTTCCTTGAGGGCAGGAACCCCAGGAGCCCCCAATACCTTTTTTATAGTTTTTGTTGTATCTAGCATAATGTGGAATACCTAGTTAGTTTTTTTGTAAATATCTAACTTGATTTCAGAGCAGCCGGAGTTTGGCCAAAGGATCATAGATTTGAAACTGGAAGGATTCTTAAAAATTACCAGTTCCTATCTCCTGTTTTACAAATTAGGAAACCAAGGTTAAATGACTTGCTCATAGCTGGAGTAAGTGCCAGAGCAGGGATTTGAAACCTAGGTCCTCTGACTCCAGTATAATGCTCTTCTTACCAAACTATGCTGGTGAAGGAAAAAGAGAAACAGGAGTAGATGTTCCATGATGGATATTCAGTGCCAACCACACTGTACCTTTTCTCATTGAAGCATCCCAGTTGCTTCCACTGTAATGGTATTTAGATAAGAAAAAACACAGTAAGGTACAAATCTGTTATTTTCCCCAGTAGCCATTATGTCTTGTTTCAAGCAGCCAGGCAGTTAAAGGAGAAGGAAGAAAATGTGCATTCATGATTTAAGGAGGAGTTCAGATTTGGCTCATTTAGGTGATTGGGTCAGCAGATGGCAAATGGAGCTTTGTACAGCAAAAAAAAATACCTCACTCCTCAAAAATTATTTAGAGTAAGTAACAGAACTAGAGAACATGTGTTAAATGGAAGAGAAATCAAATGTACTAATTGTGCAAATGATTTAAGGGTATTGTGGAAATGTACTGAAACTGTAAGCTCAGTATATAATGGCAAAAGCCCACATTGCCATGGTAACAAAGTACAAACAACCTAAGCTGTCTGTGGTAGAAGGCAGTGGTTAGACTTCATCTGGAGTAGCCATTCTTTGGATAGAAGGGGAGATTTCTGCTCCTGAGGGGTTTTATGGTGGTCCATAAAAAAGGATTCAAAACCTGGAAAACCAAAGGCTTATTAAGAAGTTTGGGCTCCCTTGGAGCAAACTGTTAGTTTCAAAAGGAGGAAAGTAACTTAGCATAAGCTCAGGTAACATGCTTTTCCTTGGTGGAAGTTAGATAACATATAGGCAACTTTTCTAGTTAATAGTCTGGATTTTATCAGCCTGATTCAAATTGTCTGGCTGAAGGGCCTTCCCTTACACAGCTAAGATGACAAAGGAGCCCAGCCCACTTGCTTCATTAACAAACTGTTGACAAACAGGTAATAAGGTTGACATAGGAATTGATATGCCAGCAGTTGCTAAAGTAGACCAGGGTTTAACTTACACTTTGGCTTCCTAAAGCGATGGCTTAGTTTAAAGATTTGTTTTCCACTTGAGAGAGCATATGAATAAACAAACTGCTTATTTGAGTGGGAATATGTAGAATTTAATCATAATTACAATGGATGATCATTTAAAAAAAATAGTTTCAGTGTTCAGAGAGAGGGTGGGGAAGAAGGGGATGCCTTTATGCCTTTAGTCATCTGGTTTTTTAGTGTCTCTTTCTTAGTTCCATTTAAAATCTTTTCCATGTAAGTATATATATATATATATATGCACATGCATACATACATATATATATGTGTACACCGACATATACATGTATACACAAATATACGTATTTATATAGAGAGTTTTTTAATAATATTTTTCCCAATTACATGTCAAGACAATTTTTAACTTCATTTTTACAAGACTTTGCCAAATTTTTCTCCTTTTCTCCTTCCCTCCCTTCCCCTCTTCCAGAAATTGGATGCAATTTGATGTAGGTTACATATGTGTTATCATGTAAAAAAAAATTTGTGTATTAGTCACAGTAGTGAAAGAAATAGATCAGAAGGAGAAAAAACATAAAAAAAAATAAAGTGAAAAAAAATCTTTCTTCAGAGTCTTTCAGTTCATCTGGATGTGGATAACACTTCTTCCTGAGTCCTTTGTACTCACCTTGGATCCCTGTGTGGCTGAGAAGAACTATTGCTGATACTGTGCACATTATTTTCCTGGTTTTGTTCATTTCATTTTGAATCAGTTCATACAAGTCTTTTCAGGTTTTATTTCCTCGTTGCTTATTCTAATTCCTCCAATTTCTTTTTCTTCTCTGTAGCGAACATTTCTAGTACTATATTGAATAATAGTGGTGATATTGAGCATCTTTGCTTTATCCTTGATCATATTGGAAAGACTTTTAGCTTATCCTCATTATAGATAATGCTTGCTCATAGTTAGAAAATGCTTATCATTTTATGGGACGCTTCCTTTATTCCTATGCTCTCTATAGTTTTTAATAGCAATAGGTGCTGTATTTTGTCAAGTTTTTTTTCAGAATCTGTTGAGATAATCATATGATTTTTATTTATTTTGTTATTGATATGGTCAGTTATGGTGAGAGTTTTCGTACTATTGAACCAACCCTGCATTTTTGGTATAAATCCTACCTGGATACATACATACATACACACACATATACATGCACACACATACACACACACGTATGCATATGTATATGTATTATGCCATCATCTTTCTTATATTTTGTTTAGAATTTTGCATTGGTAATCATTAAGGAAATTGGTCTATGATCTGCTTCAATTTATTTTTCTAAGATGTGGTTATTTGGGCATTCTTTTCCCTGATCTGTTAATCTGGTTAATTCATATTTTCATAAATATTCATCAATTTCACTCGAATTGTCAGATTTATTGGCATATAATTGGGCAGAATATTTCCTAATGATTGTTTTAATTCCTTCTTCATTTGGTGATTTCAGCCTTTTCATATTAGATGCTGAATATTTGGTTTCTTTTTCTTTTTTTTAATCGAGTTAACCAATTTGGTCTTCATCTTTTTTAGCCTTTTTCCTTTCTTTTCAATTTAGGTTCTGCCCCAGGGTTGGAAGGGGAACTGTCTCAGGCTTCTTATGCAAGAGGCGCTCTGCCCGTCTGTTTACCTGGTGCTGCACTGAGGTTGTCCTGAGGCCCGTGGGGGACCCTCACATCTGGTTTTGTGCTGAGGGGGTGGCTGGCATTGTTGGGGACTGGAGGGGTCTGCCAGTTTACCTGGTGCCGACTTGGGGTCCTTGTGCTGGTGTCTGGTGCTGAGACCATTGAAGTGTTTCAGGGTTTCCTCGGGGCTGTGCTGAAGCATGTAGCGATCTGACTGCTGGTGGCTACCTGTTTGCTTAGGCACATGTAGAGTTGGCTCCCTATTTGCCCAGAGCTACAAGGGTTGCTGGAAGTTGCACATTTGCCCTGGGCTGCACTGAAGCACTCGGTGTTTCTCTGAGCAGGACTCTGCCTGTTCCCCTGGCTATGCTGAGGCACGTGGGGGCCCTCATGCTGGCATTTGCCTGCTCCACCACACTTGATTTGCTGAGGGTGGGGCTTGCTGCTGGTTTGCCAGGATGTTTCCTGTCATGCCCCTTTTTACCAAGTGAGACAGACCTTTCCTCCTGATTTTTCAAGTTTCTTGGGCTCAAAGATTGTTTCATTCCATTTTTTTTTTTGCTGGTTCTGCTGTTCCAGGATTTATTTTGGAATACTATTTTATGGTTGTTTAGAGGTGAATATGGTAGATTTAAAGCAATTAACTGCTTACTCTGCCATCTTGAGATAGAGTTTTAAAAATATTTTGTAAGCATTATTTAACCCTGATCATTTTAAATGATTTTTGAGCATTGGAAATTGGAGCACATTTATCCAGCACTATATAGTGTGCTGGGCTAAACATTTTACAATTATTATCTCATTTGATACGCACAACAACCTTGGGAATTAGGTGCTATTATCCTAATATTATAGATGAGGAAACTGAGGCAAACAGGTTAAGTAGTTTGTCCAAGGTCACACAGCATCTGAGGCTAGATTTGAACTCAGGTCTTCCTGATTCCAGTTCTGGCATTCAGTCCACTGTACCACCTAGCCTCTGCCCCAAGAATGGTTAACTATTGCCTCTAGGAGCAAATATAAAATGCTCTGTTGGGCTTTTAAAAGTCCTCCATAACCTATCTCTTACCTTTCCAATCTTCTTATACTTAACTCACTTCCACACACTGTAATATTCAGCAACATTTCAAACATAACAATCTGTTATGTCCTAGCATTCCGGGAATGTTCTTCCTGTCCAGTTCTGTTTCATAATTTCCCTCAAGACTCAGCTCATAATTAGCCTTCTACAGGAGAGTTTTCTGGGTTCCCCTCACTCCTAATGCTTTCCTTTGGAGGAAGCCTTCCGTTTATGCTGAATATATCTTCCATGTACATAGTTGTTTGTCTTTTCTCTCACCCATTTGCATGGAAGCACCTTGAAAGCATACTGACTTTTGCCTTTCTTTGTATCCCTAGTGTTTAGCTCAGAGCCTGGCAGACAGTAAATGCTTAATAAATGTTGACTTACTATTGGAGGGTAGAACAGTTCGGCTGAAATGTAGAGCCCATGGAGGCAAATGTGTTTAAGGCTGAAAGAGGAAGTTGTAGCCCGACCATGGAAGACCCTGAATGCTAGGCCAAGAATTTATTTGCTTTAAGTGATAATGGGTTTTTGAGGAAGAGGGACAATCAGACCTGTGAATGTAGAAGACCTAGTATGGCAGAATGATGAGGGACAGATTACAAAGGAAAGGACACTAAAGGCAGAGAACTGAGTAGGAGGCATCTATATCTACATATTGATATATATCAAGATGATCGTGGGGTGAGTGGAAAGAATCAAGAATTGAGATGAGACATTTTGGCTATAGAATTCATAGGACTTGTCAGTTGATTATGTGGATGTGAAGGTAAAGAAAAGCAAATATAATTAGGAGATTTCAAGCCAGCATAATTAGGAGGATGGTAGGAGATGGAGGGAGAAAGGAAAGGGGAGAGAGAGAGAGAGAAGGTTGGAGTGTTTCTGAATTCTGGTTTTGGCCTGTGTTGGCCATCTAGGTGGGAATATTCACCAAGAAGTTGGAAAAAGGCTGGTGGTAAAAGTAGATTTGGCAATTTTCTACGTAAGTGTGATATATAAAGACATGGAAATCAAGGAAATCATCAAGGGAGAGAATGTGATGAGAGATAAGCAAACAAAACCGAAGAACAGTATTAAGGGATGTTCATACTAAGGAGACAAATTAGAAAGGAAAAGGAACTTATGAGAGAGATTGGGAAGGAGAAGAAGAAGGAGAATTAGGAAAAAGTAACTTCATGGATGCACAAGGAAGCAAATATCAGGAAGGTGGCCTAAGTATCAGAGGCTTCAGAAGGATGAGGGAGAGGGCAGAGAAGAAACAGGGGATGCTATACAACTGTCGTTCAGTCGTTTCAATCATGTCAAACCCCATTTGGGGTTTTCTTAGCAAAGATACCGGAGTGGTTTGCTGTTTCCTTCTCCAGTTTATTTTATAGATGAGGAGACTGAGACAAATAGGGTTAAATGACTTGCACAGGGTCAGGCAGCTAGTAATCAGAGTATGAACCTGAATTTGGACTCAGGTCTTCCTGACTCCAGGCCTAGTGCTTTATCCACTTTGCCACCTGTACAAAAGCTGGGACAAAAAGTGGCCTGTGTATGACTCAACCCATCCTCTAGTTCTTATATATTATAGATAAGTGCAGTGATCACTCTGGTGCCTCTTTTCCCAATGTTTGTCTTGCTTCAAATGCTACTTCTGTCTTGAGGGCTTTTCTGATTCTTTCTCTGCATCTGGATATAATTTATTTTCCTCTACCCTTTGTTCTGGTCCTTTATCTGATTCTTCCTTGTCTTACAATGATTTGTGCACTTCTTTATATTGTATTTGGGGACAGCTAGGTGCCGCCACATGGACAAAGCAGTAGCCTTGTAGTCAGGAGGACCTAAGTTCAAACATGACTTCAGGCACTTACTAGCTGTGACCCTGGGCAAGTCACTTAACCCTGTTTGCCTCAGTTCCTCATCTGTAAAATGAGCTGTAGAAAGAAATGGCAAGCCACTCCAGTATCTTTGCCAAGAAAACCCCAAATGGGGCTACAGAGTATTGGACATGAGTGGAATGACTCAGCAGAAACTAGATTAGATTCTACCGGCCTTGAGGGTAAGGACTGTCTCTTGTTCAGTCTTTATATTCCCCAGAATGTGGCATCATGCCTTTTACTTAGTAGGCTTTATAAAATATCTCTTTAAAAAAATATATTTTTTCTTACCTCTTCATTTTACCTACAAGCTCTTTGAGAGAAGAAAACTGCACCCCTTTCGTATTCAGCTAGTGCTTAGAACAGTTTTAGGTGTGTAATAGGTACCCAACAATTCTATTCACTAAACATTTGAATGTTGTCTGTATGCAACGCTGAGAACCGTTATTTGGTGGTTGATTAAAAGAGATTGTTGAAAGGAGTAGTGGGGCAAGCTTTTGCCTGAAGAGAAGAATTCAGGCCAACAGTCTGATTTTTGGATGCATTAGTTGCTGCTGGCTTTTCCTCTTCCCCGGACAGCTAAACGATGGAAGCACCAGGGGAATCTCTTAAGTATGTAGAGCTGAATACATCTCTGCTCTCACCACTCCTGCCAAGTCCGTCTCTGCTTCCCTTGCTCAAACTGTTGTCCTGGAAGTGCCTGAAGACTGTTTTTTTTTTCTTTTTTAAAAACTGTTTCCATCTGTGAATAGTTGGGTTAGACTGGGTTCTTTGAAATAGTTTGTCTCAGATTCAGTATCATCCTGGATTTCTGCCACTGGAGAAAGGGAAAGCTTGTGTACGCAAATACCAAGTAGAATGAAGGAAAAAGTCCTATCTGGGTCAAACTGTTGGGGGTAAGTGTTTCCCCCCGGAGACCCTAATCCTGAAGATTTTATTGGGCTTTATGACTGTGATGCTATGGGATGACATACCATTCATCAAACCATATGACTTGTTGGGGTGGAATGCTTGGCTAGAAGGAACCTCAGGAATGCTCCATTATTGGATAACTCCTGAATGTATCTGGTTTTGATTTCATTCACCTACTTTTGGTCTAGAAGATCTGTAAAGATGCCCTTGACCACTTTGCTCCATATGAATTGGCACCAAAAGTAGACAAGTAGTTTTTTTGGACAGTAAGTACACAGGCAGTAGAATCATGAGAAATAGATTGTAGTACATTTCCTTGGTCTGTTGCCTCGAATCTGACTAGTTGTTGACAGCTCTGTATTGGCAGTGGTATTCTTCTGTTGATAAAAAAAAAAGAAAAGGATTTTAATCTCATAGGCAACATGCTAACTCTACAGCCAAATGCATCAACAACCCCAGAACTTCTGTAAGTTATTTATATAATGCATCTTTTGGAATAGACAGAGGGTTGGGTAAAAATGCTGTTCTGAAATTTATGAAGAAAAAAATTGAGCTTTTTCTACCTGAGAGATGAAGTTAATTAATATATGGGATTTTTTTGCTGCTTACTGTTCTATTACTGCCACTAACACTCTGAACTTATTGTCCTGGCAGATGGATTCCAAAGAATTCTTTAGTTTGAATGTTGAGGGTTTTATTATAAGAACTTTTTTTTGTCTTTTAAACTTAAGATTTCTTAAAAAAATTTGAAACTTTTGCTTAATGAATTCAAGGTTAGTCAGTTTATTGAGTGCTGCCTAGTTTTCCTTGGTCTAAAATAGCACTTCTCAAACTATGGGTCATGACCCCATGGCAACAGCAAAAGATTTCTGAACAGCAATGATGAAAAATTAATTAAAAATCATGTGTAATGAATTTGAGGTGTTTCTGGCAGCATTTGCCTCTGTTGTATCATGCAACTTTGCTTCATCCTTGATTCTGAACACAATTCATGCCCATTTTGTGTTGCCCATTCCCTCAGGCCACACAATGCTAAGGAAAGCTGCAAAAACAAAAAGAGAAAGCCAGCAGCAGCAGAAGCATCCGAAAATCAGACTGTTGGCCTGTATTTCCAGTGGAAAAAGTTTAAGAAGCCCTGATCTAGAAGATATTCTGTCTGCATATTTTTTAGGAGGAGAGATGACCCTGCAAGGTTTTTTGGAGGAGGAAGCATGTCAGTTGGATGGTCAGTTTGTTTAGAATCTAATATAAGTGAAAAGAAGAGTCTCTGGGGGAGATTCATGACATAAGACTAGAAGTGGGGGGGGGTTGGAGCTAGATTATGAATAAATGTCAGACTGAGGAGTTAACAGTAGAGAATGGGATGATCTATGATCTTCTCATTTTACAGATAAGGAAACCAATCCTAGACAGGTTATTTGATGATTTGTCTGAGATCATACAGAGATGATGTGGCCAGAGCCAGAATTTGAACTCGGCTGACTCCAGATTCAGTGCTTTCCGCTCCCCTAATTCTGCTCTTTCACTGGGGAGCCACTGAAGCCTTTTTCACCCACACAGGGGCATTGTCAAGATTGTACTTTAGGAAGATAAGCTTTGTGTAGGATGGATTGAAGTGATGGATGGATGGATTGAAGACTAGTTAGAATCCCATTGGAATAACTTAATTGAGAGGTATTGTTGGTCTAAACTAGGGTGGTAGCAATAGGAATAAGCTTCTTGAGGTCTAAATTAATTAAATTACACTGTATTTCACTGCAAGGAACAATAATATGTTATTAAAAATAACTTATTAGTGTGTTACATGTGTTTTTTTCACAGTGGCTCTATAAGCCAAAAACGTAGAAGTGGTTAGTATTTTTTTAAAGATGAGGAAATTGAGTCAGAGAGGCTACATGATTTTGCCAATGTATTGTTCAGTTATTTTCAGTTGTGTCCGACTTTTTTTTTTTTACCTATTTTGGGGTTTTCTTGGCATAGAAACTGCAGTGGCTTGCCATTTACTTTTCCAGCTCATTTTGCAGATGAGCAAACTGAGACAAACAGGGTTAAGTGACTTGTTCAGGGTGACACAGCTAGTAAGTGTCTAAGGCCAGATTTCCTCATTGCCCAACCTTTCTGGCTCCTCTGTACTGTAGTTGCTTCCCATCTATTTATTGAGCTATTTTCATATATAATTAAGGCTCCCTTTTTCCCTCTGAAAATAGCGTGTATATATATGTGTGTGTATATGTGTATATATATATATATATATGTATATATATATATGTGTGTGTATATATACACACACACACATACATAAGTATATGGGTATATATAACATTTGACCCTCAGTAAACTGAATGACCAAGATCATAAAATATAAAGTGGTTAGCTTGAAATTAATAAGTATTCTTCTTTAGGTATTCAGAAAGAAAAGTGAGGGGTGGAGCCAAGATGGCGGAGTAGAAAGACTCACGTATGCTAGCTCTGAACCCACAGCCCACATATTTCCTGCAAGAAGAACTCCCCACAAATTCTGAAGCACTGCAAGGTGCGCAGAAACATAGTGGAAAAGATTTCTGTTCCAGAGAGCCCTGGAGAGCCGTCCCCAGGGTCCGTTGCCCCCCGGAAAGCAGAGCCCACCCCTGCGCTTCCCTGGCCACGGCCCCAGAGGAGTGGATCCGAGCAGGCTTCAGGGACGGAATCTCTGGCAGCCAGGAAGGTCCCTCCGCCCACAGACGCTATAGGTCAGTGAGAGAGCTGGCTGGGCTGGCCGAGACGGGAGCAGGGTCTCCGTGGCTCGGCCCCCTTGGGAGGAAGCAGCGGAGGGAGCGGGAGCGGCAGAGGCAGCACAGGCAGGGTGGCGGCCCCGGGACTCCCGGAGCAGGCAGAAGCTCCCATTACTGAAGGTCTCTGCATAAAGCCCCTGAGGGAGCTGAGCCTGGGAGGTGGCCCTGCCCCCACCCCAGCACCAGAACTTAAGCTCACATTGAATAGCAGCCGCCCCTGCGGCGGAAAGCCCATTTGAATCTTAGACCTCAAGCACTAGCTGGGCGGATCTAGGCGGGGGTGGACAGGAATCTCAGAAGTCAAGTAACTGGCTGGGAAAATGCCCAGAAAAAGGAAGCAAAATAAGACCATAGAGAGCTACTTTGATGGGGTGCAGATGTTCCCGCCTTTCAATTCTGATGACGAGGAACTATTCTTACCATCAGGGAAAGAGATCCAAAAAGAGAAACTCCTAGGAACATTGTGGCCAAATTCCAGAATTCCCAGATCAAGGAGAAAATATTGCAAGCAGCTAGAAAGAAACAATTCCAGTATTGTGGAAATACAATCAAGATAACTCAAGGTCTAGCAGCTTCTACATTAGGGGATTGAAGGGCATGGAATAGGATATTCCAGAAGTCAAAGGAACTAGGACTCACACCAAGAATCACCTACCCAGCAAAACTGAGTATAATACTTCAGGGGAAAATATGGTCTTTCAATGAAACAGAGGACTTTCAAGCATTCTTGATGAAAAGAACAGAGCTGAAAAGAAAATTTGACTTTCAAACACAAGAATGAGAAGAAGCATGAAAAAGTAAACAGCAAAAAGAAGTCATATGGGACTTAACCAAAAGTGAACTGTTTACATTCTTACATGGAAAGACAATATTTGTAACTCTTAAAACTTTTCTGTATCTGGGTAGTTGGTGGGACCACACACACACATACACACACACATGTACATGCATGCATGCACGCACACATACACACATGCATGCACATACAGAGACAGAGAGCACAGAGTGAATTGAATAGGATGGGACCATATCTTAAAAGAAATTAAGGTAAATGGTGAGAGAGAAATGCAGTGGGAGGAAAGAGGGTGAAATGGAATGGGGTAAATTATATCTCATTCAAGAGGCAAGCAGGAGACTTTTTAGTGGAGGGAAAAAGAGGAGAGCTGAGGAAAAAAAACCAAGAAGTTTACCCTCATCACATTCAACTAAAGGAAGGAATAAAATGCACACTCATTTTGGTATGAAAACCTATCTTACAATACAGGAAAGTGGGGGAGAAGGAGATAAGCAAGGGGGGGGATGATGGAAGGGAGGGCAATGGGAGGAGGGAGCAATTTGAAGTCAACATTCGGGGAGGGACAGGATCAAAAGACAGAATAGAAACGATGGGGGGCAGGATAGGATGGAGGGAAATACAGTTAATCTTACACAACACGACTATTATCGAAGTCATTTGCAAAACTACACAGATAGGGCCTATATTGAATTGCCTGCCTTCCCAAAGGGAATGGGGGGGGAGGGAGGGATGGGGAGAATTTGGAACTCAAAGTTTTAGGAACAACTGTTTAGTATTGTTCTTGCTACTAGGAAATAAGAAATACAGTTAATGGGGAATAGAAAGTCATCTGGCCCTACAGGACAAAAGAGAAGATGGGGACAAGAGAAGGGAGGGTTGATAGAAGAGAGGGCAGATTGGTGATAGGGAAAATGAGATTGCTCGGTGTATTGGGGTGGGGGGAGGGGATAAAAGGGGAGAAAATTTGGAACCCAAAATTTTGTGAAAATGAATGTAAAAAAGTTAAATAAATAAATTTTTATTAAAAAAAAAAAAGAAAAGTGATACGTATTTCTCCGATGTATCTGAACTTCTGCCTGCTACTGAAGTTGGATGTTATGTAAAAGGCATAGGGGATTTTCTAGGCCACCTTTGAAACCTGGATCAGAGATGAAAATTGACATCATTCAGATGTTCTCAGATAGAAGCTGAATTTAATTAGGGGAAATGTTAGAAGGAAGAAAATATCAAATATATTGTGAATATTCAAAAGTAACTAAAATTCAGTAGAAAATAGTTCTCCAGTGTGCCACAGTTGAATGCAAGTAATAATGTATGATCCAGTGGTCAGTCCTTGGACCTCTGCTCTCACTACATTTTTTTCCCGTAGAAATCATTTTTTTTACTTTTAAGACTTCAATTAATGTCTCTTTGCAGTGACTCCAAAATGATTAACTATATCTTGGACCCCGCTTCTGAGCACTGAGCCACATCTTTGCTTGTCTGTCTCACTGATATCTTAAACTCAACTTGCTCAAAACTAAGCCTCTCTTTTGTCCCTGGCATGACTACTTCCTCAATATCAGGCATTCACTCACCTTTGAAATCATTGTGTTATCTTTGACTCGTCCTTCTCTTTTCTCCTTTGTATTAAATGGGTTTTCAAGTCCTGAAGATTCTGCATCTACAGTACTTCTGCCCCGACCTTGGTACACACTCGTCATCCTTCTGCACTGTTGTATTGCCTTTTCTTTCTCCAGTTTATCCTTTATATTCTTGCCAAAAGTCTTCCTTATGCACAGATTTGGCCATCCTACTCCTAGTTCAGAAAGCGTTAATGGTTGCATTGTATACTGAGTGCAGAATAGACATCTTTATCTGCTATTAAAGACCTTCTGTAGTGTGGCTCAATCCAGGAGTGTGCTGGAGTCAACTCTGGGAGAACCAACTCTTCAGATTTCCTCGTAGGTCTAGGTACCTCAGAAATCACAAGAGCTTGATTTACTGTTGTATTTCTAGGCTTAAGTAAGTGATGGAGAAAATGTTAATAACACATATTAAACTTAAAAGTATGTTATGGACACTTTTTTTATTTCAGAGTGGCAGTTGTTAAACTTTTATGAGAACATCCCTGGACCATACCTACTATGTTCCCCAAATAACCTTGCTTACCTGACCTCATTTCTTTGCTCCTGCTTTACTATATGTCTTCTTTTTACCTTTCAGTTACTGAATTCCTACCTAATTATTCTTTAAAACCCAGTGGAAATGCTACTTCTCCATGAAACCTTTCCTGAATCCCTCATTAGTGCTGACTGTCCTTCTGAGAACTCAGTGATTCTCTTTTGTAGCTCAAATGTACATAATGTAATCATGGATATTCTAATACCCCATATTGGTGTTTTATCCTTCTCCTAGACTGCCAGAGATAGTGTCTTAGCTAAAATTTGTTTCTCTTCTGGCTCATCAAAATAATCTGCATGTAGCAGGCAATTAATAATGGTTTGTTGAATAAATGAATGAACCTTCTAGTATGAAATATTGCAGAAATGGCTCGTTTTAATTTTGCTGATATTCTGCTTGTCCATTAATAGCTGCTGCAAAAAAAGTGATTAGTTTTATCTTAAGACAGTTACCTGTTCCTTCTTAATCAGTGCCAAAGTCTTATTCAAAAACATTAGTATCTTAAAAACAAATACTCTTAATCTATAGATAAAGGTAACATATAACCACCTAGGTTTCTGGGTTTGAGTGTGAAAAGTTTTGAAATCTGAAAATTTATTGATTTCTGTGAATCTCCACAAAATAAGAATTCAGATTTTTTTTCCTCAAAATTCTAGTCTCTCAGCTCTAGATTTAACATATATATAAGTTGCTAAAAAGGGAAAAACCCCCAAAAGTTTTGTGCCAGTAATACTTTCTAAAGCTTAGTTGTCACTTTGCTGCCTTCTCCATCTCCAAATCTTTCCCTTTGTGATCTAGCGGCATTTTTGATTGGAGTTTTAAAATGAGTAGTTGTTTCTGAAAATCCAGGACCATTATTTCGGATCACCTTAAACAAAAAAGAGAGAGGATCCACATTATTAAGCTTCACTTGGGTGACATTTCAGATGTGCTTTATACAAAATACAGTTGCTGGCTAACCAGCTCCATAGCCCTGATTAAGCTTTTTTTTCCATTCTGCAAAGGCAATAGCTCTGAAAGTGATTGCATTAAATCCTTGGCTGGCGATTTTGTGTGGGATTGGGTATTGAAATGCAGCAAAGCAAATAATGAAGGCATATGTTTACCTATAATTCTTTTTACCTTGGGAGAAGGATTAAATAGGAACAGTTTGGTTGTTGTCAAATTCTGAACAGTTGCTTTCAAGCATGAAACAGTCCCCGGGCTCTCAGAGGATTTACTTAGCAGTTTGAATAGAGAGGTCTTTACTGCTAATGGAACTGAGATGGCAGACTTAAGCAATGGGGTGCTTTATAGCCTCTTTAGCCACTTGAGAAGATGTAACATCAAATAGCTGAAATCGTAGTCCTGGTCTCCATTGGTGTTTAGGAAGTTGTGCAAAGATTGGTGAATAAATAATTCAGAGTTGTAAGAATGTCTGGATGCCAAGAGAGTGGAGAGTATCTAAAAGCTTGATTCACAGAAGGTTTAGTACCAGGAGAGACTACAGTTCATGCTTGAGCTTGGCCCCAGGGAACATTTACTGATTTTTTTTTTTTAAAGAAAGAAACTTCACTAGGGATTGACTGAGTTTTGTAAAGAAATATTTCACTAGGGATTCCAACACTGAGAAGTGTTATTCATAAAAAAATAAAATAAAAGAATATTTTCTCTTTGGTGCAGATGGTTGGCAATTACTTTTTTAAAAATGTTCAGGAAATAGAAAAGTGGTGATTACTTAGAGTATTAAGTAACTGTTTAGTTCCTGTATATTTAATGATCAGTTTGGTAAACAAATTTTATTGAGAGAGACTTGAAAATGTTGGGGAAAATGTTATGAGAGGCAAACTATATTATATATATATGTATATGTATATGTGTTTACAATGTATACATATATATACACACATATTTATATATGTGTGTATGCACACATTGATTGATACATATTGATTGATGCACAGAGGCCTACATTATGGTATAATAGATAGCACTCTGAATCTGAATCCAGAAAGACCTGGGTTAAATCCTATCTTGGATACAAACTGGTTATGACACAGGGAAAATCACTTAATCCCTCGGTACCTTTGTTGATGTTTCTGTCCATAGTTTTTGAAGAGAACCGTGACATCAGGGAAATGATGACATGATGTATAGTTGACGATGAGCTGAGTGCAAGGTCACCAGCCTCACTTTCTCCTCCAGAGCCATCTGGGTCCAAGTGGCCAGATATTCATCAGGATGACTGGCCCAGCTGTGAGATGCAGAGAATGTGCCAAACCTACATCGGTGAAAGGATTTTTTCATTATTTAGGAGTTCCCTATAACAGTCAGATCACAGTTTGAATCTCTCCTCCCCTCCTCCCATTCTTCATATATGTTCCACTCATTCTCTCCTCTCCTCTATTAACATGTTATATCAGAATTTGCTTTGGATATAAGAGTTAGGAGCCAAGATTTATTTTAAAAACTACATTTAAAAAGTGCTTTCAAAGTTGAAACTTACTTTAATTCACATTTTTCTTGGATGCAGTCAGTCCTGGTTGGAGACTTTAGTATTCCACAGCGCATCCTGTATTTCAACCTTACCCCAAAGCCAAACCTTACAAAACACTGGTCTAACTTCATATAGCTTTCTAGAAAAGATTAAAAAACTGGAGCATCTCAGAACTTTGAGGCAGTTTGCTGATACAGGAGAAGCATTTGCATGTATTTTTTCTAAGATTTATAATCTTCTTTAATAGTTACTGGCAATGTGGGGAAGGTCCCGGGTTCAGGTGACTTTCTTTCATAGTCACAGTGAGTGGGAGAAGTGGCAGGACAAACATTTTTAGGGATTTGGGCCCTTCTACTCAGGGAAGAAGGTGTTGTGGAGTAGAGGAAGGAGTACTAATTGCATCAGGTGTAAGAGGCTCTTTAACCTCCTACACACAGTCTTTGCTTACTCATTTGTATAACAAAGGTACTGGACTAACTCTTTAATCGTGTCTAATAGTTCTTAATCTTGGGAATTTTTCTTCCTCTGACTTTTGCACTTTGGACCAGAGGGGCTTTTCAGGGAATATTGAATTAATCATTACTGGAGTTCATGGAAACTAGAGATCTTGAAGGTAGAGCTGAGGTTCTAATGCTCCTGATCTTGTCTACTTTTTGTATTACTAAACCTCCCCGTGCCTCATTTTTCTCATCTTTGAACTAAGATAGTTTTATTAGTAACTTTTGAAATTTCTCTTAACTTCAGACCTAAGATCCTATGGTCCTGTAATTCTGCGACTATTGGGGCATTTTGGTCATGAGTCAAACAAACTGATGAAACTGACTGATAGAACTTGTTAACTAGTTAATATCTATGTGCCTTCTGACAAGCAAGGTTGTAATCTTATGGTGAGATTCAAATAGAAAATGTTATGAGGAATTTCTGGGTTTTATAATGTACTTGTGGGCACATGTAATTTTTGAATGCATTTAATAACTGCGTGTAGTTGAAGTAGGACAATCTAAATTGATAGGAAGATAAATTAGGTATGAGAGAGAGTGCTAAAGAGGGTTACAACTTAGCTGCAACTCTCTGGCTTCCCTTTTTATTTTTGTAAATTCATTTTGCTTCAGCAAATGGAATCAACATCAATAACATCTCTCTTGTTTTCTCTATCTCTGTGTCTCTGTTTCTCTCTCTGTCTCTCCCACACACACATACACATGTTCACAGTGGTCAGTGCATGGTAACAGTGAGCCCACAAAGCATATCATGTACTGTGTTTTGACAGAGGGATTAGGTAGGACATGGGACTATACTGGATTTTCTCATGGGCTTTTCTGTACTATGAGAAAGTATTGTAATCCCAGGGAAACGGACTCAGGGAAGTCATGTCTCTTTGTGAAGGGTAAGGTACAATAGGATTTCATTCTCTCTGGTGATATGTTTTGGACAATACTGCCTGTGATTGATGGGGCTGGAGAGGCCCTAATATCATATCCTTGCTATATATAGTATTTTCTGGTAGCATGGACCTTGCGTACTGGGTTAGAGCCAAATTGCAATGGTTTTTTGGTTTGTTTTTTAGTGAATGGTTAGGAAGAAACTGGATTCTTATGTGGAGAGTGGTTAAAGATGTGATTGGAAAAAGAATGCTGTTTAAGTTTGTCTCAGATTTTTAAAGAATGACTGGGACAGTTTCTCAATAGACTGACATCACTCAGCGGGGATATAAAAGGAAGGAACTCAGTAGGAAATTTGGCTGTTTTCTTCTGGGAGAGTTGGCTGGATATGAACTGTCCTGTTTTATTGGTTTAAGCAAAAACTGAGCTTGACTTTCAAACGAAGCCCAAATTTATGGATATTCAGATTCAAGATATCTGAGGCAAAGGGAAAGTAATTTTTTCATTTTTTCCCTATTCTAGGCTTTTCTACATGTCCTTAAAGATATTTACGTGAAAATTTAATCATATTGTGAGTTCTCTAGAACCTTGGGTTGCTTCTTTGAATCTTAGGAAGTTGTATTATTTTCAGTCTCTATGCATTCACGTTTTGTTCTTTGTGTTCAGATTACTGTGTTTACTTTTAAGCTATTTAGTATCCCATCACTTTCTGATTTTTTTTCTAGATAGTAGTATAAAGTGACATTAGGTCACAATACCATTTCGGTGAAATTTCTTTTCTTTCCTTTCTCCTTTTTCCTTTCTCTCTTTTTTTTTGTTTGAAAACTACCATAGGATTTTTTTCTTACCGGAGCTCAAAATTCAGGAAATTGTGATAATCTTCATTTAAAATCCTAATCAGGTATATTACATAGACACTGGAAGAGGGAGGAAAAAATACACTGAAATGGTACTCAGGATCCGTATGGAATTTTAATCATCAATTTGTGTTATGGTAAAAAAAGTTATTTTAAAACATTTATTTGGAAAGAAGAAATTAGCTGTTATTGACTCAGTTTCAGACATCTTAATACACCTCTTTCAGAATCCATTCATTCTTCTCTCAACAATTGTGTATTGAGTCTTCGTTACTGATACTTAATTCCCTCGGCTGTCAGCACCTTTAATCTTGTCTGGGTCAGATGCCAGCCTAGGCTCCAGGCTCATAGCCTAAGGTAGATTTGGCCAGGCAACTTTGAGATCGCTTAACAAATACTTCTTGTATGCTTTGCAAACCACTGGGATAGTTGCTGGAGAAAGAAGGGCAGAAATGAAATGGTACCTGCCCACAGTACAGATAAAGAAATTTAAAATATTTTAGCAGGTAGGGACGTTAGTAAGTAACCACACCTGGAGAGATGACTTCTGAGCCTACCTTTAAAGGAAGATCAAGGATTTTGGGAAGCATCACTGAAGAATGCATTCTAGGCATGGGTCAGAGTTTGTACACACAAACAAGGATGAGTGCTAGTATCATGTTTGGAAAGGGAGCATAGTTTAATTTGACTGGAATGTAGAGTTTGTGAGGCAGAACTAACATTACAGAAGACTAGGCAAGTAGGTCATAGCTAGACAATGAAGGACTTTAAATATTGAACTGAGGAGGTAATATTTTATCCTATAGATTTTAAGGATTCACTGATCCATATGAGTCAGCAGTGTTACTCTAAAGTCAAAAAACAAACCGAACCAAAACAACCTTATTCAGTCTTGAGCAATATTAAGAGACACAGATTCTGGGAATGAGAAAATTAGAGTTCTACTCTGCCCCGGTATAATGTTAATGGGAGTTAAAAGATCTTCCTTGCCTATTGATGGGCCTTAGGTAGATGGAACTCATTAAGGCAAGCTTGAGTAGGGGAGGCTCACAACTTTTGTTACTTGCTAATAAGTCACTGGGTCAGGAGGACCTTGATGCTCCCTGGCTCTGAAAAGTGTATATATACTTTGAAGTGAGGTTTTGCTTTGGTGCTTACTCTTGGAAAGAAGGTTCATGTGCCAGATGAGACTCTGGGTAGCCTTTAAGGAGTCCCCTCGGCCTTGAAAATCCAGATGTTGGTGCTTCTCTCTCAGCTAGCTATGTATGTATGTAATGGTCAGATAGCTGAATCTGTCTGTTGATCTGTGATGTATGTATTAGTTGTGGTCAGATAGTCAGAAGACCTGTCTGTTGGTCTTTATTTCTCTGCTTGTATTTTCTCGGTTAGTATGTGTGATTAAAGAAGATTGTTGACCCCTCAAAAGTTACTTTCCTTTAAAAAAGCAGATCCAAGAATCTGTACTAGCAGGCCATCCTGGATGTGTCAGGGTGCTTGCTGCTACACCTGGTCAGACCACTTCTGAAATTTTGTATTCATTGGAAAATATTCAGAGGAAAGTAATCAGCATGGTAGAGGCCTTTGAATTCTTGAAGGAACTGGGGATATTTAGAGGATATTAGGAAAATAGAAGACTTGTGCTAAGTAAGGGCAATGGTGTTCCATAGTAGTTGATTTAAGTATTCTGAAGAAAGGGCTGTCATATTGAAGAGGGATTGGATTTGTTCTCTTTGACCCCAGAGTTAGAACCAGTAAGGATGGGTGACAGCATCAACAAGGCAAGTTTTGATAGTTTCCTTTGATAGAAGGAAGAACTTCATAACAATTAGAGCTATCCAAAAGTGGAATGGGCTGCCTCAGGCAGTAACAAGCTTAACCTCAGTGAAAGTCTGCATGTAAAATCTTGATGACTATTTCTCAGTAATATTTTAATGGGGACTCATTTTGGAGGATGTGGATGTCTCACATAACATGACTTCTGATGACCCTTCCAATTCTGAACATTCTGTGGTTCTTTGGAGATTTTTGACCAGAGAAGTGGTGATGGCAAAGAACTAAACTGGGTTTTCTCAACCTAGAATTCTCAGCTTTTTCTGGGGGGAGGGAGTCACAGGCACCTTTCTCATTTTGGTGAAGTCTTTAGATCTCTTTTCAGAATAATATTTGGTACCTGTACTCATAATTGAAAGAAATGTAAATTTCATTTAGAAATTAGTGAAAAGTAAGTATGTAAGTTTTTTCCTCCCTTTCCAGTTTGTGGATACCCTAAAATGTCTTCGTGGAGCACTTGGGACCTAAACCTCCAGGTTGAGAACTCCCATTCTAAAACCTTCTTCTACATTTTATCTCTAGGTATGGGCTCTTGGATTTTGTAAGACAGTTGTCTAGTTAGACCCAAAGATTCGGCCTAGAGATTTCAGGTTGTCCTTCAAGGACTTTGAAGAAGAGACCTCCTTCAACCCTACTGAAGTTTGGATGACTTTGGTTCCTTTTGAAGTGCTTCAGTTACTTGGAAGAACAGGAAGAAATGTCTAAATCCTGGTATTCCACTGTGAGACAAAGAAAGAAAGCATAGTGGAACTGGCCATAGTGTCAGCCTTACCTGGGTTGAAGTCTAGCCCCTGACACATATTAGCAATGTGATCCTGGTCAGGTCACTTAATCTTTTGGTACCCCTCCACCCCCCAATTCAGTAAAACTATAAATTTTGCCACACAGGTATTGATCTGCATTTCTTCACTGGGGAACTCCCTGTATTGATTAAAATCATAAAATTTGAAAAATAAGGTTTTGACCATTATATGAATTTTGTAAATTAAATTTAAAATCAATACTTATATAATAAACTTTGGAATTCTTCAATGTTACAAGCAGGTTACTGAGATACCCAATGGACTCTGGAGGCATTATCTTCTCTAGAACACTTTCAGTTTTCTGTCTTTTAGAGTCAACTGTGGTATAGAGCAAAAAAATCAGTGAAATGGGTTCAGATTTGCTTTCTGACTTTCAAAAGTAACCTTCTTAACAAGGAGGATGATATTTGTGTTAGATGGAAGAAATCATTGGACTAAAATTATAGAAATTAAAGGGTCATTTTTTAAAAATTAAATTAATTACATTGAAATTTCTTTTTAAAAAATACATTTAGATTAAAAATTAAATGTTTTATTTTCAGTTCTGGATTCTCTTCCTCTCATGTCTCATCTCCTACCTATCTTCAGCCCATCTGAGTAGATAATCAGAAGCCTCAAATCAGGATTCTGCTCAGGGATAGTTATGTTTTCACTACCTGGTTTTTGTGTGAGAAGCAATTAAAATATAAGATGTAAAGTTGCATTGCAAGTTTTAGCTTTTGTTATTATTTTAATATTTCCTCATGCCTCTTGAAAGACTCTAAACTCCTAGAGGGTAAGGTCTGTCTTATTCATTGTTTTGATCCACTTAAGCATCTAATACTTTGCAAAAAGTATATACTCAATAAGTATTTATGTGTGGGATGCTAGGGTGCAATTGTTTCTCATCTGTGTTTGTCCTGATCATTTTTCTGCTACATTTTAAATTCATTAAGATCTGTCACTGTCCAGCTACTTTTGTGGAAGGCATAGTACACCTACCACTGTACCTGTTCGGGTATATTTGATAGGTTTCCAATAAACCTGTCCTTGGAGCCCTATAGGTAAAATCTTTCTTATTTCAAGTCCCTTTTAATACTTTAATAACTAAACACACATGGATGGGTTATAAAGCAGACCTTAATTGGTAGTGCTGGAAGGAGCAAAACAAGAAATCACATGTAGTTTTTATCTTCTTCCTTTACAGAGGAGGAAAATGAGGCCCACAGAAGATTAGGAAACATAGAGTCTCAGGATTAGAAGGAACCTTAAGGATCATTTAATCCCACAATACCCCCCAGAGATCCATCCCCTAACTTCTTCATTATTAGGTTACATCTCCTGGAAGATAATTACTTCAGGTTCAAGGTTCTTTGTAGGTCTTAAATTGTGAGCCCCCACCATTGTGTTTACCTTGTCATTATTAGTCAGCCAGAGGACACAATTAGCTCAAAGCATAGACCTTTACAGAAATCTAGAACATCTCTCGCATAACTTTTCCATAAATATACCCAGCCCTAGGAAGTCAAGTGGACATGTATAAGAAATGACACACAGACAGACACACAATGGAGGGAATGTGTGTGGCCAAAGCACAGTTACATATGGAGGGGTAACTTACACCTCCAACAGCACAGAGCTCCGGTTTCTTTTCCTGATATCCCTACACTGCTACTTGTTAGATGAGCTGTCTAAGAGGGAGTATGGTATAGTGGAAAGAGTGCTGACTTTACAGTCAGAGAATGTAATATTGAATCCTAATTCGGCCACTCACTACTTAACGTCTCGGGAGCTCTGTTTCCTCATCTGTAGAAAAAAGAGGGTTGGACTAGTTGCCTCTAACATCCTTTGCAGCTTTGAATTATGATTTGGTAATTTCATTAATGAATGATAGTTGTGTAACAATTTAAAGTTTATAAAATATTTTATATAAAACATCTCTTTTCAGCTTCCCCCCAAACCAACCGATGTTTGAAGGGGAATCTTATCTGCACTGATAAGGCTCATTGTGCCTACCTCAAATAAGTGTGAGGATCAACTGAAATCAGTCCGTCAGCTGCCATCATTTAGTAAGCACCTACTATATACCAGACACTGCACTAAGTGTTGGAGATACAAAGAAAGGCAAAACAAACAACCCTCCCCTCACAAAAAAAACCCCAAACAAATAGTTACTGTTTTCAAGGAACTCACAGTCTGTCTGATACATGTAAAATGCTTTCTAGGTGTTTATAAGTTGCCTGTCTTCTATGCTCAAATTTTTTTGACTGTACTAGTTTTGGTAGTATTTTGAAAGATTAAACGAGAGGATAGTTATTTGGATGATGTTTGAAGAAAACATGTAAATCTCCCTCCTTATTTTAGTGATCTGTGATTTCAAAAACATTTATGTTTTGAAAGGCATAATTCTAGTATTACAGATAATTTACAGAAACTGAAAATTAGTGGCAGCTTATTCTGCACTTGTCAGTGGTAATATGTTTGCGAAAGAAAGCAGTCCTATATACCAGTGCGACATAAATAAGAGTTTGAGAATTTTTATTGTCTCTTAAATAATTATGTCTTAGCAGGCAATAAAATGTCATCTTAAGTCTATTTTCTTTATTTCCTGGTCACAAAACTATATTAAGAATCAATACAAGAAAATTGATAAGTGAGTGATTTCTTGATTTCCGGATGTAGTACACGTCATTATAACTTTCTGTCTCTTATCATTAATGCATAAAAATCAAGTATTTTCCAAGACCTACTTTCCCACCATTATTCAGCTAATTGTGATATTTTTTGGCATAGACTGTAGCGCAATCTGTAACCACATTCAGTGAAAAGACATGAAGCCTAACTGGAGCAAAGAGCTTTAAGGGTCAAGTGAATAGGTCAGTAAGCATTTGTTATTCCCCTATTATGTGCCAGGCACTATGCTAAGCACAGACCATCAATTAATCAGTCATTTCTTAGGTACCTACTACGTGCCAGGCACTGTACTAAATGTCAGGGATATAAAAAGAGGCAAAAGGCAGTTCCTGCCCTCCAGCAGCTTACGAACTAATGGGGTAGTCAATATGGGGGCAAATATATACAAGATAATTGGGGAACAAAATCAACAGAAGGACGATGTCCTTTAGAAAGTGAGATTTTAGTTGGAACTTAAGGGAAGTCAGGGAATTCAATAGTCTGAGCAAAGGAGGCAGAGTGTTCCAGACATGGGGAACAGCTAGAGAAAATGTTCCAAGCTGAGGGATGGGATATTAAAAGAAAGGTAAAAGAAATACACCATGTCAAACATATTTTAATTGCTTTCATTCTTTGACTTCCCTTTTATCTCCTTGAGTGAAAATACTGAATTTGAGGTAATCTGAGGACTAGAATCTACCTCTCTCATTGCCTAATGTAATTTTATTGATGTCCTGGAAAGTATATGAATCTCTTTTATACCAAAAGTCCAAGAGAGAAGAGGTTCTTGGTGGGACCAATGGTCTAAATATGCACAATTTTTTATATGGTCTTAGTAGATTCTGCTCTGCAATAGGATGTGAGAAATAGTCAAGATTCTAGTGCAACTTTAGCAAAGATGATTAATTCCCCAACCTCCATATTTAGATCCCATCTAACTAATGGTTTATAAACAAGTAATTTTGACAATTTTATGCAGTAGATCCGGGACTTAAAATAACTCTTGTGGCTGATCTTTTACTTGTTTCTGTGCAGTAAGGTCCTTCCTATAATTGGTAGCCATGAATTGAACCATATTAAAGCAAATTTCATACTATAATAGTAAAGATTACACTGCACTAAAGCTCCAGATATAAAGTCTTAGACATATTCTCCTCTACCTCTTAGAATCTTTAGTTTCTTATAAGGCCTAGCTCAGGAGCCACTTTCTACCTAATCAGGCATTAGTTAGTGCCTACTATGTACCAGAGATTATGCTAAGCACAAAAAGAAGCAGAGAACGATCTCTGCATTCAATGAAGCCAATGGGTCCGTATAAGCCATTCTTGTCGTTCAGTTCCCTGCGGACAATATCATGCCAATACTGGCCAAATGGACTACTGCAGGAATCCAGGCATGAGATGATGAGTCCTGTACCAAGGGGGTGGCAGTGTAGAGAAAGGAGCATATTTGAAAGATGATGCAGAGGTGAAATTGACAGGCCTTGGCAATATAGGGGATGGGATAGTGAAGATTTGAGAATGACCTTCGCCCACAAATGATCATTTTATCGATCTTGTGTATGACTGTGTATACATTGTCTCTCTCACGGAGAGGTAGTTTTCTGTCTTTACATTCCCAGCCTTTGTAACATAACCCTAGTACATAGTAAGTGCTTAATACATGCTTATTCACTGATTGAATGATGTGGTTAGATTACATTTGATCCCTTGCAGGGTGTGAAAGTGACAGTGTAAATACATACCTATTTTGACTTGGGAGGATAGGAAGTTGGAACTTGGATGTGTCTCTACCTATTATTTTCTTTTTTTAAAAATGACACTGACACCTTTGCCATAACTGAACTTGATTATATAACCAAAATGTAGAAACTAAAATATTGCTGCAAAATGTTATTATGTTGATGTGTCCTGTGAAGTAAAGAACCATAGTCAACTTCCCAAGTGCAAGGGCTATTGGATTCTCCAGTAAGCTCAATACATTGAGTGGTTATTCTACTACAAACAGAAGGAAAAAAATGCTAAAAATTCAGATGTAAATGCTAAGTAATATAATGCTACTATTCAAAATTAATGAGACTAATTTTATTTCTGTGGTTTATTCCTAGCTCTAGGATTGTTGTAATATAGTTATCAGCCTCAAAATTAAAACTTAAAGACTATAATGTGATTTTTGAAAATCACAAGGCTGATATGCTTTATTCTAAATCATCCGTTTAATATATAATTTGTTTCCGGTAAATTTACTGAAGTACTAAATTCCTGGTATAATCTAGTAAAGGCATCAATTGAAATTTGTCAATTTGTATTTCCTCTCTTTTAAAGTAAAGTAAATAAGCTGTAGATAATGTCCTAATAATGTACCACTGTCTTTCACAAAATTCATATCCTTTCATTCTATTGGCTTCCTATTTCTTCTCGATAAAATATGGATTCTTTTTTATAGCATATAAAACCCTTCAGAACCTGCTCCAGTCTACTTTGCCAGCTTCATTATATATTATTCCCCTTCTTAACCAATCCAAATGGTCTACTTGCTGTTCTTATGATGAGGCATGTCCTTATATGCCTAGAGTGAATTCCCATTTTGACCTCTGTATCTTTGAATCCTTTGTTTTCTTTCAAGACTTAGATCAGTCACCTTCTAAGTGAAGCCATTCCTGATCTTCTTAGATGCTAGAGTATTTTCTACCAAACTTACCATGTATTTATTTTGCACATAGCATGTATATGCCTAAGTATATATTATGCACATGTTGTCGGCCCCATAAGCTCTTTGGGGGAAGGAACTGTTTCATTTTTGTCTCTCAATCCTCAGTGCGTAACATAGTGCAAAGGTCATAATAAGTGGGAGCTTAATAACTTCCCAAAGGGCCAAACTCTCACACCACTAAAATAAATTCATTTTATTTTATGTATTAATAGTGCTATATTTAATATTTCATTTTAAAATCTCAGAACTTTCTATTTCATTTCCAAGGTATAATAGAGATTTCCTTACTGTCTTTTCCTTCTGTTGTACCCTGCAAGATGCATTTTAAGACAATTTTTTAGCATCTCATTTGAAAAATAATTTTTTAGTAAAGTAAAGCCTTGTTGGGTTATTGGCTGCTTTTATTTCATTTTAATTAATAAGTAATCTTTATTAAATGTAGTTTCTTGGGTTTGTAAGTGGGTGTTAGTAATATAACTGTATATATTTTACATATACCACCTGTGATTTCTTTGATGTAGGAAATTCTCCTTACTAATGCAAATTGTCAACGTCCCACAATTTCTGATTGAAACAGAGTTGCCTGGGGCCCAGATGAGTAAAGCAACTTGTCCCAAGTCATACAGCAAGTATGTATAAGAGGCAGCAATTGAATTTATATCTTTCTGACCCTGAGACCAGTTCCCCAAGCAGTCTGACTCTATTAATTATTTTCACTATTATTTGTCCTTTTAGAGTCTGGTTGTACCACATTTCTTTTTCTCTCTTGTAACAATTCATTTATTTACTTATAAACCACATATTAAATACCTCTGTGGGCCAGGTGCTTGGGACAATACAGAGATGATTAAGACACTGCCCTTGTCCATGGGAGCTGACCTTTTACTTTTAAGCCAGGGTGGGCATGATATATTTTTTCTTGGTTTGCTTTTAAGTAGTCTGTGTGCTAGGGCAGTGGATCCATTTATTGATCATCTGCTGTGTGTCACACGCCATATTAAGGGCTTTACAAATAGCATCTCATTTAATCCTTACAACTACCCTGGGAGATAGTGCTATTGTTATTCCCACTTCAAAATGAGGAAACTGAGGGAAGTGACTTGATTAAGTGAATTGCCCAGGATCACCGAGCTAGTTAGTGTCTGAGACTGAATTTGAACTCAGGTCTTACAGACTCCAAGTCTTTCCACTCCTCACTACCTCACTGCCATTTATATTTACATGATGTTACATTATGTGGAAATTAAGAGAAAAAAAATCTGTCATGAAGGAACACTCTTATAATTTCATCTTTAAATTATTAGCTCATAAATATTTTCTGTGCTGCCCTTTGAGAATTATTTGTGATATTGATGGATTTACTTGGTTGCACTCATATAAACCATACCTTTTGAAGCTACTTTTTTTTCTTGAGGAAACAGCTTTTTTTTTTCTTGAGATAAGCACTGGAAAGCACTCTATCAATGCATACGTCTTGTTACCAAAAGGGAAAAAAAAGAAATAAAAAGAGAACCTACTGGTTTTCAGATCTGTTGTCTTTTTATGAACCCGTGGTTCTCTTCAGCAATCTACTTATTGTAAGCTCATTTTGTGAATTCCTTATGAAGGTACGAGGTGGAGAGCCAGTATTGACTTTTCCTATTTAATCAAACTGTCACCCAAAAATTGAGGAGTACCACCCAGACTTCCCTTCTTTTGTGCTTCTTCTGCTATTCTCTCCTTTTTGATCATGTCATTTAACACAGTTGCAGGTCTCTGAATTCAGAAGTTTGTTTCACAACTTTTAAAGTCATCATGCATGTACTTTTGCTTCAGTGAGATTTCTTAACCCAGTTACTTAACCTTTGATACTTATTTCCCCAAGTACAAGTACAAGATCTGCATTTTTTAGTTTTAGATTGAAATTGATTCCTACTGAGAAAATATTAGTCAGCCCCATGAAAACTGCTGGGTTTTTTCCTTCTTTGTTGTTTTTTAAAATCCTTCTCTACTTTTAATAATTGGCAACATTGGGCAGGCTAACGTGATGCTTCCTACCTCTGGTTGATGATGAATGATAGCATAGATTCTGTCATTTCTATCCTATCTTCTTCCTAACAGTATCATAAGGCATATATTTTATACTTTATGCTTGGCTTGGGAAAAGTAGAATTGATGGTGTGGTGGCCAATGACAGGTAGTTGACTTGAAGTGGCTTGCAAGATAAGAATTAAAAAGAGAGTTGCACTTTGCCTTCGCTGTTTCAGCTGTGTCCAATTCTTTGTGACCCCATTTCGGGGTTTTTTTGGCAGGGATATCGGAGTGGTTTGTCATTTCCTTCTCTGAGAAAAGGGATTATGACTTGAGAAATTCTAAAGATTGTTCGGTTTGGGGTGTGGGTAGATAGAAGTCCTGGGCATTGGCTAGTTGAGATGTTTTGTTTGATAAATCTGTACTAGATCTATAGATATGAGAAAATTAAAATGGCTTTTTTTAAAGTTAATTTTAAATTCTTTGTTTTAACATGGATGACTAGATGACTTGGAAGAGGAAAGTGCTGATACAGATTGCATTGATAACCCAGTCATATGGTTTGGGAATATGTCTCAGAGTTTCTTGTTGCCTCCAATCAAAATTGAATTGGGAACATGCAACCTATGACCTTTCCTAAGTTATATATTACTTTCTGTCCTTTTTGTCTGTGGCCTGTTTCATTTAACAAAATGTAGGCCTAGTTGAAAAGGTGACTTTTTGAAGTTATAAAGCAATCTTAGATTCCCTTTTTGAGTCTTTATACGGTTGTGGTTTTAGTGGGTAAGAAGGACACTCATTTCTGCTGTGTCAGGGAGACAGTAGTATAAGGGGCAATGCCTTATCACTCTTTGCTGCACATCCTAATGTAGATACTGAAGGAAGGAGATGAGTACTTATTAAATGCCTAATATGTGCTAAGCACTGTGCTTTACAAATATTATTTCATTGGGTACTCACTACAACCTTGGGAAGTAGGTGCTACTATTGTCCTCATTGTACAGTTTGGTAACAACTATATTCACAGTTGTGGAAACTGAGGCAGAAAGTGGCTAAGTGAGTATTACTGGCCAACAAGCCAGTAGTTCGGGCAAAAGCAGAGATGTTGATCGTAGCTTATACTCCTTTACCAAACAGGTGGGTTGAAAATGCTGGCTTTGAGAATTGTGTATTTTCCCAGACAGATACTCGGAGTGCTCTTAGAGAAGATGATTGTTCATAGATAGGCCATGTCTTACAAGGATACCAAGTGCTTCTCTGAGGAACAACCATCACCAGTAGAATATAAGGGTAGAGCTCTTTCCCTCCCGCCCACTTCAACACCTCAAACAGTAAGGATCTGAAATCTTTATCATGTACCATAGCTGCTTTGATCACATTTCTGAATCAATCAGTGAATTGGAGGAGGGACTAAAGACATTTCCTGCAAATGTGTGACTATGTCCTTAATCAATTAAGATTATAGGACTTTGGATACTGGAAGAAGGCAGATAGCCACTCAGAAATCATCTTATGATGGACTAAAAGAATTAGACAAAACCCCATAGCCTATGCATACAAAGAACAGTCAGTCCAGTGGTTCTTCCTTTCCCATTTTTTAAAGCCAAAAATGTAGGGCACATCTCCTACCTGGTAAATAATAACAACATCCACAACAGTTGGCATTTATAAAGTGCAGGCTATGTGCCAGGCATCATGCTAAACGCTTTGCCAATGGTATCTTCTTTGATCCTTACAACAATCCTGTGAGGTAGATGCTATTATTATCCTCTGCCCTTTACAGTTAAGGAAACTGAGGCAAATAGAGGTTAAGTGACTTGCTCAGGGTCACACGGCTAATCATTGTCTGAGACTGAATCTAACTAAATTCAGATCTTCCTGACTCCAGGTTGAGTATTCTATCTGCTGTACTACCTAAATCATGTCCCGGTACCCCCAAAAAAGTACGGGGACCACTTGGTGGCATAGTAAAGTACCAGTCCTGAATTCAGGAAACCGTGTTTTGCTGAGCTCAGATCTCTCTGCCAACGCTAGCTGTGTGACCCTGAGTAAGCCACTTAACCTTGTTTGCCTCATTTCCTTATCTGCAAAATGAACTAGGTAAGGCAAAGTACTCTAGTATCTTTGTCAAGAAATCCTCAAATAGGGTCACTAAGAGCTGGATGGACATGACTGAAATGACTGAATAACGATAAATTTTATTGAGAGGGCTTAGGTTCACATTTTGACTCTATTTACCATGTGATCAATTTCCTCGTCTGTGAACTGGAATAAATAATACTTGGACTGCTTACTTTACCAACTTATTATCAGTATAAAATGGGATAATATGTATAAATTTGAAAGTACTATATAAATTTAGCTATTATTACTGAGTTACGTTCTGCGATACCTCTATGGATTAAATGACAGGGACTTATCCATCATACCTTTTACAAGAGTCTCCCTCATTTTGGGAATAGGGAGATTCAGATGGGATGATCTTACACCTTCTGCCCTCACCTAATCTAATGCAATTGTTTATTACTTCAGTGAAACCATGTTTTTATCAGTGTGGGTGCCCTCTCTAATGGTACAGATGGCAGCCCAAACCCTCCTGTGGATTTCTTGCCAATGGACTCTCATAAATGTTCCACAGTTGGACAGTCTGAGGCTGAGACTTATCTATGGACCGTTTAATGTTCTGTGGGTACAGGTGTGGTTCAAACGTGTCCATCTGTTATCTCTTGCTAGATGCCTGCCCTACCTCCTTTTCTGAGCAGTGACTTAAAACTGAATTTGCTTTTTGAAGAATTTTATAACACCCCCTGGAAATAGTAAAACCAAGGTTAGTGATCACTGACTGAAGCATTAAGAAACTCTGTCCTTTTTGGGCAGCTGCTATTTTTTGTGTTGTTCTCTTTTTCCTGATTACAAGGTATTCTCCTTGGCTGCTCTAGGCCAAGGATTCTTAACCATTTTTGATGTCATGGACCGCTTTGGCATCCCAGAGAATGCTATGGATGGATCCCTACCCAGAGTAATGCTTATAATGAACAAAGTATCATAAATACTCATTAAAAATATAAAATAAAAATTCATAAACTACCTTAAATTACAAAGGAAACCTAATACGTTGAAATACAGATATAGTTCCCAGACCTTAGGTTAAGATCTCTTGCTCTGGTCACTGTACTGTCAAAGAAAAAGTGTTGAGACTTGACTCCAGAAGCAACAAAATGGAAAGAAATATGACAGAGGGTAGGAATTTGTTCAGGACAACAGTAGCTGGGGGCAGGCAGGGGATGGGAGAGAGGGGATGGAGGGTGATATGGGGCTATCAGCTCTCTTATCACCAGTAATTATGTTGAGAGATGCAGGAAGAATAAGAGTATTTGTAAGACTGATTTAGGATGATAATGAACTTCAGACATCTAGTCCAGTGTTCTCTGTGGAGTGTTACTACTCCTCCTCTCCTTCCTCTATTACTGCTGCTGCTACTCCTCCTCCTACTACTACTCCTACTCCTCCTCCTCCTCCTACTACTACTATTGCTACTATCACTACTACCACCACCATTTATATATATGTGGCAGGGGCTATACTAAGTATTTTATAAATATAATCATATTTGACCTTTACAATAACCCTGGGAGGTAAGTACATTTATTATTTCTGTTTTATGGTTGAGGAAACTGAACCTGATTGAGGTTATGTGACTTGCTCAGGATGACACAGCTAATAAATGTCAAAGCCTAGATTTGAACTCTAGTTTTTAATGACTCTAGGCCTGATGGTACCACTAAGCAGCCTAAGTGAGGAAAATGAGGTCCAGGGAGAAGTTGAGGTTTGTTCTAGATCATGTAAATAATTGGTAAATATTAATTGCCTACTATGTGCCAGGAAGGCATCTAGGTGGCACAGTAGATAGAGCATTGGACTTGGAATCAGGAAGACTCATCTTCCTGAATTCAGATTTGGCCTCAAACACTTCCTAGCTGTGTGACCCTGGGCAAGTCACTTAACCCTGTTTGCCTCAGTTTCCTCTTCTATAAAATGAACTAGAGAAGGAAATGGCAAACCACTCTAGTATCTTTGCCAAGAAAACCCCAGAATGGAGTCACAAAGAGTTGGACACAACAGAAATAACTGAACAACAACAAATGTGCTGGGCACTGTGCTAAGCCCTGGGGATACTGAAAGGAGCTCCCAATCTAATTTCCCAGTGCAGTCTAATCACACACATCGTAAGTGAGAGAACTGGGGATTGGCCCAAGTCTAGTCTTCTTTCTACTCTGCCATGCTTCATGTGTTTTGACTCCCACCACCCCCATGTCCCTTGTCATTCACCAAAGTGCACCTCCATTCTAGAGCTCCTCTTATAGCTAGAATGAAGACAGAGGTTTCTATGTTATAGACTTACTTTGACCCTCAAAGGAGATGATTACTTTTCTTGGACAGAGTTGTAATGGTCCAGTTCTGGATTTGAGTAAAACACATTGATAATGATAAGCATAAGAAGAAAGCAATCAGGATGTTGATAATTTGGGAAACCACTTCCAAGTCATGTTGAGGCATCCAAGGGAGACAGGTGGAGTTCTATTGTATGCTTTATCAGCGCATAAATTTGGCTTTTGCCGAAGCCTACCTCTCAGGTCATATCTAATAAGCAAGCGTGTAGGAGCTATGCTAGTTGCTTTTAGAACTATACGTTTTTCAGTGAGAAGGTGTAAATATGTGCATCATAACTCTATTGGATCTGCATGTATAATTAGGGTTCAATATTAGCATAAAGGTACCAGAGGTTTCCCAAATTCCAGATGATTCCAGTTTTTTAAAAAAATTGCCCATCTGTTTTCTTTGTCCCAACATGCACATTATAGCCCCATAAAACTGAGCTGAATTGAAAATTGAATATGTAAAAGCACATAGATTTGACACCAGATTTGGGCATTACAGAAATTGGGCCCAGGAAAAGAATCAGTTTAAAGAATAATAGTAATCCTCATTTATCTGACATTTTATTGCTGAATATCTTTGCCTTTCAACTCTGTGTAGATAGGTGGGAATTAGCCTCTCAGTGGCATAGCTTCCATGTCTGTAAAATGAGTATAATTTCTTAGAGTGGTTAGAGAGATTGATTAAGGTCCCATGGCTAGAAAAGGTTAGAGATGGTTTTCCAACCTAGAGATCTTCTGACTGAGTCTGGCATTCTTTCTACCATGTCATCCTCCTGAGCATCAGAAATTATTTTATTCCCAGAAACATTTTTGTGGCTTACTTTGGTCAAGTTCTTAACCAGATGGCAATAGCAAAGAGAAATGCATTCAATTTACAGCCACTAATTGTCCCTGTTATTCTGTCCTTGCAGTCGTATCTGACTCTTCATGGTCTCATTTGGATTTTCTTGGTAAAGATACAGGAGTACTTTACAATTTCCTTCTCCAGTTAGTATCACATAGCTAGTAAGGGTCTGAGACTGGATTTGAACTCTGATTGTCCTGATTCCAGGTCTGGCATTTTATCCACTGTGTCACTAGCTTCATTATAAATAAGTGTATGTTTCTCTTAAAAAAACAAAACAGGTTTATGTTTGAGTATTCTTCATGTTAAAACTGAGAAGTCACTGCATGTAGAGTGTTGGAGTTATAATTTATGATATGGAAGGATTAATTGCCCAAGGGCAGTTTTAATCTTCCTGTATCAGGGGCATATACACTGTTTACTTCTGGAATTAGCATGAATGATTAAAGCCTTGCATAGAAAAGCCAAGACAAATGTCTAAAAAAAAAATCAGTGATTGCCTCAATGCCCTAAATAGTACTATGTCAGCAATTAGCAGGAGCACTGTTTCATTAATCCATCAGATTTCTGATGCTGCACATTCCAAGACCGGGAGATAATAGAGAATCCTCAGGATTAGCCTCTGAGGCCTCACACTACAGCATGTCATTAATAGCAGTGGTGGTGGGAGCGTATACTGAAGCAAAAACACTCTAGACTAATGATTCTCTAGTAGCAGCACATTCTCGCTTAATTCAAAGTTCTGGATATCCTTAGGTGTATGTATGGAGCAATACTATAGTTATTGGAATATTGACTCCTAACTACTACTGTTTGTGGATATTGTGGAGGTTAAAAAAAAAGCTAAACAATTCCAGATGTCTTCTGAAAAGAAACATGTTGATCTTTCCAAATCAAAGAAGTTAAGATTGCGTAGTGGCTTCTACTCAATGGTGCAGCTAGGTGGTACAGTAGATAGAATGGCTGCCCTGAAGTCAGAAAGATTATTTTCCTGAGTTTAAATCTGGCCTCTGACACATTAACTGTGTGACCCTGAGCAAGTCATTTAATCCTGTTTGCTTCAGTTTCCTCATCTGTAAGCATCTCTACCAAGAAAACTCCCAGTGGGTTACAAAGAGTCAGAAACAACTGAAATGACTGAACTGCAACAAAAAGATGGGAGAAATGCTGCCATGTCTATTGGTCAAAGCCTGACTCAGTCTTGTCTTATTTATTTAATTTTTTAGGATGTTTTCTTTGAGAAAAGCATTGGGATATCCTGGACAAGATGTACATTGAATGACATTAAGAAAAAGAAATTGATTCTTTTTTTTGAAATTTGGTTGTGTCTTAATGGATATGAAGTAGCTTATTACTGATTCTAGGGGTTGTCCTAAATCAGCTGTCTGTGTATTGTCAGACCACTGCCTTACCAGATCAAAGATCAAAATTAATATTACCGTAGGAGAAAGAACAAAATCATGAAAAAAGCTAAGGTATGCAATGAAAATAATACCTACTCAATCTATTTAAATAAGTTGTTAATGCTGAAAAATGGAAAGGAGGTGGTGGGTTGGATATTCACCCTGATTACAGCTAATATTTTTTTGCCACCTTTTCTAGGTCAGAGGTGCATACTTTCTCTGTCTCTCCTCTTTCCATTTGTCTCTTTGTCTTTATCTCTGTCTTTCTGTCTGTCCCTGTCTCTGTCTCTGTCTTTGTCTTTCTCCGTTTTTCGATCCTTGAACATAAATGTGCTTCAGTGGATATTGAGCATATTCCTGATAAAAATCCAAAAAGATAGATTGGGCAAAACCTTCTGCCTTAGGAAATAATCACTTCAGTGGAATTTTTAATCTCTTTCAGCTTTGTATAATAGAGACTAGCTGTTGTACCTTATTAGTAAATATTTTGATGTATTCTTCAAATTGAAATAGTTAGTGGGAAAAAAAATCTTGATTAAATTAGCTGATTCACAGAATAAAATAACTATTGTAGACAGAGTCTCCTTATGTTGTTTTCTAGTTTTAAGACATTCAGTTTCTCTGATTTTTCCAAAAGCACCCATCTAAAATATCTTCTGCATCTGTTCTCCCCTATGTCTTCCTTTCTGTTTTAACACTGTCCCAGTGATACAGTGCCATCTGCTCATCTTAATTTCAATTGAGTTTCATTTTAAATCATTGCTTTTGTAAAATGGGGTGCTTTTTCAAAGCAGAAAACTAGAAGACATCCTCAGTTATTTTTAGATGAAGTTTGACTTCTGTACCTTTACTTAAAGCATATATATAGACTGCTAGAAACAGATCTTTGAGGATGATCCTTTCTGGCCTCACCATTTCATTTTATCAGTATGAAAACCCAAGGCCCAGAGTCATAATATGTCACCAGACATCATATAGTTATCAAATGACTAAATATTGGGATATTCTTTTGTGGTCATACTGGCATTTTTAAAAAATGTGCCTTTTACTTTAAAATTTCACTAAGTTTTAGAAATAATAACTTTGACAAAGTAAAAATTTCTGAAAATTTTAAAGTGACCGTTATTTCTTTCTTTACCTGTTGTTTTGTCCACACTGATGTGTATTATATTTTCAGATGAGAAATTTATTCTGAATATGTAATTTATCTCTGTATATTTGAAAAACTGACGGTGTTTTCTATATTAAAACTCTACCAGAAAGAAAATGCAGTTGGATGTTGTGTGTTTCCTCATGATGATATATGAGTTAACGAAAATGAATAAGGAAGTAGATGTTTTAGTTTTCGCAGTAATGAATACAAAATCTGGCTTAGCCCATAGCGTCACAGACCTACCGACTAGATTTCCTTCACTCTAGTCAGATGCATCTTCTTGCCATCTGTTTGCTCATATCTGGTTCCTTCTTGCCTTCGTATCTTTGCACATGTTATTTTGTTCTGTTTAGAATATCCTCTTAATTCTTCCCAGTCGGTCTGCATCCATTCCAAGCCTCCTCTCTGGCAGCTTTCTTGACTGATCTTTAACCTCATGACATCAGTAACAAACCATTTCTGAGAGTGTTTGCCTGTCCTTCCTCAGACTTTGCTTTGTTCCTTTACACATAGAATCCTTCCTGGATGTCTCATCTCCGTGTTTTAGTGACCTTTGAGTCTTGTGGGCTATGGCAGCAGAGGCTGAGCTCTAGCACGCTGACAGGTTTCGCTGGGATTCAAATAGGGAACAAGTCCAGCTTAATAATGAGCTCCTGAATGATTGCCAGTAGGCTAGTGATAGTGATAGTGCAGCAAAGGAACAAGCATTAATTGAGTGTCTGCGGCACTTGCTCTTCACAACCACACCACCCTGTGAGGTAGGTGCTGTATGATCCCCATTTTACAACTGAGGAAACTGAGGCAGGCAGAAGTTAAGTGACGTGGTCAGTCTTTTTGTCAGGGCAACACAAAAAACAAGCAAAATGAACATCAGTCAATGTGAGTCCCTTCCGATTCTGAAGTGAAAATACTTTTTAAAAAGAGAGTTCAAGGGTGCTAAGCATCTCACAGCTTTTATTCATTTTGTAAATATAAAATTGAGGGGCTTTAAATGTCCAGTAACCAGCGAATGGACCTGCTGTTGGAGGAACTGAATTGCATCAGTCTTGAAATTTTCACTTTATGTAAGACTAGAACTAACTAGAAACTGGTTGTTGTTGTTTTAAATGTTCATCCTTTGTTTGTGATGAAGACCATGGCATCGGGGGAAATGATGACATGACTTGCACTTGACCTTGTTTTGAGTGGGGGAGGGCTGTGCGGGTCACCAGCCTCACTTCTCCTCCTGAGCCATCAGGATCCAGTCACCAGATATTTGTCAGGATGACTGGGGATGGCCCAGCAACTAGAAACTAGTTAAAGCTAGAAAACTAAAAGATATTGCAGCTAAATAGGAGGGAAGGGGAAGGGAGCAAGCCTTCCATATATACTCACCATATACTGGGCACTGTGCTAACTGCTTTTTGTAAATATCTCCTTTGATCCTCACAGCAACCTTGGGAAGTCGGTGCTATTGTTATTTTCATTTTACTCTCAAGGAAAAAGGTAGAAAAGATTAAATGACTTGTCTAGGCTCACACAGGTAGCGTCTGAGGCTATGTGTCTGAACTCAGGTCTTTGTGACTCTAGGCCTAGAGCTCCATCTCTGGGCCACCGGTTGCTTACCAGACTTTCCTTGGAGAGACATATAAAAGAATTGATGGACTTGGTTTTATTGTGAATCAAGTGTATTTTTGGTAAAAGTTGTAGAAGAAAACAGGCAGCATCATTTTGTGAGAAATGTGATCATTTTGTTTTATGGTAATCATTAAATGTTGGTAGAAAGACTCTAGGGAAAATAGTTTCATTCCCTCCTTTGATCTCTATTTTTTCTTTTTCTTTTTTTTGAATTTATTTAGTATTTTATTTTCCCCCCAACTACATATAAAAATAATTTTTAATGTTCACTTTAAAAACTGAGAGTTTTAAATTCTCTCCATTCCTCCCTCCCCATCCCTACTCCCATTGAGAAGGCAAGCGATTTGATATAGGTTATATACATGTGTAGTCATGCAAAGCATTTTCATATTAATCATGTTATGAAAGAAAGCATAGACAACAAATCTTAAGGAAAATAAAGAAAGTAAAACTAGTATGCTTCCATCTGTATTCAGATACCATCAATTCTTTCTCTGGGGATTGATGGCATTTTTCATCTTAAGTTCTTCAGCGATGCCTTAGATCATTGTATTGCTAAGAATAACTAAGTCATTCACAGCTTTGTACATGTTACATTTTGCTTTGCATCAGTCCACGCAAGTCTTTCCAGGATTTTCTGAGAGCATCCTGCTCATCATTTCTTATAGAACAACAGTTTTCCATCATAATTACATACCACAACTTGTTCAGCCATTCCCCAGTGTTGAGCATCCCCTCAGTTTCCAATTCTTTGCCAGCAGTAATGAGCTACTATGAATATTTTTATACATAGAGGTCCTTTTTCTTTTTTTGTTTTTATTTTCTCTCTTTTTGGATACAGGCTTAGTAGTGATATAGCTAGTTTTATAGTTCCAAATAGTTCTACAGACTGGTTGAATCAGTTTACAATGCCACCAAAAATACATTAAAGCCTCACTTTTCCCATATCCCTTCCACCATTTGTCATTTTCCTTTTCTGTCCTTTTAGCCAATCTAATAAATATGAGGTAGTACCACAGAATTGTTTTAATTTGCATTTCTCCAATCAACAGAACATTTTTTTCACATGGCTGTATATAGCCTTGATCACTTCATCTGAAAACTGTTCATATTTTCTGATCATTTGTCAGTTGAAGAATGGCTCTTATTTTTATAAATTTGACTCAATTCTCTATATGTTTGAGAAATGAGGCCTTTATCAGACAAAGTTACTTCAAAGTCTTTTAGTTTCCTTCCATCCTATTCCCCCTATTTATTCTATTGTCTTTCTCCTTTCACTCAGTCCATCATCAAGTGTTTTGCTTCTGACTACCCCTTCCTCAGTTTGCCCTTCCTTCTATCATGCCATCCTCCTTCTCTTATTTCTGAATGTTTTCTTTAAAAAAAAGAGTTAGGAGGTATGATTTCTCCCATTGACAAGTATCAACCCAAATAAGGAGTTGATTATATTAAAAAACTGACAGTGTTTCAACAGTCAGGAAATAAACTTTTCTATTGGTTCTGGGAATCATTTCTGAATGAGTTATCTATGTACAATTAGATCACTTGCTTCTTTGTGGGTTATTTTTTAATCAAAGATGAAAAAATTAATCTAATCCTAGGAGAAAGAAAAAATTAAGAAAAAATCTGTGGTATGTACTGAAAACAATGCCAACTCTCTACTTAAGGAAGTTGTTGGTCCTAAAAATGGGAAAAGAGATGGAGGATTAGATATAATTCCTAATTATAACTGATTCCTAAAGAACTGTTTTCACTGATCTAAAATCAGTGATAATATCAAGGGGAATAAAAGAGCACAGGAACAGGCAGCAAATACTTGACTAGGTTGAGAGAAATGGAGTCTAGGGCAATGCCATTTTAGAATATAAACTCATTTGTAAGGTTGTAACTAGCACAAAAGGGGAAGAAGATGAACAGTACCTTGTAAAACAATGAGAAGTGAAGAAAAAAGGTTAAAACCTTGGTAGATGGCCTAACCAAAGTCAATGTGAAGACATTTAAGGATGAAACCAGGAGGACAAAAAACATGAGTAATAAAAAATGGCTTTAAAGATTTTTGAAATAAGTTTTCTTTACCACCCAGGTCACAGGATCTGCAGCATTTGAGCCCTAACATCATAGCTACAGATTTTCTTTACATCTTTGCTTTTTTTAAAGTGCCATTTCTACTTTCTTACATAGTTTATCTGGACCAGACACAAAGAGGAAGCCAGTGTTGGAAGGTGACACGGTTTTGTGGACCTACAGGGGCTGATTCTCAAAGCACCTGAAAGAAGGGAGGATCCCAATTGTGATTTCTGTTATTTAAAAAGGAAGGCAGCTAAAAGAGTATCAATAACTGCCAGCCTATATACCTACTTTCTTATCTCTTCAGGGGTTTCAGAAGAATAATCTAGGCATGCATTGAGGGTGTCCTTGAAGACAGTATAAGAAAAGAACAGGCAGACTTTCATGGACAATGTTTTATTAGTAGGCTATATCTTTACCTCGCAGAATCGATGGAAAGGTATAGCTAATACCCGCTCTCACCATGCTTACGGTTTGTTGGCTCTATTTGATTTGCTGGCTGTAGTGAGAGCTTTGGTGGACTCCTGGGGGTCTGCTGGAGTCTACCCCTTAGCTCAGTCCAAACACAACCCTTATAGGTCCTGTCCTTTACTTCATGATTCAGGGACATTGGAAGACGAGTTCCATTTTATAATTTTTTTTTACCTTATGTGTTTTTAAAACTTCATTTAAACTAACTTTAATTGGAGTTTATGATCCACAAGTTCCTGTTGCATTCTTTCATTAAATTTTATTTTTTGTCAGTTGGCAAAAATCTATTTTTGTTTCTTTCTTCTTCCTCCCCTCCACTTCAACTGAGAAAGAAAATTGAAAAACAGAAACAAACATGTGTAGTCAAGCAAAACAAATTACTTTGTAGTCTATGTTAAAAAAAAAAGTCTCATTCTGTACTCTGAGATTCTCACCTCTATCAGGAGATGGGGGACTTATTTCATCATTAGTCCCTTGGAAATCTGGTTGGTCATTATGCTGATAAGAACTTCCAAGTCTTTCAAAGTTGCTTGACTTGACAACTCTTGTTTCTTATAATACTCTTTGGCTCCATGAATATGAAAAGATGAATGAATGGATAAAAATGCACTGATTCCATTCCTGTGTGCAGCTAGGAGATTGTCAACCCTTTTGAGAGAGAGGACAGACCTTGAATATTTTTTCTGTATTCTTGGACTCGTTGTCTCTAGAGTGCTGTACATACAGTGAGCGCCTAATGATCACTGAAGGCATGAAATATAAGGTTCTCAGAAGGCAATTCTGGAAGCATGCGAGGGAGATTCTTATTGAAAATATCATTTAAATTTTTGCTTTGAGTACAAATGTTTAAGTGCTGTGGTTCACAATGCTTAATTAAAGTTAGATTATATAGAGTGTAGAATGCCTTTTGCATCTTTCTTAACCTTGCCTGATTTTTTGCATTATTTTAACTGATAATTTAAGAGATAAATTACAGGAACATTTGCAAATCTACCTTTACATTTCCACTAGTCTTCCCAATGTAATGAGGTTTTGGTGGTAATTCTGGGTGGCATAACTATCCTTCTGTAGGAAATTGACTTTTGCAAAGAAAGCAGATTAGGATGATTCTTTTATATTTTAAAAAAATGCTACATTTTCTGTAAATACTTACAACTTTTCTCCACTTTTGAGAATGAGGAAAAAAAATCCACTTGCTAAATGTTTTCATCAGCTCAAACCAGCTAGATGTTGCTGAGTTACTCTGTGAATTCCCTCCCTCATTTCTAGAAATTAAATGTAGTTTTAGTAATGGTGTAAATCTAGTGAAAAAAATTAAGGGCAAGAAAGAATGGGAATTTAATTTGGTTCTGGGGTAGGGAATGGCATTGTGTCATGAAGGGAAAGATTTGCTGAGAAAAAAAAGAAAAAAACTACATAGGGGATTTTCAAACATTTTGAAACAATGAACAGTGTGTCTTTTTTGCATTTACATTTGCAAATTAGCACCTCAGTTTTTTTGGTGTAGAGCTTAAACACTTTTTTTTTGTTTTAATAACAGAACTTAAGCCATCTGTAGTTCGTGTTAAGGTTTCATGGGATCTCTCTGAGAAGCCTCCATTGAGTTGTAATAGCTTAAACGTGTATGTGAACAACCTTCACGTTCCTTCATGATTTAATGTTTGGTCTCATTGGTTGAGAATTTTAATGACATTTAAACCTTCTGAGACAAAGTTATATCTCTGATGCTTCATTTAGTTCTTTACATTAATATTACAGTATTAATGCTTTCATTATTTGGGTTTTAACCACCTGATTCCTTTGTTGATTTACATTTGTTAATGGATATGCTCAGTGCTCCCAATTAATAATTGCCATTATTGACTCCATGTTAGGCTATTCTATTTCCCCCAATATTTTTTAGACAACTATTTTGATGTGGTTTAATCACATGCCACAGGGCATATTCTTTTCATCGGAGTATTTATTGTTAAGTATTAAATTAATGTACAGCAAATAACCATTATCCCTGACTTGCAGTAACCATGTTGATATTTTTAAATAGCCCCCAAAACATGTTTCACTGGAACCCAAAATTTCTCTTGGGTTCCTCCTAGGATTGTTTTGGAACCAGCTGATAGTTTAAATTAAACATCCCATTTACATATTTTCTTATTCCCTGTCTCTGCTTCCCTGACCTGTGTGATATCTCAGGTGTTCCATCATTATAGACATTGTGCCTGAAGATATCAGCATTTGTATAGCAGAACTGAATTCTCATCCACTCAAGGACCAAGAAGAATATCCTCTTGTTATACTATTACTCTTCCCATTTGAATCTTGCTGAATTAAAGAAGCATATATTTCTTGGTTCAGATTTGGCATTGGTTCAAATACTTTTCCTATAGTAAAACCTGGAGAAGTCAGTTCCACTCTGCTTCTAACAATGGACTTGAGATATTTAGGCAAGTGTCAGTATCATGAATACTTTACTGAACCCTGTTTGGTCAGTGTTGAGACCATAGACTATTTAAAGAAAAGAACCTAGCTTTGTCCTGATTCAGGGTGGGTATTGGGATGAAATGGTTAGGAGAATGAGGAACTGGAATTTAAAAAACATATGATTTCTTAAAAGAAATATGGATCCTTAATACAGGTAATTGAATGTAAGACTGTTTCTTAAATTACATCTGTGCCAGAGAAAGATAGATATTGTGGCATGAGCTGAAAATTGGCTGCTTATATTTCTCTTTTGTACTAGTGTATTTTATATATATATGTTCACTTTGTCAAGATAACTGTTTCTGGTACCCTATAGATAGAGTTGAAAGCAAATAATTTTGATCATCTCAAGCAAAGTTCTAAGTTCCGAAGTCTATCAGTTAAAATGAACATTCACCCCCAAATATGTGTATATTTATATTTATAAATTTGTATTGCTGTATGCATAATTAAATGCATTATAAAGCTTACACAGGAAATACACATTAATAAGAGTGATTCTTTTTGAGACATAAAGATATTTGATCCAAGAGTCAATAGGGAGTCACTGGAATTTGACATCGTTAGCCATAATGCACAACAAATAACCATTAACCATTAATGACCATCTCATGATCAGTCACTACAGGGGGTAATGTGAAATGGTCAACCAATGGGAATGTTTTCAATGGCCCTGGTCCAGCAGCTATGGATACCTGGGTAGCACTTAGCTATTCATTGTTCTGAGAGGCCAATACTTGAATCAGAATGGGATTGCTAATGATTTCCTCAGAGGATGGAAATGGCTGAGTGGGGATGGGTTGAAGGATAAGGAGATAAGCAAGGATATGTGGCACATATACATGGGAAAGGGAGGATGTGACTTATAGGAAAGCCCTTGGATTGGTTTGTCATACTTCCCCAGGAATCACCAGGATACTTCCTGGGTGCTATTTTGGAGACCACTGAAATAAATCATAGAATTTTAGATAGGCTTATTGATGTGTGAATCCAGAAGGAACCTCAGAGATAATTTAGTGTAATCCTTTCATTTTGCACATGGGGAAGCAGAGGCTCAGAAGCAAAATAACCTGCTTAAGGTCACAAAGCTAGTTTATCAGCTTGTCTGGGAGAAGTCTAATAAGTGTATGTTGGATGAAGGAATCCTTGTCTCCTAACTCCTAGGCCAATGTTCTTTTTTATTTTTTTCTTCTGGTATCATGACATCCCATTAAGCATTCACTTTTTTGAATTAGTGATGTAGAAAAATGGCTAGATCTTGAATCAGATAATCTTTCCATTTGAAAATTTGGAACACTCAAGGCAAGAAACAAATTTTGTGTAATATGGTGGAAAGGCTGATGGATTCAGGTCCTATATCTGAGTTCAAATCCTGGCTTTACAGTTTATAACCTATGTAATCTTGGGCAAATCACTTGACTCTCGGAATCTTTTTTTCTGTAAAAGGATACAATTGGACTAGATCAGAAGTGTCAAACTCCCAAGTCCCTACTACCACCAGAATCAGATTAAAATATAATGGGAAATGTGTAACAAAATAATTAAAAATACAATACAGCATAGATGATCCATTAGGGATCTATTTCTATTTGAGTTTGACACCACTGGACTGGATAATATATAAAGTCCCTTTCTATTCTGAATTCTGTGATAATTAAAAAAATCTTTATTTGAAACAAATCTTTTATGACCTTTCATTTTTATAGGATCACAGTCAACCATAATACCATTCAGCCACAGTGATACCTGGTAAAACACAGACCTGAAGCAGAAATTGACCTTATAAAAGCTTGCAGTGACACTCTGCTGGCCATGGGAATGTTCCCCCTCTCCTTACAAGAGACTACAGATTTTGGCTCCATATTATTGAGTTGTTGTGTTTGTCTATCATTTTTGAAGAGGACTATGACATCAGGGAAGCTATAACATGACTTACAGTTGACTTTGATCTGAGTGAGCAGGGCTGTGCAAGGTCACCAGCCTCACTTCTCCTCCAGAGTCATATGGGTCCAGTGACCAGATATTCATCAGGAAGACTGGAGATGTCCCAAGATGCAATGGGAGATCCTGGCCCTTTTATTTAGGCTAAGGCCTTTTCAGGTACTCACTTACAGTGAGGTAATGCCCATTCAGTGAAAAGGCCTCTTTAAGAAGTAGTCAAGGGATGGCCCCTTTAATTAGAAAAAGAAAAAAAAAATTCATACTGGAAGAGCAAGGCCTTCAGGGTTGCTGAGGACTGTTGAGAAACAGCTACCATTGAGATTCAGCGTAAGCCAGGAGGATCCAAAAAAGAGTCATTAAGTGGAGCTTGGGCAGGGACTTATTATGGTGCAATCCAAGGGCTTCTGAGTGAACTGGACTGAGGAAGGAAGGAAGGCCGGCCCAAGTTAACTGAGCAACTTCTGGCCACCAAAATTTACCTTCCTTTGAAGAGGAGAAAAAAGGAGAGGAGAGGGCAAATTGAGTTACTCAGCTAGCTGGGTCCGCATTCAGGCAGCTCAGTCTATTCACAGGTTGTATTTATCCTTTATTTTTTTGATACTTGCAGTTGAAATGTCCATCTACCAAAGACTTTGAAATCTTAGTGTAATACAGGTAGCTTAATTCATCACAGAAAGAAACACCTGTATGCCTTGGGAGGCAATAGGACACAGTGGAAAGAGTTCCAGCCAGAGGCCTTAGGTTCAAATTCTGATTCTGGTACTTACTGGCCATGTGGTCAGCAAATGTAGCTGGGGCCTTAGGTGTCACTCAGTCAACTAGCATTTATTACTCACTTGCTCTGTGGCAGGCATTGTACGAAGCCCTGAGAATAAAAAAGAAGCAAAACATACAAATACGTACATTTTCACCTCTAAAACATGAGTTCATAAGACTCAATCTAAATTCCCATCCAACAATAAATCTATGATCCTATAAGAATGGCATCATCTGCTACTAAAAATATGTTCGTTTTGGAATAACAGTATTAAAAAAATACGTGGTGATACCTTAGGGTTGTTACCTATTCCAATTCCTATTTTACCTGTTCCTGGTTCTGCCTCTAGATGCAGAGAATTTGAATGAAGTATAAGAAGTTGTAGAAGAGGCAGAATAATGTCTTTCTTCTGCAAATATTGAGCAAGATGATCAGATATAGTTTGGTCATTAAATATTTATTAAAGGCATGTATGTATGTGTATGAGATGTTTTCCTAGGTGATGATATACATATAAGACATAGTTTCTGATCTTGGAGAATTTAAAAGTCAAGAAGAGAAGCAATACCCGAAAAATGTAGCTGTAATAATTGAAAAACATTAAAGAGGAACATCAAGGGAGAGACAGCAGGGGCAGGGCACTATCTCAGGAATGTCTTGTGACAGCTGAGGTGCAACTAAAATTCATTCGTGGCCCAAAGGTGTTTTCATTTTCTTTACCATTTTAAACAGGTTCTACATGTGAAGGTGTGCTGAAGTCCTTCAGATTTTGGCAACAAAAATTAAAAAAGGAAACCAAACCTTTAAACCATTTAAACTGAGGGAAGAAGCTGCATGTTCACATAATTTCATGCTCATTTAAGCACTTCTTGCATCATTTGCTTCAGATTTATGTATATTAATCTTACTCAGCTGTACTGTAAGCGTCTTGAGGGCATCGACCAAGTCCCCATTTTTCATTTCCCACAATACCTAGGTAATGATAGGTATATAATAGACACTCAGTGAAAATGCTGAGTAACTGACATGCTTGGGATCATTTAGCAGTAACTTTGGATTAAAAGGCAGAAAATGAGAGCAAGGCACCTCTATGGTTCTTAGAATAAATGGAAAAATTTTCCATCCTTCTACCTTAATACGTGTCCAATTCCCTTATCTGACACTCCTGCTACCCTGCTGCAGTCTCAAAAGCAAAACCTTCCAACTCAGAGCATTTTCAGTGGCTGTCCCACTTCCTTGGAATAATACCCTTCCTCAACTTCGTCTCCTGGCTTCCCTGACTTCCTTTAGCTAAACATTGCAATTTATACAGGAAGACTTCCCAGATCCCTCTTAATTCTAGTATTTTTCCTCTGTGATTATTCCTAATTTTTCCTTCTCATATTTTGCTCATGCACAGTTATTTTCGGGTCTAAATTGTAAGCTTCGTGAGGGCAGAAACTAATTTTGACTTTTTTGGTATCCCCAGCACATTGTCTGGTACATAGTAGGTGTCTAATGTTAATTGACATGACTTTCAAGGAAGACAAAAGCTCCCCCAAAAGGATAAAGTGTTTCATTGAAGAACTCACTCTGTTTTTGAAAAAGAATTTGAGGCAGGAAAATTTTCTAATGTTTTCTCTCAAGCAAATTCTCTAGTTCCGTCCTCCGGGAGAAGGAGAATGTGTGTTAACCTCCCTTCCAGAGAAGCATTTGCACTCATGTAGAAACGACATTTGATCTTAAACACTGGGCATACTTGGCGTCTAATTCTGCACTATTGTTACAATTTCCCATACTAATCCTAATTCCCTTCAGAGGTTTTATTGCATTGGTTAGTGGCATTAGCCTGTCAACAGCAGGATAAGACAGAAGTTAGTAAGTGGACTTTTTGAGGTCAGGAAAAGCTAAAAGATCAAAAGAAACCAGTTTGTCAACCAAAGTCATCTTGGGAATTAGAAAAAAATCCAAAATTCATAAAATATTTTTTTCTTTAAACTTTGACCAACTTTTACATTTTTTCTCCATCATAGCAACCCTCCCATATATTACCCAAAAACTATGATAAGGTTTGCCCAGTCATTTTGCATGGCTTGCTAGCTTTAATGTGTACCGTATGTTCTCTGGGGAACTGTCATGCTTTTGTCCTAATCATTTATGGCAATGCTTTGGCTTGCATGTGCAGAGAAGTTAAAAGGCTAGGAAAACTGGAAGGACAGGTAATGGCTTCATGCTTGTGCCCTTGTTTCCACTGTCATCCAGTATTAATTTATGTTTGTCACTGACAGGAAAGAATCTTTTATAGCATTGGAGTGATAGCACATTGTACAGTGCATGGAGTCCTGGGCTCAGTGTCCAGTAGATTTGTGTTCAAAGCCTGTATCAGAAATATATTGTCGCTGGAGATGGGATGAAGAATTCCAAAGTGATCAATTTAAGAGGGCTCCCAGGCCAGCAGTACTCTTTTAAACTGAACTCTGTCATTATCCTACAGTGGCTATCTTCCTCTCTCACTTCTATCCTTTTCATGTGTGTGGGTGTTTGTGTCTGTGTGTGTATTGCCTTTCCCCATTAGACTGTAAGCTCCTTGAGGACAGGCTCTTTTTTGTTTTTGTGCCCCAGCTCATATCACTGTTTTTAGCACATAGAAGATGCTTAATAAATGTTTATTGGGGCAGCAAGGTGACTAGGTGGTACAGTGGATAGAATGCCCAGTCTAGAGTCTGGGTACAGTGGGTAGAATGCCCAGTCTGGAGCCTGGAAGACCTGAATTCCAGTATGGCCTCAAACATTTACTAGCTGTGTGACCCTAGGTTAGTCATGGCATCCAGTTTGCCTCAGTTTTCTCAATTGTAAAATGAGTTGGAGAAGGAAATGGCAAACCATTCCTGTATCTTTGCCAAGAAAACCCCAAATGGGATCTCAAAGAGTAGAACAAAACTGAAAATGGCTGAACAAAATGCTTATTTACTGACTGTGACCCTGGAAAGATCACTCAACTTCTCTCATTCCTTTTCACCACTTCTGCATAGTCCACTGGAGAAAAATACAACATGAACCTTAAAAAATGTGTAGTTTAGTTCTGTTAAGATATTGGCTCTTTATTCTTCTCTGTTCTTTAGAGGGCATGTGGAGATGGTTTCTTTGAAAACTGACATAATGTAATGAAATTTCACTAAAGAGCCTTGGTTATTGCTTCTGAATAACTGGGGACTCAGCTTAAACAAGCTATAGTGGTCCTCCTTTTTTGAGATAGTGTTACAAAATGATTGACATCGTCTAGGTATGGGTGAATTATGATGTTACATGGACAAGCTTTATTGCATTTGGCTGCGAGGGAAAATACTTTTGTTCAGAATAAAACTTTTATGTTCACATTTCACTTCATAAAGCCTAAAAACATGAAATTAGTCATTTTAGGAAAAAGTACTGTACTCAGGAGGGAACAATACAAATGCTACCCAGGAGATGATGCCTAATAAAGATTTTCTTCCTTGACTGGATAAAGTTTTCTAGGTTCCTGATTTGTTGTCAAACCTCTACATGATAGTTTATATCTAGTACAATGGCTCATGAAATAAAGCTTAATTTAAAAATCCATTTCTTCAAGCATAGGCTACAAGTTTAATTCTTTTCTTGGGTTGGACTCCACAATCTCTAAGGTTTCCTCTAGCACTAAAAATCTATGACTCTACTTTCCTGTCACTTTTTATTTATTAACATTGCACCAAATGAAGCACTTTATTTGAAAGTCTCTGTTCTTACATAAAGATCATAGCTATATTTTAAAACTTCAAAGAAGCAGTCTGGATCCCCCCCCCATTATTCCATTGTAGATTCTTTGATGCATTGCGAAATCAAATCCAATGACCATTTCTTTTAAACTGTAAAGCAAATGTACAATTTGAAGTTATTCTAGCTTATTTTTTCATAGTTCAAAGAAAAGCTAATAATTTTCATTTAAATTGTTGTGTTCTTTTTTACTTGTATGTGCATACGCATAACTGTAAATTGATATTCCATTATGGAATAAATTTCAAAGCAGCGTTCTCTTAGGGAAATAAATCAATAGAAAAGGAATAAAGATGCCAAAAGAATCAGTTAAAAATGGAACTCTGTGGTAACCAGACAGCATGTATTTAGACGTTTTAAAATATTAACAATAACAGCAACAAAGCCCCACCAATGAAAGTATCAAGGTCCTTTCATCTCTACTTAATAAAAAGTGAAAAACTGGTGAGTTTAGTTTCATCATGTATCTGAAGGTGACAGTTAATAATGGCTTAGAATTAAAGGTTACAAAATATTTTTCTTATGATAACATGACCTATTAGGTAGTTCAATTGTTTTTAGCCCTATTTTATAGATGATGAAACTGAGGTTATAAAGCCGCTTAGTAAATTTTGGAGTTCAGTAATTCAGTGCTAAACCTCTGCAGTTTCCATACCTTGTTGAAACATCATTTCTAGGAATGAATGAAAATGCATTTGTGAAATACTTTACTAGATGCACTGTACTAAGTAGTGAGAATGGTAGGCCACCTAGCTGTCCCAAAACTCTTTAATGTCATCCATTTTCTATTTTGCGTAATTTAACAGATTGTTTAAATAGGTTGGGTTTAAGCTGCTAAAACCTGAGATAATCCCTGCTCTTAAATTCCTTACATTTAAATTGAGAGAAATTGTTTTTCTTCCTCCTTCCTTCTTAAAGAGGACCCAGGACTTCTGAAGGGTGATTTCTTGTCTTGCAAATGAACTGAATTTAAATAAGGCAGAGCTGTGCAAAGTCGTCAGCCTCACTCTCCACTCCTGAATCTTCAGAGTCCAGTGGCAAGACATGGATCAGGGTGATTGGCAGTGGCATCAGATGCAGTGATACACCTTGGCCTTTTTAAGCTAAGATCTTTCCTAGGAATCATTTGTTCTGTGGCAATACAGGTAGTTAAAGTTTAGGTAAGAATTGAGGCAAAAGATGGCCTCGTTTGCCTTCCCAGAAGAATCAGTATGGAATGGGGAGACCCTCAGAGTTTCTGGCCGGGACAGAAACAACTACTGTATGTACCCACTCTGGGCCGTGGGAGTCTAAACAATGAGCAACCTAGGCTTGGGCTGGGACCTAATCTTGGCCACTTAGTGAAACCCAGAGTGATTTGGGTTTAAAGGCCTAATCAAGTAATTCTGTTTGAATCCCAATGGGCTTTTGCAAAGCCTGACTTTTCAGAGCTATAGATGAAGAAATCATAAATGATAATACATTGGCAGAGGAATCAGCTACAGATTGGTTGGAAGATCCTAGTAGCACAGAGTTTTTTAGCTGCAGGACTGATGGGAGGATCCAGTCACCCTAGGCATGCAACTTCAGGGAGGTCAGGGCTAGTGAAGGATTCTTAGTGTGCATTGGCAGGTCATATAGCAATGTCTGTTTGTCTGGATGGCATAGTGTCAGAATGGCATAGTGTCAGAATGGATTGCCATTACTGTCTGCTTGGTGATCTTTCATCTCACAATGAAAGTTATACTTGAAGTCAGGGCACATATGAGAACAAATATAAAAATTAATATCAAATAAAAAGAAAAAACTAAAGATATGTCAGCTGCTCAAACCCAACCTATTTTAAATAAGCTTTTAATAATGCAAAAGATAAACTAGAGGATGTTAGTTAAAGACTTTGAGGGCAGCTGGGTAGTGCAGTGGATACAGAGCTAGGGTCAGGAAGACTCTTCTTCCTAAGGTAAAATCCCATCTGCAGGCAAGTGATCCTGTTTGCTTCAGTTTCCACACCTGTAAAATGAGCTGGGGAAGGAAATGGCAAACCACTCCCATACCTTTGCCAAGAAGACCCTAAATGGAGTCACAGAGAGTGGGACATGGTGAAAAGCCACTGAACAACAAAAAAGACTTGGAATTATGGAATATTAAGGCTGGAAGAGATCTTTCAGGTCATGTAAGACAGTGTTCCCATTTTACAAATAAGGAAGTTGCATTTCAGAGAGGTAAGGATACTTGCTCAAGTTGACAAGACTAGTTATTAACTAAACCAGGACTTGAATTAAGGTCTCCTTACCTACTTCGATAGTGCAGGGTTCCATTTTTTAGAGAAGTATAACTAATGCAAAACATTTGTCATGATGAGAAGGCCAAAGATGTCTGGCAATTGTCTCTACCGATGAATTCATAATGTAGCAATGGCGCAATAAATATTTATTGAATAACTGAATCTAGCCATATCTTCCAAGAGCATTTTTTTGGGTGAAATTCAGAGGGTGGAAAACTGATAAAAAACAGATTATGGTCATCGCTATTTCTTAGCAATGATAGTGAGATTGCCACCTTTGGACTCTACAGACAGTATCTGGTGAGAGGCAGTAGCCATGATAATGTATTATACTCTGGTTCAAAAAATGTACTTTCCAGTCACAAGATGGAGAAGGTTTGCACTGTAGTTTGAAAAAAGATCTCGTACTCCAGAGGCTTACCGTAATACTGCCCAGATCAGTTAATGAAGACTCTGGAATGATGTAGCCCATTACTACTCCGAATTCCCAAACTCCATTCAAGAGATTTTCCTGCGTCGATCTTCAGCATTGAAATCACAGGAGTACACCAGGATGCTTGTCCAAGAAGGTTTTTTTATTAAGTGCTTACTAGGTGCCAAGCTCTGGTAAGCATTGGGAATACAATTACAAGCAAGATAGTTCCTTCCCAAAGGGAGCTTATATTTCAGCAAGGGAAGAATTGTCACCGTTATCATCATAGCTAGCATCTATGTAGCATCTACTATGTGCCAGGTGCTGTTCTGAGTACTTTATAAATATTATTTCATTTAATGCTCACAGCAACCCTTGGAGGCAGATACTATTATTATCCCCATTTTTGCAATTGAGAAAACTGAGGCAGATGAAGTTTAAGTGGCTTACCCATTTTAATTTATGCCACCTAGCAGCCCTGAAAATTAGTGATACCCAGAAGTTAAATGGGCTTCTCTGAGAGGTAGAGGGTTTCCCCTCATTAGAGATTTTCAAGGAAAGGCTCAACAATTATTTGTCTTGTAGATTACTTTCAACTTGATGGCTCTTTTCCAGCTCTCAGATTCTGCGATCTTTACTTTGAGATAAGATATGGTATAATAAGCAGAAGTTATTTGAAACTATATTCTAAACCTAGAAATTTGGGTTCAAATCGCTTTAATGGTTCTAGGCAAACTATTTAGCTCATTGGAACCTCAATGTTCATCTGTAAAATGGGAATAATGTCCACTACCTACTTTCCAGATTTTCTGTTTTTAAAGTGTTTTGTATTTATTAAAATGACATTTAAGTGTGAGGAGGAATTATCATTTATTTGTCTGTTCTATTTGACTTACCTTAAGTACTATTATATTACTTAATATTTAAATGTTAGTGATCAGATTTTTATTTTATCACCTTTCTAATTTGAAAGTATCTTTGACATTGTCCTCATCTTTGCCTCTTGGCATCTCTGGCTTTCTTTTTTATTTTTTAAATTTTAATTTATTTATTTTTAGTTTTCAACAATCACTTCCATAAGTCATAAATTTTCTCCTCCTTTCACCTCCCTCCTTGAGATGGCATCTAATCTTATATGAGTTCTACATATACATTCTTATTAAGCACATTTTCACATTGGTCATGTTGCATAGAAGAATTAAAATGAATGGGAGAAACCATGAGAAAAAACAAAACATAACACAAGAGAAAATAGTCTGCTTCCTTCTGTGTTCCAAATCTGAATGTGAATGCATTTTGCCTCAAGAGTCCTTTGGGAATGTTTTAGTTCCTTGCATGCTGTGAAGGGCCAAATCATGATTGATTAGAGAGATGTAAATCAAAACAACACTGAGATACCACAGCACACCTATCAGATTGGCTAACATGACAAAACAGGAAGATAGTAAATGTTGGAGAAGATGTGGGAGAGTTGGAACACTTTGTTGGTAGAACTGTGAGCTGATCCAACCATTCTGGAGAACAATTTGGAACCATGCCCAATGGACTACAAAAATGTGCATACCCTTTGACCCATCTATATCACTTCTATAGGAAATGATGAACAGGAGGACTTTAGAGAGGCCTGGAAGGACTTACATGAACTGATGTGAGTGAAATGAGCAGAACAGGAGAACATTGTACACAGTAACAGCCACTGTATGTGAGGACTGTTCCTGACTTTTTTTAAATTAAAATTCTACTCTTTGTAAAGATTTTCCTGGTCCTTCTTAGTACTTAATGCCTTCCCTCTGAGATTGGCTATACTTCATCTTGTATATATCTTATTTGTACATGGTTGTTTTATCTCATTAGGTTGTGAACTCCTTGAGGGCAGCAACTCTTATTTTGCCTTTATTTTTATTTCCAATGCTTAGTTAGCACTTTATTTGGCACACAATAGGTACTTAATAAATACCTGTTGACTTGTTAACTTCTCATGAAACAGTAAATAAGAAATACATACTTGTAAAAAAAAATTAGCCATGTGATTAGTGTACCCTACTGACTGCTTTCAAGGTAGGAAATGTTTTCCTGAATCAGATAAGTTTTTTGTTTCTCCTAATGAAGCCCAGATAGCATTTGAGCCAGCTTCTTGTATAACCATCTGAGAAATAATTTATTTTTTGAAAGTCTCAGGTGACACAGGGCATTAAGGGAATAGTTCACTAGTAGACTTATTTTCATACATATGAGTTAATCATGTTTCAATTCTACTTATGTAAACATTTCAACAATTCCAGGAAAAACCTCAGTATTTGAAAATGAAATGAATTTCATCACCCACCTATTCCTATTAAAATACTAAGCCTTCAATTTCTTCTGTGGAGGGCCAGCTTTAATCATTGTAAAAACATTTTGATAAGGCATGCACACATAGTACTAAGGCACATATAAATATTACCAAGTTTGAAAATTTAGCTATCAGATTGTTCTAGACAAATGAAAGCATGCGTGGTAGGAGAAGACGGTTTGGGTAGGTGTTCTCAAAGGAAGCAAACACATAGAATCTTAGAGTTAGAGTAAGAAAGGAACTTAGATGTCCTTCAGTCTGTCTCCTTTTATAGATGAGGCACAGCAAGGTTAAATCACTTGTCTGGATTCACACAGCTGCTAAGTGTCTGAGGTGGAATTTGAACCCAGACTTTACTGAGTTCTTCAAGTCTAGGTCTTTATTCATTAAACCATGCTGCCTTTCAGGTTCTGGTTGCTTTGCCCTTTTAAAGATTCATTTTCATTTTGAGTGTTCCTTATCCATTATTTCAGTTCTGTCCCATTAACTATAATTAAAATCTCCTGCGTGAATTCCTGCTCTCAAGCTTTGTCTTAGGATGCTGCTTCATGAGTACGGCAGAAAAACTCAAACACTGCCAGTTTTTACTGAGTTGTTGAGACAACAGTGTCCACAACCACAGCAACAATTTCAACAAGAAGAAAAGCTCAAACGTTGCCAGTTTCTACCAAACTAAGAAAATCTCATGGATCTTTGATCTTGAGCTGGAAGAGACCTCAGAGGCCATCTAACCCAGACTAACTTCTGATTTTACAAATAAAAAAACCTGAGACCCATAGAGGTGAAATAATTGGTTCAAGATCACACAGGTAGTAGGAGCCAGAGTCAGAATTTGAACCTAGGTCTCCTGACACCAGATCCAGTGTTGTTTCTGCTATATCATATTGCCTTTATCCGAGGCCCAGCCTAACCATGTTTGGACACATCACTGCATTTTGACCAGGGAATGTCTGCCCCAATTATGTAAAGACTTACCCTGGTGGAATGGGCAGATATGAACAATTTATTCCACTGGCCATAAAGGCAACTGAGACAGGCACTGCTGAGTGCTTAGAGCTTGGTCAGACATCTAAGATGCCAAGGTCATCTACTGCATGGGGGGGCATTGCCATTCATCCCAACTCGTCTTGCCACTGGAATTCTGTGACTGGAAGAGAGAGTGAGGCTGATGACTTTGTACAACTCTGCCTCACTTAAGTCCAATACAGACTCAAGTCAAAACATCACTCTTGTGATGTCATTGACTCTCTGTGAAAATGAAGAACAAATAGTGATCAGACAGCATGTGATGATTTTTTTTCTGCTACAGCAACTTAAGGAAATAGTCTAAAGGTGTTAAGAGAGTTTAGATCTGTGTTGGGTAGAGGGAGGAGGAGTCTATGAAATCACAGATTCTAGAAAGGATGAATAATGACTTCAGAACCTCCTTGTGGACAAGCGCTGGCACACGGCTACCTCTTCTTTTTCACTGATGGCAGTCCATATCTCTCTCAATAGGCACTTGTGTGATGTCCGGTGTTATTGTTTACATTGTTGACATTTGTCTTCTTATTAAATTCTTGTATTTAGGTTTTTTCCGTGAACTCTTTTTTGTGTAAATCTCATGTCTTATATTCTTTCTGTCTTCTGTATGTAATATCTTGCCCAGTGACTTAGATATTGAGAGGTTGGTGGAATAGAAACCTTATGACTGAAGTTTTGAGATTTACCTTTCTATGCTATCTTGCTATGTCTTCCCTTCTTATCTTTCACTCTTGTTTACCCCTGGGTTTCATAAGATCTATTATAGAAGTGGCTGCCTGTTAATTTACTCATTCTTGGTAGTCTAGTGAGTGACCCTTTTGCCTCATTCACTTCACAAATATTTATTATTAAATGTCTCCAGTGGACAGAGCATTGTTCTAGGTGGTATGTAACATAGGACGATAAGATAAAAATTTATTCTTGCTCTTATGACACATTAGTATAATATAAAACTAAATAAAACTGTGCTTTCTGTCTTAGTAAAGTAAGAGACAGAGAATTTTCTGGTACCTCTCATATGGTAAGTGGCACAGTAGGCTGGATCTGGAGTCAGGAAGCTCTAAGTTCAAATCCTGCCTCAGTCACTTGCTAGCTGTGACTCTGGGCAAATCATTTAACCTCTGTCTACCTCAGTTTTCTCCACTGTAAGACAGAACTCATAATGCCACCTACCTTATACAGTTGTTGTGAGGATCAAAGAGAGTATTTGTAAAATGCTTGGAAAAGTTCCTGGCACATAGTAGACAATAAATGTTTATACTTTTATTGCCAAGGTGTTTGTGAGAATAAAATGAGATAATATTTATAAAGCACTATGCAAGCCTTAAAAGCCTTATTTCAATGCTAATTATTATTATTTAAACAAAACCTTGCCTCCCTGCCCTGTTGTTCCCAGAGCATCTTGAATTTTTCTGTTACTACTTCATGTTTCCCATCTTAGATGGTAAGTTTTCATGAGGACAGAGACTATTTTAGTCTTCTTCATATTCCACATAATGCTTTGCACTTAGAAGTATATAATGATTCATTCTTTGCCTGTGTGTGTGTGTGTGTGTGTGTGAGTGAATAAGTGGGGAACTAAGTATAAGAATGAAGATTTCTTGTGGCTTAATAGAAAGCCAAAAAAATAATGATCTTGTACTAGACTCTCATGCATAATACATGGAGCCATACATCTTATGCTCTTTGCTAGAAACATGTCCTTTGTCTTCCATATATTACACAAAGTGTTTTACAATGGGACCATTTAATTACTAGTACCTTTAGTAGCCTTAAACCCTTTTTTTCCTTTCCTAGAAATGAATACTTATGGGACTTTCAAAACTAAAACATCTGCTTGTTTTTATTTTATTTTCCCTTTTTCCATAGAATTTTGGTCTATATCAAAACTAAATTCTACCTTCTGAATATATTTTGTTTATTAGAGACAGAGTTTCTGTTTTGTCTTTTACCTGCTTGACAATTAAGCATATGTAAGATACATATTGTGTGGGCCTATGTAAATATATGGGCACAACTTATGGGTAACATAGGTAAATATGATCTGAGCTCTGGCCCACCTCTATATAGAGTAGGAGAAGGACGTTGCTAGTACTAGCCCCAGTCTGGTTTGTGGTAAGAGGGACAGGCAGGATCCAGGACAACTTCTCCAGGCTCTAAGCAGTGTAGGTTGTTTAGTCATTTTTTTCAGTCCTGTCCAACTCTTTGGACCTCATTTGTGGTTTTCTTAGCAAAGATGCTAGAGTGGTTTGTCATTTCGTTCTCTAGTTCATTTTCCAAATGAGGAAAGTGAGGCAAACAGGGTTAAGTGACTTGCTTAGGGTCATAGAGCTAGTAAGTGTCTGAGGTCACAGACACTTTAATTTAGGTCTTCCTGACTGCTGACCCCCCACTCTACTCACTGCACCAGCTAGATAACCCTCTAATACGGGTGTTCACTTAGAATTATATGTGTTTACTTAACCTGCAATATCTCTAGGCTGGGAGTATGATAGGTTTAGAACTAAAGCTGCTTCTCTCGTTGATCTCAAGGGAGAAGATAGCCTTTAGCTTATGCTAGCCAGGATATTAGCCATAAAAATATTGAGTTAATCATTGATTGTAAAGCAGCAAACATATTTTCTCTTAAATTTTCTAAACGCCTATGTTAATGTTAGCTTTTGATAGCAGCTCAACAGCATAAATGAAGTTACTATTGAACATTAGAAAAGAACAAAATTCTCTCTAATTCCCCAGACCTTCTGATGGAAAATGGATAAATCCTTCTATTATCTGTTTGGGACCTTGCTAGAATATAACATAGAAATTCCAAGTTCCAAAACCAGCCAGTTTCCTGTGACTGTGCAGAAGATGTTTCTTCCCTCCCCCCAAAAAATCCCTAAACAAACCAAACCAAAAATTTTCTACTAACTCAAATGACTAAGTGGAAATTTACCTAAGTTCTCAAGAAATGGCTAAGCAAGAAGTCTGGAAAAGTTTTATTTAAAAGATAATGACTTTTTTCCTCTTTCCCTTTGCCTCTTGCCAAACCCCACCTCCATAATGGAATTTTTTCATAATGCACCTGAAAACAGGCTATTTGTAGATAGCATGGCCTCATCCGTAATTACTGCTTCCCCACTGTGTTAGTATGCTATAAGCAACAGGAGCTGAATACAATATTACACCCTGTGTGCTTACTAGACTTCAGAAAACAGATCGAGTCAAGGGACAGTATAATAGACATCTTCCTAAGCTAAAGTCAGGTTAGTATGGCTGGGATAATTTTAGAGAGAATTCACACAGTAGCCCTCTGAAATAGTAGAGAGTTAGTTATCTTCTAGAAGTTAATTTTCCTCTGACTCCTTGGCTGTGATTCATTCTGAACAGTAATATATTTTCCAAGTGCCCAACCCTAAATCTCTCTTCCCTTCCCTCCCTTTAAACCTTCAGTTCAGCTACACTGGAAAGAGAAGAAAGGCCACAGCTTTGGCTTAACAGATAAAATAATGAATCTGCATTACTCAGTGCCTGACCAGAAGCTACACAAAGTACTCTATCTCTTTCCCATAGAGATTAGTAGTCCTCTGTAGTAGAAAGATAGGGAGGAAGTAGATTAGCTCATTGAAGGCAGATACTTAGGGTCACCTCTTTCTGGAAAAAAAAATGCAGTTTTCTGTTGGTGATATTCTGTACCAGTTCAGCAGTCAAGTAATTATGGAAAGCGTGTCCTTTTTGAAATGAATCTTTCCTTGTGTGGCACAGAGGATAGCTAGATACTGCCAAATATCTTTCCCAGCAAAAGTGTTTGGTGCTTAATTCAGTTGCCGCACATCTGATAGTTAACCCAAAGAGTGATTGGCGAGAAAGGGCCTGATGAAAGTCTCTGCACCACCAAGGACAGTTACCATTGATGTGGTTGATGAATATAGTTCTTCAGTCTAAATTGTAGTCCTTCATGGTCAACGGATTTTTTTTTTTGGCTTACGTTAAGAATATTTAACTACTGCTTTCTCACTAGGAGAGATACTCCTTTCTCACTAGGAGAGATACAATTCAAGAATAAATGGAATGAAATATTTCATTTCTCATGATCCATTGATGAATTTTGGGGAACTTAAGGTAACACAAACAGCCCTGCTGATAATGAGCTCTTAATATTCTCAAACATCTACAGTTGAAAGTTTTTCTGTCTCATGTTAGGACCATACTTTTGGAATATTCCAGGAAATTATCTCAGAGAGCCAAAGAGGTCTCCAACTGAACATTCTTGGTTTCTTGAAGAGACATGCAGCCTTTGACAGTGGTGGATTATTTATAAATATGTGCTGTCTTCTCCATCGGACTTCATAGAAATGACATTTGTCAGCCTTGCCAGAGAGTGCATCTGCCTTAAAGTGGCTGCCAAAGCCCTACGTGCCAATACCCACTTAAGATTCTGAACCTCATTCAAAAAATCTCTGAATCTCATTCAGCAGATTTAATCATGCTAGCCTTGGCATAGATTTTGGTGGCAGCCTGGGTAATGTAGGGGTTCCCAACATTTTATTTTTCTGAGGCAAGCTAGCTTCTTCAGGGTCCATTCAGGTTCTATAGAAAAGAGCTCTGGATTTGTCATTAGAGGACCTAGGTTTGAATGCCAGATTTGTCACTTTAACTATCAGTGTTGTTGGGCAAATCATGTAACTTCTTTGGATCTCATGAAGTTATTGATCTATAAAAATGAAGGGAGTATGGATGGACAAGATCTCTAAAGTTTTTTCTAACTCTACATCTATGATCCTAAGATCCTTCTCATTTCCTCTAAGCCACAAGACCCTCGTGGAGATGTCAGTAAAGTTCCTGTTTTTGAATGAAGGTTGAATGATGTTTGTTTATAAAGGATATATGGGAGGGGAGGGGGAAAGGTAGAGAATAAGCATTTATATAGTATCTACTATGTGTCAGGCACTGTACTAAGTACTTTACAAATATAATTTCATGTGATCCTTACAAAAACTCTGCAAGACAGATGCTGTTATTAGCTTCATTTTACATATGAGGAAACAGAAGTTAAGTGAGCCCAGGTGAGGGTCTGATAAGTTTGTGTCTCAGAAGAGAGGAGGAGGTAGCCCATTCTACTGTTAGCCTTCTACTACCTGTTGATAGTTCTGGCCACCTTGGAGAAAATGGTGAGGAGATGGTATGTTGATGGTCCTTAGAAGCCCCCATTTAGGTCAGGCATCAACATCAATTCCTACCAATCTACTCTTACAGATTATATTGCACTGGGTGGAGACCATTAGTATGAGCATCTGATCATTTGATGGGAACCATACACTTGGCATTCTTGCTGATTTATATCACCCCACTTGGTCTGTATCATGATTGACTTAGGCACATGCCCATCTGTGCTCTGGCACTCCTTATTGCACCCAACTGGAAGGATTTACTAGAGAAACAAACTGAAAATATTTGGTGGAGGTCTTTCCTCACCCCATTTCACTCATACAAAGTGCACTTGATGAATAGAAAGAGGTCTTTAAAGAAACACCGGTTGAGGATAGAAAAAAAAAAAAGATATGAGAGGGTAAATAGTAACAAGTTTGAGGTTAGAATTCATCTAAGACTCAAAACAAATCAAAGCAAATCAAGATTTCTTCCTTGAAGGTTACTTATATTTCTTTAACTTTTATTACTCTTTGATAAGCCTCCACCAATGACAGATATAGTTGTCAAATAAAACTATGGGAGCACCTACCTGGATTGTCTTATTCATCTTAGCAAATATGTGTACTCTGATGAATGTAAGGTACCAGTAATGACTAGTACAGTGACTGAAGTTTTTGCAGGTGCTTTCATGTTTTTTGGACCAGTCGGGTATCATTTGGAGAATTAATTCTTTTTGTCCAATAAAGAACAGACATATTAAATGAGTAGAGTTTGTACAGAGAGTCTCTTCATTAAGTTAACCATTTTCTTTCCTGTGATGTGATCAGTTCTAATATTTTGAAAAGTATATTACCCTTTGGAAATAGTTTTATTTTTCCTTTTTCTTTAAGCAGCCCTAATCATTCAGGTGGCTGTTGTTCAGTTATTTCATTCAGGTAGCTCTCCTTTACCTATAAGCTTAAAGGTTATTTGTAATGCTAGAGTGGTAGAGAAAATGTAATGAATGTGGAAGCACCCTTTATTGCTTTTAATTCTTCAAACTGTGGAAGGATGAAAAAAAAAAAGGATCTGATATTAACCCTACAGGATTTCACTACTTTCAGGCTAGTGTGAAGAATCTCAAAATAAGACTGTCTATTTTTTTTTACCTGTCCAGTTTGGAACCATTTTCTCCTAAGCAGGCCCACATGGACAGCTAATTGTTAATGGCAGTTGTCCATTTCTTTTAACTCTTGACTTTCTGCTGGGCCAGAAAAGTAAGGGAGAAAGATAGGGGATACTCCATATGCTTCTCAATCTTAAATTATCTAAAATTATCACAATGACCCAGGGTTTATTATGTGTCATTTAAAAAAAACTTTTTAGAAATATATATATATATACACATCCGTATATATATATATATGTATATATATACATATATATAACCACTGGATTGTTATTTTTGGATTTTCCATTGACAGGAGGCAGATAGCAGTGAAGACTGTAAACTGACAGACTCGGGTGAGTCTGCTGTTGCCTTAGGCAGTCAAAGATGAGGCCCACTCCAGCCTTCTGACTTAGGACATTCATCCCTCCTGAGGTTCCTTGTCCTTTCTGATGATGGATTGAGAAAGACAAGCGGCCCTTGGGTAGACAAACACTTCACCCAGGCATTTGGTGCCATTTAACAGTTCCTTCTTACTCTTGACATTTTCATTTCCCTTCTTCACCTCGCTCATCACTAACTGTTTGCATCTTATTTTCTGTACACAGAAGTAATACAGAATGACAGAATACATATACAAGCTCCATTACTCATTTTATAAGCTATATTCTAGTGAAATTACACAGCGAGTTTTATACTAGCTGAGCCATGAAAGAAGTATTGCAATTTTAATTGTACATTGGCCTCATACAAACATCTTTCAAAATGGACTGAAATTTTTATGAAGCATAGCTGCTCAAAAAAATATGTACAGGTATTTCATTTATAATTCTTTCATCTCAGTACTGATCCATCCCTCTTCCATAGCAAACTTTATTTTCTTGCAAAAAGATTAGAATTTTCAATATTGTTCCTTAGGGAAAGAACACTGTATAGTCAAACCTTTTCAAACTTTAGAGTCATGTTCAAAGGCTTCCCATGAATGTTATATCATAACAGTGACTTCTTATTCTATAGTTCGCTATGTAACTTAAGAAGGTCATGATATTCTAAGATTACAGTCAATTTGTTTTAAGAAGCAGGTTAGAGATTAACTGTTCAAACTTTTATTCAGATAACCCAGTAATTAGTTCTGAATTATCCAAATGACAAAGTGTTCAGCGGGGAAAAGAAATCGTTATAACAGTTGAAACTGAGATTCTGTCTCATTTTCCATCACTTGATTCACATTTAATGATTAAATGATTTCATTATTTGGAGGAATAAATAAGCTTTATCCTGTACCTTGAATGCTGTTTTTTCTTTAAAAAATTAAAATAATTTTTAATTAAAATAATAAAATAAAAGCAAAACAAAGTTTGCTTTGAAGCAAAGTGTTGTGATTTCAACTTTCAGAGGCCAAAGCCTGCTGTATCCGTAATGTTCACCCATGAATTACTAATAATATAACATCGGTCAGCATTAGGTGTGTGGTGATCTTTTGTCTAAAGGACCATTTCAAGATTTGAGCATATAAAAATTATTTCTACCACTTCCATGTTTCTGAATTTTTTTAGTTCATCTCAATGAAATGGAATAGTGGTTCTGAAAGACATTAGAAATGCCTCATTCGCAAAGTTAAGAACTGAACATTGGACTGGCAGTGTGGCAAAGTTTGTAGCTTGTGACTTCCTTAGGAAGGCATGTTTTGAAATGTTGCTTGGTGTTGGTTACTGGTCATGCTTTTGGAATATTCCAGGAAGATATGTCAGAGAGCCAAAGATGTCTCCAAGTGAACATTCCTGGTTCCTTGAAGAGACATGCAGCCTTCTGTAGTGGTGGATTATTTATCAATGTGTGCTTCCATTTCCATTGGACTGCAGAAAGTTTGTTGCTTTAATTTATTTGGACATGCCATTTTCCCCATCAGACTCAGATCAGTTATAAGTTATTCCACCCTACAAAAAACGTGAATGAAATTTACATCAACAAACAAGCAGTTGATGACTAGTCCAGAATCATGGAAATTTTGAGATGAAATTTATTTCTAGACTGATGGCTGGAACCCAAAGGATTGGGAAGTCAGGTAAACAAGGGAGGAGGAAATGGGAGAAGTTTATGTCACTAAGGAAAAAAGGCATAGCTCTTCACTCGTTTTGTTAGCTTGGTGTAGGAGCATAATATAGGTAGTTAGAAAAGAGCCTACAGATAATGTAGTGGGCTGTTAATGTAATCATGTGAAATGTCCTCATTTTGCATATAGGAAAACTGAGGCACAGAATGGGAAAGTGACTTGCCTAATGTCACATGAATAGTGATTATTTTAGCTTGGATTTGAACCTGAGTTTAGGATTGAAGCCAAGTAGGTGTTCTTCTCATTTACAGCAGGGCCATAGTCAAAGAGAGTCAGAAGGGACTTTAAGTCTTTTCTCATTTTGAGATTTGTTTTCTATTTCTCACACCAGCCCCCTACCCCATTTCACATATTTGCATGAGGGAATCTCTTGTACTTCCAGCCTACTAGATGGCCAAGTAAGAAAGCACCAAGAAAGGAGGTAAGGCAAGGAGCTTTAGGCCTTGTGTGCAAAAAGGATAAATGCCTTTTTGAGAGGTGGGAAGGCTTAGAAGTTGAAGCTTTTGGAAAGGTTATGAGAGAGACACAGACCAACAGAGAGAGATACAGAGAGAAAGACATAAAGACAGACACATGACAGGAGCCTACAGCTTTCTTGGCACCTGCAGTGAAGTATTTTGGCTTTTCCTGAGTCCTGGATGAAAGCACTCCTTTAATAACATCATGGGGCAGCTGAACTGGAGGCCAGTCACTTCAAGAGCCTTAATGGGACTGCCCTTTTCAGTCACGATATGTATCTTCCAGGACCTTAGGAACATCTTAGTATATATTCCCACATTCAAAACCAATCACTATAATTTGTTCCAGGAAGGCCACAAGCAAAAGCCATGACATTTTGCTACAGGATTTATTTTTATTTATTTAAAAACTTCTTTCTTTTCAAGAGAAACATGACAGTGGGGATCTTCCATCAGATTTCTGGCAACTTTTGTATTAATAACTCTGTCTACCATGATATTGATGTAGCTTTTCAGGAAAGGAATTTCATTAAGAAACAGAGCAATAAAAGCCTTCCCACATTCTGCTGTTGGGTCTATTTGTTGCATCCCTTGCATCTGTGGACCAGGGAAATTGTCAGAAAGGACTAAGGTCAGTGAGTTATTGCTGCCAAATTTTCCTGGTTCTAACTAGGTTCTTAGGAGGGAAAGGTTTCAAGGGAAGTTTCACTGGGAAGACAGTGTCAGAGGATATGCCAAGAAGGAAATACATGTCTTCTGCTCGTTTTCAAGCCAGCTAGAAGGGAATTAAATGAATACTTGCACCTTCTTTCATTGAATCATGCATAAAATTCAGGTAGCAGACAGAAAAAGTCTTTCTGGTGGAGAAAACCTAGAGGCTCATAGGCAATAAAAAGCATAATGTCAAGATAAGAGAAACTGTTTAGATTCCTAATGCTAGGTATTCTAAAAATATAATTTATAGCTTAAATTTGTCACTTTCTGATGACAGGGAACTTTCCTATACTTCATCTCAGAGGATGCCTCTAGCACTCCAACATATATTGCTATACACATTTTCCAGATGAAGAAACTGAGTCTCTGGGAGCACAAATCCTTTACCTAATCAATTAACAATATTTGTTAAGCACCCTGTCTGTCTCAGATATGGTGCTAGCTTTTCTGGCAGTTTAGAGAATAAAAAGGAACCTGTTACTGCCGTCTAAACTTACATTTTATTTGGGGGAGACAACACGTCCACGTGTAACTATACAGAGAACACAAGTAGAACAAATAGATGGTATTACACGATGGGAGAGGAATCAGCCTCAGGAGAGATTAGGAAAGGTGTTGATGGAGCTGAATTTTGAAGGAAACTGGAGAGTGTGTGAGGAGGCAGAGCATTCTCAACATCAGGGACCCTCTGTGCGAAGGAAGGGAAATAGGAGATGGAATGCTGAGCTGAAAGTCGTCTAGCTCAGGAGGAAACGGGGTATGCGATGGGGAGTCCTGTGTAATAAGCCTGAATGGGGCCAGCTAGTGAAGGACTTTAAAAGCCATATGCAAGACTTTGTTTTTGATCCTGGAAACAAATGGGAACCACTGGAGTTTATTTAGTATATGTGGTGGACATGATCAGAGTTTTACTTTAGGAATATAATGTTGACAACTCTTATGTAAGACAGAGGAGGGAGAAACTTGTAGCTGGGAGAGCACTTAGAAGGCTGTCCAATAGTCCAGGAGAAAAGCAATGAAAGCCTAAGTTATGTGGAATGAGGACTGAGTTTGAGTCCTACTGACCCCCAGATCCAATGGTTTTTCTATTCCAAAAAGAATATATAATAGATCAGTATTATGTAAAATATTATTAAGATAACAGTAAAATAGTTTTAAAAGTAATTTTTCTTTCTTTAAATTAAAAAATTAATAATATTAAAATAATAAGATAATGCAATCAAAAATATTTGTGAAGTGATTTGTAAAATTTAAAGGAGTGTATAATGCTAGCTATTAATATGATGGTGATTATATACAGTGCTGCTTATGGTATAAACAGCCCAGTAAGGATGAAATGTCAGGGGCATTTAGGAGTGGTATTCATAACGATAACACCCCATTACACATATAGTATCTACTTCTGGGAAACTCAAAAGTACTTTCACAGAATTGCTAATTGAGAGAAACCTTATTGAGATGTGTCCAAAATCACAAGGATCTTTGAAGGCCTTAGCTGGTGATCTCTGCTTGGCTTATTGTTCTTACTGAGCGCACTTAGAGGTTAATTGCATTCTAGGCATGTTTCTTTTAAAGTGTCATCATCTTTGCTGAGTGATAAACTCAAAGTTAAAATGACTTTTCTCTTAGTTTAGTTCTTCATGCTTATCTCCTCCCTTCTTAACGTTTTTCCCCCTTCAATGGAGATTTTTGGTGAATCCCCACTAATTAGGATTTTGGAGAAGTTCAGAGATACGGTGAATTGATATTACCTAAAAAGTTAGAAATTTTATTTTGTTTAATTTGTTTCCTGGATCCATTTAAAAAAAAAATCAAGAGTGGCTTTTTTAAATGAAAGGGCTTGAGAAATCTCCAGTGTACATTTAAGTTTTGATTCCAGCAATTATTAGATATCAAATTACTTAGGCTGCCCTTGTGGAACATTGTCCTTTTGTAAACTGTCATTTTTCATCAATCTCATTTTACTTACTTTTTTGCATTAGTCTGAGTTTTATAAAGGTAATAACTGACATTTACTTAGACAGCACTTTAAAGTTTGCCTAAGTACTCTAAGTATATTATCTCATTTGAGCCCAGCAACAACTTGTGAGGTGAGTACTGCAGGTATCGTTATCTCCATTTTGCAGATGAGAGTTTATAATGGGAAACGTACTTTAATGTATCAAGACTTTATTTCTTTCAAAATATTCTACAGTTCAGAGTTTTTATTTAGCATGAGTCGACTCTCTCTCTGTACCCCATTGTTTTCTGAGTTGTTGAGGTTTTACTGCATGAGACAATACATTTCCTAGGAGCCCTGTTTAAGCTGAATCCCCCAGTAAACAAGAGTTCATTCGAAGTTGGTTGCTTCTATTTTATGGTATCAGTTATACATTTGACATGATTATTTTTAATGGGATTATTAATTAATATAATTAATTCTGTGTTGATATTTTTCTTGGATGAAAAACATTTAGGGAGATAAATGACATTCAATCAATAGGCATTTTTAAAGCAAATAGAATATGCCAGGCTCGAGAGATACAAAAGAAGGCAAAACATAGCTTTTGCCCTTAAGGAGCTCACATTCTGATGGGGAGACATGACGAAAACAGCTATATATCAACCATCAAAATATAGGATAAAGTGAAGATAATCAGCAGAGGGATGACATCTTGCATGAAGGGAGATCGAACAAGACTTCCTGTACAAGGTAGGATTTTAGAAAGAAGCCAGCATTTAGGACATAGGAGAGGTAGAGCATTCCAGGCATGGGGAGACAGCCTGTGAAAATGCTGGAGTTGGCATATGGAGGGTCTTGTTAGAAGACTAGCAAAGAATCACCACTGGCACTAGATTATAGAGTACATGGTAGGAATGTAAGGTGTATGATGAGACTGGAAAGATAGGAGAGGGAAAGGTTGTGATGGACTTTAGATGCCAAACAGAGGATTTTCTCTTTAATGTTGGAGGTGATAGGGAGCTCCTGGAATTTACTGAATGGGGGCAGTGGTGGTGGTGGTGGTGACATGGTCAGCTCTGTACTTTAGGACGATCAGTTTGACAGAGGAGAGAAAGATGGACTGGGGAGGAGAGATGAAACACAGTGACCCACCAGCAGGCTATATTTTATCAGTCCAGGCAGGAGATAATGAAGGCTTGGACCAGGGTGGTAGCAGTGTCAGAGTACAAAAGGTGTATATGCAAAAGATACTATGAAGATAGCTATGATATACAGCAGATTAGATATGGGGGAGGGGGTGATGGTGAGGAGTTGACTGTAACACTGAACTTTCAAGCCTAAGTCACCGGGAAGAGAATGTTTTTCTTGACAGTAATAGGAAATGGGAGTCAATTAATAGCCCAGTCTCTGTGTTTTAGCATAAAGGAATCTTAATTTCTCATTGACCTACTAATTTCTCTCAAAAAATATCTTTTAGGATGAAAGATCTTGTGGTCACTAGAGAGGATAAGGACGTGAAGGAAAACACAGACCCAGATGTGCTGCTGTGGTTGCTTGTGTGGACTTCGATGAGTTATTTAACATCTCAGGACTTCACTTTCCACATTTGTTAAATGAGGTGATTGGAACAGATTCAGTTCTAGCTCCTGTGACCTAGAGATGATTCTGAAGCCAAGTGTTTTCTTAAAGCAAGAGCATTATTAAAGTGAATTCCGAAATCTTTTCTCTTTTTCATCTCCCAAGGTACTTGGTTCTTTAGTCCATAGCAGAAATCCAATGACTTTATAAGTTGAAATTTTATTTAATAAATGGTGAATTTGATTAGGTTACAGTCAACAAATCATTGGATAAGTTCAGAGCTAGAATGGCCTTAGAAATAATTTGGTTCAGCCTCATTTTACGAATCAGGAAACTGAGACCCAAAGAAGTTTTGACTTGCTAGGGATGTGACAGGTAATTAGAGTTGTCCTAATTTCCCAGTATACCTTCTGATCTGAGGGAATGAAACAATCAGAAAAATTTTATCTCACTCTTTGTATTTTGTATTCGATTGTCTTAGAAAAGGATTATATCTTGTTACTCATTAAGTTTTCATTCCATGGATGTGATCCCAAAGCAAGGAAGCTAGAAGTGGAAAGCTAGATTCCTCAGACCTTTCATTAGCTATTTGAAGGTACTATGCAGGTATAAGGCTCTGTATTTTCCTTTCCATTAATTTACTCCTGCAAAGAATTGCCCTGTGGAGTTTTCTTATAGGATGACAGCATCATTGATCTGTAGCTAGAAGCTAGAGATTTTAACCTTTCCTCTTCCCTCTGCCTGGACCGATAAGGTTAGAGAAATACAGATAACCTTTTCTCGGTTAAAATGATTGGTGATACATGCTTTCTTTTTTTCTCATACTGCAGTAGCAGTGAGTTTGAGTAGAATGTCAGTATAAAAGCAAGGGAGCTGATAGAAACTTGGCCCCGGAAGAAATTGAAACAGAAGACTTGATGAAGGATAACATTTAAAGTGAAGATAATTTTTGTTCATACATGTACATTTTGAATCAATAGACTCAGTACAGATGAAATTATCTTCAATAACTTGAATTTTAGGAAATAATATTTTCCTACGTTAATTGCTGCTATATTCTGATGTGGTTGTATGTTAATCATTCATGACTCATCTAAGGGAATAAAACTGTTATTGATGACCATTATATAAGACCAGGAAGAGAGTTAAATAGGAGTAACATGGCAGTATATGCTTTGATCTAACCAAAAGAAAGTTCACGGTAATGATTACATTACCGTACTTAAACACTGCAAAACGTTAAGGACTTTAAAATAGCCAACTTAAAATGAAAGAAAAAGCATCCAAATAAAACAAACAGCATCAGGAGTCTTCTCAGGAAGAAAAATCGTTAATAATTTACATGTGCAATTTGTTTTTTGGTTCATTTCAGTCAATTTGCTTTAGGTACTTTCAAATATTAAACAGTTTTAAGATATAATTTGACCTCCATTCAATCTGGATAATATATATTCATGTGGATTTTGAAATAAAATAGGACATTTATAATTTCCCCAATTAATGGAAAATTTATTGTACAGACTTCCATCTCTGCTCAATTCTCTGTTCTTAAAGAGAGATATTTGGAAATTTGTCATGAGATAGGACCTAGCACATAGTGGTACTTAATAAAAGCTTGTTACGTTTTCCTTCCCTTTCTCACTTGACTTTATCATTGTCCACCGGAAAGAGCTTACTGGGTCAAGAGTCTATGCTAGTGAGAAGTAGAGGGTAGCAATAATGTCATTTATAGGATAGAGTCTTAGAGTCAGAAGACTGAGTGTAAGTCCAACTTTGGATGCTGTATGACCTCGCTCAAATTGTTTGGTGCTGTTTCCTCATCTGTGGGGCAGCTAGGTAGTACAGTGGATAGTGCCGGACTTGGAGTCAGGAAGTCCTGAGTTCAAAAATGGTCTCACACCCTTACTAGCTGGGTGACCCTGAGCAAGTTGCTTAACTTCATTTGCCTCAGTTTCCTTATCAGTAAATGAGCTGGAGCAGGAAATGGCAAACCATTCCACTCTCTGTGCCAAATCTGCAAAAAGCTGATAATAACAGCATCTGTATCTTAGGGTTGTTGTTAATTAGGTAATTATAATTAGGTAATGTATAAAAAGTGTTTTGAACATTGTATAGCTCTATGTAAATGGGAGTTGTAATTAATAGCTTTTTTTTTTTGCCCATTTACCCATTTTGCCCATTTCGAATGCTCAGTTGATACGGTCTCAATTTAGTGAGGAGTGGAGAGTCAAAAAGGCAATTTGATACAGAGAAAATAGTCCATTGGTGGCTGCTTCCAGTGTGTAGAGGGTTAACCTGTAGACCCCTGTAGTGGGGTGTAGGAGAAAGGGGTCTTGGAGTCAGAAACCCCAAGATCTCAGCAGTAACACTTGCAAACTTAAACATGGGGAAGGTTA